>BLBF01000016.1:10664872-10698628 GCA_015471245.1 Laticauda colubrina | reverse complement strand
CTTAACCCATCCCAAAGGTATCCCTGCCCATCCCACAGCTATCATAATCCATCCCAAAGGTATCCCTGCCCATCCCACAGCTATCTCAACCCATCCCACAAGCATGCAAAGGCTAAACCATTTCTAAAAGTTTCCATTCAGACTTTTTAGAAAAAAAATAATGAAGCAAGTGTGTGAAACAAAGATAAACTTTATTAATAACAACCTGAATAGTAAACATGAACCAAGTAAAGTGTCCAAATAAAATCCACAAATATCCAGGCAGCCAGTCTCTGGTACTCCGCTTGGTCACTCGGAGGTGTGTGCCATATGGGCCCTCATCAGAGGGACTTCGAGGTTGTAGGGGCTGCTCCTCCACACCAACAGCAGTAGGAGCAGCAGCAGCAGCAGAATCATCATCATCAGAAACATCACCAGCAGGATCATAATCAGCATCATCATCATCATCAGCAGCAGCAGCAGCAGCAGAATCACCAGCAGGATCAGAATCAGAATCAGAATCAGCAGCAGCAGCAGCAGCAGCAGCAGCAGCAAGACCAGGATGAGCAACAGCAGAGTAAGCACCAGCAGCAGGACCAGCAAGACCAGGAGCACGAGCAGAACGAGCAGGACCAGCAAGACCAGGAGCATGAGCAGAACAAGCAGGACCAGCAAGACCAGGAGCACGAGCAGAATGAGCAGGACCAGCAAGACCAGGAGCACGAGCAGAACGAGCAGGACCAGCAGGACCAGGAGCAGCTTCAGCAGAGTGCACAGCAGCAGAAACACCACCACCAGGAGCAGCTTCAGCAGAGTACGCAGCAGAAGCACCACTGCCAGGAGCAGCCACAGCAGAAGCTCCAGCAAGAGAAGAGCGAGCCCAAGCAGCAGAAGCCCCAGCAGAAGCAGTGTCACGGACATGGGGCGGGAGGGTGGCCCTGTCCCTCTTGCCAGGGATGGCGGCAGGTTGCTGAGCCTTTCGCTTCTTCCCCATGGTTGTGGGGTTGCTGGCTGGAAGGAAGGCTGGCAGGAAGCCTGGCAGGAAGCCTGGCACCAAGGCTGGCAGGAAGCCTGGCAGGAAGCCTGGCAGGAAGCCTGGCAGGAAAGCAGGCACCAAGGCTGGCAGGCAGCAATGCTGGCAGGGAGGCTGGAAGGCAGACTGGCAGCAATGCTGGCAGGGAGGCTGGAAGGCAGGCTGGCAAGGAGGCTGCCCAGGAGGCTGGAAGGCAGGCTGGCAGCAAGGCTGGCAGGGAGGCTGGAATGCAGGCTGCCAGCAAGGCTGGAACGCAGGCTGGAAGGCAGGCTGGCAAGGAGGCTGCCCAGGAGGCTAGGAGGCAGGCTGGGAGGCAGGCTGGAAGGCAGGGCAGCAAGGAACTCAAAGTGTCCAGCAGCAGGTCTTCCCTCAGAATGCTGGCCACGTGTGAGCTGCTTCCCTTTATATCCGGGGGGCTTGTGCAATGCATCCCCCCCACATGCGCAATTAACGTGTGACATCCGTTCCACTTCCGCTGTGCAACCGCTAGGCTTCCTCTGTGCATCCGCTTCATCCGCTATGCATCCGCTGTGCATCCGTTTTTTCCGTTCTGCGTCCGCTCTCCTGAGACCCCCCCGAAGCCCTGCGAACACACCATCCGTTCTGCATCCGCTGGGCTTCCGTTCCACATCCGCTTTGCATCCTCCCTGCGTCCTCCCCGCGTCCATTTCATCCGTTCCAATTATGCAAATTTTTGCCCCTTTTGAGCGTGGATACAACGGAAGGGACATTTTTCCCTTCTGTTGTGTCCTCTTTGCATCCGTTGGGCAGTGTGACACGGCCTTAATGCTGCTTAAGATCCTTCTCCAGCTTCATACCTTGACTGAGGAATTATTCCAACACAATTAAATGAGCACATTTGCCCTTTCAGCTCCTCCAGAGAAGCAAATTTTCAGCACTACTACACAGACTAAATGAAATGAGAAATCTTTGAAGTCAACCTTGAAGCTACAGTACAGATGATCAGAATGTGGTTCCTGGCCTTTTGCTCAATGCTTTTTCTGACTCACTAAAACATGATCCTGTCCTTCCCTTTCTTTGTCCACCTCTTTGGGATCATGGCTCCTATCAGTGAAACAAGGATGTAGGCTACCAAGGGCATGTTTCTAATTCTGGATTTGTTTCTAAGGAAACTTATAGACAGTGAGGACAGTGAAGTCAGGCTATGCACTCATAAGTGCCATTGGTGATCTTACACAATAGATTTTTTTTTCAGTTGAAAAAAATGAGCTGAAGCTTCATTAAGTCACCTACAGAATCAGTACATTTTGCTATGAAATGGTAGTTTACCTGTATTCAACCAATTCAAAGTTAACTGAACACAGAAGAGAGACAGCTGATAATTGGCGACAGCAAAAATAAGGGGCATTCACACACACACACACACACACACACACACACACACACACACACACAAGATGGTATCCCTTATAATAATCTTTCCATAACTAAGCATTCAGGAGTTTTTGTTGCTGTACCACAAAACACTTTATATGCCACACTATTTCTCTAATGCTACTGTCACTGCCGAATGTCACTCTATGAAGAGATGGGCAGTCTTTAAATATGACAGGTAAATAGAACATAGAATAACAGAGTTGGAAGGGACCTTGGAGGTCTTCTAGTCCAACTTCCCACTCAGGCAGGAGCCCCTTTACCATTTCAGACAAATGGTTGTCCAATCTCTTTTTGAAAGCCTTCTGTGATGGGCCAGCCACAACTTCTGAAGACAAGTTATTCCAGGGGTTGATTTTTCTCACCATTAGGAAATTTCTCCTTTGTTCTAGGTTGGATCTTTCCTTAGTTTCCTTACATTGTTTCTCATCTTGCCTTTTGGAAAATACCATAGTTTGATCCCTTCATCTTTGTAGGAGCCCCTCAAATATTGGAATACTGTTATCATGTCTCCCCTAGTCCTTCTTTTCATTAGACTAGACATATCTGTAGCCGTTCTTCATACCTGTTAGCCACCTGCCCTCCAAAAATCAAATGAAGTTTTATTACTGTGTTACAAAAGCCTTCATAAGACCACACTTGGAGTACTGCATCCAGTTCTGGTCATCACAATATAAAATCTAAATATATTTTGTATATTTTTACATATTTTATATATAAAAAAGATGTTGAGGTGCTGGAAAGAGTGCAGAGAAGAGCTACAAGAATGATCAGGGGCTGAAGGCTAAAGCATATGAAGAAGAGTTGCAGGAATTGGGTATGTCTAATCTAGTCAAAAGAAGGACTATGGGTGACATGATAGCAGTCTTCCAGTATTTGAGGGGCTGCCACAAAGGGGAGAAGGTCAGTTTATTTTCCAAAACATCAGAAGGCAGGACAAGAAATAATGGATGGAAACTAATCAAGGAAAAAAGCAACCTAGAACTAAAGATAAATTTCCTAACAGTGAGAGCAATCAACCACTGGAATAGCTTGTTGTCAGAAGTTGTGGCTGCTCCATCACTGGAGGGTTTCAAAAAGAGATTGGACAACCATTTGTCTGAAATGGTATAGAGTTTCCTCCTTAAGTAAGGGATTGGACTAGAAGACCTCCAAGGTCCCATTCCATTCTATTTTATGTTCTGTGTTCTACAAATACACCATAAAAACTATCTTTAGTTTTTTTAAAGACATGTAGAAAGCAATATTGCCTGAGCCAGTGTGATAACAGAGCAATTTGTCCATTTATTCCTCATCCTTGGATCTTAATACGACATTTCTTCAATGAAAATTGGGAAGAGAATGAGCAGTTGAACCTCACTCATAATGAACTTCCACAATTGAAGGTAGACTTAATTCTGGATCTCATCAATCCTAGGATTAAGCACTCAAAGCACTTAGACAATGTAAGCTTATCCTGATATTTTCATGAATCAAGGTCAGCATAAATTACTTAAAAGAATATTACAGAGTCAAAATATTAGTCTCATCAACATGGACACCAGGAGAATAACTTTTAAGGGAAACTTCCATCAAGTCTAATTTAGTTAACAACAGATCATCTAAAAAAAACCTCAACATAAAGCTTTTTAGAAATAAATTTCAGTTTGGAGTTTTTAATTGTATTTATTATGTGTGTTACATAATCATTTCTTGAAATGGTATTAAAAAACATTTTTTTAGGAAAAGAGATCATGATTCATTGAGTATGAATCCCACTGACAGATTCCCCCCCACTTGCTGATTATATAGAAGTTCAAAACTCTTTTCAAAGACTTTTCAAAAATATATCTTGAAGGTATATTTTGAGGATGTGTTAATAAACAGATTACTTAAAATGGTGCCATTCTATTCACATATAGTAAACACGGTGTAAACATTTTACACATTTCACTGCAGCAAATATATCAGTCAAACAAATCTTATGGAATAAATACACTGTAAAGAAAACAGTTTTCTTTTTCTTGCATTACATTCAAACTTTCTCTGATGTTAATGGACATCAGAAGGATGGGAAATAAATTGTTAATAAGTTGATTAGTTGGGTTACAAAAACACACACACACATACAACCCAACTTCTTAGCTAAAACAAGTTTTAGAGTCAAGCCAGGTTGAAGGGGGAGCATCTCAGAAGTTGAAAAGGACAGGATCTCCTCAAGAGACCAAACCAATATAACAAAGTCAGGCAGTGGAAACTGAGAGACAAAAGAATGGTCAAGAAAAAATGAGGACACAAATAAAAATAGAGTGTATGATGGAGTGAATTGGAAACTTATTTTTAAAAAAGAAGAAAAGAAAAAGAAAGAACAGAAAAGAGAAGCGTAGAATTGCATCACAAAAGAAATGAGCTGCGGTACACATTTTGGACAGGGAAAAACAAATGTACTTCCCGAAAGGTTTTTCCACCATTTTCCATATTTTCTTTTTTGGAAAGTGTTGCCTAATTTCACTTTGCTTTTTATTCTGAATTACCTCGCATTCAAAAAAAGGTTGATGTTTGAATTCAAATTCATGTCAACAGCAATTTTCTATTTAGTTATAATATTGTGGAGCAGAGTAAGACTTAAAGGCCCTGTCACACTGGCCGACGGATGCATAACGTTTGTAAAAAGGACACAGCGGACGAGAAAAATGTTCCATCCGTTGTTATCCGCTCTCAAAAGGGGCAAAAATTTGCATAACCAGAGCGGACAACACAGAAAGAAACGGACAGGGGGAGGACGTAGGGTGGATGGAAAGCGGATGCTCCACGGAAGCCTAGCGGATGGAAGCGGATGGGAGCGGATAGCACATCCACAAGGCTTCCAGGGGGGCGCAGCAAAGCAGACGCGGAACGGATACAGCAGATGCAGAGCGGATGCCGAGCGGATGAAGTGGATGCACAGTGGAAGCCTAGCGGATGAAGCGGATGCACAGTGGAAGCCTAGCGGAAGCCTAGCGGATGCCTAGTGTTCACTGCGCATATAGGGAGGATGCATTGCATCAGCCCCGCAGCTATAAAGGGAAGCAGCTCCCAAGCAGGTCACCATTCAGAGGAAAGACCTGCTTCCGGATACATCGACTGCCTTGCCAGCCTGCCCTGCCTGCATGCCTGCCTGCCAGCCTTGCTACCTGCCTTGCTGCCTGCCTTCCTGCCAGCCTGCCTGCCAGCCTTCCTGCCAGCCTGCCTGCCAGCCTCCCTGCCAGCCTGCCTGCCAGCCTGCCTGCCAGCCTTGCTGCCTGCCTGCCTGCCAGCCTGTCTGCCAGCCTTGCTGCCTGCCTGCCTGCCAGCCTGCCTTCCTGCCTGCCTGCCTTTCTGCCAGCCATGCTGCCAACCTGCCTGCCAGCCAGCAACCCCACAACCATGGGGAAGAAGAGAAAGCCTCAGCCATCTGCTGCCAGCCCTGGCAAGAGGGACAGGGCCACCATCCCACCCCCTGGCCCTCACTCTGCTTCTTCTGGGGCTTCTGTAGAATGGGATCAGTCTTCTGGGGCTGGGGCTTCTGCTGCTTCTTCTTCTGGAGGAGCTGATGATGCTGCTTCTGGCAGTGGTGCTTCTGCTGGTGCTTACTCTGCTGAAGCTGCTTCTGGCGGTGGTGCTTCTGCTCGTGCTTACTCTGCTGAAGCTGCTCCTCGTCCTGCTGGTCCTCCTGGTCCTCCTGGTCCTCCTGGTCCTCCTGGTCCTGCTCGTGTTCCTGGTCTTGCTCATCCTGCTGGTCCTGTTCGTGCTCCTGGTCCTGCTCGTGCTCCTGGTCCTGCTCGTGCTCCTGGTGCTGCTGGTGCTGCTGGTGCTGCTGGTGCTGCTGGCGCTGCTGGTGCTTACTCTGCTGCTGCTGATCCTGGTCCTGCTGGTGCTGCTGCTGCTGATCCTGGTCCTGCTGGTGCTGCTGCTGCTGATCCTGGTCCTGCTGGTGCTGCTGCTGCTGATCCTGGTCCTGCTGGTGCTGCTGCTGCTGGTGGTGTGGAGGAGCAGCCCCTACAACCTGGAAGCCCCTCTGATGAGGGCCCATGTGGTCCTGCCAAAGGGAGGAAGAGGCATATGTGAGAACGGAAGAGGAGGCAATACTCCATCGAGGAGGAACATGAGGATGAGGTGCTGGAGTGGCTGAGAGAGAATGAGTATCTATGACGGAAGGGACACAGGCTCTACAGGGACACCAAAAGGAAGCAGGCTGCTTGGAGAGAGAAGGCGGAGAGCCTGGGCTACACTTCGGAGGTGCTCCTCAGCTGGTGGAAGCACATGCACACCTGGTACGGGAAGCTGCACCTCAAGAAATCTGGCCAGGCCGCGGTCAAACTGACGGACAGAGAGACCTTCGTCATGGCCAAGTGCAGTTTCCTGGAGGGTGAGATCCGCCACCGAGGAGCAGCCCCTCTCACAACCCTCTCTCTCAGGCAGCCTGCTGAGAGCCAATCCTCTTCCAGCCGAGAGTCAGCTCCTGTCTCCAGGCAGGTGTCTGTGGAGCATCCCACAGCGGAGAACTCGCCGACAGCTGTTCTAACCATGGCGGAGTGCGTGGAGGACTCCCTGGCACAGTGGGAGAAAGGAGACGGCACTTCCACCACAGTCCAACCCGCATCCACCCCCAGCTCCACCTCGACAGAAAGGCAGAGAGCCAGACAGGAGGGACAGAGCCACACTGTCCGGCTGGAGATAAGAGACACCATCAGGAGCAGCATAGATCTCCTCTCTCAGCTGGTCCACACTGACTCCTCATCCTCCAACCGCAAGCCCTTCCTCACCTATGTGAACCAGACCCTCGTGGACATGGCGGAACCCCAGTACCAGGTGGTGAAGGACAGGATCACCAAGCTGCTTCACAACCTTCCAGATCCAGATGAACCTGCTCCCACCCAGTCCAGGTCTGCTCCTCCACCCCAGGTGATGTCCCTCCCATTCCAAGGCTTCCCAAAGGCCCTCACCTACCAGGGCTACGGCTACCAGGAGGTCCAGCAGCACAGGCAGCAGCCCTTTCCAGTCCAGGCACAGACTTATCGGACGCCACCGTTGCCACCGGTTCCACTGATGCCACCGATGCCACCCACGCCACTGCTGCCACTGACGCCACCGATGCCACCCACGGCAGTCCTCACCCAGCTGCAGACCAGACAGCCCACTACACTGCTCCTTCCTCCACCCCACAGCCAAGCCCGACCTCAGTACATCTGTCGTCGGTACTGGGGCTGACACCCCATGGCATGGAGGAAGGAGCTCTCAACATCACGGGGCTGAGCCAGCTGTCTGAGAGCTTCCTCAACACACCGTCACCTTTTGTCCTCTCGAGGCCAGGCACCCCAGTGGTGCTTCAGACCAGCACTCCAGCAGCAGCCACCTCCACAGCACCTGGACCCTTCACCCCTGAGACTGGGCATACCTCTGAGTGACAGAGAAGAGTGCCAGACTTTATTTGGACACTTGACTTGGGTCATTTTTCTTTTACAGCTTGTTATTAATAAAGATTATCTTTGCTTCACACACTTCCTTCATTTATTTTTGTAAATAAAGTCTTGGTGCAAACTTTTAGAAATGGTTTAAGCCTTTGCATGCTTGTGGGATGGATAAGGATAGCAGTGGGGTGGGCAGGGATACCTTTGGGATGGGTTAAGATAGCTGTGGGATGGGTTAGGATATCTGTGGGATGGGTTAAGATAGCTGTGGGATGGGCAGGGATACTTTTGGGATGGGTTAAGATAGCTGTGGGATGGGTTGAGATAGCTGTGGGGATAGATAAACCTCCAGTGCAAGCATAGTGGGACTGTATGGTCCACCCTCCCAGGTCCCTTCAGTGGAGGAGCACTGGAGGAGCTCCTCCAGGTATTCTTCGATGATGGCCTGCACCACTTCTCTGACCACAATGCTGATGGTGTTGTGTGGCACACTCCAGCCGTACTGCATGCTCCTGTAGGTGGTCCCTGAGGCCAGGTGGTGCAGAGTCAGTGCCACCTTGAGCCCAGGGTCCAGGCTGGGCCGGAAGTTGGTGCTCTGCTTGGTCAACCTGGGTCTCAGCCGCTGCACAACTTCGTCAAACTTGGCTGGAGGCATCCTCATGAAGTTCTGGAATGCACGAGGGTCTTCGTTCCTGAGCTCCACCATCAGCTTGTTGTACAGTCCGTACTCTGCTCTTCTCCCGATCCATCTTCGGACCCAGACGCTTCTTGGCCGCCTCCTTTTCTTCCCGTAGTAGAGTTGAAAGAGCCTGTAGATGGCTTCGCACTGTTGCAGAACGATGGTGGCTACCAAAAGGACTGTGTTACGATCCATGATGGACATGACTGGATGGTGTGGAAGAGCAAGAGGCAGATGAAGGCTGCAGAGGTCTGCACAGCAGGGCTGCTGGTCTGAAAGTGAGATCCAGGTGAGTTGCTCCCCCTTTTTATAGGCAATATAGTTTTTCCCCTATGTGTCCTTTTGCATTCTCTAGGCATCCTCTAGACATCCTTAATATCCGAGATAGGTCCCCTCTGCGAACGTTGTTTCCATTTTAAATGCTTTGTTTGCGAGCTGCATCCGCTTTCATCCTTTCTCCATCCGTGCTACTAATGCTGCGCGTCCATTCCGCGTCCATTCCACTTCCTCCCTGTGTCCGCTTTCTGCTGGAGAGGATTTGAGTTGTGCGGATGCAACTCAACTTGCATGTTTTTACATGTGCACCTAATATAAGCCCTTCCCCCCAAATAAGCCCTACTTAAGAGCCTGTGCAGCTGGCCAACTGCCCATTCCCTATGGTTGCTTATGGTGCTGTGCCACAAGGCAAGGCAGGGTAGTGGTGGAGCTGCCTCATGCACTCTGTGCTGGCTTACCTCAGGGCTCCTAAAGCCAGGCCATCCATGCCCTGACACCTGCCTCACAGTGGCAGCATCAGCTTCCATGTGCAGCAGGAGCCACATGGCCACCAGGCCACTTCTTCTTCCTCATGGCCACATTGGAGCAAGAGGTTGAGCGGTGTGCTGGTGCCATGGCCATGAGGTGAGGCAGCTGTTGGAGCATGGATGGTCTGGCTTCAGGGGCCCTGAGGTAAGCCAGTGCAGGGTGAATGGGGCAAGTCCACCCCCCCACTTCCTGCCTTCGTGCAAGCAAGCAGAAGAAGTGGGCCCCCATTCGGGGGGGGGGAATAAAACCTTCCCGAAAATAGAAGAAGGCCCAGAAGAAAATAAGACCTGGTCTTATTTTTGTGGAAATAACTCTGAATGTGAATGCACTCATCATAAATCAAAATATTTTCACCATAAGGGCAAGAAAAATGGGAGGGAAAATGTAAGTGGTTAAAAAATATTGATGCCTGTTTATTCAATCCCATATTCCCACCCTGCCGAAATTATTTCTCTAGAAATTCAGAATAGAAATTGCATCTTGTTACTCCCATTGTTGGTGATACAACATCCCACATTCCAGCTGTGGGCTTTAATTGTAAGATTCGTTTTGAAATGAAAACCCTGATACAACCTAGGAATTTTTTTTAAAAAAATGTCAAAGTGGAACATAATAGAATTTCACTGAGACATTTTCCTTCTTCCATTCATGTAAAAATGAGATTTTTCAAAAATATGATTGACAGACATATAGGCAATTTGGCAATCCAGTCCAGAAGAGGGATAATATATGAACTAGCTTTAAGCAAGTATGAAGTGGCACCTTTAAAAAAAAATAAAATCACAGCTGTAATTTCATCTTTAGTGGATTTTTGGTACAGCACAAAGTAGCTAAATAGGAGAATACTGTTGATTAGATTTAAATTATGTGATGGGTACAGTAAGCACAATTTTAGACAGCTTGTGGGTGGAAAGATCTAACAGCATGAATACAGTTCAGCTACAATTCACATTTTGGATTATCAGTGTAAATATTTGTATGTGCGAGTGTGTGTGTGTATGTGTGTGTGTGTGTGTGTGTGTGTGTGTGTTTTAATTTGCTTTCCTCTCATTCTCATTCATCCACAGTAACATCATCATAAAAAAAATGAATGTTACTGCCTGCACGGCCTCCTGGAAAAACCTTGTTTGAATCTCTCCATATAACTAATCGATTACTATCAGTATTGTTATTGTTAATTGCTTATCTTATGGACTCAGACTCTCATAGAAAAGTGAAAAGCGAAAGATATATATTAAATACAATATTATAATAGCTTACGTGTGTCATCATAATAACACGAAATGGATCTCAGAGTTAAATTGTGTGTATTTTTTCCCCTTTTGCTTGGGGTTATGGTTTTATTCTCCAGTCTTGCTGTTTTTCTATATATCTGAACAGATGGACTGGAAAGTAATAAGAAATGAGCATTCTTTCAGAATCCCTCATCTATCACCTTACTGAAAAGAAAAGGGATGAGGTAATTAGAGAATGAAGAATATCTTAATTAAGAACATAACTTAAGCCCGAGGATTAGAAGGACCAACTTTATTAGAATGAAAATCTATGACATTTCTATTTACCCTGTTTCTCTCTTCTTCCTTCCTTATTTCCTTCCTTCCTTCCTTCTTTCCTCCCTCTCTCCCTCCCTCCCTCTTTCTTCTTTCTTTCTTCTTTCTTTTCCCTCCTTCCTTCATTCTTTCTTTCTCCTCCCCTCGCCTTCTTCTCCCCTCTTTTCCTTCCTTCCTTCCTTCCTTTAAGCTTTGGTATCATTTTTCAATGCTGCTGCTGTTATATTACTATTGTTAGGGTTAAGGTGACATTATTTGGTTGGTGGTGTTCCTTCTTTTCAGAAGTTTACATCAGAAGTTAGTTTTAATGCGTGCCATTGTATATACAAGTAAATGACCATAAAGGTTATCTTAATCTTAATCTAATCTAATCTTGTTTGTTTATTTTGAAGCTATACATAACTGTACCTACATACTATGTATTTAATTTTGCAGAAAGATGTCATATTTATCTTTGTATAATGTCAGTCTCTGGGATGCATTACAAGGCGCAATCAAGTCAGGGGCTGCCTAAATGTTTGCATTCAATGGTATTTATTTGCAGCTTTGTCCTTAGGGTCCATAAAGAACTTAAGGCCAGGTCACATCAGCCGACGGATGCAAAACGTATGTAAAAATGACACAGCGGGCGAGAAAATTTTCCATCCATTGTTATCCACTCTCAAAAGTGCCCCAAATTTGCATAAACAGAACGGACAACAACAGAAAGGAACGGATGGGGAGGGGACGTAGCGAGGATGTTAAGTGGATGCTCCACGGAAGCCTAGCGGATGGAAGTGGATGGAAGCGGATGACACATCCGCAGGGCTTCCGGGGGAGCACAGCGAAGTGGACGCGCAGCGGAAGGAACGAATGCAGAGCGGATGCCTAGCGGATGATGCAGATGCATCACGGACGCCTAGCGGATGCCTAGCGGATGCCTAGAGGATGCAAAGCATTCACTGCACATGCGAGGAGGATGCATTGTGTCAGCCCCGCAGATATAAAAGGAGGCACCTCGCAAGCAGGTCACCATTCAGAGGAAAGACCTGCTGCCAGACACATCTCCAGCCAACAACCATGGGGAAGAAGAGGAAGCCTGTGCCTATTCCTGCCAGCCCTGGCAAGAAGAACAGAGCCACCATCCCACCCCCTGGCGCTGGCTCTGCTTCTGCTGGGGCTTCTGCTGCTGGGGCTGACTCTGCCGTTGCTGGTGCTTCTGCTGGCGCTGTTCCTGGTGCTGGTGCTTCTGCTGGTGCTTCCTCTGCTGGTGCTGCTCCTGGTGCTGGTGCTTCTGCTGGTGCTTCCTCTGCTGGTGCTGCTCCTGGTGCTGGTGCTTCTGCTGGTGCTTACTCTGCTGCTGCTGCTGGTGCTGCTGCTGGTGCTGCTGGTGGTGCTGGTCCTGCTGGTGGTGCTGGTCCTGCTGGTCCTGCTGGTGCTCCTGATGCTGCTGGTGCTGCTGGTGCTTCTGGTGCTGCTGGTGCTGCTGTTGCTGCTGGTGCTGGTGCTGCTGCTGCTGCTGGTGGTGGTGGTGGTGTGGTGGACAAGCCCCTATAACCTCAAAGCCCTACTGATGAGGGCCCAGAAGGCCCTGCCAGAGGGAGGAAGAGGCAATCGTGTGATAGGGAGTGGAGACAGTACTCCATTGAAGAGGAACATGAGGATGAGGTGCTCAAATGGCTGAGGGAGAACGAGTACCTCTGGCGGAAGGGACACAGGCTCTATCGAGACACCAAGCAGAAGCAGGCGGCTTGGAGAGAGAAGGCGGAGAGCCTGGGCTACACTTAGGAGGTCCTCCTTGGGTGGTGGAAGCACACGCACACCTGATACAGCCAGGCCGCGGTCAAGCTCACCGACCGGGAGACCTACGTGATGGCCAAGTGCAGCTTCTTGGAGGGTGAGGTCCACCACCAAGGAGCAGCCCCTCTGTCTACCCTCACTCTCAGGCAGCCCACAGAGAGCCAGTCCTCTTCTGGCCAAGAGTCAGCTCCTGTGTCCAGGCAGGTATATGTGGAGCGCCCCACGACGGAGACCCCCCCGACAGCTGCACTCCCCGTGGCGGAGCACATGGAGGACCCCCTGATGCAGTGGGAGCAAGAGGAGGCCACTGCCACCAGAGACCAACCCACCCCCACCCCCAACTCGACCTCCACAGAAAGCAGGCAGAAAGCCAGACCAGAGGGACAGAGCCACACTGTCCTGCTGGAGATCAGGGACACCATCAAAAGCAGCGTAGATATCCTCTCTCAGCTGGTAAACTCCGACATACCATCTTCTAACAGAAAGCCCTGCCTCACCTAAGTCAACCAGACCCTCATGGACATGTCCGAATCCCAGTACCAGGTGATCAAGGAGAGGATCACAGGTCTTCTGCACAACTCTCCAGGCCCAGCTGAACCTGCTCCGACCCAATCCAGGTCTGCTCCTCCACCCTAGGTGATGTCACAGCCCTTCCAAGGTTTTCCACAGGCCCTCACCTACCAAGGCTATGACTACCAGGAGTTCCAGCAGCACAGGCAGCCCTTCCCAGTCCAAGCACAGGTTCTTCGCATGCCACAGGTGCCACCGATGCCACCGATGCCACTGATGCCACAGATGCCACAGATGCCACTGATGCCACAGATGCCACAGATGCCACAGATGCCACTGATGCCACAGATGCCACTGATGCCACAGATGCCGCCGACGCCAAAGATGCCACCAATGCCTCACCTCGCTCACCTGCAGACCAGACAACCCCACTACTCTCCTCCTTCCTCCATCCCACAGCCAAGCCTGGCCTCAGAACATCTGTCATCGGTCTTGGGACTGACACCCCATGTCATGGAGGAAGGGGCTCTCAACTTCACAGGACTGAGCCAGCTCTCTGAGACCTTCCTCCACACACCATCCCCTGTTGTCCTCTCAGGGCCAGGAACCCCAATGGCGCCTCAGACCAGCACTCCAGCCACTGCCACCTCCACAGCACCTGGATCCTTCACCCCTGAGACTATGGGCACACCTCAGAGTGACTGAGAAGCATGTCAGAGACTGGGTTGCTACCATTGAATTTATCTTTGTTTGGGACACTTTACTTGGATCATTTTGCTTTTACAGTTTGTTATTAACAAAGTTTATCTTTGCTTCACACACTTGGTTCATTTATTTTAGTAAATAAAGTCTTGGTGGAAACGTTTCGAAATGGTTTAAGCCTTTGCATGCTTGTGGGATGGGTAAGAATAGCAGTGGGATTGGCAGGGATACCTGTGGGATGGGTAATAGCTGTGGGATGGGTTAGGATAGCAGTGGGATGGGCAGGGATACCTGTGGGATGGGTAATAGCTGTGGGATAGATAAGCCTCATTCATCAACACATTTCAACATAAACACAACTCTTAATTAAATGCCCTGTTCATTGTAGGACCATTCAACATACATGGCACAATCTCATCAGTGTGTGAGACAGGCTCAAAGAAGCATCCATTAAGCATCTACCATCCTGTCTTGCCACTCCACTGCTCCAACTGGGGAGTTGCACCAGTGTTTCAGGAGGTTGCGCTGCTTCTTCCCTTCATGTGAAGCTCCGTTGGGGCCTTGCACATCCACAGTATCTATCAGGTTTCGCCCTTGCCTCCATTCCCCAGGCTCCATGTCCCCATTGCCTTGTTGGTGGTCCACGAGCCTGTTCTGCAACACTGGGTAGTGGGTGCGCATGAGATTGTGCAGGATGCAGCAAGCTTCCACAATGTTCCTCACCATCTCTGGGTGATGCAACATGGTGGAACCTGTTGGCCAGGATGCCAAAGGCGTTTTCCACCACCCATCTTGCCCTGGACAGCCTGTAGTTGAAGATCCTGTCTTCACGGGTGAGGCATCTGGAAGTGTAGGGCTTCATGAGGTAGGTTCTGAGGGAGAAGGCGTCATCCTCCACGATGAAGTAGGGCACATCTTGTGTGTTGTTGGGCAGGGGGTCTGGATCTGGGAAGCCTATGATGAGGTTGCATTCCAGCCCCTCCTTGAGATGACTGGCATTGTATACCTGGGTATCTGAAGCTGACCCATTGACTGAAGCATCGATGTACATGAACATGTAGTCAGCATCGACCATGGCGAAGAGGATGATGCTGAAGAAGCCCTTGTAGTTGTGATAAGTGGACCCCGACTTGGCTGGAGCTTTGCAGGCCATGTGCTTGCCATCTATGGCTCCAACGGTGTGGGGGAAGTTCCACTTCTGATACCACTGCTCTGCAACTTTCTTCCATCCTTCTTCAGTGGAGGGGCACTGGAGGAGCTCCTCCAGGTATTCTTCGATGATGACCTGCACCACTTCTCTGACCACAATGCTGATGGTGTTGTGTGGCACCCTCCAGGCGTATTGCATGTTCCTGTACGTGGTCCCAGAAGCCAGGTGGTGCAGAGTGAGTGCCACCTTCAGCCCAGGGTCCAGGCTGGGCCAGAAGTTGGTGTTTGCCTTGGTCAACCTGGGTCTCAGCCGCTCCACAACTTCGTCAAACATGGCTGGTGGCATCCTTTGTCAAACATGGCTGGTTCTGGAATGCACGAGGGTCTTCGTTCCTCAGCTCCACCTTCAGCTTGTCATCCAGTCCATGCTCGGCTCTTCTCGTGATCCATCTTCGGACCCAGACACTTCTTGGATGCCTCCTTTTCTTCCCGTAGAACAGGTGAAAGAGCCTGTAGAGGACTTTGCACTGTTGTAGAATGATGGCGGCTACCAAAAGGAGTGTGCGATGATCCGTGGTGGAGAGGACTGGATGCTGTGGAAGAGCAAGATCAAGATGAAGGCTGAAGAAGTTTGCACAGCAGGGCTGCTAGATTGAAATGAGATCCAGGTGATTTCTCCCCCTATTTATAGGAAATATAGGTTTTCCACTAGGTGTCCTTCTGCATCCTCCAGACATCCTGCAGACATCCTAAATATCTGAGATACGTCCCCTATACGAACGTTTTTTCCGTTTTAATGCGTTATATGCGAGCTGCATCCGCTTTCATCCTTTCTATGTCCGTGCTACTAATGCTGTGTGTCCTTTCCGCATTTGTTTCACTTCCTCCCTGTGTCCGTTTTCCACTGGAGTGGATTTGAGTTGCACGGATGCACAGCGGATGCCTAGTGGATATAACGGATGTGTAACGGATGACGACCGATGTATAACAGATGTTCCCCATATGCGTAGTGGATGTAGAATGGACGCGTTGGATACTTCATCCGCTCAAAAAGTTTTGTGCAGCTCAAACCTTTTTGAGCAGATGAAATCTCAGTAGACAGATGCTGGACGGATAGAGAGTATGAAAAACGTATGCAGTGAGTACAGAATGGATGCATCGCGTTAACCAATGGATGGCCAGTGTTTCTCTTTGTTTTACATCCTCTTTCCATCCGTTGGTGCAGTGTGACATGGGCTTTACTGAGATAGCAAAGATCATCCTAGTTAGCTAGCTCAGTTCTTCATAGATGTTATGCCGTGAGATGGTGATAAATTTTTACTAGTGGTTCTGTGGGCGTGGCTTGGTAGTTGTGGCATGGTTTGGTGGGCATGGCTTGGTAGGCGTGGCTTGGTGTGCATGGCAGGGGAAGGATATACTGCAAAATCCCCATTCCCTCCACACCCCACTAACCTGCTTTTCAGCTCCATTCTCCTGTGCAACAAAAGAAGACCCAGTCGATCAGCTGGGACTCGATGGGAGGCAGAGAAGAGATGAGGTTGGTGGGGGCAGTCAGAGGTGGGATTTTCGGTTCTCCAAACTACAAAATTTCCACTACCGGTTCTCCAGAACCTGCCGAATACCACCTCTGCTGTGATTGTGTGTACCACCCATATCCCGGGATGGGATCCAACTGGTATAACTACCAGTTCTGTCTATTAGCATCAAATGTGAATGTGTGAGTTGCACGAGTTGCGCAAGTGCAATTTACAACCTGCTGAGCAGCCTGGACAGCTGAGCAGCGCTGCGTGCAGGTGCGCAGCAGTTGGAAAAGCCCTTTTTTCCTGCTTTTTCAACCACAGCTGTGCCGCACAAAGCAGCTGCGGTTGAAAAAGCAGGAAATAAAGGTCAGGTAAGAGCCTGGGAGGGCAGATGGGCCACAACAGCAGCAGACATAGAACTGGTTCTATGTCTGCTGCTCTTTGGAGCTTCCGGTTCTACAGAGGTGGACAGAACCAGTAGAAACCCATCCCTGCCCATATCAGCCTTCCCTTCCTCCATCAAACACATTCAGGATCCCTTGATTAAAAAAGGAAAAAAAGGAAAAAAAACTAAACTAAACAAGCAAAGCATTAACACAGAAGAAATTTAATGTCTAGATACCTTCTAGAAGCCATCAAAAAGCACGTATGATTTTTATTTCACTGAAAAAAATGTGAGAGCTTTTTTAAAAAAATCAATATACATATCAATCTTAAAATTAATCCCTCATTTAAGTGAGGAGTAAAGATTGTTCAAAAGCAATGGAGTTTGGGATTGAGCTTGCTCTGGATGTGACATCTGCTCCTGTGTCTCTTAAGCCTGGTCCCTTTTCTTTTTGGACTGGTTTCTAAGATTTCAGCTTCTTCCTGGAACCGAATATTGCCTTCCTTTGCCATCTGCAACTCCGAACGGAAGGCTTGGATTTGACTGGTAGCTGAGCATTACAACCATCTGGGACTAATGACCCAGACTGTTCAGATTTATCTGGAGCTGAGTTGGGCTTTGAAAAATGCACACTAGGTGGGTTTTTTGTATGATCTGTATTTTCTCTTCTTTATTGCGTTATAGCTATGAATAGTTTTTGCCCTATATAGTGAGAAGGAGCTCTTCCCTCCCCCTCCCCCTCCCTCCTTCACTCTTTCCTTTCTTTTTCTTCCTTCCACCCTTTTCATTTCCTTCCTTCCTCCTTCCTTACCCCCTCTCTCCCTTCCTTCCTTTTTTCATCCTCTCCATTTCCTTCCTTCCTTCCAGCCTGCCTCCCTTCTTCCTTCTTCCCTCTCACCCTTCCTTCCTCACTTTCCTTTCTTCCTTCCCTCCCTCATTTCTTCCTTCATTACCTTTCCATTTCCTTCCTTCCATCTTTCCCATTTCCTTTCTTCCTCTCAATTTCTTTCCTTACTATTTGCCTTTTTCCTTCCTTCCTTCCTTCCTTCCTTCCTTCCTTCCTTCCTTCCTTCCTTCCTTCCTTCCTCCCTCCCTCCCTCCCTCCCTCCCTCCCTTTCTTTTCCCAATAAAAGATAAGCAAAACGATTGCCCTATGGTGAGCTGGTGAACTTGTTTGTTTGCCCAATGGGCAGGACAGTAATCAGGAGGGAAAAGTTGGGTGCTAGAGCAGGATGACTACACAGAGCTGCTTTCACCTAACAAGATATGCAAACAAAACAAAAGCTTGTTGGTGGGAATTTGTAAGGTACATAATTTGTGCCGCTTTTGACAAAAGAAAGTTGCCTATGATGTTAGTGAGGAAAGTGGGGAAACAAAATGTGGAAGAGACCCAGTTTGGTCTAGTAGTTAAGGCATCAGGCAAACAGGAGGCTGTGACCTTGGGCCAGTCACTCTTTGTCAGATCTGGGAAGGAGGCAATGGTAAACCAATTCAGAAACATCTTGGCAAGAAAACTGCAGGAACTTGGCCAGTGAACACAAGAAAAAAAGGGATAACTTTGAGATGTAACATGAGGATGGTTTTTTTTTTTAAAAAAAAATAAACTATCCTTTACTATTTTCTTTGAAGTTAGCATTTTTTTGAGTAAAGACACATGAATTAGTTGATTTTGACCTTTTCAGTGAGAAGTTAGACTTTTCAAATGTCCTTGGCTATTCTAGATGCTCCTTTTCTGTGGGCCTATTCACACATTCTATGCACTGCCTATCTTTTAATAATCCAGCATTTTTCTGCTGAAAGTTTTGGTTCAATCCAAAGCAACACTTGACTGGCAGCATATAAAACCTCAGTGGTGTTTGTCATAGTTCACTCACTTGAGAATGCTAACCAAAGAGCTCTCTCTATAGGGGTTAAAGAACTGACAATATATGAGTGGAGCCGTGCAGCTGAGCCCATGTCCTGCTGCTCTGTGTGTGTTAAGCGAATGTCATTTTTACTTCACCAAACAAAAATGTGATATTCATGTTCAGCATTTTCTCCAGGCTGCCACTATCGTGATTCTCCCTGTGTGTTGGTAGCAGTTAGTACAGAAGCACACCTGACAGGACAACAGTCCTTCAGCATCTTGTTCAGTTAAAGATGAACTGTTGGGACTGTAAGGAGGAAATCTGGGCCAACAGAGACCATGCATGCATTTCCTGTGCATTAGAGATAGATTCAGTATTTGGATGCATATGCACACGTAAAGGGAGAAAAAATTTACTTGTCTAGGATATTTGCAGCAGAGAGGTAGAATGTTGTTTACCAAGAATTCCTGCTGGGAAGATAACATCCTTGTAGCCCAATGAAATAGCTTCTGTCATTTCCTGGAGTAATTTGAGATGGCAAGAGAGCCTGAGATGTGCATATGTCTCTCTCTTTATCCAGAGGAAGAGAGGGAGAGAGGGAGGGAGGGAGAGAGAGGGAGGGGGAGAGAGAGATTTCAATCTTGATGTATTTGTTGCTTGAGTCTAATTTGATTATTTTCAGAATGAAAAAATAAACAGATATGACTAAGGAATTTAATATTCTATCTCATTGCTGTTTTTGTTGTTGTGCAATTGTAATTCACCAGGAGCCAAATGGAATTCAGAATCTGTGCTGACTCAGTATTTTGCTTTCAAAGTTACAAATTATAATCCTGCCACTATTGACTTGATAATCACTGATCATTTCTGAATCAGTATTCCTATGGGATGCTATACTATTCATCATAAGCAGTAACTTTAAAAGATATTTGATCGCGTTCATGCAGAGCTTATCAAAGCTGTTTTACCAAAGAAAACAAAGAAAATTCTTGATTACAAATACCAAAGAGTTGCCCTCCTTCTCATCTAGACTCTTTTCTTCTAAATCAGAACTGGTTTTGATTAGATTCCTAGAATTCCCTTCCCAATGGTACATAGCCACTCCAGGTTCTCACACAGAATGTAGAACAATAAGGTTGGAAGGAACCTTGGAGGTCTTCTAGTCCGACTACCTGTATAGGATCACCTAAGATCCTATATCATTCCAGACAAATGAATTGTCTACATGAATGAACTTTCTGTAGTAAAAAAAATGTTAAAAGCTGCAGCACAAAAATACAAAAAGAGTTTGAATGGGAGATCACACTAACTGAACTCTGTTAAAAAAAAAAATGATTAAAAGAAGGTTAAAATAACCTACTTCTGGATCCAAATATTCTGCAAAGAAAATACTCCATGCCTTGACTTCACAGTATGGATCTGCTTGATAAATTATTTCTGAGTACTGACAGATATGTTGTGTTCCTTTAAAAAAAATGACTGAACACTTAGAAACCATGTCACTGGGTGTTAGGGTAAAACAAGGACACTTGGCTTCACAAATATAAGATAAATGATTGTCATAATCTGAACAGAAAGGTCTTCCTATAAACCATTCACGCTCTTATAGAGGATTTGTCAGGCTTCAAAAACCAAGGAAGCCATGCTGGGTTACTTCTAAGCAGTTTCCTTTATGGTTCCTCACATATAGACAGGAATCTTGCTGTTAAAAATTCTGTTTTATATAAAGCACCACAGAGCAAATAAAGAGTACAGTCACTATGTGCTTTACTGCTCAACCATTTTAACTGTAACAGGAAATTAAGAACAAAAGATCATAGAGTATATACCATAGATCCAAACTTGTAAACACTGCCATCTACTGGCTGAATGGTATTATAAATATTGCATAGAAATACATTCCAACAATGAATTCAAACACTTGCCAAACTAAAGCAATTACTTATTTGTGGATAATTCTCAGTGAGGTCACAGTTGTCCCAAAGATGTTTTACAAAGGGCAATTAGATTTCCTTGTTTTTTTCTTCCCTTGAAAATATTTCTCTTCTCATCCAAGAAGCTTCTTCTGTTCTGTTCCAATGAGACTTTTCTAAACTTTGCTGTCTCTCGGCTCTCTGGAATGCAGCCCCTCCCTTCTGAGAATCCAGACTACGTTCCACCACATTAATTGAAGGGGAGAAATTGCAAAGACAAGTTTTGAAGGAGCTTTCAAATTCAAATTTGCAGATTCTCACAGAAAGAGAAGTGATTTGAAAATACAGGTAGTGTGCATTCAGAAGACTCCTTATGGAATTTAATGTTCTTCTTTGACCTCAGCATTCCTAAAAGCCATGTCAACCGGGGGGGGGGCATGCCTCCAGGATTCTTATGACTGTGCAGTGCCCAACATTCAGTCTATATAGGGTGTTTCTGAGCATACAAGAGTGCAAGGGTAGCACCTCTTTCCCACACTTTAAACCATCTGCATAATTTCTTGGAATCATGCAGTGACCATGGAACCAGCTGCCTTAAGGCACAGATTGTTATCTTTAAAATATCGTACTATCACAAAAAATAAAAAAAAAATTGAACTGCTAGTGCAACAAAAGGTGATCTGGCAATATGGGGTGGAAGCACAGCTTCATAGCAATGCTTTGAAATCTGTTATATTTTAAGGACCTAGGTTTCTTAAGCACAAGCAAAGCTACCATTTCAAAGTAGAAATAGCAATAGCACTTAGACTAATGTACCACTTCACTGTGTTTTACGGTCCTCTCTAAGCGGTTTACAGAGCCAGCCTCTTGCCCCCAACAATCTGGTTCCTCATTTTACCGACCTCGGAAGGACGGAAGGCTGAGTCAACCTTGAGCCTGGTGGGATTTGAACTGCCAAATTGTAGGCAGCCGATAAACCTGTATTGTTCAACTGGATCATAATGTTTTATTAAGGGTTAAGTATAAACATGATCCATATCAATGCTATTGATATGTATTTAATAATAGGGCCATTCTAGAATCTGAAAAAAAAACACCTCCATGCAAATTTACAGTCAGGCAGACAAGCAGATATCTAGCACACACATCTGGTGTACCACTATATGCATCAGTCTCTAATATTAGCCATTTTGGTATATGACCTCTTGCAAAATATGCACTATATAATTGTTATATGTATATGGGTTTTCTTAAGGGGCATTTGAGCCTATGAACTATGAATAGTGCGAGATGTGAAGCATTTATAGCAAAAGGACCTCCCTTCCTAAAAGCTACTGACCCTCAAACAATTCAGTCTGTTTCAGGTTTAAAATCTTGGGGGGGAAGGGGAGGTATATTTTATATGAGTAAAATGAGCATGTAAGCAAACAAAACAAACTTCAACAAACTAAGTACTGATTCTTTAAAAAATCCAGCAGTTTTTCTTTTTATCCAGTAAATATACAGTATTAGTGTGACCCAATGTCTGAACCACATATTTTTTTTACCCACTACTCAAAACCATAGCAGCCCACTATTCTTGTATGCCCTGGAGTTCTGTAGATGCTTTAGGAATACAAATCATAGAATTTCCTATCAGCATGGCCCAAAGTAAAATGGGATACAGTTGTAGAACGTGTTCAGAATTTTCTTAAAGATAAGGAATCTTATTCCATAAGATTTGCTCCATAATCTTGCACAATATTGGAATGGGTAATATCATATACAATTAAAACCGCAGCTGTGCTTGTGCTCAGTTTGCGTGCGTGCAGGTGTGTTTCATTGTAAATTGGCCTTCTTTTCATCTATCTCTTCTCCAAGTCGAATATGTGCAACACATATGATGAACGGAAGCACCTCCTGCCTTCATGCATGCCTTGATTGTCTCTGTGAAAACAGAGGAGCCAGTGAATTTAGCAAGTGATATATATTCAGATCATAAGAGAGGAAGGGAGGGAAGAACCGAGTGAGCAAAATCTCCTATTACAAACACTTCATACCAACGTCAGTGCTGTCCTTGGTGCTGATGCTTAGCATCTCTCAGCGCTACCAATGTCATGGATAAGCCACAGTTTTCCTTGGCTATCATGCTAAGAAAATGCTGGATCTCCACCTCTGGCAGTTTAAACATATTTAGAAATATATCAACAAACTGGAAATCATTTCTGGCAGATTCTTGAATGTTTCCTTTTTTTTTTTCTTTCTCGATCTCTATCATAATGAATAATCACAAATGTAATGTATTTTTTTATAAAGAGGTATGGTTTTTTTTAGAAAAACAATAAGAAAATGGAAATTAGTGCAAGTACACCAATGATTAGCAGATTTAATTCAGATTTTGACCTGGAGGTAATCAAGCTTCCTCAAACACTTCGAAGAACCAGAGGAAATATAATTAGGACTAACATACCTGGATTGCAAATTATATCCGACCATAGGATGGAGCCAAGAGTTAGAAAGTCCATGTCTCTTTGCTGCCATCTACTGGTCATCTGGAGTATTGAGTGCAATGGTTCTATTAAAGCTGGGCCTGCAATGCCAAACCTCTTATGGTCTCCCTAAATTTCTTGGTCTCCCTAGATTTCAATTTATATACCTCAATGGTTCTCACTCTGCAAAGAAAAAAAAATAAGGTGAGATATCTGAAGCTGGATGTGTTTTTTTCTTCTTTTTCTTTCATCAGATCTCCTTGACTACAAATTTCTTCTGAAGGCATGCTTCTCTTTATGATCTCAGGACATCCCAGAGGTGTCTGCTTTCCTTTTTTCGCAGCAGAAATGAGTTCCTTGGGGGTGTTTAATTTCAAAAGCTGATGTTAAAAATTCAACATGCAATTTAAATATTCAAAGGCACTCCTATTAAAACCCAAACAGGAACCTAAAATGATTTCAGAGACATGTTTTACAGCAAATTATGCAATTTGACCCTCACTGATGACTAAAGGTAAGAAGATGAAAGCCCACCAGAAAATCTGACTACTTTAACTGGAAACTATGAAACAAAACTGGGAAGTGAAAATAAAGTTGCAGGAAGAAGGAAGGGCAAATCACCTATAAGAAACTCCCTAGCAATATTCATAAAGTCCCTAGGAGTCTATTTACTGATTTGACAATATCAAATCAATCAATAAACAATATACTCTATTTTCAAAGCATATTTTACCCTCTTAATATCCTTCTACATACTTGTTTCTAGATGCACATTTTTATTCCAAAAATTATAAACAATGCCACAATAATATTTAATTGCCAAGCAGGAAAAGTAGGTATAGAGACATGAACTTTCATGAAATTATCCTCATGATTAGTTTCCAATTTCTTGATTCTCAGTTTATTGTTTGTTTATTGTTTTTTTTAAGTTGTTGTAGATCAACATGATACTCATATCTAGTCACTGTGATATGACTCTGCCTATATATCAATCTAGAGTCCTTGAGTCCCAGCCCAAAGGCAAATGGAAAATCAGGAAAGAAATAAGAAGGATTTTTGTGAAATATCCTTCTTATTCCTTTCCTCATTTTTATCTACCATAAAAAAACGTACAGATGACCCCCAATAAATCCTGCAAGATTGACTTGACCCTCAAATGACTCCTGGAGACTTCCATTGGTGAACAGATTGCCCTAGAAGCTGTACCCACATAACCCTTGGGAGATGGTCTACAGGCCAGAATACTCCAAATGCTTGAGTTGACCTAAAATGATCTCTAGAGGCTTGGGTTGACCCCCAAATTAACCCTCCAAGCTTGAGTTAACCCCCCAATTTTTATTGAAATATTTCATTAACACCAGAATAACCCCCTATCATTTTTCTTCTATTTCTAGTTTTCTTCCAGCTTTTTTTATTTTAGCTTTCTTTCTTTCTTTTTCTTTTTTCTTTCTTTCCTTCCTTCCTTCCTTGCCTCTCTTTCTTCCTCCCTCCCTTTTTATTTTAGTTTCCTTCTTTCCTTCCTTCCTTCCCTGCCTCTCTCCCTTTCTCCCTTCCTTCGTTTATATTTTAGTTAGTAAAACTTTCAAGAACATATTTCCTTCCTTCCTTTTCTCCCTCTCCCCCTTCTTTTTTTTTAGTTTGTATTCATTTGACTCTTGTTTGTAAAACTTTCAGTCACATTATATTTTTAAAATGATGCTTTGTGAACCAGCCTGGACAATTAAATTAAGTTTGGGAAAGCTGACAGACTATCCAAAGAAAATCCAGATCCAGAGGAGGAACAAAGCATTTTAGAATTCTTTGTAACTTTCTATTGCAAGGCCATTCGATTTGGCAAGCATCCTATTTTTCAAACTGGGGAATTTTAGGACTGATAAATATTAGAAGAAAAAGTCATTCCATTCCAAAATGGACAGGGTAAGCACCTGCCTTTGCAGAAGGGGAAGGTGGCTTCAGTAATGTAAATGCCTCTAAATTCTCTCCAAATTAAGATATATGAGGAAAAATGAATGTGACCCACAGAAAGGACTCTGGCAGGCAAAGTATAGCCTCCAGCTGCAGTTCCTTTTTTCATTCCTTTCCTAGACTGAAATCTGGGCAAGTTAAAGTTGTTATTATAAAGGGCTGATTCAATAAATGGCACCTTCTTTTTAACTTTCTGTTTTTCAGCAGCAGTAATGCTGCTCCGTATTATATAGAAATTGCCCTAAGGGGAAAATAATTTTTGCTTGTGTGTACAATCCTTTCCCAGTTTTTTGAAACAGCTACATTGCTGGACTCAGATAACGAAATCAGCATCAGTAAAGTCTTCTACTGTTTATGATTATGAATATATGTATGTATGTATGCATATTCATATGCATATGTATACACGTGTGTGTGTGTGTGTGTGTGTGTGTGTGTGTGTGTGTGTGTGTGTGGTGTTTGTGTTTGTATGTATATGTGTGTTAGGGAGAAATGCTGATCTCTTTGTTTTGTTCCTTTTGCACAAGGCAACCATCCCTTGCTCAGTGCATAAGTTAATCAACTTCCCATGCTTCACTTTAATGATATTTCAATCAAAGCAATCAAATCTACTTGGAAGCAAAAGGTTGAACTGAGGTCCCACTTCCCTTCAACCTGATGAATCAAAGTTACTAGGCTGCTCCAATCCTTCTGAGAATGGCCTGGGCACACACAGAGGTGCCTTTCCACCAGAAGGAAGTGAATAGCTATCTCACCATCCTGCTTCCTTTGTCCAACCCCTTTAAACAGGAGGTTGGATTAGAAGACCTCCAAGGTCTATTCCAGAATATTCTGATGAGCTTCTGAATGATGACAGATAATCATTGGACTGTGGCTCAGAAGAACCAATAGAGGGAGATTTCCTGACTTTAGAAGATAAGATGGACCAAGATATGTTCATTGAAACTACAACATTTATGTGGAGGGCATCCTGCCCTCCATTCCCATGGTCTAGGAACCCCTGGACCACAATTTACTTTGGAGCAATCCCGAAGCATGTTGAAAATTGAAAACAATGAATTGAAGAAACTTCTTGGATGAGAAACAAGATGTTTTCAAAGGGGGAAGAAAACCCCAAGAAAGTCCACTTGCCTTTTGGAAAAAGCACCTTAGGGACAACCATGACCTGGATGAATGAACATCTCCATAAACATTGAAAACAGCCCTTTGAAAAACATTTGGAGTAATTGCATTGCAGATATTCTACCTGAAAAGAAGACATGCCTTGGATAGGTTTTATTTATTATTTATTTCAGTCAATTTCACATCATTTTGTGTGTGAAACAGAAATGATTTACTCAATACTGTTTGCAGGAATTGTTAGCAGTGGCCAATTAAGCTGAAGGTTACTGAGATAGGACAGCTGCCTCAAGAGTTACAATCTTTTGCCAATTCCTGAGAGTTGTGGCTTCTGATGATTTTCAGATTTCTAGTGACTACTTCTGATTTATATGTTGGAAACCACTAATGTGCTTTCTTTTTCTTTTAATGATCCTGTAATCCCTTGCATCAGGGTGGAGTCAGGGAGACTGAATGGAGCTGAGCGTTTACTGGCCGGATGCTCTTCCTGATGCCTACATGGAGTTCACAGCAGACAATTACTCATTGGAGTTAGAGAGAGAAATATCTGCCTAGGATCAAACTCATAGCCTCCTGATTGTGATGTGAGAACTCCATCTCTAGGCCACCATTAAAATCCTCATAACCACTTTAAAAAGATGTAGCAATAATATACTATGTACCTACCATTCCTGACCCAAACAAATTGAAACTTACATATAAAAGAAAAAAAAATGGGGGAAGATAGAAAAAAGAAAGATAAAAATATAAATAAATGAATTCTAAACAATTTTAGTTAAAAGTATAATTTATAAGTTATAGTACAATGAGTTAAAAAGCAGTTATATTTTAACCTCTCTCTCTCTCTCTCTCTCTCTAGCATGACATCATGATTCTCATATTTCTATAATTTATCCTGCCTAATCATCATCCTGCCCACCTAGCAATTTAAAAGCATGCAAATGTGAGTACATAAATAGATACCACTTCAGTGGGAAGATAACAGCATTCCATGTGCCTTTGGTGGACAGTCATGCCGGCCACATCACCAGGGAAGTATCTTCAGACACTGCTGGATCCCTTGGCCAAGAAATGGAGATGAGCACCATGTCCTAAAGTCAGGCACAACTGGACAAGAAAACCTTTACCTTTTTAATCTTACGTAGTTTTTTCTCTGGTGATATTACACTAATAACTAGAGCATACAACATTTGCTAGACCAATACTTGAATACAGATCATCAGTCTGGAACTCACATTACGTATCTGATATTATTAACACAGTTGAGAAAGTCCAGAAATATTTCACAAGAAGAATTCTCCACTCCTCTACTCGTTGTAGAATACCTTACGCCACCAGACTCAAAATTTTAAACCTAAAAAAACCTAGAACTATGCCGCCTTTGGTCTGATCTAAGTATAGTATATAAAATCATACATTGCAATGTCCTACCTGTCAATTAATACTTCAGCTTCAACCATAACAACAAAAGAGCAAACAATGGATACAAACTCAAGGTTAATCGCGCCAAACATGATTGTAGGGAATAACGACTTCAGCAACGGAGTAGTCAATGTCTGGAATACTCTACCTGACTCTGTGGTTTCTTCCCCAAACCCCAAAAACTTTAACCTTAGACTTTCTACCATTGACCTCACCCCTTTCCTAAGAGGTCTGTGGGAGGCATGCATAAGCACACCAATTGTGCCTGCTATCCCTGTCCTATTGTTTCTTTTATTTTTTTTATTTGTCTTATATGTATCCATATATTCATAACTATGTTTTTACTTATACCTATTATCTTGTAAACAATTGACAAAAATAAATAAATAAAATAAAAAATAAAGTGTCAGTAGTAATCATGGTTATCAGTCCGAGTATTATTCCAGCAAGACCAATTAATGCTTCAATCATAGCTTCATGGTCCCTACTTACAAAATGAATTTAACCACTGTTTGTAAGCACACCATTTTAGTTAGCTCTTCTCCAAGGTTCGTTACAGATGTTCTGACACATAATATGCTCAAAAGTAATTTTGTGATGATTAATATAGAAAAAATGATAGACATGGGGATTGGAGACAAGTTTGTGAAGTTCTCAGGGAAATAGTTTTGGAAGTGGTTTTACATCACTTCATAGGGCAGAGAGAATGGAGACACCCAAAGTCAACCAGCTGGATCTATAGCTAAGACAGACTGGAACTGTAGCCATGCTGTCCATTCAGATTTACAGTTTTGGCAGACAAAACAATTTCCCTTCATTTCTACAGTGGAAAAAAATAAGAAATAAAAACCTCAAAGGCAATGAAATAAAGGAAACCAATATCTGGTTACAGGGTTTGAAAAAAATTCTGCGAGAAACGAACAAGTAAAACCTGGGTATGAAATGAATTGGAACTGAATTTATTTGCATTGAGAATTGAACACAATTCACTCAGTAAGAAGACAAAGAACACTGGATGAACAATAGAAAATAGAACAAATCTCTCAAACATTTATGTATCTTTTTAAAAAATGTGCTTCTGTTGTTCAGCTCTCAATCACATTTATTTTCCCTTAACACAATTAACAAGATTCTTTCTACCCCCTCGGTTTTGGTTATTTCTTAAATGTGCTAACCATTCAAATGTATTCAGAAGTTCAATGGGATTTATTCCCAAATGAGTAGAAGATTGCAGCCTATATCCTTCTTGTAAAAAGATATTTCCCTCACATATAATCTTATTTAGAGGATAATTTATACAATTTAGCATGACAATGTTGCAGAAGAACAAACAGTGCATACATTCTGGATCAAAAGAGCTCACTGATTGGATTCAGATTTAGTTCTGCTTAGGGTAGATCTTTTGTAATGGACAGGACTTTATTTAGTCACAACTAATTAGCCCATTGATTTCAATCAATCCGCTGAAACATGGCAAATTTGAATCCATTGTTTCTTTCAGTCAGTGTAAGAACTTGTCTATTCCATTGAATTTATGTAAATGACCTTTCATCTGACTTTTGTGTATTGTTTCAATAGAATCATTGGACCGGTTCATCAAAACATTTATCAAAGTCTTCATATTCAGCTCCTGTTCAGTGTGGAAATTCATTCTTGGTAGCTGGATACCCTTTTGTCACTGTTCAAATGGTTGTTAAAACGAATGTTATGAGAGCTAAACTCTTCCTAGTTATAAAATAATTTCTCCTCCTTTGCCTCCTCTTTCTTCTCCTCCTCTTTTTCTTTCCTCCTCCTCCTCCTCCTCCTCCTCCTCCTCCTCCTCCTCCTCCTCCATCTACTTGCTCCTCTCTCTTCCATTTTCAGCTGAACAACTAAGATAACCTTCATGTCTTTGGGGACCCTTCTAGGAAAATATATAATGAAATATGAAAAAATGTGTATTTTTCACTCACCTGTCCCAGGAACACCTCCTCACCATGAAGACATAGCCCTGCAGTGTTTTGGGGAGGGCAGGTTTGTTAGAATATAGCAAAAATATCTACAAAAAATTGAAATAATGCATTTCAGAATATATTTCTCTTAGAAATAACTTTCATCACAATCTATTGATTCTTTCTTTCATGTAACCTGGCCAGAAATGCAGCATTAAGTATAGATATTAAAAAGCCAATTTATTATCATTGCAAACATAAATTGAAAAAATAATGCATGAATAAGATTCTGTGGAACACGCATGTCTCCTCACCCACTAATTTCCAAAACATCTTAGAGATTCACCTAAAACTCTACTAAGGTTTTGTGGGCTGAGATGAATATCAGATTTTTTTTAGGACTTGGTAATTCTTCATTGCTGCCAGAAACCAGTCTGACATGATATGCACCTTCTATAAATCAGATTTCAAATCAGTTCTCCTGTTCTGCACAGTTCCTCTTGAATCCCTTCCTGGTTTGACAATTTTGACTCATTTTTACATAAATAGAAAATGCGTGACTGTCCTCTGTCGACCAGATACTCTACTTTGATTATCATTTTTCATTCTTGACTTTCATTCTTGACTCTAAGCAGCAGTAGAATCTATAGAATCTCTTCTCCTTACAGGCTGCCCTGAAAAGTAATTTTATCCAAAGGCTCTGAAAGAAGCTAGACAGAAAATTCCTTCTGTGTAGAGTCACACCATAAAAAGCTAAAGCTTTCTCTTGTCCAGTTGTGTTCTGACTCTTTGGATAGTGCTCATCTCTATTTTTTAGCCAAGGGAGCCAGTAGTGCCTGAACATGCTACTGTTACCATGACTATATGTTGAGGCGCACAGAATGCTGTTACTTTCCCACCAAAGTGGTACCTATTTATCTACTTGCATTTGCATACTTTCAAACAGCTAGTGTTGTGGCCCACTGGTGGCTGATGGAGCTGGCAGCAGAGTCATACAGTAGTGAGGAGGTTGGGGAGGAACCTGGGCCAGTTATGGAGGCTGAGGAAGGCTCAGACGAGGGCTCTGCATCAGAGGCAGGGATGGGCCAGGGCAGGTTGGCAGTCAGCAGCTGCCTTTGGGCTCAGACAGCAGTAAGGCGGGGGAGCTTCTGGAACCAGTTCCCAGACTATGCATGTGCAGAGCTGCCAAAAGGAAGGAACAATTAAGAACTCAGGGTTGATGTGGGAGTAAGGCCACAGGTGGAAGATGAATGGCCCCTCCCATAGGGATTAAGAGAGGAGCAAAAGGGGAGGGAGCTTTTGCAGGAAACAACAAGTTAATTCGTTCATTTGTTCCAGCCTTCTGGAGATTTGTCTGTGTAACCAGTCCTTCCTTGTCAGCACTGTGTGTGGGACTATTTACCAGGCAGCTTTCCAAGATTGATAAGGTCTGAGCTAATTAGTATAAACAGATCAAACAGATAATCAGAGTTGAAAGGGACCTTGTAGGTCATCTAGTCCAACCTCCCACCCAAGCAGTAGACCCTATACGATTTCTGACAAATGGCAGTCCAATCTCTTCTTGAAAGTCTCAAATGATGGTGCTCCCACAGCTTCCAAGGGCAAGCTGTTCCATTGGTTGATTGTTCTCACTGTCAGAAAGTTTCTCTTTATTTCCAGGTTAAATCTCACTTTGTTCAGTTTCCATCCAAGTATACTTTTGCAAGACTGTTTACCAAGCCATTGGCTAAATGAGAATGCACTAAATTCACATTAATTTTAATAAAAGAGTTTTGGCAGGTCTCAGAGTTGGCTTAGTGCTTTTTGGGGAAGCCTTGGGCCGAACAGCTAGTTTGGCAGGAGCTGAGGCCAGGATGGGAGCTCACTCCATCATGCAGTTTTAAAACGGCACATATTTTCCTCGCTTATGGAATGTTCATTATCTAGGATCCATACCTATCTCTTGAGAAGAATGAATTCCAAAAAAGTGGAGCCACTTATGGAAAAGATATATCATTCTCCTCAGTTCTGCATAGATTCCATTTGGTCAAGATAGTTTTGCCTGAAACAACCGATACACCATAAAGGTTTTTGGAAGGAATGACCATCACTTTGAAGTGGGATCAGGAATCTACTCTTACATGCTTTTATTTCTGTTTCTTATTGCTAATTGAAAATTTTTGGGTGGACAAAATCAAGGGGTCTTTATGAACCAGAGATAATTGATGTGCTCCAGGCTGTAGGAATCAAAAGCCTGAGGAGATAACTGAAGATAATAAGGATCTTTGGTTAACTTCTTGTTTTTCTCTGCTTCCGTGGATTTACTGAAATGCCGTTCCAGCATCAAGTGACACCTAGATCAATTGTGCCTCAGCAGTGTCATAATTCTGACTGTCCTTCAAATAAAACCACACTCAACAGCATGGAAATAATTGGTGGATCTTGTCAATAATAAGGTGTGAATAACACATTCACACTTGGCTTTAAGCAAGAAATCACACACATACATACATACATACATACATACATACATACATACATTTGTTTTTGTAGATTTTCATGGGTACAGGTATATAGGTCTAGGTGTGTTCGGGTCTTTTCTCATGTAAGATTAAGAGTATCTTGGCAATGTTCTGGCGTGGTCCCATTCACCATCCTCAGGCTGGTGCTTTTGGCTTTGTGCCAGCGCAAGCAGTGTGTGATCGGAGCTGCCATCTCTCTAATACTGGTGGTGGGGGCTGGTGTGCTGGGCTGGTTGGCTGCGCTGTTGCCTCTTGATTGGTTGATGGAGTTGATGTTGGTATAATGGGCTGTGTGATGGCCTTGTGAGTTTTGTTGTGGAGATATTCTGGATCTGGAGCTATAATCTCCTGGGTCGTTTGTTTTGTAGTGATCTTTTTCAATTAGCCTCTCATGTTTTAATGGCTTGGGTAATGAGTTGTGTGATGGGCTTGCGAGTTCTTTTGTTGTGGTATCCTGGGTCCTGAGTTGTAATCTCCTGGGGCATTTGTATTTTGATCTCTTTTCCATTAGCCTCCATAGCAACGGCTTGGGTAATAGGTTGTGTGATGACCTTGTGAGACTTATTGCTGTGGTATCCTTGGTCTTGTGCTGTGATATCCTGGGTCATTTGCTGTGTTGCAACTTCTTGAGTTCTTTTGGTGTAATTTCCTGAGTTTTCTGATGTGATATTCTGAGCAGGTGGCTGTGATGTAGCATTCTGGATTTTAGTCTGGCTTCAAGTTTGGGGTCTGGGTCTGTGTTCTTGGTGTGTGTCAGCTTGTTTGGTTTTGGGGTTGGGGGCGTCGAAGGCTCGTGAAGCAGCCGTGGTCTGTTTTCTGGATGGTGGTTGTCCTTCGTTTATAGGATGGGCTTGGGCCTGGGTCTGATGAGGGGGATTGGCGGTGCTGTCCCATGTTGTTTTGGGTCTGGTGTTGATTTTCATGGCTGGGACTCACTTGTTGGTGAGGGATAGCTTCAAAATGTCTGGTAGGCGGGAGGTATCGTCCCATCTATTCATGTTATGGGGGTGTTTCTCTATCTCGATGCCTTCCTTGATTATTCTCTTGCTGGAGTGTTCAGTGTTGGATGTTAATTTGGTTCCTTTGAAATAAATTTCATGTCCTGTAGCTTTAAGGTGCTGGAAGAGGGAGGAAGTATTTTCTTCTCTTCTGACTGTGTTTTTGTGTTCTGCGATACGTTCATTTATTCTCCTGTTGGTTTGTCCAATGTATGTGGCTGGGCAATTGTTGCATGGTATTTCATAAACTCCTTTGTTTTCCAATTGGATCTTGTCTTTGGGGTTTCTTAGGATGTTGGCTATTTTTTGGTCACCAATCAAACACCAATCAAACAAAACACACCAAACTCCAAGACCAATAAACACAGTCCAAAACTCCCAACCAATCAGGATGAAGAAAAAACCATTCCGGCACAACAGTAAGCTAACACCAAATTTAAAACAGAAACAGTTGTGAAAGTCTGACTCACAGACAAACACAATACAGAAGCCTGATGATGGCAGATGAGATTCTGCCGAAATGTTGCTACAACTTTAAAAGCACAACGATGATGACGTGAGAAAATACCCAAACAAAGCTGAAAACCATACATATAAATACCCGTTAAAACTTAAGAATATATATATTTGTGTGTGTGTATGTGTGTGTATGTGTATGTGTATGGATATGGATATGGATATGGATATATGTAAGTATGG
>BLBF01000016.1:10625313-10636868 GCA_015471245.1 Laticauda colubrina | reverse complement strand
GAAAGAAAGAAAGAAAGAAAGAAAGAAAGAAAGAAAGAAAGAAAGAAAGAAAGAAAGAAAGAAAGAAAGAAAGAAAGAAACCTGTCCAAGAATAGCATAAAACAGAATGGGGAAAATTATATCTATCTTCATACCACAAAACAACAAGGCAAATAAATAGTATTTTACCCCAAGTAAGGAGTGTAAGAGAAATATTTTCCTCTCTGATGTAGATATACTTGAAGTAGTATATATTTATCACCACAAACTCACCTTCTCTTTGTCATAGTCAATCTTGTCATAGTAATAACAAGCTAATCAATGAAACATTGGCAATCCCTTCCTAATATCCCAAACCAGCTTCCTAAAAGGACACCTGGCTCCAGGAGCAACCCAAATATAAGTTGAACAGGTGCTGGGCAGTTTGTTTTCAAACATTGGGTTTTGGCAACCAAAGGAAAAAAAAAGACAGATAAATCCTGATATTTTTAAGATAACAACTTCACATCCTCAAAACAAATGGGCAGCTCCATGGTTTTCTTAAACTTCATATTCCTTAGTCCCAGAATTTAAATGTCAGTGGCATCTTCTTCAAAAGCATTCCCTATCTTCTTCTGAAGGATGAAGGTGTAATTACCATTGTTGGACCAACTTAAGATGACTTTTGATGGCCAGTCTAATTTTATCTCTACCAACGGTGCTCAATCAACCCTAAGAGCTCTGTCACTTTTCTACAGTGGCGATGAAGAACTCCTTTTGAAAGGTAAGAACTCTGATGATGATGAAATTCACCCGTCTTGTCTTGAATCCTGCTCTGTATTATTGAGCCTAACTATTTTGTCAAATGTTTCCAGAACTGGGGGGGAAGAAAGTCTATGCCAACATATTTTATTTTTTTAAAAGTCCAATTGAAATGCATGCTGCAGAACATAACCTTTACACTGCCAGTGTTCATCTACATAGTAGCAGTGCTTTCAAAGATTTAGGGGGGGGGGGGGAAAGCACCACTGATAAACATGATTCCCAAAGCATTAATCAGAAATGGCAAGCTCTCTGATTAGCTTTCTGCAGCAATCCTGACATCCAATTCCCCCCCCCCCATACTCTTGTAGATAATCTTATCTGATGCAGCAAAAACTGACTGACAAAGAAATCTCTGTCTTGAAATGAACATGCTACTCTCAAATCCATTAAGTTCATCTGTCACATCGATCAGGTGATTGTAAAGCATCTTTATGGAATTAGGCTTTTTTCTCCCATTCTTTTTTTACCCTCAAGACAGTTACATCAGGCTGCTGCATTTCCATACATACAAGCTTCTACTCCCTCTTTGTTAAGAGAGATCTTTACGTGTATCACGACATAGAGCATATGCGGTTCTGAATCTTGTTTGTGATAGTGGCCGGTGGCTGATCTATATTATATTGGTTCCTTGCCCAGCTGGAAAGGGGAGGTTGATTTTAAGTATTGTTGGCTGTACTTCCTAAGGGATTAAAGATCAATCACACCAACACTGATGAACTGTTTGAAAGAGGAAAGAGGCAACAAATATATCACAGCCTATGGAGCTCTGAGTTGCCCTGCTTTTAAAGGTAGTAATACTGTGTAATGCAGCTCAGGAGTTCAGCCTGGGACAACTAACTGGCCAACTCACCAGGGGACAATTCAACAATTTAAAATAATTTTTAAAATAATTTTATTTTTTGTCATTCACATTTTATTTTGTCCTTTCTTTTGCATCCTTTCTTAAATTGATATATTCCACTGTTCCTTCAAAATTAGCATACTTCTTGTCTCATGACAAGATGTCCTGTAGCAAGTTGGCCATGGGGAGTTGGCCAGGAACATGTGTGTGTGTTCAATTGTATGAATGGGAAGACAAAGACTCTGTGTGAGATCATGTCCCATTTACAGAAAACTGAGGTGGAAGACATTAGGAAGTCCTATCAGTGGTTGGAAAGGACTTTGCTAAATGACAGACACTGATTGTAGCAGTACTAAACACCAGATCAATCAAACCAGGGATCTACTACAGGATCCAAGGTGCAGACTATGCATAGAAGCCTCGGAAAGAATACAACACATGGTGGTAGGGTGTGAGATGCAGAGAGGAATAGCGGGATGAGAAGCAAAGGATGGAAACTAATCAAGAAGAGAAGCAGCCTAGAAATAAGGAGAATGTTCATGCCAGAGATCAATCAACCAGGGGAACAGAAATTGCCTCCAGAAGTTGTGGGAGTTTCATCACTGGAGGCTTTCAAGAAGAGACTGGACAGACATTTGTTCACAATGGTATAGAGCCTCCTGCTCGATCTGGAGACCTCCAAGGTCTCTTCTCTGTCTCTATTTCTATTATTTCTATTCTATTTGTCATGATTTTTGCTTGCTCCAACTTTGCTTGAAAGAGAGAAGTCTTGTCTGAAACCCAGAGCTAATTGTGCTCAAATCCCTCTTATGTTGCCATCAAGGCCTAACTCTCCACAGTATATCAGTCCAACGAGCCTCGCAAGGACAGAGAAGCCTTCCACCAGAGCAGAGCAATTTGCAATGAAACTGAGCAATATGAGATTTGCTTCACAACCTTGAAGCTGTTATAGTGACTGCCAGCCTATGCAGCCTCTGAACACAAATTAGGTCAGAAGCAGCTGAAGAAAACCCCCGGGAACCAAGCCAATGGTGGGGAAAGCATTATTCCTCCCCTTCTGCTTTTCCTGACCTGGCAAAGTTAATGAGTTTATCGGGACACTCAGAGCTCTTGTTCAATGCAGCAAATAAATTGGCTGCAATGCCTTAGCCTGAGTGGGGAAAATAGCTCGTGGCCGGCAGTGGTTCATTTGCTTTTAATGACTGCTCAGTAGAGTAGAGTCAAGCAGGTGCAGTCTCCTCCAAGACTGGTGGCAGCACGTTGGAAAATGCCCCACTGCAGGCCTTTTGCCTTCAGTGAATCAACGATGGCAAACGAACATTATGATGTGTTGAACAGGTGGAGATTCTTTTTCTCTGGCCAACAAATGGCTGATTTTGCCACCAAAATTGGTTATTTGATAGCTTTGCTGCCCCCTTTTTGAAGAGGGAACTAAAGAGGGCCCAAGATGGCCTTTAGGAGATAATGCACTGATGGAGAAGAGGGGGTCTGCATGCCCCCAATTCTCAGTAAGGAGCAATTGGAAGGTCTTGTCACCAGTGGTGGGATTCATCCAGTGTAACAACTAGTTTGGTGAAGGCGCGCACAGTGGAATTTGAAAACAGCTCTAAAATTTATTCTCCACTGCAGCCCCAGTGAGTAAAACAGCTGAGGCATGACAATCCGCTCTGCCATGCCTATCAGCTGGGCTTCAAACAAAGGAAATATTATTATTTTTTTTTTGGAGGCTGCCACACATGGCTGGCTCATGTTTGAGTGATCATCCACTAAAATCCCATGATCCCTCTCACAGTTACTAGCATTAAGCCAGATTTTGCCTAATCCATACTTGTATCTTTTTTTTTTCTGCCTGCAACAATTGTGTAGTACAACTGTGATGTTGCAACTACCATCTTTGTCTTTCTGGACCCGCTAAAGAATCTCATGTTGAAGCACTGTAAATAGACAATCCAGAGTTTCTCCTGATCACTTTGAAAGCAAACACAAAGATACATTACAAAGTTTCACAGAGATTCAAAAATTATACTATACACATTCCATGTTTCTGTCTGAAAAGACATTTATGTAGATGGTGATAATTGACCAGAAATCATATTCTTAGAATAACTAAGAACCAGAGGCCAAATGAGACTGCAGCTATATTCATTAAAAGGTTTTTCAGTTCTGTGGTTTCTCCCATTTTAAACATCTATTGATCGAAGATAGCTTCAGTTTTCCAGCAGCTATCAGCAACAACAATGAAAGAATCAATTTATTGCATTCTATAAAACTGAATTAATTCCCTACATTTTACAGGAGAAAAGCCACATAACAGAACACTTGCAGCATGGCAATCCTGCCCTTTGGCAATCTCAGATGCTGCTGGAGTCAAGCTGTTTATCTCTGCTGTATGTAGAACAAAGCCTGCAAAGAGTTAAGTCTGGCAATTGATCGATAAAGAGTTTGGCAATTGATCGATAAAGAGTCCAGCCACAGATGCAGATATAAACTCACAAGAAGATGAATTTGCAAAAAATCAGTAAATGGAAACCATGGCTACAAACAAGACATTTTAATATCTAGCTCAAAGCTCATCTTAATTAAAGCAAAGTTTGAAAAGAAGTCAGCCTTCTCTTTATTAGTCCTACAAATAAATATATACGGTAAAAGAATGATTCTGAGATATCAAAATGAAAAGTAAAGATTGAATAGAAAAAGACACGGGTAAAAGCTCACTAGAAAAAGTGTGCTGAAAATAAAATTAAAACATTACAGAAAGCATCTACTCTTCTAGGACTTCAAATGCTATTTCTTGCATGATTTTCTTTGGCCAAGCTTACATTTTTAAAACAAAAACGTCAACGCTTATTGTAAATTTCAATGGAATTTGGAATTTGCATTGGAATTTCATTTTAATGTATCCCATTGCGGACACAGAAAAGTGACAACAAAGGTTATCTTACCTTATCTTATCAATCTTCTTATCATATCTTATATCTTATCTTAAATTTCAATGCAATGGTTGAATAGTTCCAATGCATAATTTTGAAAACAAAATTGTGTTGGGCTTTAAAGGGTAAAGGAAGGACTGCTTTTTCCATGTTTCTTTCTTATTTTACCTGCAGTGTTTGGTCTGCTCTCTAATAAAGAGTAATGAACATATTTAGAAGCAAAGATGAAAACCAGAGAATGGTACTGTAAGATATGAAATGTACCTATAGATCTGGGAAACTGGTCAATAATATCAGGTCTTCCATAGTCTACTTTCCCTCAGGTTACACTGCAAAAGCAGATCTGTTTTATCCTTTGAAGGTGACTCCGTCAAATCAATGAACAGCAGGAGTGTGAAGAGATTCAGTGGCTCATATTGTTGTCTTTTTCTGCTTAGAAATCTCCCTCTTTGTTGACTTAGTGATCAAGGAGAGCCAAGGAAAACCCATGTAGAGACGAAGACCTGTTGAGGTCTATTATCACCTTGAACAAACTCAATATTCCCCTTCATTGGAATTTTATCACCATCTGAGGTTGCTCATAGGGAGCAAATTCACTTTTCATTAGGTCCATGGGCAAGCACCTTCAATTCTTGTCATCTCCTGCTATGCATCGAAAACTTCAGCGAACAAAACAGATCAATGGGCCAGTTTAGTGTAATGCAGCTTCCTGTGTTCCATTAAAGATCTTACAATAAAGGTTTCAGGAAAGCAGTTGGAAACTGTGGGTTAGTGGGTTGGAAGAGAAAAGCAAGACAAATGATTTAGGGGCTGGAGGCTAAAACATGTGAAGAATGGTTTGAATGAATTGGGTATGTCTAGTCTGGGGAAAAGAAGGACATGGGGTGACATGATAACAGTCTTCCAGTATTTAAAGGGCTGGCACAAAGAAGAGGGAGTCAACCTATTCTCCAAAACATCAGAATGCAAGACAACAAATAATGGATGGGAACTATCCATTATAGAGAGAGGAGAAAAACAATCTGGAATTAAGGAGAAATTTCATGACAGTGAGAGGAGTTAATCAATGGAACAGGTTGCCTCCAGACATTGTAGGAGCTCCACCACTGGAGGCTTTCAAGAAGAGACTGAACACACACTTGTCTGGAATGGTATTGGGTTTCCTGCTTGAGCAGGGAGTTGGACTAGAAGACCTCCAAGGTCCTTTCCAACTCTTGTTATTCTGTATGAAATACTGAACAATCCCAATAAATCTGCCTTTGCCAGTTTGGATAAAGCTCTAAGGCAGCCCAGATCTAAGTTCTCAAAGCAATTAGGATCTATTGTAGATAGTGAAAGTAGGATAGCAATTTTACAAGCACTTCAAACATCTCCAACACCAGTTGAACCGATGACTTCATGAACACCTCCATGTAGATTTTTGGCAATATGACAGGAGCATTTTGCAGATGGCTCCTTCTGAGATTCTTCCCTCTTCCCAACCTGCTCTACAGTTCTCAAAGTCTGTGACATTAACACATCAGATCCAATGTTGCTTAGCTTCTTTGTCAAAGCAACCTCAGCCTGGTGCCATCTGCCCAACCAAACAAGCATTGCAAATTTTGGTGATGACACAATTCTGGCATCTGTTTGGCACGTCCTTCATTTAAGGCTATGATCCTGAAGTATGGGTGAAAAGTCTTCTGTGCATAATACAATCACACACACACACAAATACATACAAGGACACTTCAAAACAAGTTGGGAAGAGTTAACACACTGCAAAGAACACTCTTGTTTTTATTGATTGCTGTGACCCACCTAAGGCCATTAATATGAAATTGGTGATCATATAAATTCAGTAAAGGAAAAACAATAGAGGAAGAATTTAATTGTTAGATTTCTTACTGTGATGACACTGAAAACTATAAGGTAGCATCATTTCAGGAGGTTGTCTGGTATACCTTGGAATGAGCCTAGATTATTACTTTTATCTATATTGAACAGAAGTCTATACATTGCACTACCTAATTTGATGATAATTTACTACTTCCTTTTTCATAGCAAGGACACCGTTCCAACTGCTTGTATTAGATGAGTGCAGATTTCACTACACTAGAAGCTGCCCAAAGCTCTTGTTGGATTGGAGAAAGACTGGGGGGCAGAAAAGCAATTTGTTGTGCCTTCTGATCTCTCTCTGATTCTCTATTTGCATATCTACCATCTATCTATCCGTCTCATTTTCTGTCTGTCTCTCCATCCATCCATGATTTTTCATGGAAAATTATAAAGGGGCAAAATTATTCCCTTCTCTTTTCCTAAATATGTAATCAGAATCAGAATAGAGCTGGAAGGGACCTTGGAGGTCTTCTAATCCAACTCCCTGCTCAAGCAGGAGACCCTGGACTATTTCAGACAAGTGGCTGTCCAATCTCTTCTTCAAATCCTCCAATGATGGAGCATCCACAATTTCTGAAGGCAAGCTGTTCCTCTGGTTAATTGTTCTCACTGTTAGACATGACCAAATGCCAACATGGTTGAACTCTGTAACGTATTAATAAAGCAAACACAGACTGATCTTCAATCTCTTCCCTTTTCCTACACCATTAAGTTGTACTTTGAGTTGTCCCAAGCCTCATTCCAAAAACTGAATGCAACTCAGGTATCAGATCAAAAGTTTTTGAAAATTGTTCTGAACAGGAAGATGAGGGCAAAAACCTAACTTTGAAGCAGTTGGGCCAGAGTCACAGTCACATCTTGATCTCATAGAATGTTGCCTGCTGAAATCTGACTCTACAGATGAAAAGATGAGCATATAAATAAGCTGGTTGCTCCTACAAATGATCCAGCTGTTAAAAGGTTGTCATGCAGACACATCTGGAGAGAGCACAAGGAAGGCCACAGTTGCATCTGAGCCTTTGAAAAGTCTGCACTGAAAAAAAAAATCAATTCAATTTAAGCACAGAATAAATGTTTACCTTCCCTCTTGATGTGAGCATTTTCAGATCAAAGATTTATGGCCTCACTTAGAAAATGACATGGCCAAGTTGGCAGCTCGCCCTTCCCAAACTCTTAGGTGGAGATCTGAATGCCATGCCAGAACCAAATTATTCAGCCTACTATTTAAAATGTCCAGCACTGCCTGTCAAATAAGAATGAAGTTGCTTATTTGGCATCCTCCAACCCAAAGAAGAAGAAGAATCATACAGGGTTTTATCTGTCTTGATATGTCTTGTAAATTAGGTCTCTTGTGATCTAAACATAATTGAGAATAAGGGCAGGCCATGCTGGTCTTCACATATGGTCACATATGGTCTTCACATATTCAGGATTATTGAATATCTCCTCCTCCTCCTCCTCCTCCTCCTCCTCCTCCTCCTCCTCCTCCTCCTCCTCCTCTTGATGGCTTAAGCCCCTGTCACACTGCACCAACGGATGGAAAGAGGATGTAAAACGGAGAAAAACACTTACCATCCGTTGGTTTACGCAATGATTCCGTTCTGTACTCACTGCCTCCGTTTTGCTTCCTCTCTATCCGTCCAGCATCCATCTGTTGACATTTCATCTGCTCAAAAGGTTTTGAGCTGCTCAAAACTTTTGAGCAGAAAATGTATCCAACGCATCAATTCTGCATCCGCGAGGCATATGAGGGACATCCGTTCTGCATCCGTTGTCATCCGTTACGCATCCGCTATATCCGCTAGGCATCCACTGCACATCTGCGCAACTCGCATCCGTTCCAGCGGTAAACGGACACAGGTAGGAAGCGGAACAGACACAGAACAGACGCACAACATTAGTAGCACAGACGGAGAAAGGATGAAAGCGGATGCAGCACGTAAAGAAAGCATTTAAAATGAAAAAAACGTTCACAGAGGGGACCTATCCACTCCCATCTGCTTCCATCCACTAGGCTTCCATTCCGCATCCGCTTTCTATCCGCTCTGCGTCCTCCCCCCGTCCGTTCCTTTCTGTGTTGTCCGCTCTGGTTATGCAAATTTTTGCCCCTTTTGAGAGCGGATAACAACGGATGGAACATTTTTCTCATCCTCTGTGTCCTTTTTACAAACGTTTTGCATCCGTTGGGCAGTGTGACAGACCTTAATATAGAACAGAATTAAATGAGCCTTATTAAGGAGTAGGGGATTCCTTGCTCAAGAGATAGGACACAATCTTTTGTGATACTTCCAAAGCTTAATCCATGCTTCAACTCCATTGAAAAGATTCTTGTGATAGATTTTCACACACACACACACACACACACACACACCAAAACCTTTCCTCTAGTCCTGACATAGTTAACTCTCTCCTTGCTACTTACAATACCCAAGTTAAACTCTAGTAGATCCATGGCCCGCCTTCTTAATAATGAATAAAGGTGATGCATTGTACGAAGCTGCCTTAATAATTTATCCAGTAATATCAAAGAAAGACTAATTGCAGGAGTGTGGAGAAAATATAATGCCCTGGAAAATGATTTTTAGCTGCAATGATTCTATAACACTAAAGTTAAGCTCTGAGAAGCCTGAGCATTAGAAATGTAAAGGTTTAATAGTATATACAAGTGTTTTCCCTCAGTCACATGTAAGTTATATTTTTGAAGCTCTAACAATTTACAGTTCCCCTCTGCTAGCTCTGAGAAAGAGAGGGAGAGAGAGAGGGAGTAAGCCTTAACAACAGTCATAACAACTAATGCAAACTTAAAGTAGAATGAGAAAGAAGAAAGAGAAAGGAAGAAATCAAGGGAAAAGTTAACAATGCAAAAAAGAAAGAGAAAAAGAGAGAGAGAAGAAGGAAAGAGAGAAGGGGGAGTAAGGTAGGAGTAAGGAAGATAGGCAGTGAGATGGGAGGGAGGAAAGGAAGTGGGAGGAAGGAAATAAAGTAGGAAGGAAGATACAAAAATTAATTTCTGATATTCAATCTTCATATTAGTTGTATAAGTTCAATTAAATTTAACCTCTCTCTCAAAGGCTATGCCATGACTCTCTTCTTTCTGCAGTCTATCCTGCTTAATCATCAAAGCCATGAATCACAAGTTTCTTTCTGGTTCTTTTTTTATGAAAAAAAGGTCCTTAAGTAATCTCCAGTCATTGATAAATGCAGACACTTCTCTAATCAAACAAGCCAATTTAGCCATGATGTCACCAATTCAACAATCCTCCCTCCGTTTTTAGATATTTCCAAACCTTTCCATTTTCTTCATGTGTAAAAGGTAGATTAAAACATGTGACTCACATCTCTTTCATAACTTTTTTTTTTAATCCATCAACCTCTGGAGGAAAAGTTCTGCTTTTAATTGCATCATTGTGAAGTATTCGAAGCCTCAGGTTTTCTAGCTTGTGGAGATCTTGTTATTCTCTGACCTTGGCTGCATTTTTGCAGAAGTTTGTAAACCTAGTTAGGTAATGAAATTTCTGTGTGATAATCACCAAGCTCAGAGAGCACCAAGGACTCCCCATTTCAACCTTGAACTATAAAAATCCTCTTCTATTTTCTAGTCCAGCATGCCCCTGCTTGTGGTTGATGTGCCCAACATAAATCTGAAGTGCCCTTAAACATTCTTGATAAATTTTCTGCTGTAATATACCAACACTATATATCCTTTTATAAAAATTCTCCTTAATATTATACAGAATAACAGCATTGGATGGGAACTTAGAGCTCTCTTTTAGTTCAACCTCTTGCTCAGCAGGAGTCCCTATACACAATTTCAAATAAATTTACATAATTTAAATTTCAATTCTTTCAACCACACATTTTTTTTAACATGGTACTATCTCCCATTGCTACATTATCACCACAATTTTTAGCCCATTGATCATACATTCTCTGATCTGTTCTTCTTCTTCTATTTTCAACCAAATTAAATTAAATTAAATATCAAATTAAGCTAAATATTAAATTACATTATTAAATTTCTACCCAATCACCTTGGTATGTAAAGAAAATCTGTTTTCTGTATTTTACTAGAATGGGGAAAAATCTGTTTTTCTTTCACACCAACTCATTTTATTCCACGCAGTTAAAACTTTATGCCTGTTTTAACACCAAGAACGGAAAATGGAACACTAAAGTGTGAAAACGTAAAGGGGGGGGGGGGAATTGGAAACAGTGAAGGAAGCCAGATTACAAAAATATAGCCTAGCAACTGAATGATGCTGTCAACATAACTAACAAGATGTAATGCAACTAACAAGCTGGTTAAAGTTGTCATTAGCTCATGCCTGGCTTTAAATAATGCAGAGAGAATTTGGCTACATTTTGTATAATGGTTGAATACAATCCTGAGAATAGAAGGGGACATAGAAATCAACTCTGCAATCTGGAAATTTTGATAAACCAAGCTTATTTTGCATATCCCCAGGAAAGCCATGAATTGCAAGACATAGTAGCCATTTCAACTGCACTGAAACTAAAAAGGCATGACCAAAAATGAGCTTATTGTTATTTTTTTACTCACTGAAACCTGTTCTTTAAAATCTTAAAGTACAATTAAGATTTTCATAAAGGCCATACCCATTCCAACATAGTTTAGTGAAAGCTATGGTTTTCCCAACAGTGATGGCTGGCTGAGAGAGTTGGTTGGACCATAAGGAAGGCTGAGCACCAAAGAATTAATGTTGTTGGGGTTGTGGTGTGGACTCTTGAGAGTCCGTTGGTCTACGAGGAGATCCAATCAGTTGACCCGAAAGGAAATCAACCCTGATTGTCCTTTGGAAGCTGAAGCTCAAATACTTTTGACCGCCAGATGTGAAGAGAGGGCTTCTTGGAGAAGACCCTAGATGGTGTCATTGACATGAATTTGGACAAATTCTGAGAAATAGTGGAGGACAGGGTTGGCCTGGCATGCTGTGGTCCTTGCGCTCACAAAGAGTTGAATATGACTTGCCAACCAAACAAACAAACAAATAAAAAATATCATTCCAGTTTCCCAACCATCTGCATTTCATAAGAAACTACTTAGAGTCTTTGGAAGGAAAGGAAAGGAAAGGAAAGGAAAGGAAAGGAAAGGAAAGGAAAGG
>BLBF01000016.1:10580856-10610601 GCA_015471245.1 Laticauda colubrina | reverse complement strand
TCTATCTATCTATCTATCTATCTATCTATCTATCTATCTATCTATCTGTGTTTCCATCATCTAATCTATTCCAAAAGATCTCTTAACTCAGAAGAAGGCTACAACTACAAACTGGTTTGCTAAAAGATGGCAATGGACACATAAGTAATGGTTTCAAAGAAGTTCAAACAAAAATGGGAGGAATATATTGAAATTCTGTACAGTTCAAATATCAAAATCAAACATACCTTACGAGAGATTCTTTCTTAAAAAGAAGGAAATTATATTTGCACTCTAGACATCACCAAGTCAGACTATAAGAAGTGATTGGATCATCCACAACTTCCATATTCCATTTACCTTAAAAAAAAAAACAATCATTATACTGCATACCTATCTTTTTAGATGAGAATCAGAGAATTTAGCAGGTTGTCTTGAATGTCTCTTTCAAGCAGGCCACATTAATGCATGTTTCAATTTCTTTTTTGCACAAAATTAATAATGAATGAAATCATATTCATAGCTGATAGTTCATACTTCTCCAAGTTTGACTGATTCCAACAGACTATTTTCATAGCTGGTTTAGAAGCAGCTGCTGTCTGCTTCTAAAGAAAGCAATTATTGAAGAAAAGGAAGGAGAAGGAGGATGAGAAGACAAGAATATTGTTTCCCTAGACAATGTTAAAATTATATTTGTATTGAACAATGTAAAAAATTGATCTCCAGGTGCACACTAATATTGCTGTTCTATTTTGAGTGGTAAATCTGCAGGAGGAAGTCATTAAATGTTCCCCAGCTCTCCCACCCAACCACCCCCAATAAAGTTTTTAAAAAATTATAGGAAAGTTCTGCTGAAATTTAGCTACTGTGTTCGGAGGTGCCGTTTATGCCTTGAAGCACATAACTTTGTTTTCAAAGATTTCAGGTTTCTCTGTCTAATTATCTCACGATACACAACTATTTCTGTCTTTCCTACATGTTTGTAAAGGAAATGACAATTTCTACATTGGCATTCTGTGTACCATTGAATCACAGAGAAGGATATTGAAAATTCAGATTGGAGACTGAAGGCTAAACCTGGCCACTTTTAATTATTTAACATCTGCTTGAACTCTTTCCTTACAAAGCCCTCTAAATTTAAATCTACTGTGGGAAGCAACCTCCCCACCACTTGTAGAGAATGAAATATTTTGAGGAACAGTAAAACAGGTAGAATATTATATTTCCCCAAAGGGGAAATAGAGAAAACGTGTTCTTAAAGGCAGAGAGCAACCCCAGTCTTCCTGCATAGGAAAACAGCCTCCAGTAGATGCCTGACGAGATGGATGTCTCAAAGATGCTTTTTCAAGAGGCTTTCTGGTTTTTCTTTGAAGATATTTCACTTCCCATCCAAGAAGCTTCTTCAAACATCTTCAAAGAAAAACCAGAAAGTCCAGCTGCCTCTTTAAAAAGCACCTTTGGGACAACCATTGTTGCAGTATCTAAAGGTACTCCTGTGCATAGTCATGTAGCAGAAAATGAATCATACCTGAAAAAGACTGAAGGCAATAAACAACTCCATATTAGGCAAAAGAACTGGCAGGAACAAATAAACTCCAATAAACATCCTTATCTCTAAGACTACTCAATAAAAGAGAACGTGACCAGTCCTCTGGGCGCTCTCATCAAGAAGATTCATTGTGTCTGTGTGGTTCTTCTTAATCGATGCGAGGTCCGGTCACCTAGGCGGGTGATCGAAACTCTGCCAGTTCCCGCCGGGTGATCTCTTCCACTGCGATATCGAACAAACTTCACAACTGGTGACCCCGACGTGATTCTTGTCCAGGGATACGTCGCCCGACTCCTATACTACGCACCGGGAAGGCAAGCGCTTCGTAAGTATGGGCTCCTCAAAATCCAAAGTTCTCTCCAAACATGTGGAGGAACTTTCCTCTATAGTCGGGAAAGCTAACAACCTGCAAAAGGTTAACGGCACAACTATATATCCTCTATCGAAGAGACAAATTTCTCATTTTCTCCTTTACCTTCAAAAAAATTGCCCCGCTTATCCTGAAGAAGGCACTCTCAAGTCTTCTACATGGGCACGTATTGGCAAATGGCTCCGTAATCCCCCCAGAGCTCCTCCAGACATTTTGTGTACGTGGCAAGCCCTAATGACTGCCATAACGATGATGTTTCCAATTTCAACTAATCCACAAACGGAACAATCTCCTGAAGATACATCGTCTTCCAAAATTGATACTGTTTCAAATTCTGCCCCCCTTAATACCTCTTCTAACCCCTCTTCTCTGTATCCTTTGCTAACATCTTTAAATTGTCCACCCCCCTATCAATTGATTAACACACCGTCACTAACTTCCTTTGACGAGCCTTTAAAAACCCCTGACAAAACCAATTCGACAGAACCTCCTATCATGAATTCCTTTCAAAAGGCAATACAAACTGGGAAGGTTTCGCCGGAAGACCTTTCCTGTTTTCCTATGGTATTACACACTCTGGCGGGGGTAACGCTCCCTTTCCTCATTACGTTCCAATGGAATGGGACATATTGAAGGAACTGAAAACTGCCACTGTTAAATACGGTCTTCAGTCACCATATGTCCGTACACTTATGGAAAATATGGCAACTAATTACCGTATCTTATTTTCTGAATGGCAAGCTATGGCTAATATGTTACTCACTTCCTCACAATTGGCTTCATGGCATAATGATTATAGAATAGCCATCCAAGCCGCGGCGGCTGCTGGTTTACCACCGAATGTAACAATAGACCATTTATTATGCCAAAATACTATAATTACTCCTCAGCAAGAAATTACAATTGGCATTCAAGGATACAATTTAATGAAAAATGCTGCTTTAAATGCTTTCCGCCGCATACCCGATTCTTCGCAACCTACTTTGTCCTTTGCGAAGATTCTTCAGGGACCTTCTGAGCCCTACTCTACCTTTATAGACAGACTGTCTGATGCCATTAACAGACAAATTGACAATCCGCTTGCACAGGCTGAATTACTAATAAAATTAGCAGTCTCTAACGCTAACGCAGACTGTCAGGCGGTAGTAAAACCGCTGCAATCAATACCACATCAAACTCTGGCAGATTATATCAGAGCCTGCCATTATGTTGGCACAGAAGCACATCGTGCCCGTTCTAACGCTTCTGCCCTTGCTTCTGCGCTATCCTCCACCTTCCCTATGACTGTGCCTCGTCAAGGAAACTGTTATAATTGTGGAAAACCGGGTCATTTTAAAAGTCAATGCAGGGCTCGGGAAGGGGGAAATGCTCCAAAAAGAAAAACCTTTGCCCAAACCACCAAGCCTAAAACCATATGTCCAAGGTGCCGTAAGGGCTATCACTGGGCGAGCCAATGCCGATCCAATCCTCAGCAGGGACAGGCTTCGGAAAACTAGTTGCGGGGTTGGCAACTAGCCCCGACAATAAGGTTGCAAATCGGAATGCATTCCCTGCTGAATTATCAGAAGATGTAGTTTATGAGGACGTAGGGGCAGTCATTACTCTTCCCCTCACTATAACTACACAACACCCTATTGCATCTGACTGTCCTGCTTTGCTGATCCCCACCTCCGCTCTGATAATAGAAGGAGTAATAGCTGCTCCTTTTCTTTACAATGTCTACTCTATAAATTGTTTGTCCATGGCAGTAATGGGAGATCGCCCCTTTTTTCTAAAAAAGGGCATGATTGTAGCTACCTTTATACTTCTTTTGCACTCCTCCGATTCCCTTTCCTTTATGGCTTTGCAACGACCTGTACAGACCTCGAAACCTTTACTCACGGTTATTCTCAACAACCGATCCTTTTCAGGTCTCGTTGACACGGGTGCTGACGCTTCTGTTATTTCTGCCTTTGAATGGCCCCCTGAGTGGCCGCTCGACCCTTCGCCGGCAGTTCACGGTGTGGGAGGAGCTCAAGCCGCTCAGGTCAGCTCTAACTGGTTGTCTGCTTCTATTGCTGGGGTTTCTACTATCGCGCACATAAAACCTTATGTGCTTCCGCTGTCCTTTAACCTGTGGGGACGGGATCTCCTCTCGCAATTGCAAGCTACCATTTCTTTTCCCTGACGATCTTCCTTATGCCTCATACGCTACCGCTATCTTTGACTACCTCTGTTCCTGTCTGGGTTGATCAATGGCCTCTCCCGTTAGAAAAATTAAATGCCCTAAAAGAATTGATCCATGCTCAAAAAATTGCTGGACGTATTGAGCCGTCCACAAGCCCCTATAATACACCGGTTTTTGTGATAAAGAATTACAAGATTTTTACAAGATTATTACAAGATTTACGCGCCATAAATGCCATTATAAAACCAATGGGGGCTTTGCAATGTGGACTACCTAACCCCAATCTCATACCTTCGGATTATGATCTAGTGATCATAGATTTAAAAGACTGTTTCTTCTCTATCCCCCTTCAAAAACAAGACAGGCAAATATTTGCATTTACTATACCTGAATTAAACAATTCTCAACCCACCCAACGATATCAATGGAAAGTGCTACCCCAGGGCATGCTTAATTCACCAACTATGTGTCAGGCCTATGTTAAAGAGGCATTACAACCTTATAGAGCACTCTATCCCAACTATCTTGTATATCATTACATGGATGATATATTAATAGCAACCGCAGGTGAGAAGGGTGTTATACAAGAGAGCCTACCCCAGTTGACAACTATATTACAGGCGGCAGGACTTTACATAGCACCTGAAAAAATACAGCGCAAATATCCATTCACATATTTAGGTCATAAGCTTTTACAGGCTGCCGCTACTCCCGCGCTGCCTATATTGTCATTACCCTCTAACCCCACATTAGTACAGCTTCAGCAATATCTTGGCACTCTCAGCTGGGCCAGACCATATCTCGCTCTTACCACTGCTCAGCTCTCTCCGCTCTTTAATGCTCTAATAGGTCTAAAACATCCTTCGGATAAAGTAATTCTCTCCAAGGATCATAAGGATGTCCTGCAATTAGTTAACAGGACATTAACTCATCTATGGGTGGATCGAGTAAGTGACAATCACCCGCTATCCCTTGCTCTCCTTAACACTCCAATGCTCACTATGGGTATATTATTACAAATCCCACCCTCGCCAAAGAAATCCCTGCACATTATAGAATGGTTACATTTACCCCATACTCCTCGTGTCACTATCTCTACCCGCCACATACAAATTGCACAGATTATACATAAGGGACGACACAGGGCAAAAACTCTAATTGGATATGACACAGAAACCTTATATGTTCCCATGAAATTAACTCAATGGGAGCCACTATATCAGTCATCTGCCATCATACAGGATGCCCTGGCTAATTGGGTAGGACATACGTCGTGTCACCTCCCCTCTGATCCTAGGCTTCAACTCATAAAAGTCATCCCTATATCCTTCAGTAGTCCCATCACCTCGACCCCCGTTCCTGCTGCTCTCACGGTTTTTACAGACGGGTCCAAAACCCATGGGGCATGTACATGGACATATCTTAACACCTGGCATAAAAGGCTAACTCTTCCACAAACCTCTGCACAAAAGGCGGAATTGGCCGCATTCAATATGGCCCTTGCCCTGTTCCCACACCAATCAATTAATGTGATCTCTGATAGTCTATATGTTACTCAGCTGGTTAATAATATCTTTGAAGCATATATATCCCCTGCTACTCCGCATGATCTGTATGATTTACTAAGTGATCTACAGGTCCTGCTGAATAAACGCAAATGCCCCCTCTTTCTAGCCCATATATGAAGTCACCAAAACCTACCTGGGTTCCTATCAGAAGGCAATCAAAGAGCCGATGAAGCATGTATTGCATGCCCAATTACCATTAAAGCACCTATGCCTATTGCACTCACAGCTTCTCAGAGCCATGAATATTTCCATCAAAACAAAAGAGCCCTTGTAAAACAATTTGGAATTACCATGGCTGAAGCAACAGCCATTATTCAACAATGCCCTACTTGTAGTAAGCAGAGTAAAGGCTTAGCTCAAGGCACCAACCCCAGAGGGATTCAAGCATGTGAAACCTGGCAAATGGATGTTACTCAATTTATCCCATTTGCACCTTGTATCGGTGGACACCTTTTCGGGTTTTATTATGGCAACTCCACAAAGAGGTGAATCCACCAAACATGTAATTAATCATTGTATTCGAACCTTTACAGTGCTGGGATGTCCACACACGCTAAAAACAGACAATGGGCCAGCTTATATTAGCATCGCCTTTGCGGAATTTTGCCATAAGTGGTCCATTGTTCACAAATTTGGTATACCATTTAATAGTCAAGGGCAAGCTATCATTGAAAGAGCTAACCAAACCCTGAAGTTAGCTCTTCAGAGGTATATGGGGTCAAATGGCCACCCGAGGCCCCCCAACCTCCCAGCACTGCAAAACATTCTCAACGTATGCCTATATACGTTGAACTTTCTGAACCTCACTGGAACCCCTCCTCTCACCCCAGCATCTCGACATTTTTCAAAACCTCCTGTTCCCACTTCCAGACCCCTTGTTTATTACAGGCATCTACCAGATCCTGCTTGGAAAGGACCAGCAGAGCTTATAACATGGGGTCGAGGCTACGCCGCTATCCAATTGCCTGATAAAGTTTTGTGGATTCCAGCCCGCTGCGTTCATCCTTTCCATCCATCTTCCCACGACAAACGCAATGAAGCATCTGATTGTCAACCAGATACTGTTATCCCTGTTTGGTTTTTTGGTGGCACATAATATCAACCCACACCGCGCCTTATCAATATGCTGGACGGTCAAAGACTCTCAGGGTGAATTATTAACTCAACTTTGCAATATGACTCGTTTAGACCTATTTTTCCCGCAGCTGCAGTTTGATTTTGCGGAAATGCTTCATGGTGTTATTCCTTATAAAGACTTTATTAATTCTGCTTCCCGGCCTCCCCAACCCTATCCCTCACATGTATATAATTGCTATTTTTACTTCTGTCCTGGACACTCTCAAACAGCAGATGATAAATATCAATGTGGGGGTGTCGCGGACACATTCTGTAAAAATTGGGGATGTGAAACGACCGGCTATATGTCATGGACTCCACACAAGCCTGATATCTACATCTCCATCGGAAGATCTACCACCAGAAAAAAATGCGATTTTGGAGAGACATCTTCCCGGAACACTCGGTGTAATAACATCACTATAACTTTTCTATCACAGGGCAAGGACTCTCCCTTATGGGATCAAGGCATGAAATGGGGGGGACGGATGTATGATCCTTCGGGTTATGATTATGGCAATGTATTTTATATCCAAAGACATGTGACCCTATCATCTACTAACCTTATAGGACCTAATTCAAATATCAAATCTTCCTTTCTACAACCGTTAAGCAATCCTACTAATCCAATTCTCTCTTTAATCTCTTCATCATATGCCTTTTTGAACGCCACCTCCAATTTTACTCATCAACCCTGTTGGCTCTGCATATCTTCCACTCCACCCTTTTACGAGGCAGTAGCCTCATCAGAGGCTTTTTCAAACCAAACCACCGATCATCAATGTAGATGGAAGAACTCTACCATTACTGTTACCTCTGTTATAGGTGTTGGATGTTGTTTAGGTAACATTCCCTCCAATTATTCCCAGTATTGTCATAATGGTTCTACTCACTATAAATGCCAGATCTACTTAGGAAAGGGAAGAACCAGCATTGGAGAAGGATATAATCAGGTCTACACTTCTATGGGAGGGAACATTAATGATTGATTAAAAGGACAATATTTTGTAGCCGGAAACACTTCTATTTGGGCATGTTCCACAGGTGCTACCACCTGTGTATCCGGAGATGTACTTATACAACAAAAGGCCTTTTGCATACAAGTAATGTTGTTACCAAAAATTGAATTATATAAGGATCCCGAATTTGTCTCCCTTCTAGAACCTGAGATGCTTCTTAGAGCCAAAAGGGAAATTGTAACTGCTCTTACATTATCGGTTTTGCTAGGTTTGGGAACAGTAGGAGCTGGCACAGACATAGGCGCTCTCATTCATAATACCAATCAAATAAGTAGACTATCGGCTGAAATAGATGAAGACTTAAAAACCTTAGAAGTCTCCATCTCAGCCCTGCAGGAATCACTCACTTCCCTAGCTGAAGTTGCACTACAAAATAGAAGAGGCCTTGATCTGTTATTTTTAAAACAAGGAGGCTTATGTGCAGCTTTAGGAGAGGACTGTTGTTTCTATGCTGATTCATCTGGAGTAGATTCCTTAAATAAATTAAGAGAATGACTGAAGAATAGAGAGATAGAACGGCAACAGTCGATGGGATGGTTCCAAAGCATGTTTCAAATATCACCATGGTTAACTACATTGCTTTCTGCACTTATAGGACCACTCATATTGCTAATATTACTGTGTACTATTGGACCTTGCATGCTTTCAAAAATACTTAACTTTTTGCATAATCGACTATATAGCATGAATGAAGTCATCACAGATACTCACACAAAGATCAATAGCCTTACATGCAATATGGAAAAACAAGCCTTGTTACAATTTTCTGATAGTGACTATGAGGAACCTGATATCATGAAAGAAGATATGATCTCTCTTATGGACATGGGGAGCGATGGGTCGGAGGACGTACCGCTCGCCATTAGTAAGAATAATATCATAAATAAATAAAAACAGATGAGATGTTGCAGTATCTAAAGGTACTCCTGTGCATAGTCACGTAACAGAAAATGAATCATACCTGAAAAAGACTGAAGGCAATAAACAACTCCATATTAGGCAAAAGAACTGGCAGGAACAAATAAACTCCAATAAACATCCTTATCTCTAAGACTACTCAATAAAAGAGAACGTGACCAATCCTCTGGGCGCTCTCATCAAGAAGATTCATTGTGTCCGTGTGGTTCTTCTTAATCGATGCGAGGTCCGGTCACCTAGGCGGGTGATCGAAACTCTGCCAGTTCCCGCCGGGTGATCTCTTCCACTGCGGTATCGAACAAACTTCACAAACCATGATCTGGATGAGTGTGTAGTGCCCCCGCTAACAGCCAGAAGAGCTGGCAGGTGACTCAGACAGTGAGGAGGTTGGGGAGGAGCACGGGACAGTCCTGGAGTCTGATGAGAGCTCTGACGAGGGCTCTGCGTCAGAGGCAGAGCCAGGACCAGGGCCATTTGACAGTTATCAGCTGCCTTCAGAGTTGGAGATCAATGAGGCAGAAGGACAGCTGGAGCCTGTTCCCAGTGTGCGCATGCACAGAGCTGCCAGGAGAAAGGAACAGTTAAGGAACAAGGGCCAACTCAGGAGCAAAGGCACAGGTGGATGGTGAATGGCCCCTCCCATAGGGAATAAAGAAGAGTAAAAGGGAAGTGGTATTTGCAGGAGACAATTAATTCATTTAATTAGTGTGAAGATTTGTTCATGACTCTCAGAGACTTTGCCAACTATTTTATTGTACAGTGTTGTGCTTGGAAGCTATCGGTCTGACAGCTCTCCAAGCCTGATAAGGTCTGTGGTTGTAATTCACCCTTGAAAGACTGTTGGCCAGGACTTTGCTGGATGTGAATGAGAGGAATTCACATTAGCCTAATAAAAAGGCGTTTTGTCAGGATGAGGTGTCTGCTTTGTGATTTTGTGAAGCCTAGGTCAGAATAGAGTGAGATTCTCCATAGACATTTAGAGATGGATATTTTATGCCTATTAAGAAATGCGAGCCAATCTATTCACAAACAAAACATCTTCAGATCCAGGGTGGTGGAATTAAGGACAGGGCTTGACTTTTAGGACACAATCAGATTAACCCACCATCAATTAGAATAGCAAAAGATCAAGAGTTCACTACATTGCACAACCCCCTAGAGCATCTCAGAAACTGCAAAAAATCGTTGGCACTCATCAAGCTAATTTGTCAGCTGTCCCAAAACTGCATGCTGGTTTTGTTCATCAATAAACAGAATCCTTCTTTCCAATCAGCCTCCATTTTATTCCAAGCATCTTTCTCCCAGCTTGGAACTGCACCAGATGGATTTTTCTTCCTACACCTGGAATCCTGCATCCAGTTTTGGCCACCACATTATAACAAAGATGTTGAGACTTTGGAAAAAGTGCAGAGAAAAGCAACTAAGATGATTAAAGGCCTGGAGGTTAAAACATATGAAGAACAGCTACAGGATTTGGGTAGGGCCAGTCTAGAGAAAAGAAGGACTGGTGGGATATGACAACAGTCTTCCAGCATTTGAAGGGCTACAACAAAGAAGAGAGGACTCAATTTATTCTCCAAGCACCAAAAGGCAAGCAATGAACAATGGATGGAAACTAAGCAAGGAAAGAAGCAACCTGGAATTGAGGAGAAACTTCCTAACAGTGAGGACAATTAATCAGTGGAACTTCTTGCCTTCAGAAGTTGTGGGTGCTCCATCACTGGAAGTTTTTAAGAAGAGACTGGACAACCACCCACCTTGTCTGAAAAGGTATAGGTGTTGCTGCTTGAGCAAGGGGTGGACTAGAAGACCTTCAAGGTCCCTTCAAGCTCTTTTCTGATTGAATGATGATCCAACTGAGTAGTGATGTAACCTAGCATTAAACTGATGAACCTAATTCTTTATTGCTCTTTTCGAGATTTAGATGAATCTGCTTCCACCCATATTCCCTTTCCCTTTTTATTTTCTGCCCACAGTTTTTTTTTTTAAAAAAAGGAAAGGTCATTTTTATTACATTGTACGTGCAAGTTCATTTCCTGGATCTTTATATATTTGCAGCTTAACATTATGAATCTGCCTGTGAAGGAAACATATCATGGAAAAAAAATAAATTGTAAATATAGCTTTATGGCTCTGTTCGATATTTGGAGAGAAAAGTGAAATATTACACAGGGCTGCAAAATTACTTTGTCGATGCTGTGCTTCTTCTTCACCCAAAATTTAATAAATAAACATATCATAGTTCAGAAACCAGGTTGCATCAAGGTGAGGAGCCGATCATTTTCACTTTATTGCCAATGTTTTTTTTTTGATATTGTTTCATTGATCAATAGTTTAAAATAAGGTATAAACCAATTGATTTGTTTTGATTATGTTTCATCAAATCAGTGTCAACTCTTAGTGAACACATATATTTTTTTCCCCCAGGACAATCTGTCTCCAACCTAATTCTTCAAGGCCTTCTTGACTGCACCCATTGCTGCTATAACCAACCTTGCTGTTGGTCATCTATTTCCTTTTTTCCTTCTACCCTTCCCTGCTTTGTACACTTCTCTAGAGAGCAAGGTACATACATCTAAAGTATTGGAATCTGAGCTTGGCTGGTTGCACCTTGAGTGAAATGTCTGGATTGGTTTGGAGATTGTGAAGATTCTCAGTCATCCAGGTCATCATTGTTCCTAGGGGTGGGCTTCAAAAATTTTAGCAAGGGGTCCTCTGCTTGGTTGCTGGGTGGGCGTGGCCTAGTCGGCATCCTGCACCATGGCAGGGGGATTGCCCTTCCCGGGCTCCTGAGGCTCTCTGGAACCGGAACCAGAAACGGGTTCTGAGGCTCACTCCTTGTGCATACCCTGCTCTTATCTGCATCCAAAATGGGCCAGGTGGGGACTCCTGGGAGGGACAGGGTGGGGTGGGTGGGGCCAGCCAGGAGTGGGATTGGGAGGATTCTCTGAACTGTGCAATCTTAGCTAGGGGCTCTCCCAAATCCCTGCGGACTCCCAGCAGCCCAGCCCTGGTTGTTCCAAAGGTGCTTTTTCAAAAGGCAACTGGACTTTGCTTTTTTCGCAAAGACGTTTCACTTCTGATCCAAGAAGCATCCTCAGTTCTGACTGAATGCTGGAGAATTGAAAGGATCTATATTACTTGCAGTCACCTGGTTTTTAACACTTTGAACGTAAGTCACAGAAGAAAAATCTTCAAGAAAAAAAAAGAAAAAAGGCCCAGTTGCCTTTTGAAAAAGAACATTTGGAACAATTGGTTTGAAGAGTATCTGCCTCTTTCATTAGGTTGGATGGGTGGGCCTAGGACCTTTCCTGACCCGAGTGACTGGTGGGACACCATCTATGCTGAGGTTATGTTAGGTCTCCCTCATTCTGAAAGACTTGAAGAGCTGGCTTTTCCTGCAAGTGTAACACAAATCTATCTATATAAAAGTGAAATGCCCTTCACACATCCTCACAAAATCTCCAGAACCGTAAAGCCTATAAATTTAAAATTTGGCCCTCTTGGCTTCTAGGGGCTCAATAAGAAAGGATTCTTTGAAATGACCCTCAGAATATTCCGAGTATTTCCTATATTAATATTATTAACATGCTCTGATGCTAAGGAGTTCTACTCCCCCTCCCCACCTGAAAAAAAAATCTCTTCCAAATGCAAAACACAAGCAGGGGAGAGGAGGTTCAGTTTCAAGTTTCACAACACCAAGCAACTTTAGTATACAGAACAGTTGAGCTAAGCCACGGCTGGGCTCCTTGCTATCTCCTTCATGCTCACACAGCAAATACAGTTTCACTTTCCAAACAGCCCTCAACTCTCTCACACACTGAAAGGATGCTAGCCAGATGAATACCGATGGATGCTGGTAGGCATCGGTATTTTTTCCCCCTTATTTTCCTTCCCAAAAACTAAGCCCGGCCACATAGTTTTGTAGCAAAGCACGGGTATCCAGTTAGTGTTTGAATATTTGCTGAATTGCCACCCTTGATAGTATTTGACATTCTGTGATGTGTAGATTTAAATATTACAGAAGTGTCAATTATTATTTGCCAGTGAAATGGATTACTGTTTATAATCTATTGCCATTGACATGCAATGATGCTTTACATTTGAGAGCAGTCTTAAGAATGTGACCTATTTTCGTGTTAATGGTTGTTAAAATGAGAAAAGAATGGCATTCTGTTTCAAATGCTGAAACATTCACATGTTGAGATGTAACAACTTCTTTTCCATCTTGAATAGGAAGTGGTTATTTTTAATAACGAAGAGTTAACACGAATTGTGGGCATTCACTGCCTGACATTTCTAAAGTTGCTGTTGTAATTATAGCTCAAAATTAATCAACAAGGAAAGGATTCTTTATAAATTTGTGGGTTTTTCTTTTACTCAACAAGGTCCCAAACAAAAATATGTGCATTGGGAGAGTGCATTTTAATTGGTGGCTATGTTTCAATTAGGACGGGCACACATAGTCCTATGAGACTCTTGAAAAAGTGCAGAGAAGACCAACAAAGATGATCAGAGGGCTGGAGGCTAAAACATATGAAGAATGGGTGCTGGAATTGGGTATGTTTAATTTAATGAAAAGAAGGACCAGGGGGGACATGATACCAGTCTTCTAGTATTTGAGGAGCTGCCCCAAAGAAGAGGGGGTCAACTTATTTTCCAAAGCACCAAAAGGCAGAACAAGAAACAATGGATGGAAACTCATCAAGGAGAGAAGCAACCTGGAATTAAGGAGAAATTTCCTAACAGTGAGAACAATTAACCAGAGGAACAATTTGCCTCCAGGAATTATGGGTACTCCATTACACATCTTGGAGACTTTTTAGAAGAGACTGGATGGACATTTGTCTGAAATGATAAAGGGTCTCCAGTTTGAGCAAAGGGTTGGACTAGAAGACCTTGAAGGTCCCTTCCAACTCAGTTATTCTGTTACATAGGAATCTTTCTTTAGGACTTCTGGTTTGCAGGCCTTCGGCGGCAGGCAGGAATCTGTGATCATGCGCGGTTTCTGCCTGGGCTCGCCACCGGAGCACCCCGAGCCAGCTGGCTTCGGGGCTAAGCCACTCTGTAGAGGTCGGTGAAGACAGGGGAGACTTCAGCAGGGTCAAGGAAAGCTGCATCTTTCCTCCCCAGCTGGCTAAACTCCCTTTCCCGAAGGTGACAGAGCAGCAGTCAGAAATGGCTGCCTCAAAGAAGCCCTCATCCGGAAAAAAATGTACAGGAGGAAGAAAGTGCTGAAGTGAAAGTTTTGGCTGATAAGAAGAAACAATTAAGGCATCCTGGAACTTAAACTTTTTTTTTAAAAAAAGATACATTGCTCCCAAAGAAGACTCGGAAGCAGTGAATAAAAGTGGAAAGGGAAAGTTAGCTTTTTTCACTCTCCTTCCTTATTTTGACAGCAAACAGAGATTGAATAAGAAATCAGAAAAAATCTGCTTTGGCATCAACAGGTATTTAAACTGGAAAATTTAATGCCAAGGGGATAATAAAGATTTCTGAATATAAAAGGGAAAAAAAGAGAAAGAAAATTTTCTTTTGCTGTAAGTGGAAGGGAGAGGAAGAAAATAAGAACAGGATTTGGAAGGAGGAGATAGCCTAGAATCTAAAGAATCTAAAGTTAAATTTTAACAGGACTTCCAAAAGATACATTTTAACTGGAACTTTGTAACTAAATACTAACCTCAGGAAGAGAAAGTGAAAAAAGGAAGAAAGTGAAAAAAGAAACAGCTTGTGTGTATTTGTATTGTTTGGTGACTTTGGGACTTCTGAAATTATATTGGAAGGATTAAAAACACTTGGGTAGTTGTTTTAAAAGAAAAAAAACTCTACAATGGCATCACTTGTGGATGAACTGAAAATAGAAGTTAAAAAATATAAAGAAGAGGAACAAGAAGGGAAGGGCTCTTTTGGCTCCATTTTTCAACTCGTAGAAATGGCAATCTTTACCTATGAGAAACTACAAGAAAAGACGATGCAACAAGAAGATTGGGACAAAGAAGAAGCCATCTTTAATGAACAAGTAACTTTACATGGGGAAGAAAGGGGAAAGAGGGGAAAGAAAATGGAGAATTTGAGACCTAAAAAAAAAACCAAAAAAGGGAAAAATAAAGTGAAAAGTGGATTTAATGTGAGAAAGCAACAGAAAAAGGGAATACAGAAAAGGGAAATTGAGGTGGAGAGACAAAGGGGTAAAAAGGGCAGAGAGAAGAAGCAAAGGAGGAGAGAGGAGAAGAGAAGCTACAAGGGTGTGAAGCAAGATGTAAAGAAACAGGACATATTTAGAGATAATGGGTAAAAATGTAATTGAAAAAGGGATTCTGCAAAGGTACATATGATTGTATTATTATATTTGTATTTAGAAATAATATTAGAAAATTGGAAATAACGTATGATTTAGTGAAACATTTCTGAATAAAATAAATGGAATGAATTAAATGAGAGAATTAATTTAGAAAGGAATGGGAACATTTTAATGACATAATGTTTTAAAATGCAAGTGAAGTAATCATGGAAAGTTTACAAGCGTTCCCATAGAAGCATGATACCTATTTGAAAAGTAATGTGATCAATGTTTAAAATTTAAATGAATATTAACATTAATGATAGAATTGAATTTGTATGGATCATTGTTTTAATTATATTATATATTTATACTTTTCTTTTCTTTTTCTTTTTTAAATGTAGTGTCTAGCTTTAATGTACTACACAGAATCCGAATGGAAGTTACGTTCTATATTAAGTGTTATAATTTTAGGGGAAAGATATAAAGGCGTCATACTCTAATTAGTGACTACAGGAGGAATTTTGTTTAAGGAGAAAATATAATAGATAGCTGAAATAGGACAGACAAAAGAATATAAATATAATGATCTGATTTGAGATGAAACAAATAAAAATAAAATTAAGAAAGTTAAAAGAGGGGAGAAGCCATATAGAAAATGTAGAATGGCAATAAGATATGGAATGGTGTATAAAAATGAGCATGAATTTGAATTGGTGTCTGTAAAAAGAGATGTAACTCGGGATCAGGCTGCTTTCAGAAAAGAGGTTTTATGTTTTCATGTTCTGTATTGTGTTTGTCTATGTTTGTTTCTAAAAAATCAATTAAAATTTTTCAAAAAAAAAAAAAAAAGGAATCTTTCTTTTATCTGGCCAAGCATTTTGCAGCATGACTCTTAACAAGCTACACTGTGTCATGTGATTGATTTGCATATGTAAATCAACCTTTAAGAATCAGCAGGAGACTTTGTAATGCAGGGGTCTTCAAACTTGACAGCTTTAAGACCAAAATTCCTCCTCCAGTCATGTTAGCTCATGAATTCTGGGAGTTGGAAGTCCACAAGTCTTAAACTTGCCAAATTTGAAGACCCTTGTTGTAATAATTTGATTCCTAGTATGATTTGACTGCTTACTGTACGCTGTGACTATCACTAAGTGCTGTACCTGGTGATTCTTGACTCTTGATGAATGTATCTTTTCTTTTATGTACACTGAGAGCATTTGCACAAAGACTAATTCCTTGTGTGTCCAATCACACTTGGCCAATAAAAGAATTCTAATTCTAATGTCTCAGGTCAAGAAAGAATGTCAGTAGATTCGATTTGAGCTCTACCAAAGTTCAACCAGATTCCCAGCAGGATTCCAAATCTGTCTAAAATGTACTGTTGCACAATGAAGACTGTTCTTTCTTCTTAGCAAATACTCCCCATGAGTATTTGTGGGCCTATTTAAACATAAAATAAAACCAGTGCTCATCTGGTCGAACTCAAGCTCATGCGAAAGATGGCAAATTCTCATGAATGTGTGCGTGTGTTGCATCAAGCAATTTGAAGTATTTTTCCTGCTGTCTTTAACTAAATTTACTGATCAGTACTTCAAGGTTTTGTGGTTGTTGTTGTCTTTTTGTTTGCATTTTACAAGTTTATATAATGGAAAATAATTTTTATAGCCTTGATCATTAGCTGAAAAGTGATATTGCTTGCTGCAAATGTATTATTTTCAAAAAAAAAAAAAAATCACATGGCTGTATTCAGCAGCTTATAAAAAGGATCTCAAGGTTGGAATTGCTTCCTAATACGATTCTCCTGTAAACAGATGGTGCGTTTCCCCCAACCATCCTTGGCCTTTTCTCTTTTTTAAAGCTTTGCCCAACTCACTTATAAGAGTTATTATTTATTTAGCATATGGCACAGGTTAGCCAGGGATCAATGAAGTGGCTGGCTGGCTGGCTCTGTGAAAGGGATTTTTTTCGGGCGGTCTTATCTTTACCTGTGGGATGCCTGAATGCTGATGGGTAATGTCCCTGTGCAGTTTATTCACCATGGGAATCCAACAGCCGAGCTGCTGACTTCAGCAGTGTGCAAGCTCAGTGTCTTACCACGTGAGCCACCGCGGTCCCCTACTTTTCCTAGAGATGATTTTCTTAAATATTTCACACTGATAATGGTATTAAGAATCAACCAATGGACACCTAAGGTCAAATTTAGAACTCTACTAATTTTGTGAATCTACTGAAAACTCTGCTTGGAGCTTTTTGACCAATCTTTGAAGAAGCTGAAGATGCATTTGTCCACACATAAAATATTTCTCTGGGCTTTTTAGAGTTGCCAAGAGAAAGGGAGTGGGGAGCAGTGGGCAACTTGCATTCCATAAATGTTTTCAAAGATAATTTCTAGGCAACTGAAGTTTCTGCTGCGCAAAATCCTAACTGGAGAGCATGATTGATGACTCTGGGCTATGGATGTGTTCAATTGGAGAATATGAATATTGATGCACCCAGAGGGTGGGGGAAAACTAGGGTCAAGGGTGACAATGAATGATGTATCTCAGAGTCGGGTACACCCAGAATGTTTACTCCCAATAAATCTTCTTTAAGTTTTGGAAGTTTGAGTAGAGACTCATGATTTAAATGAGGGTAATTGCCAGAGTCCTGACAGCATTGCCAGTATATCATCACCATGGACGCCTGGGAGATAACTGTAATGATTTATCTCCCAACTTCCCCTACCATGCAAGTCCTCTGCTTTCTTCTGCTCCCAGGAAGCACATATAGCATTGGTCTTGGCATCGAAGCCATGCACACAACCTTGTCTGGTTTATTCATTTCAACCAAAACAATTTGCAGAAATTGGGTATGTCTAGCCTACTGAAAAGAAGGAGTAGATAAGATATGATACCAGTCTTCCAGCATTTGAGGGTTTGCCACAAAGAAGAGGGAGTCAATCTACTCTCCAAAGCATCTGAAGGCAAGACAAGAAACAACGAATCCAAGAGAGAAGCAACCTGGAATGAAGGAAAAACTTCCTAATGGTGAGAATATTTAGCTTGCCTTTAGAATTTGTGGGTGCCCCATCACTGGAAGCTTTCAAGAAGAGACTGGACAGCCATTTGCCTGAAATGGTATAGACTCTCCTGCTCAAGCAGGGGAGTTGGATTAGAACACCTCCAAGGTACCTTCCAACTCTGTTATTTTATGTTCTATGAGTATTCCACACTAGCAGAACTCATAAAACACTCCTATTCCTGTTTTAGTAGTTGCCATTAAAAAAAAGGAGGGGGATCTGAAAGAGCAGTTGAAAGCAAAAGTACATTCCAAATCTTATCTTTAAAAGGTTGTAACTAAAATACCAGAGTTTTGCCCATAAATACATTTAATTGGAGAATGTGAATGAGGACACCCAGCCTGTGAATATGCTCAGGAGAACCTGGTTTATGAGACACCTGGGGGGGAAGGGGAAAACAGGGTCACAGGGGACTGTAAATTATGTCTGTCAGAGTTGGCTTCATGCAGGGCAGGGCCAGTATGTTGCCTCTAATGAATCCTTTGAAGTTTTTTCAAGTTTGGCTTGAGAATCATGATTTAATTAGGGTGATTGCTGGAACCCTGACAGCAAATATGAGTTTCTCATAAGGTCATCCAATGTGACTTGGGTGCATCCTGAAAACCCAATTCTACTTCCAATCTCTTCTTTCTCCCATGACATGTACTGTTATTTCCCCCAGGAAGTCCTGAAGGGCTACCATTGTGTTGCTAGGGTCCTCTGCAACCTGACAGCCCTCAGAGACAGCCCCTTGGGCTGCTTGAGAAAAAAAGGAAAAGAAACTTCCAAGTGAAAATGCCATGCCACATATTTCAAAGGGAGCCAGGAAGCTGAAATGAGGCTAATTCACAAGATAGAATTACATGTAACTCTGCCATTAGCAGAGTCTCCCAGTGCTTCCTGAATCTCTGACAGCTTTGTCAGAATGACATTTGGCTTCTTAGGAGAAGTTTTAGAGGAAGTTTTCTGAAACGAGTTGCAATAATTGTTCATGATCTGTAGGAACCGATTATAAAAGAAAAACAAAAGGAATATAAAGAGAATGAGAATGACTTCCACACTGAGGTGGGGGAGGAGAGAATATTATTAGTGGAGGACTGGATTATTTGGAAGAGAGGGTTGCTATAATTACAGCAGAGAGCTGCTATTTCAGGTGGAGACTTTTGCAGAATGGCTGAAAATTCATTTCATCCAGAATATTAAAAAGCAAACTAATTAATAAGGGAATAATACATGAAATGGATGAAAAGAAAAATGAAAAGATGTATGTAAAAAGTAAAGGATCAGATTGTTATAGTAGCTGATCCTTGTTTAAATACTTAAAAGGCTATCACAAGTGCTCTAAAATGCACCCCCTCCCTCCCTCTCTTTCTTTCTTTCTTTCTTTCTTTCTTTCTTTCTTTCTTTCTTTCTTTCTTTCTTTCTTTCTTTCCTCTCTCTTCCTCTCTCTCTTTCTCCTTTTTTTCTTCCTTGTCTTTATTTATAGAGTCTTATTCATCAAGCAGAAGCCACAGATGAAAACCTGATTCTATTAAATCACGCAATGGTAGCATTTATTTATTTAGGCTACTTTATTTATTTATATAAACATTGCTGGTTGAATAATTTCACTTGTTTCAACAACAACAAGGCAACTTTTTTTTTTTTTAAAAAAGACACATATATCTTAAGAGCTTATATATCCTTAATGCATTCCAGAGACTTTTCCGTCTGGTAGAAATACAACTGACAGCATATTGCCTTCTTGGTGCAAAGGTTTCTACTATTCCTTTGACTCCATTATCAAGAAGCAGGTAAAAACTGGGAAGGAGGAGACAGTCTGATGTCCCCAGGGCCAGAGAACATTTCTCAATTAAATTTCAGGTAGCCCCTGCCTGTCACCTTTCAATCGCTAGGACTTTCACTGGCACAATGCCCTGTGTTTTGAAAGGGACATATGTCAAAAATATCCTGCAAATTCCAAAGCGTTTAAGAAACACTTAAAAATGAAACCAACTTTCTTACCAGTTCTCCCATAACTTAGGAAGATAATAACAAGTAGAACAAAATGTGGGCTCTGTCAACTTTGCATCATCACGATCAATCAATCATCATCATGAACAATATTATCATCACCATAATTGTCTTCTTCTTCATCCACTGTTCTGACCCAAGCCTCGTTCAAAGCAAACAAACATCAAACATCAAAAAAGCAAAATCTTTTTAACGCTTCTCTGTGAATTCCATTCATTCACAGTAAAATGCTGTTCAAAACTAATTGTCCCAGATAAGAATAAGCCTTGCCAAGGTTGTACAAGGTTGACAAGAATGCCAGATGAAATTGCAAGGAAATAATCAAAACCAAAAGTCTTCAAACATAAACCAGGATAATCTGAACTTCCACAAGATTTGAAGTGCAAGAACTTCTTTGATTCCTGCAAAGAATCCCACCTCTGAGGGCTGGCTTTTATCCCTTAAGGAAGGGGCCATCACCTTGCAGCCTTACTCCCGAGTTGCCTGTGCTGCTGTAGCTGCTTTTTCTTATGAGCAGCCCTGTGCACACACGCACTGGGCACAGGCTCCTTGGGAACCTCTTCATCGCTGCTGCAGACTCCACAATCTCCAAAGGCAGCACTCCACTCCCTGATGGTCCTGGCCCCATCCCTACATCACCTGCAGGCCCCTCATCTGAGTCCTCACTCTCCGAGACCTCAGCCGTCCACACTTGATAGTGGTGAACCACAACACCCCCCCTGGCAGGGCAGCTCCTGTACTCTGCATAAAAGCTGTGTGGCTGTCAGCCAGCAAGGGGCTGATCCATTTTTGTACCATTGCATTATTGCACTGCTATGAGAAGGTAGGGAAGTTCTCAGTAATAGTGACTGCTCTGCTTTTGCTATTGTTCAGTTGCTGAGTTGTGTCTGACTCTTTGTGACCTCATGGACCACAGCCCACGAGGCCCCCCTGCCCTCCACCAACTCCCAAAGTTTGCTCAAATTCACATTCATTTCATTGATGATGCCATTTAACCCTCTCATCCTCTGCCGTCCCCTTCTCCTTTTGCCTTCCATCTTTCCCAACATCTGGTTCTTTTCCATGGTGGCCAAAGTATTTGAGCTTCAGAGTCTGTCCTTCCAAAGAACAGGCAAGCTCCTTTAGGGCTGACTGATTTGAACGCCCTCCTCCGTTCTCTCCTTACGGAATCTACACCATACACAGATCTGGTATTTAGCAGTGTAATAAACTGGAGAAAGATTGCTGTCAGTCCCCAAGGAATGATAGCTTCAGCTATTGTAAGGAACACCAGAAAAGAAGAGCTGAGTTTTGACAAATAACTTAAACATTGTTATCCCGGGGTGGGGTGGGCAGTTTAAGTATTCAAACTTGTTCAACTTTTTCTGTGCAAACAAGACGACTAAAGTCACACCCTCCTTTTGCCAGTTTGAGCTGTGGGGCTGGGGAAGGCTCCTGCATAGTCCTTGGACAGCAAAAGTGACTAACAAGCAAGAACTGGAGCACATAACACCAGATTTGTGACTGGAAGACAAAATCACAAAGCTGCATCTAACTTATTTTGGCCCTGTCATGTGGGATAACTTGCTGGAGAAAGCAATTATATTTGGAAGAGTTAACAGTAAAAGAAAACCAGGCTAAGAACAGTAAAAGAACACGGTGGCTGGACACCATCAAAGCTGACACCAGTCAGAGCATAGAACAACTCAAAAAGTAGTGCAAGATTGGAAGATGTGGAGAAACCTGGACCACAGAATCATCACAAGAGTCAGATGCAACTGAATGGACAACATCATTATCCTCATTGTCATTTTGGCAGAGTTTTTCTGGTAGAGAACTTGGGGAGAAAACTGGATTGGAAGTAAAAGCAAAAATGTTCTGTATAGTAAGTCTGTCCATATCGTGACAGTGATTGTCTCATCTTGGAAAAGTATACAAGTTACAACAGAGAAAGAGAGAAAGGGTTGTGAATTAATATTGTGGAAAAGTTTTATATTGGAGCGTGGCGGCTTCCAACGCAAAACAGAAGCCTACAGATTATTTAAAAACAATTTTACACCATTTTAGTTCAGGTCCAGGCAGGTTCACACCTGATGTGTTCTACAATTCTCTGCTTTGCACTTGGGCTCCTGAAAATAGACCTCAAAACATAACAGCACGAATGGAAACCAGGACAATGTGGAAAGAAGCAGGATTTATTTTATGCCTGGCCACATCCCCTGAGCTTGACAAAAGAAAGCAGATGGGGAAAAAATTAAATTAATGCAATTATCACAGTCACTTAAAGAAGATTCACAGCTGCAAATCTGGTCCACAAAGCAGGTATCTAGATGTTTTCAGCCATTTTCATAGGACTTTTTGTTGGGCACTATGAAAACCGTGTCATTTACATGAGTGCTCATGAATTTTCATTTTATTAAGCCACTTTAAGCCTAGAAAGCATGGCCCCAAATTATTACTACAGTAATTGCGTATACAAAATTATTTCTCTGCCATAATAGCTAAAGTGCCTGATCAAATTGGTTGGACACAGGAAAGAGGCTGTAATTGTTGAGGGATAGCAAGAGATAATTGTGCAAATGTACCAATTGCATTATCTGACTATACTTTGATAGTTTGTGTCGATTGTGGTAAGACCACACTTAGAATATTGCATTCCAGTTTTGATCGCCATGATATAAAAAAGATATCGAGACTCTAGAAAGAGTGCAGACAGGCGTAACAAAGATGTTTAAGGGACTGGAGGCTAAAACATATGAGGAACGGAACTGGGTATGTCAATTTAATGAAAAGAAGATTTAGGGGAGACATGAGAGCAGTGTTGCAGTATCTAAAGGCCCTGTCACACTGCCCAAAGGATGCAAAACGTTTGTAAAAAGGACACAGCAGACAAGAAAAATGTTCCATCCGTCGTTATCTGCTCTCAAAAGGGGCAAAAATTTGCATAAACAGAGCGGATAACACGGAAAGGAACGGACGGGGGGATGACGCAGAGCGGATGGAAAATGGATGCGGAACGGAAGCCTAGCGGATGGAAGCAGATGAGAGCGGATGGCACATCCGCAGGGCTTCCAGGGGGCCTCAGCAAAGCGGACACGGAATGGATACAGTGGATGCACAGTGGATGAACAGCGGATGAAGCGGATGCAGAACGGATGCCTAGCGTTAATTGCGCATGCGGGGAGGATGCATTGCATAAGCCCCGCAGATATAAGGGAAGCAGCTCGGAGCAGGTCACCATTCAGAGTAAAGACCTGCTGCTGGATGGATTGACAGCCTTGCCTGCCCTGCCTGCAAGCCTTGCTGCAAGCCTTGCTGCCAGCCTTGCTGCCAGCCTTGCTGCAAGCCTTGCTGCCAGCCTTGCTGCCAGCCTTGCTGCAAGCCTTGCTGCCAGCCTTGCTGCAAGCCTTGCTGCCAGCCTCCCTGCCAGCCTTGCTGCAAGCCTTGCTGCCAGCCTCCCTGCCAGCCTTGCTGTCTGCCTTCCTGCCAGCCTTGCTGCCAGCCAGTCTGCCTGCGAGCCTTGGTGCATGCCTGCCTGCCAGCCTTGGTTCCTGTCTGCCTGAAAGCCTTGGTGCCTGCCTGCCTGCCAGCCTTCCTGCCAGCCTTGGTGCCTGCCTGCCTGCCAGCCTTGGTTCCTGCGTGCCTTCCAGCCTTGGTGCCAGCCTTCCTGCCAGCCTTGGTGCCAGCCTTCCTTCCAGCCTTCCTTCCAGCCTTGGTACCAGCCTTCCTGCCAGCCTTGGTTCCTGCCAGCCTCCCTGCCAGCCAGCAACCCCACAACCATGGGGAAGAACAGAAAGCCTCAGCCATCTGCTGCCAGCCCTGGCAAGAGGGACAGGGCCACCATCCCACCCCCCTGGCCCTCACTCTGGTTCTGCTGGGGCTTCTGTAGCACGGGCTCGCTCTTCTGGGGCTGGAGCTTCTGCTGCTTCTGCTTCTGGAGGAGCTGATGCTGCTGCTTATGGTGGTGGTGCTTCTGCTGTTGACTATGCTGATGCTGCACCCCAATGGCGCTTCAGACAAGCATTCCAGCACCAGCCACCTCCACAGCACCTGGACCCTTCACCCCTGAGACTGAGCGACCAAGAGGAGTGCCAGAGAGTCATTTTTGTTTTATAGCTTCTTGTTAATAAAGTCTATTTTTGATTCATACACTTACTTCATTTCTTTTTTTTAATAAAGTCTTGCTGGAAACTTTTAGAAATGGTTCAAGCCTTTGCATGCTTGTGGGATGGGTTAAGATAGCAGTGGGATGGGCAGGGATACCTTTGGGATGGGTAATAGCTGTGGGATAGATAAACCTCCAGTGCAAGCATAGTGGGACTGGATGGTCCACCCTCCCAGGTGCCACACCTATGGCCCTTTATTATCAATAACAATGTAATCATTGATCCACACATGTCAACATAAACACAACTCTTTATTAAATGCCTTGTTCATTGTAGGCCCACCCAACATACATGGCCCAATCTCATCAGTGTGATGTGACAGGCTGAAGGAAGCATCCATTAAGCATCTACCATCCTGTCTTGCCACTCTACTGCTCCAGCTCCACTGCTCTACTCTACTGCTACAGCTGGGGAGTTGTACCAGTGTCTCAGGAGGTTGCGCTGCTTCTTCCCTTCACGTGAGGTTCTGTTGGGGACTTGCACATCCTCAGTGTCTATCAGGTTTTGCCCTTGCCTCCATTCCCCAGGCTCCATGTCCCCATTGCCTTGTTGGAGGTCCACGAGCCTGTTCTGCAACACTGGGTAGCGGGTGCGCATGAGATTGTGCAGGATGCAGCAAACTTCCATGATGTTCCTCATGGTCTCTGGGCAATGCTGCATGGTAGTGAAAAGTACCTGGAACCTGTTGGCCAGGATGCCAAAGGCGTTCTCCACCACCCGTCTTGCCCTGGACAGCCTGTAGTTGAAGATCCTCTCTACACGGTTGAGGCCTCTGGAGGTGTAGGGCTTCATGAGGTAGGTTCTGAGGGAGAAGGTGTCATCCCCCACAATGAAGTAGGGCACATCTTGCGTGTCGTTGGGCAGGGGGCCTGGATCTGGGAAGCCCACAATGAGGTTGCGTTCCAGCCCCTCCTTGAGGTGACTGGTGTTGTATACCTGGGCATCTGAAGATGAGCCGTTGCCTGAAGCATCGATGTACATGAACTTGTAGTCAGCATCGACCATGGCGAAGAGGATGATGCTGAAGAAGCCCTTGTAGTTGAAATAAGTGGACCCCGACTTGGCTGGCACTTTGCAGGCCATGTGCTTGCCATCGATGGCTCCAACGGTGTGGGGGAAGTTCCACCTCTGATACCACTGCTCTGCAACTTTCTTCCATCCTTCTTCAGTGGAGGGGCACTGGAAGAGCTCTTCCAGGTATTCTTCGATGATGGCCTGCACCACTTCTCTGACCACAATGCTGATGGTGTTGTGTGGCACCCTCCAGCCATACTGCATGCTCCTGTAGGTGGTCCCTGAGGCCAGGTGGTGCAGAGTGAGTGCCACCTTGAGCCCAGGTTCCAGGCTGGGCCGGAAGTTGGTGTTTGCCTTGGTCAACCTGGGTGTCAGCCGCTGCACAACTTCGTCAAACATGGCTGGAGGCATCCTCATGAAGTTCTGGAATGCCCGAGTGTCTTCATTCCTGAGCTCCACCATCAGCTTGTTGTACAGTCCATGCTCTGCTCTTCTCCTGATCCATCTTCAAACCCAGACGCTTCTTGGTCGCCTCCTTTTCTTCCCGTAGTAGAGTTCACAGAGCCTGTAGATGGCTTCACACTGTTGCAGAACTACCAAAAGGAGTTTGTTACGATCCATGGTGGACATGACTGGATGCTGTGGAAGAGGAAGAGGCAGATGAAGGCTGCAGAGGTCTGCACAGCTGGGCTGCTGGTCTGAAAGTGAGATCCAGATGAGTTGCTCCCCCTTTTTATAGGCAGTATATGTTTTCCCCTAGGTGTCCCTTTGCATCCTCTAGGCATCCTCTAGACATCCTTAATATCCAAGATAGGTCTCCTCTGCGAATGTTTTTTCCATTTTAAATGCTTTGTTTTCATGCTACATCCGCTAGGCATCCATTCTGCGTCCGTTCCGCTTCCTCCCTATGTCCGTTTACTGCTGGAGCGGATGGAGCTGTGAGGATGCGAAGCGGATGCCTAGCGGATATAGTGGATGCGTAACGGATGCAGAATGGATGCCTAGCGGATGCCTAGTGGATGTAGAATGGACGCATTGGATACATTTTCCGCTCAAAAGTTTTGAGCAGCTCAAAGCTTTCTGAGCAGATGAAAGGTCAATAAACGGATGCTGGACGGATAGAGAGGATGAAAAACGGATGCAGTGAGTACAGAACGGATACATCGCGTTAATCAATGACAAGTGTTTTCCTCCGTTTTACATCCTCTTTCCATCTGTTGGTGCAGTGTGACAGAGGCTTTAGGGGCTGCCACAAAAAAGAGGGAGTCAAGCTATTCTCCAAGGTCCCTGAAGGCAGGACAAGAAGTGACAGGTAGAAACTCATCAAGGAGAGAAGCAACCTAGAATTAAGGAGAAACTTCCTGACAGTCAGAACAATTAATCAGTGGAACAGCTTGCGGAATCAGTGGAAAGTTTTAGAGGTTTTTAAGGAGGTTTATGGAGGTTTTTATGAAGAGATTGGAGAACTATTTGTCTGAAATGATACAGGGGTTTCTTGCTTGAGCAAGGGATAGGATTAGAAGACCTCCAAGGCCCTTCCAATTGTGTAAATTTGTTATTCTGTTGGTTTGCTTTAGTTTACAGCTGCAAATATGACAGAGTGAGTGAGAGAGAGAGAAAAAGAGAGAGAGAAAGGGAAAGAGAGAAAGGGAGAGAGAGAGAGAAAGCTCTAATATTGGGATTATCAGAAAAAGCTTACAGTGTCTGTACTTTATTGAAAAGAAAAGAGAAAGGTCCCTGTTGATAACCCAGTTTGTGTGCCAGGAGTGGGATTCTACTAGTTCACACCTATTCACTAGAACCAGTTGTTAACATTCTAAGTGGATGTTAACCAGTTGTTAGAAGAAATTACTGGCCTAATTCTGTAAGGAAAGCAGGAAGGAAACATTCTGGGGTTGCTTACAGAAACTGCCTCTCCATTAACCCTTATTACATTCTTGGCAGGACTAGACTTCCTGCCTCAGGAATGTCTCTGGAGTTTTTCCCCCCTTCTTTGCTGGCACTTTGCTTGTGTGGAGTGACCATTCAAAGTTACAATGGCACTGAAAAAAGTGATTTATGACCATTTTTCACACTTATGACTGTTGCAGCATCCCCACAGTCATGAGAGGCCAGGCGAGGAGATGCGTGCCTCGATGTGAGTGATGTTGAGTTGGCCACACACAGCCAGTCACATGACCAGCGATCCATGTCCACCCAGTCACATGATCACCAAGCCACCTAAGTCATGCCCACAGAACTGGTTGTTAAAATTTGAATCCCACCCCTGTTGTGTGTGTGATATATATTTAATTTTGGAATAATGAATATCACTTTTTTCAGATGTTATTTTTATAACCTACTGTGTTTCTGACATTTTGTCAAAGAATGTCTGATGTTTTCCTTCTGAAATCAGATAATTAGGAAGTGAATATCTAAACAGAAATTAAATGTTTACACCATCTCTTAATGGACTTAGAACAATCAATCAACATTATGAAGGACAATGAATGATAACAAAAGAAAGTTGGCCCATGTTTTATGATCTAGGCCAGTGTCAGTCCTATTTGCAAAGATGCAAGATACATTTTCATTGTCTTTGCACTTAGTTTAGCCACTTAATAGTTCCACTCTTAAGAGTGAGGCCTGTCCAACAAATGAAACAGTAGTGAAATCAGATGTATGGATAACAATTCCAAATATTTATATGTATTAATATGATAATACTTCACTATAGTCAACCTTTTAATTGAAGGAAAAAGAAGAAAGTAAAAATGTCCCTCTCCCCTCTTCTCTTTCTCACACACACAGAAACACATCCAAACACACAACTCCCCCAATCTTCAAATAATTGGTCAATGCTTCAGCCTGATACAGGCTTCAGCCTGTATTCCGTGATCAGCAGTAACAAAGGTATAGGATAAGCATTCAGATTGACAAAATCAAATGACACAATCTTTGGCATATCCAAAATTATACACAAAATTTTTTGCTGTGCAGTTTGGAAATGGATGGGATGGAGAAGGAAATTGGACAATTTCTGGATTTCAAGGGGTCTTTATTTGTCTTCCAAAAGTTTCACAAAAATATTCATACACCCCTGCTCAAGCAGGAGACTCTAGACCATTTCAAATCACTGTTTGTTCAATCTCTTCTTAAAAGTCTCCAGTGTTGGAGCACCCACAACTTGACAAGTTTGAAGACAAGCTGTTATATCAGTTGATTGTTCTCACTGTCTAGTTGCTTCTCTCCTTGATTAGTTTCCACCCGCTGCTTCTTGTCTGTCCTTCAGGTGCTTTGGAGAATAGCTTGAATCGATTTTCTTTGGGACAGCCCCCTCAAAGATTGGAAGACTGCTATCATGTCTCCCCTAGTTCTTTTTTTTTTCACGAGTCTAGACATACCCAATTTCTGTGTATCAACTTTGATGCTCTTTTCTGCACTCTTTCATCTTTGCCTCAACATCTTTTGTATACCATTGCAACCAAGACTGAATGCAACATTCCAAGTATGGTCTTACCAAGGCATTACCTATGCATTCCTAAAATCTCTGTCCCAAATTTTACAAAACAGACAAAATTATTTCAATGTGTTTTCTTTATTGCCATTTTCCAAACTGAAATGGCACATTCGATGATCATTTAACTATATTTAATGTTGCATGAATAGATACTGTATCATTGTGTCATACAAATGTAAATCTTCATGAAGCATAAAGTGGGAATCAAAATGAAATTGAAGGACAAAAGAGGTAATCAGATTCCCAAATAGTGAAAGATATAAACACTAAAGGAAGTGATATAATGATCTGCAAATAAAACCAACATCTTCAAAGGTGGCATTGCAATGTTGATGGAATATGTTGGAACCAAGTCATTGGTGAAGGTGGACCTTAGTTATAAATGAGTTCTCTTTTGATTTATGACTTGTGAAAGAGCCATATTTTGTTCATCAAGTGAAATAAATAAGATGTGTGTTTTCTTTCAAGCAAGCTCAATCTTACTTTTAAGAGAGCAGGGAGGCAGAAAGAAATAGACCAGTTAAAGACCACACAGTGAAGCTGAAGTTTTCAAACTTCCCTAGCTCAGGGTTGGATATTGGGGCAAAAACCTCTGAGAGATCCTTCAAAAACCTGATAACAGTTATCATTTGATATTTCTGTCTTGATTTTGAAGTTTTGAATTATTTCTCTTGTTCCAAACAGGAGAAGGTTTTACTGAGTGTTTTTAAAAGGAGAAGGATATTTTTTTTCCTGGTTAAAACATAATGTTAAACTCACTTTAGAGTTGACATTTCAGTTTTCATACACTTCCTGACTTTAAATAGCGAAAACTGCTGAGGTGATTTGATTGAGAACAGAACCAAAAAATGATTGAAGAGCTTTTTAGGGTTTCAAGAAGTCACTAAATCATCTATTACAATTTCTCATCACTTCATCAAGAACTGCAATCAGAAAAAGAAAGGAGAAAGGAAGGAGGAGGAGGAGGAGGAGGAGGAGGAGGAGGAGGAGGAGGAGGAGGAGGAGGAGGAGGAGGAGGAGGAGAAGAAGAAGAAGAAGAAGAAGAAGAAGAAGAAGAAGAAGAAGAAG
>BLBF01000016.1:10555391-10567591 GCA_015471245.1 Laticauda colubrina | reverse complement strand
TCATTCATTCATTCATTCATTCATTCATTCATTCATTCATTCATTCAAATAATGCTTAGGATCATCCAACACCCATTAGAGTCCTAGGGGGAAGTCCAAAAACAAATACTACATTCCCTACTACTATCTATTGTCTGTCTGTCTGTCTGTCTGTCTGTCTGTCTGTCTGTCTGTCTGTCTGTCTATCATCTATCATCTATCTATGCCTGTTTCATCTATCTACTGTATACTCAAGCTGTCTAGCTATCTGTCTACCATCCATCCATCTACCCACCCATGCATTTTTGATTTACCTCTTGGAGGATTAAGTCGTAAAAATAATTGTAAGAAATAATAACCGTTTATTATTATTTTTTGAATAGCTAGGAGTCTTCTGGAGGTTAAAACAAAATGAAAATATGCATTTGGGCATACATATTTGTGGGTCAGGAGGATCCTCCCTGTCAGAAAGAGTGAGAATCAAGCTTGGAGGAATGGTGACTACAGCTTCATCACATCCAATCAGGTTAGAAACTGTATCTGGATTGCTACCAGAGGAATAAATCATACGTCTCATGGCATGTTGAATCTTGCTTATCTATAACAAAAAATGACACTGTTTTATTTAAGCTGTGCTTTACAGAGCCAAAACAAACACTCCAGGAAAAGTTTTTTTTATACAGTTTCGTATAATGTGATGCTGTCAAGGAAGCTTTCTTTTTGGAGTTTTTCAGTAAACATTAAAAAATGCTGGTTCTCTTTCCATTCAATTTCTAATCCCTTTATGATCATTCCCACCAGTTTCTATTGATGGTGAACCTCCTAAATTTGCATAGTAGGTTTTCGTGAACCCTTGGTCTTCTAGAAATATATGGATCAAGTTCCTTCAGATTCAGTATTCCTTGAGTTGAAACCAGATCCTGGAGACTGCATGGATAAGCCCGTGTTGCCATCCAGTTAAGGATACAAACCTGTTTTGGTGTTGTTATTTTCTTCTGGGATCTTTTTTCCTATGTCCCAAACTAGCTGCCATACCTGTGATGTTCCAGACATCTTTCTTCCAAACATTAAGCCAGTTTAACCTGCCTTAGCTAGCAGAGTAGAGTAGAGTAGAGTAGGGTAGGGTAGAGTAGAAACAGAGAAAAGGAAATAGAAGAGAAGAGTTTATAAATTGTTTAGTCTTACAACCTTATCAATAAAAGAAAAGAAAAATAAAACACATTTTCTGATTCCAAGATAAAATAGATAAAGGAAAATAAAATGATAACATACATACACGATAATACAAGGAGTCAGCAATCATATAAATGCATCTAAATAGAATAGCTTTTAGATAGAATACCTTTATTGTCATTGCATTCCATGAATACAATGAAATTTGAAAGCTACTGCAGCACAGTGCCCCAAACACCACATCACAATAACACTACAGAGTATTTTAAAACAACAACAACAACAACAACAATAATAATAATAATAATAATAACCCTAATCTAAAACCTATCTAAAACATTTGGTAAGTTAAATAGTTTTAAAATGCCACTATATACATAGGAATAAATCACAAATGCACTGTTTGATTCAAGACAATTATAGCCTTGGAAAAGAAACTGTTTCTCAGTTTATTAGTCCTCATTACTACTTACAGGGTGCTCCATTTTCTTCATATATTGTGCTCTTAGCTCAATCTCCTTAATTATAAATGTTGCAGTTCTGCTTACAATATGTACAGTACATTAGAGCCCAGGAGGAAATAAGACCAACCGAAATTCAGTTCCCATTGGGCTGTTTTTTCCCCCTATAGAGATGATAAGCATCTAAGTCTAAAATGGGCATATTGTTGTGGTTCACTAGCATCCTGTGCAGATGGCAGTAGAATTGGACAGTGGGGAAGAATGGGGACCAGTCCGGGAGTCTAGAGAGGTCTTGGATGAAGGTCCTGCATCCGACGCAGAGATGGGGCCAGGACCATCTGGGAGTGGGGTGCTGACTCCAGAGCCTCCGGAAACTGGCAGCAGCGAGGCAGAGGAACAAAGGGAACCTGTTTCCAGTGCACATGTGCACAGAGCTGCCAGAAGGCAAGAGCAGCTGAGACAAAAGGGCCGATTGGGAGTAAGGCTTGGAGGTGACTGCCTCTCCCCTAAAGTATAAAGAACAGACAAAAGTAAGAAAACCTTTGCAGGAACAAGGTTGTTCACTCTGTTTGGATTAATTCATGAAGCTCTGTGTGGACTTTGTACTTTGGTTTTTCTAGTTCATTTGCCACTTTAGTTGTTGGCAGGCAATTCAAAGGAGAGAAAGGTGGGTGTTTATCTTGAGGGACTGTTTGGGACTCATTACAGGCTGGGAATTAACATAATTCCCAGCATGGAAATAAAACAAAAGTTGTTTTAACTAAGCATGTGCTTAATTACAGTCTCAGGAAGCCTTGGTCAGAACCGAACAATAGCTGAATAATAATAATAACCGAATAATAGCCGAACAATACATCTGTACAGGGTACCCGCCTATGTGTAAGCCCTTTCATGATATTATGCAACAACCATCATGGGTTATTTCATCTTTCCTATAAACCTGTTTTCAGATGCCTCCCACAACTGGTAAAGTTGGACTTCCCATGTATTCAAGTCGTCAGGTACCATGGAAGAAATCTTCCTTCCATACAGCCTCATGCTACTTATTGAGCTGAGGTAAAGAAGGCATCTCTTTGGATGACTCTCTTGATGACTTCATGGACATATTCATGGTATTTTATTGGTGACAGAATAGATGTGGTGTTTGATTTCCTTCTTCTAGTGCAATATTTTAGTGCCATATCCAGAATAGGAATTGCTGCTACTGAGACGTTTCCCCTCTATGTCGCTGGTGATACAACTGATTTACTAGTGGCCATAGATTGGAGCACACCCTACTCGATGGCAGGGCTATGACTTCCTAGCCCCGTCTCAAAAGTACTGCCAATTTATAGCAAGCAGAAACAGCATTCTTTTCACTAAATCATGAAGCTGAGCCTTCAGCAACAACAGATGTATAGCAACTGAATGCCACTGGCAGGATCTCATTAATAAAATCAATGAAACACATTGGGGAGGTTTTGTTTCATTATTATTAGCTCACTCACAAAAAAGCATGGTGGGCAGGTAGGTTCACCTGATAACATTTGCAACTTCATAGCAAAAGAGCTTCCCAGCAAAATAAGGTGCAATGGGAATGATGCATCACCTGAAGCAAAATAGGTCACGCATTGTCTGAAGCAGGGGTCTCAACCTTGGCAACTTTAAGACTTGTGGACTTCAACTCCCAGAGTTCCTCAGCCAGCAAAGCATCAGGCTCACATCTGAGGTTATGTTGCTCTGATCTTGGGTGGCTACATTTTATGGAGTGCCTTTCACCATGTATTTTGTGAAGGTGGAACCTGTTCTGCTGTCAGGCACAAAAGACCAGGTCTTCCGCACATGGGAAGGTCCAATTAAACTGATTTATTGGTAAAACACCTATGCAGAGGCATCTTCTCAATTCACGGTTGGCATTCGCCTGGAGATAGTTCAGGATCAGTGGAATTCAAGGGAGGTTGAACTTGGTTTTTTTTGTGACCATGTAGGGATTCTAGGCTGGTCCTCTTTCGATTCCACCCCCAAGGACAGAGTGAAATGCATCATTATTTTTGAATCTCTCCATCCCCATAACAGATCTAACAGTCTAACAAGTCTAGCTTGCCTTGAAATCTGTTGATTCTTATCTGGCCTGGATGGTTAGTAGATGAGATTCTTCTGTATAGATAGCAAAAAAATAGAATGATCGTGCATTGGAACTCTCTCTTGGCTCCTGTTTTCTCGCACCTGATGTTAAGGTTAGGACTTCCTTGCCCTTTAGAAGCTAGACTGGGAACTTTGCCTTGTTACAAGGCAAAACCAAACTGCTTGAATTAATACATTCTGATATTTTGCAAGCAACATGCAACTGGATATTTTATTTCCATGGGAAGCAGCTTCAATGGATATCAGTTTCAGGGTCAAGAGTAGCAGGAGTCACACAGGAAAGCTAATTTCCAATGAACTTAGGATGAACTTAGACCATCACATGCTTCAGAGAGGAAATTCTGACTAATATAGACTATTTTTTTTTCTTTTACTTTTGCATTTCATGGAAAAAGTCATTTCTCTAGCTACAGATTTTTTTCCCCCTTAGCATTTGCCCTGCATTATTTGTCTCCTTATTTTTGCACAAATATTTTTTCCAGTGAGGCTATTAATGCAAGATATTTTGTTTATAGAGTTATAGAGCCAGTTTAATCTAATTGTGAAGGCACCCGGCTAGGAGACTGTGAGTTCTAGTACTGCCCTAAGCATGCAAGCTGATTTGGTGACTTTGGGCCAGTCACAAGGAGACTGTGAATTCTAGTCTCATCTTAGCCATTAAAGCCAACTGGATATCTTTGAGACATTCACCAGAAGATAATAGATTCTAGTCCTACTTTAGTCATGAAAGCCAACTGGGTGACTCTGGGCCAGTCACCAGATGATGGTGAGTTCTAGTGCTGCTTTAGGTGTGAGAGTTGGCTGGTGACTTTGGGCCAGTCCTTGTCTCTCAGTCCACGGTGATCGTTGTGGGGAAAATAGGAAAAAAAGAAGTTTTTCTTTTTTTAGAATCCCAGAGATGGGATTGTACCAGTATGTACCTATTTGCTAGAACCGGTTGTTAACATTCTAAGCAGTTAGGAGAACCGGTTGTTAGAAGAAATTACTGGCCTAATCCTGTAAGGAAGGCAGGAAGGAAACATTCTGGTGTTGCTTGCAGAAACTGCCTCTCCGTTAACCCTTATTACATTCTTGGCAGGACTGGACTTCCTGTCTCAGGAACCTCTCTGGAGTTTTTTCCCCCTCCTTTATTGGTACTTTGCTTGTGTGGAGTGACCATTCAAAGTTACAATGGCACTGAAAAAAGTGACTTATGACCATTTTTCACACTTACGACTGTTGCAGCATCCCCACAGTCATGAGAGGCCAGGTGAGGAGATGCGTGTCTTGATGTGAGTGATATTGAGTTGACCATGCCCAGCCAATAAAATGATCACCCAGCCATGCCCACCAACTTAGCCATGCCCATAGAACCAGTTGTTGAAAATATTGAATCCCACCCCTGTCCTATTCCAGCCCCCAAGCACTCCTGCTTTGGCAAGGGGTTGGATTAGATGATCTATACAGTCCCTTCCAACTGTGTTATTTTATTGTTGTTGTTGTTGTTGTTGTTGTTGTTGTTGTTGTTGTTGTTGTTGTTGTTATATACTTTATTCATTAATCATTGAAAAATGCATCCCAAGTACCAGTGTCTAGTGCTAAAGGTTGCTGCCGGTTGCTGCCAGTGTCCTAGGTATATCAGCCAAGTACTTTCTTAAGATGTACAATGTTCTTAGTAGCCCAGGTTTTTTTCACAGTTCTGTTGGTGTAATTGCATGAAGCTGCAATTTCTTTATGTATTTTATAAAATTCTTGGACATGGTACCAAATGCCCCAATGACAATGGGTATCACTATATTATTGTTATTATTGTTACTATTATTATTATTACTTTTTAAGTCGGTACAAGCCATTGCCAAGAGTGCAAGGAACACTACACCTTGCTGTTCTTCTTTTCCAGTTAGAGAACTGATGATTTTATATTCCAAACACTTGCCCTGTCTGATTTCTAGATCCTAAATGAACAAATGATCTAAGTAGTTGGAAATGACAAGAAAATGCAAGTATTTAATCACTGGATATGAAAACAGGCACGTTAGCAACTTGATTCGATCTACAATGCTCCAATGCAGTGTTGAAAATATTCAAAATTGATATGCTTGCATGCATATAATTTAATGGAATATGCAGACTATAAGATTACAAACATTTAGGCATACATAGTTGGATGGAGGGTTGAGTTTCAGGCATTATGTTAGATATCAGATAGTACCAAAACAAACTTGGGGAGGGGGAAAAACCCACCAGCTAAATTAATCAAAATATTTTTGTTACAGCGAAATGAATGTCCTGGTTATGCTTCTATTTTATTTTTTTGCAGCATTGGTTTGAAGAAAACACGTGACCAGCATCAACCTCTGCAGTGAAAGAAAAAGTTGATGGATTAATTTAGATTCTCTTCTCTTGCCAGAGGTCTGTTGATTTTAATTTCTCTGCAACGCAACTTGTCACAAACATTTCTGCTCTTTTTCTCTGGGCTGCTCTCCTTCGGAGGGGCCGTGCTTGGAATGCAATTGATGCTATAGGATCATCAAGCATATCCGAGCAAGGATATTAGCAGCCTTTGGAAGGGCAGTTCATATAATCAGCGGAATCAAGTCATAAAGCTTTTGTTCCAATAGGATTGCAATCATTTCACGCCAAAGACGGAAAATTAAGGATACTTATCTGCAACATTTTGCTACCTGTGAGCAAGGTTGAACGAATGCTGCCCTGAATCCTTTATCTAAAATGCTATTTTTCCCCCCCCTGCATTTGGAGGGGGTGCAGGAGTGTTTCATGTGTAATTCCTCCAGGTGCAATGTAAATGGGATTTCTAAAACTCTAAAAAACTAAAAAAAGTTTTAATATTGCAACTTATTTTTTTAACTTGTCCCTGCTTTTAAAACGTGTGATGCCTGACCCCCCAAAAATCAGCTCTTTCATGCTTTTGACAGTGACCCTTGAGTTTGACAGACACCTTGACTTAAGGTCAAGATTCTTGCCTTCAATTTAATTGTGTGGAACTGAGACCACATTTGTGTGCATATTGTTTGACGCTGCTGAATAGTGCAGCAATGGATGATATTTGCTGTCAAGCACTGAGAATTTTATTATCCGGAGGAGACAAGAAGATAAATCAATTGATTTGCTTGTGTTCTTTTGCCTACAAGAACCATGTGTGATATATTAAGCCAGGGGTGTCAAACTCGCATCATCATAGTGGTGCATCCAGCCCATGTGCTGTGAGTTTGAATCACCATCATCTTAATTTAACAACCCCTTAATCCCTTGCAGGGTGGAGTTTGGGCAACTGAAGCAGAGTGTTTTAATGGCCGGATGCCCTTTCTGTCACCAATGTGGGGTTTTGTTCAGCAGATATATTCTCTGTGCATGAGACTAAGAGTGTGCCAAATCACTTCTACACTTCCATGGATGGCTGAGGTTGAACCCAAATCTCTTCTATCCCAGTCCAATAATTCAAGGACACAATGGTGCCTCTCCTTTGGGAGAAAGTATTATTTGAGTTGAATTCAGCTCCTAGTGACTTTGTGGAGATGGACATGCAGTTTTCTTGGCCATGTCATGAAAGTACTTCTTCTGCAGTTCCAGATGTCTTCCAACTAACTAGATCTCAATATTACCATTTGTGGAGGAAGTGTGCTAGAACAGAAGGATGTTTTCATCAGTGATGGCTGATCAGCTAAACCCCTAGAACAAAGAGGATTATAGGAGAGTTTTGGAACAGACCCAAGTCGAAGTGGGGTCTAGAAAAGCTGCTCCAGAAGAAGATATAACATAAAAATATCACATAACCAGTTCATGTTAGGGATAACATTGTTTACCCTAACTGGTTTAGGTGAAATAATAACTATGATTCATAGTTATGTATGTTAAAGTGTCTGCAGCTTTAACTGTGGAAAAGTAATTAAGGGAGTGGTTATGAAAACAATATAAAAGTAGCAAGATTACAGCTTGCTGACTCTGGCTTTGATGATCCCTGATTACTGCTTGGAATCAAGACTGCATTGCTCGAACGGGAGAGACAACAAAGGACTGATTTGTAAGTGAACTGACATAGGATATTCTACATGGACTTTGCTAACTGAATATCCCTGAATGGACTGACTACATGATACATGACTATTGGACTGTTATTTGACTATGCTATTAACTTATAATGGAATAAACTATATTATTGATAGCACAAGCGTATCTGTTATTTTTACTGTATGTTAATAAACATACAAGCTTAGCTCACTCATTTATCTGTGTGCCTATCTGACTAACGCTGCACATTCTGTTTAGCTTGTCTACCTAACCCTGGTTGGGGAACCCAGGCTTAACAGTTGCTATGCAGAATTGTTACAGATTTATATTGGCCTTCCTTTATCTGATGGTTGGCAAGGCTTCCCTCTCATTAGATTCCTACAGGATTGCAAGAAAAGATGGAATTCTAGTGGACAATCATTAAACATGAGCCAGCCATATGTGGCAGCAGGCAAAAAACCCAGTATGATCCTTGGCTATATAAACAGAGGCACAGAATCAAAATCACGTAAAGTATTGGTACCACTTTATAAAGCCTAAGGAAGGCCACACCTGGAATGTTGCCTCTAATTTTGGTCACCACATTACAAAAAAAGTTGTTAAGACTTTGGAAAAAGTGCAAAGAAGAGCAACTAATATGATTAAAAGAAGAAAAAATGTATGAAGAATGGTTTCAGGAATTGGGTGTGGCCAGTCTAGAAAAAAAAAAGACTAGCGGTGACTTGATAGCAGTGTTCCAGTATTTGAGAGGCTGACACAAAGAGGAGAGGGTCAAATTATTTTCCAAAGCACCAGAAGGCAAAACTAGAAGCAAGAGGTGGAAACTACTCAAGGAAAGAACCAATCGAGAATTAAGGAGAAATTTCTTAACAGTGAGGACAATTATCCAGTGGAATAGAAGTTGCCTTCAGAAGTTGAGGGTGCTTCATCACTGGAAGTTTTCAAGAAGAGACAGTCTGAAATGGTATACAGTCTCCTGCTTGAGCAGGAGGTTGGACTAGATGACCTCCAAGATCCCTTCCAGCTCTATTCTGATTGATTGATAAATTGTCGATACCATTCAAGATGTGGAGAGATAACACACACACACAAAGAAAAACCCACCTGCTCTCCATGGAGCCAGCTGACTTTGTAGACAAAAATGCTGCAAAGGCAATTTTTTTATCAAGCCCTCCAAGGTGTATTTATACCAGAAAATCCTAAGAGGGTTTCACAGCAGTAGACCCTTTGAGAGTAGCAGGCAAGCCAATTTATATTTGACAGTAATTCTTCTAGCTGGGTTGAGTGACTTGCCAAAAGCTGATTGTTGAAGGAGAGAAGGAAGGAGGTGACAGATATTTTCTCAATTGGGGAAACAAACACAGCGGAACAGAGTTCTCCACTCCTCTACTTGTTGCAGAATACCTTATGCCATCAGACTCAAAATTCTAGACCTAGAAAACCTAGAACTACTCTGCCTTCAGTCTGATCTAAGTATAGTATATAAAATCATACATTGCAATGTCCTACCTGTCAATTAATACTTCAGCTTCAACCAAAACAACACAAGAGCAAACAATAGATACAAACTCAGAGTTAACTGCACCAAATTTGATTGCAGGAAATACGACTTCAGCAACAGAGTGGTCAGTGTCTGGAATACTCTACCTGACTCTCTGGTTTCTTCCCCAAACCCCAAAAACTTTAACCTTAGGCTGTCTACTATTGACCTCACCCCTTTCCTAAGAGGTGTGTAGGGGGTGTAGCAATGTGCCTACCATCCCTGTCCTATTGTTTCTTTTCTTTTCTTTTTTTATTTTTCTTATATGTATCCAGGTATTCATAACTATGTTTTTCCTTATACCTATTATCTTGTAAGCAATTGACAAAAATAAATAAATAAATAAAATAAAAACATGAATTTCATTTGATTCTGAACTGTGTATGTTTGTAGATTGCTTGTGCAAGGTTGAAGAAGAGGAAAAAGTTCTGGAACTTGACAATATAAGGCTGATGAAAGGAAAATTCTCATTTTGAGCACACTTGGAAAAGAGAGTGAACTGATGGCATTATCGATAGCTAAATGTAATGCCTGGACAAAACTTGGAAGGGACCTTGGAGGTCATCTAGTCCAACACCCTGCTCAAGACTCTCTACCACCACAAAAAGTGTGTTAACAAACAAAATAGGGGATATAAATTTCCTCCTAGATTTGATGTACTGTGACAGTCCTTCATAAGGCCAGATGTGTGAGAGACAAAATCCTCTTCAGACTTGATTCCAATTTTTTATTTTCTGATTCAGTGAAAATCATATTTTTAAAGAAATAAATAAAATGAAAACACACAGCTATTTGCAAGATACATATTATTCCATTTGCTGAACATTATAAAAATAGAGTAAAAAGTTAACTTCCCTCTGGATCCAAGCAAATCAGAAAAAAGCAACATCCACACAGTGATTTCAGAGAAGACTGTTTTTCAAAAGGAAATGGATTGCCACCATTCACTGTGAACTCGAGAAGGAGTGAAAGTATCAATAAAATCATTCCAAAAATAGAGGATTCTTTCTCTGCCTCATTTCCTTCATGTGGAAATAAGGATTATGACTCTGCAATGATCACCTCATATGTCTCCAAAATAGGAATAGAAGGTATTTTAAAAGTACCAATCAAATGCTGAGGGCTTGAACATGTAAATAAACCAGTCTTTTCCCCTGCCGTTTAAATCATTCCTGCAAAAGAAAAGCAATTATATTGTCTTCACTATCAGTATCATGATCATCATTAATATTTTCATCATCATCAATATCAATGACATCTTCATCATTGTCAATGAATCCTTTTGCAAGAGAACTGTAATTTCTTCATTGTCATCATCATCATGATCATCATCATAACTATCATCATCAATATCTTCTTCATCATCATCGTCATCAAGATCATCATCACCATCATCATCAAGATCATTATCAACATCATGAAAATAATGATCATCATTATTGTCTTTATCAACATCAATAACATCATCATTACCAACAACAAATCATTTTTGCAAAATAAAAGCAACCACATTGTCTTCACTGTCATCCTCCTCATCCTCATCCACATCATAGCTGTCAACATCAAGAACTTCATCATTATCTTCATCATCATTATCAACATCATCATCAACCAGTCCACAATAGAAAACATTCTCTCATATTGCATTATGATGTGGTATGCTGGCTTGACAGCCGTGGATAGAAAGACATACAAAGGGTGGTGAGCACAGCACAAAATATCGTGGGCTGTTCCCTGATAACACTAGTGACATCACTCAGGCTCGCTGCCTTAGAAGAGGGAGGGAAATCCTCAGGGATGGTTCACATCCTGGTCAGCACTTCTTCCCTCTCCTACCATCAGGTTATATATATATATTTGTGGGTTGTTGTTTTTTTTAAGTTTTCGCGGGTACTTGTGCTGTTCGGCTTCCTTTGGGTATTATCCCATGTCATTGTAGTTGTGCTTTTAAAGTTGTAGAAACGTTTCAGCAGAATCTCATCTGCCATCATCAGGCTTCTGTATTGAGTTCGTATGTGGGTCAGGTTATCACAGCCGTTAGTTTTAAAGCCTGACCCACAGTCAAACTCAATACAGGAGCCTGCTGATGGCAGATGAGATTCTGCCGAAACGTTGCTACAACTTTAAAAGCACAACTACAATGATGTGGGATAATACCCAAAGGAAGCTGAACAGCATACATACACACACACACACACACACACACACACACACACACACACATATATGTGCTGTTCAGCTTCCTTCGGGTATTATCCCACATCATTGTAGTTGTGCTTTTAAAGTTGTAGCAACGTTTCGGCAGAATCTCATCTGCCATCATCAGGCTCCTGTATTGAGTTTGTCTGTGGGTCAGGCTTTAAAACTAACGGCTGTGATAACCTGACCCACATACGAACTCAATACAGAAGCCTGATGATGGCAGATGAGATTCTGCTGAAACGTTGCTACAACTTTAAAAACACTACAATGACGTGGGATAATACCCGAAGGAAGCTGAACAGCACACATGTACCCGCGAAAACTTATATATATATGTGCTGTTTAGCTTCCTTCGGGTATTATCCCACGTCATTGTAGTTTTGTTAAAGTTGTAGCAACGTTTCAGCACAATCTCATAAGACACATATAAAGACTGAACTATGCACCCTGACTGAAGTATTGACAGCCAATGGCTTCCACAAAAACAAAATCACCAACTTGATCCACAAAAACACACCAAGACATAACAGAGACCTAGAAGATCAACAGATCTATGGAACAGCTGTCCTGCCCTACATAAGAGGTACCACACATAAAATCAGTAAGATACTACACAGGCATCACATCAAGACTGCCTTCAAAACAGACAAAAAAATAGCAGCCATCCTGAGGAACCCCAAAGACAAAATTGACCTGGAAAACCAAGGCATATA
>BLBF01000016.1:10528260-10542809 GCA_015471245.1 Laticauda colubrina | reverse complement strand
AGAAGAGAAGAGAAGAGAAGAGAAGAGAAGAGAAGAGAAGAGAAGAGTTGGAAGGAGCCTTGGAGGTCTTCTAGTCCAGGGGTCACCAACCTTTTGGATCTCAGGGACCACCAAACTCATAATTTTAAATCTGCAGACCAGAGACCCTGGGAAAATCCCCCCAAAAAGTCTGCAGGAAAATTCCCCACCCCATTTTCCTCGTGATCAATCATCCTTTATTTGGGATCGTAGGATACCATCTCCAGCTGGATGTGAAAGTCAATCCTGGCCCTAGGTTCTGCCTCAGTTTAACTCTCCAATAAACATCTGAGTTGGAGGATCATTTAAAAACAGTTAATATTAAGATACCCTGATAAAATGGGATCTCTCCAGGGGGTGGGTTGCTACCAGTTTGTGCCGGTTTGGGCGAACCAGAGATTAATTTTACACCTGGTTTGCCAAACTGGTAGTTGCAACATCTGGTTGGCTCCGCCCCCCCTTCCCTCCCAGGAGTGTCCATGCAGCCCATTTTGGATCCCAGGTAAGTGCAGGGCCCACACAAAGGCTCAGGGAGTGCAAAAAGGGTCTCCCAGAGGCTCCAAAAGCTGGAAACAGGCTCATTTCTGGTCTCTGGAGAGCCTCCAGAGCCTGGGGAAGCCATTTTCGTCCTTGCAAAGGCTCAAGGAAAGCCTCCAAAGCTCAGGGAGGGCGAAAATGCCCCCTCCCTGGTGGTGCAGGAAGTCGACTAGGCCATGCCCACCACTGGCCATGCCCACCCAGCAATGAAGCAGAGAACCAGTTGCTAATTTTTTTGAAGCCCACCCATGGATCTCTCTATGAAAAAGCAAGAGAGAACCCCGAGCCCCATGTTTAACACAACAAAGAAAATGAAAGAGGAACATTGATTGGACAGAATAAAAGTCACCTCCCCTTTGCATGGGCAATCAGTTACATGTAGTCAAACATGTTCCACATTTGCATTCCATAATATCACACATGTTCATTAAAATGAAGTCTGATGTCAGAAGGGGCGTATTGGTAAGGGAAAAAGTTGTTTGGAGTTCACAAAAGGGATAAACCAGACCCAATTTGTACTAACACACTTCTTCTTATCTGGAGCTAATCTCCAGCTTGTTTACCAGTTTAGGAATGTTAAAAACTAATAAACTTGAACATCATTTAAAAAGAGGGAAAATAAATCAAATTAAAATGTAAAGTAATTATGTTAGTGAACCAATCACAAAACCTGCATCAAAAGCTCTAACACATCACAGCAACTGCTCACCCACTTGTGGCTTCTCTCCACTCATCTCACAATCATCTTTCACAGATAACAGAGTGGCCCATTCTCCAGTCCTGATAAAAGCTGTTAAAAGCCCCTCTTGCAAAGAAAATCACACGTTTGTGTGCTTTGCTGCTCAGTGGCTACAAAATGGGCAATTTTTAACTGAAACAACTTCATTTAAACATTGTAAAACACCACCAAAAAATAGGAATATTTTTTCTTGTTGATCCTGTATGTTTTTGGCTCTTCCATGATGGAGCTCATAAAGTCCAGCACAAGAATGGTGTTGAACTAGGAAATCTGAAAAAGTCTAGAAGGGTCTTCTTTGAGGTACAGATCCATTTAGCCCAATTTTTTGTTATAGGGATATGGCGACTCAGTGGCTAAGACGCCAAGCTGGTTGATCAGAAAGGTTGGCAGTTCAGGGGTTTGAATCCCTAGGGCCACGTAACAGAGTGAGCTCCCGTTCCTTGTCCCAGCTTCTGCCAACCTAACAGTTTGAAAGCATGAAAAAAATGCAAGTAGGAAAATAGGGACCCCTTTGGTGGGAAGGGAACAGCGTTCTGTGCGCCTTCAGCGTTTCATCATAGTGGCCACCATGTTTAATCATGGTGGCCACATGACCACAGAGACATCTTTGGATAGCACTGGCTCTTCTTTGGCTTTGTAATGGAAATGAGTACCGCCCCCTAGAGCCGGAAATGACCAGCACAGATGTGTGAGGGGAGCCTTTACCTTTGTTATAGGCAACAAAGGTGCTTTTTAAAGAGGCAACTGGAGTTTTTAAATTTTTCCTTGAAGATGTTTTGTTTCTCATCCAAGAAGCTTCTTCAGTTCTGACTGAGGAGTTCTTCAGTTCAGAAACATCTTCAAGGAAAAACAAAATCCAGAACAATCATGAGACAACCATGATCTGGATGGCTGAGAATCTCCATATACTTTTACTTAAAATGTTTAAAAAACTGCCTTTAAATGACAGAAGCCATCATAATAATGTGGAATTTTTAATCATGGGGCTACCATGGCAAACATTCCTCCCAATGATGTTTCACTAAGTTTCTCCATCATCCAACAGTTATTATTTTTTTGGTTGGCTGCGTAGAGGTTTAGACTAGATCTAGCATTTTTGTCCACCTCTTTAATCCTTTCCAAGGATGTGAGAGATGCAGATGTTGTTATTTTATTTGTCACAGAATGTAAGCTGTTCAAAGTAAATGTGCTTTTTGCAATTGACTGATGGCAATTTTTTTTCAGTGCTGATAGTATATTATTATTCTTTAGAAAACCAAGTTTCCTTTGAATAAATTATCTTCTCTTTTTGTGATATTTTAGCTTCGCTGCCTTTTATGGTTAAACTTCTGTTATTTACTGGTATTTATATTTATGTTTGCAGTTAGTGCCAGCACTTAGTTAACCTCAACTGATCTCAAAAAGTTAAAAACATATAATTTTGTGGATATATATCACTCTCTTTCTATTGTATGCTTTTTTCAAGGAAATATACAGTTGATACTTATTGTGGCTTATGAACTGCCACCCCGAAAGAGACAGAATCAAAGAAAGACATATGAGATTTATTACAATGCAAACAGCAGGTAAGAAAATTAAGAAATGTTAGAAAATTCAAGACAACAGGGAAAAAGAAAGAAAGAATAATAATAATCATTATGTATATTATATTATTTTATAGCTACATATCACAACGGTCCCTTTTTTTTTTTTTTTTTACCTTATAGCTAATTAGTTACATTTTTGCTGCTCTGGTTTAGTCATACAACTTCTTGGCTTTTGTATGCTGCAAGATGCCAAATAAAGGAGTTTTTCACAAGAGTAGGATAAGATAGGATGTGGACTAGACCTGGACTAGAACAGAACAGGACAATGGAATGGAACGGGACGAAACAGAACAGAACAGAACAGAATAGAAAATAGGGAATGGAATGGAGTAGAGTAAATAGGATAGGATAGAACAGAATTGGAATTGAACAGAACATAATTACAACTAAATAGAACAGAAGTGGAAGTAGAAGTAAAACCGGAAGAGGAAAAGGAGCAGGAACAGAATACGAATAGAATAGAATAGAACAGAATTGGAATTTAACTTCAACAAAATATAATTACAATTAAATAGAACTACAGCTGGAAGTGGAGCTGGAACTAGAACGGAATAGAATAGAACAGAACTGAATTAAAATAGAATTAGAACAGCCTGGAGGCTAAAATATATAAAGAATGGTTGCAGGAGTTGGATTCATCTAGTCTAACATAAAGAGGAATTAGGGGTGTCAGGATAGCAATGTTCCAATGTTTAAGGGTCTGCCACAGAGGGGTGGGATCAACCTATTCTCCAAAGCACTTATGGAAGGAAAAGTTCATAAAGGGCCTGCCACATAGGCCAATGGATGCAAAAAGTATGTAAAAAGGACACAGTGGATGAGAAAATGTTCCATCCATTGTTATCCGCTCTCAAAAGTGCCCCAAATTTGCATAAACATAGCGGACAACAACTGAAAGGAACGGACGGGGAGAGGATGTAGCGAAGATGTTAAGTGGATGCTCCATGGAAGCCTAGCGGATGGAAGCAGATGGAAGCGGATGACACATCCACAGGGCTTCCGGGGGAGCACAGCGAAGCGGACGCACAGCGGAAGGAGCGGATGCAGAGCAGATGCAGAGCAGATGCCTAGCAGATGACGCGGATGCATCACGGACGCCTAATGGATGCCTAGCGGGTGTCTAGCGGATTGAAAGCATTCACTGCGCATGCGTGGAGGATGCATTGCATCAGCCTCGCGGATATAAAAGGATGCAGCTCGCAAGCAGGTCACCATTCAGAGGAAAGACCTGCTGCCAGACACATCTCCAGCCAACAACCATGGGGAAGAAGAGGAAACCTGTGCCATCTTCTGCCAGCCCTGGCAAGAAGGAGAGGTCCACCATCCCACCCCTTAGCCCTGACTCTGCTTCTGCTGGGGCTTCCGCTGCTCGGGCTGACTCTGCTGGTGCTGGTGCTGCTGCTGGGGCTGGGGCTTCTGCCGGTGCTTATTCTGCTGGTGCTGGGGCTTCTGCTGGTGCTTACTCTGCTGGTCCTGCTCCTGGTCCTGCTGGTGCTCCTGGTCCTGCTGGCCCTGCTGGTGCTGCTGGTGCTTACTCTGCTGCTGCTGATCCTGGTCCTGCTGGTGCTGCTGATCCTGCTGGTGCTGCTGGTCCTGCTGGTGCTGCTTTTGCTGCTACTGTTGATGCTGCTGCTGCTGGTGGTGGTGTGGTGGAGCAGCCCCTAGAACCTCGAAGCCCCTCTGATGAGGGCCCAGGAGGCCCTGCCAGAGGGAGTAAGAGGCATACGCGAGAACGGGAGAGGAGCCAATACTCCATCGAAAAGGAATATGAGGATGAGGTGCTCAAATGGCTGAGGGAGAACGAGTACCTATGACGGAAGGGACACAGGCTCTATCGAGACACCAAAAGGAAGCAGGCTGCTTGGAGAAAGAAGGTGGAGAGCCTGGGCTACACTTCAGAGGTCCTCCTCGGGTGGTGGAAGCACATGCACACCTGGTACGGGAAACTGCACGTCAACAAGTCTGGCCAGGCCGCGGTAAAGATCACCGACTGGGAGACCTACATGATGGCCAAGTGCAGCTTCTTGGAGGGTGAGATCTGCCACTGAGGAGCAGCCCCTCTGTCTACCCTCTCTCTCAGGCAGCCCACAGAGAGCCAGTCCTCTTCTGGCCAAGAGTCAGCTCCTGTGTCCAGGCAGGTATCTGTGGAGCATCCTATGACGGAGACCCCCCCCAACAGCTGAACACCCACTGGTGGAGCATGTGGAGGACCCCCTGACACAGTGGGAGCAAGGAGAGAGAACAATCCACACCCACCAGAGAACAATCCACACCCACCCACAGCTCCACCTCCACAGAAAGCAGGCAGAGAGCCAGACCAGAGGGGCAGAGCCACACTGTCCTACTGGAGATCAGGGACACCATCAAAAGCAGCATAGATCTCCTCTCTTAGCTGGTACACTCCGACATACCATCCTCAAACCACAAGCCCTTCCTCACCTACATCAACCAGACGCTCATGGACATGTCCGAATCACAGTACCAGGTGATAAAGGAGAGGATCACCGGTCTTCTGCACAACCCACCAGGCCCAGCTGAACCTGCTCCGACCCAGTCCAGGTCTGCTCCTCCACCCCAGGTGATGTCACAGCCCTTCCAAGGCTTTCCACAGGCACTCACCTACCAAGGCTACGGCTACCAGGAGTTCCAGCAGCACAGGCAGCCCTTCCCAGTCCAGGCACAGGTTTATCGGACACCACCGATGCCACCAAAACCAGCGATGCCACCGATGCCACCAATGCCACCCATGCCACAGATGCCACCCACGCCACAGATGCCACCAATGCCTCACCTCGCTCAGCTGCAGACCAGACATCCCCACTACACTGCTCCTTCCTCCACCCCACAGCCAAGCCCAGCCTCAGAACATCTGTCATCGGTCTTGGGACTGACAACACATGTCATGGAGGAAGGGGCTCTCAACATCATGGGACTGAGCCAGCTCTCTGAGAGCTTCCTCCAGATACCATCCCCTGCTGTCCTCTCAGGGCCAGGCACCCTAATGGTGCCTCAGACCAGCACTCCAGCAGCAGCCACCTCCACAGCACCTGGACCCTTCACCCCTGAGACAATGGGCACGCCTCAGAGTGACTGAGAAGAGTGCCAGAGACTGGGTTGCTTCCTGTTGAATTTATCTTTGCTTGGGACACTTTACTTGGGTCATTTTTCTTTTACAGTTTGTTATTAATAAAGTTTTTCTTTGCTTCACACACTTGGTTCATTTATTTTAGTAAATAAAGTCTTGGTGGAAAATTTTAAAAATGGTTTAAGCCTTTGCATGCTTGTGGGATGAGTAAGGATAGCAGTGGGATTGGCAGGGATACCTGTGGAATGGGTAATAGCTGTGGGATGGGTAAGGATAGCAGTGGGATGGGCAGAGATACCTGTGGGATGAGTAATAGGTGTGGTATGGGTAAGGATAGCAGTGGGATAGATAAACTTCCAGTGCAAGCATCGTGGGACTGTATGGTCCACCCTTCCAGGTGCCACACCTATGGCCCTTAATTATCAATAACAATTTAATCATTCATCAACACATTTCAACATAAACACAACTCTTTATTAAATGCCCTGTTCATTGTAGGGCCACTCAACATACATGGCACAATCTCATCAGTGTGATGAGACAGGCTGAAGGAAGCATCCATTAAGCATCTACCATCCTGTCTTGCCACTCCACTGCTCCAGCTGGGGAGTTGCACCAGTGTTTCAGGAGGTTCCGCTCCTTCTTCCCTTCACATGAAGCTCTGTTGGGGCCTTGCACATCCACAGTATCTATCAGGTTTCGCCCTTGCCTCCATTCACCAGGCTCCATGACCCCATTGCCTTGTTGATGGTCCACAAGCCTGTTCTGCAAGACTGGGTAGCGGGTGCGCATGAGATTGTGCAGGATGCAGCAAGCTTCCATGATATTCCTCACGGTCTCTGGGCGATGCTGCATGGCGGTGAGAAGTACCTGGAACCTGTTGGCCAGGATGCCAAAGGCGTTCTCTACCACCCGCCTTGCCCTGGACAGCCTGTAGTTGAAGATCCTCTCTTCACGGGTGAGGCATCTGGAAGTGTAGGGCTTCATGAGATAGGTTGTGAGGGAGAAGGCGTCATCCCCCACGATGAAGTAGGGCACATCTTGTGTGTCGTTGGGCAGGGGGTCTGGATCTGGGAAGCCCATGATGAGGTTCCGTTCCAGCCCCTCCTTGAGGTGACTGGCATTGTATACCTGGGCATCTGAAGCTGACCCGTTGCCTGAAGCATTGATGTACATGAACTTGTAGTCAGCATCGACCATGGCAAAGAGGATGATGCTGAAGAAGCCCTTGTAATTGTGATAAGTGGACCCTGAGTTGGCTGGAGCTTTGCAGGCTACGTGCTTCCCATCTATGGCTCCAACGGTGTGGGGGAAGTTCCACTTCTGATACTACTGCTCTGCAACTTTCTTCCAGCCTTCTTCAGTGGAAGGGCACTGGAGGAGCTCCTCCAGGTATTCTTTGATGATGGCCTGCACCACTTCTCTGACCAATGCTGATGGTGTGGTGTGGCACCCTCCAGCCATACTGCATGCTCCTGTACGTGGTCCCGGAGGCCAGGTGGTGCAGAGTCAGTGCCACCTTCAGTCCAGGGTCCAGGCTGGGATGGACGTTGGTGCTCTGCTTGGTTAACCTGGGTCTTATCCACTCCACAACTTCGTCAAACATGGCTGGCAGCATCCTCATGAAGTTCTGGAATGCACAAATGCTTTCATTCCTCAGCTCCACCATCAGCTTGTTATACAGTCCGTACTCTGCTCTTCTCGCGATCCATCTTCCAGCCAGACACTTCTTGGCCACCTCCTTTTCTTCACATAGAACAGGTGAAAGAGCCTGTAGATGGCTTCGCACTGTTGTAGAATGATGGTGGCTACCAAAAGGAGTGTGTGACGATCCATGGTGGAGATGACTGGATGCTGTGGAAGAGCAAGAGCCAGATGAAGGCTGAAGAGGTCTGCACAGCAGGGCTGCTGGACTGAAAGTTAGATCCAGGTGATTTCTCCCCCTTTTTATGGGAAATATAGGTTTTCCACTAGGTGTCCTTTTGCATCCTCTAGGCATCCTGCAGACATCCTAAATATCCGAGATACGTCCCCTATATGAACGTTTTTTCCGTTTTAATGCTTTGTATGCGAACTGCATCCACTTTCATCCTTTCTATGTCCGTGCTACTAATGCTGCGTGTCCGTTCTGCGTCCATTTCGCTTCCTCCCTGTGTCCGTTTTCCGCTGAAGCGGATGCGAGTTACGCGGATGCGCAGCAGATGCCTCGTGGAAATAGCAGACGCGTAACAGATGACAACGAACGTATAACAGATGTTCCCCATATGCGTAGCAGATGTAGAATGGACGCGTTGGATACTTTTTCCGCTCAAAAAGTTTTGTGCAGCTCAAAACTTTTATGAGCGGATGAAATGTCAGTAGATGGATGCTGGACGGATAGAGAGTATGAAAAACGGACGCAGTGAGTACAGAACGGATGCATAACGTTAACCAACGAATGGCAAGTGTTTCTCTCTGTTTTACATTCTCTTTCCATCTGTTGGTGCTGTGTGACAGGGGCTTTAAAGAGAGATCCAAGCTAGAAACAAGGAAAAGTTTTTGGCAGTGGCTTGGTTTCCAAGCTTGGTTAAATTTAGTTTCTGAACGTTTTGTTACCAGCTTAGTGTCATCTGTGAATTTCTCCTTCTATTCCATTATCTAAGTCATTTATGAAGATATTGAAGAGTGCTGGGCCTAAGATGGAAGAACCTTGTGGTGCCCCACTGCTTCCTTCCTTCCATGTAGATGTACCGCCACTAAGGACTAGTCGTTGAGTCCGGTTTGTCAGCCAGTCACAAATCCATCTATCCCGCATATATCATTCTGGTGTAGATCCCATATATATCAGATTATTGTTTCATTTATGTTAAACCTTCCATTTCCTTTACTGCTTTCTGGATCAGAAAGAAACAAAAAGAAGGAGCAAAAAGACACCACACTCTGTTGCACAGGAATAATATTGCTCGAAAGGCACACACGTCTCCAAAATTGTATTAAAGCAATTTAATTGCAATATATTCCCCTGTTAAATGGCTATTAATTTCCAAAAAAGTGGAATGGCCCACATTTGTGACACCATTGAATTCTTTTCATTCAGTGAGCCCTCTAGTTTCTTCCTACCTTTAAAATAGATTTATAATTGTTAGTTTGTTCTGAATAATGGATTCACTATGATAGATTACATCAACGACAGGCAAGGAATTCATTCATCATCATGCAATAAATCTAAATGTCATCTATCTCTAGATTTATAATTACATTTCACTGAGAATATGGCAATTCCAGGCTATGGAGTTCCTTTTTTTTCTTTTTAAATTTATTTTATGCATGGTTATTTTTGTTTTGTTTTGGGAGCTAATGAAGGAGTGGCTGACGTTCCTTAAACAAAACAATATGAAAAAAAAGCAGGAAGAACATGGGGGAAAAAACCCTGAGAAGACACTTCTTTTTAATTTTAAAAAGGTGATTTATAAAGGAGGAGCAACCATGTCATATTAGAATTCAACATAACACAAATTCAAGCAACAGAATACAATGACAGCAGAGTCCTGGATTTTAAAAGAGCTGATTTCAATAAACTCAGAGAGAACTTGGGAAAGATTCCATGGATGAAAATCCTAAAGGGGAAAACAACTCAAGAATCTTGGGAAACTGTAAAAAGTATGATCACAGAAGCCCAGACCAGCACAATACCACTGAAAAAAGAAAAACAAGAAATCCAAGAAGAAACCAGCATAGCTGCACAAAGATCTCTCTGGCAAATTGAAAGAAAAAAAGGACAAGTACAAAAAATGGAAAGAAGGACATAAAATTAAGGCAGAATATCAGCAGATAGCCAGAATCTGCAAAGACGAAATCAGGATAGCAAAGGCTCAGAATGAACAAAGACTTGCAACAAAAGTCAAAGATAATAAAAAAAGTTTCTTCCAACATATAAATAACAAGAAAAAAATCAAGGAAACAGTTGGTCCACTAAAGAGAGAAAGTGGCAAGGAAGTAACAGGCAACAGAGAGAAAGCAGAACTGCTTAACTCATTCTTTGCATCTGTCTTCATGCAAAAATAAACTATAGCTCAACCCACCAAAAACATAACTGTAAAAGACAGACCAGAAATAAAAGTTAAAATAAGCAAAAAAAAAAAAAAAAGTAAGAGAACACCTGTCTGATCTTGATGAAAACAAATCACTGGAGCCTGATGGATTACATCCCAGAGTTTTGAAGGAGCTGGCAGAGATCATCCCAGAACCACTGCACCATATCTTTCAAAAATCCTGGAGCACCAGGAACTACCAGAGGACTGGAAAAGAGCTGATGTGGTTCCCATCTTCAAAAAAGAAAAAAAAAACAGACCCAGAAAACAATAGATCAATCAGCTTAACATCAATACCGGGGAAGATACTGGAAAACATAATAAAAAAAAACCAGATTGCCAACATCTAGAAACAAGTAAAGTAATAACTAGCAGTCAGCACGGGTTTGTTCAAAACAGACCATGCCAAACCAATCTTTTTTCATTTTTTAACACAGTGATTAAATTAGTAGACTACCAAAATACTGTGGGCATAATATATTTAGATTTCAGCAAGGCATTCGACAAAGCAGACCGCAACCTACTTCTTAGTAAGCTAAAAAAAGTGGAATAGATAGCACCACCACTAGATGGATTCGCAACTGGCTGGCAAACCATACTCAAGGGGAAGTAAGCAGTGGGGTGCCACAAAGTTCCGTCTTAGGCTCAATACTTTTCAATATCTTTATTAACGACTTAGATGAGGGAATAGAAGGGGAACTTACCAAATTTTCAGATGATATTAAGCTGGCAGGGATAGCTAACACCCAAGAAGATAGGCTCAAGATCCAGAAGGATCTTGACAGACTAGAACACTGGGCCATATCTAACAAAATGAAATTCAATGTACAGAAAAGTAAAGTCCTACACCTAGGCAAGAAAAACCAAAATTACACATATAGACTGGGTGAAACCAGGCTCAATAGCAGTAACTATGAGAGGCATCTTGGAGTTTTAATGGACAACCAGCTAAATATGAGCCAGCAGTGTGCAGCAGCAGCCAAAAAAGCCAATACAATCCTGAATTGCATTTACAGAGGGATACAATCAAGATCAAGGGAAGTACTAACACCATTCTATAAAGTCTTAGTAAGACCACACCTAGAGTACTGCATCCAGTTTTGTTCACCACATTATAAAAAAGATGTTGAGACTCTAGAAAAAGTACAGAGAAGAGCAACCAGGATGATGAGGGGACTGGAGGCTAAAACATACAATGAACAGTTGTAGGAACTGGGCTTGGCTAGTCTAGTGAAGAGAAGGACCAGGGGAGACATGATAGCAGTCTTCCAATATTTGAGGAACTGCCACAGGGAGGAAGGGGTCAAGCTATTTTCTAAAACTTCTGTAGGCCAGACAAGGAATAATGGATGGAAACTGAACAAGGAGAGATTTAACCTGGAAATAAGGAGAAACTTTCTGACAGTGAGAACAATCAACCAATGGAACAGAAGTTGCCCTTGGAAGTTGTGGGAGCGCCATCACTTGAGACTTTCAAGAAGAGATTGGACTGCCATTTGTCAGAAATGGTGAAGGGTCTCCCGCTTGGGTGGGGGGTTGGACCAGATGACCTACAAGGTCTCTTCCAACTCTGATTATCTGTTAAAATCTGTTAATCTGTTAATCCTCCCCTCAAAAAGAATCACAAATAATCTTTTTCATACAATAATCTACAATCCTTTTAGCCCAATCAATTTTGGAAAAGTAAGTACCATTCGGGGATTTGTCTTCAACAAAGGCATTTTCCCCCCATTTAGAAAGTTAGTCTTTGTTCTCTCCATTTGGATCATTCACTAAAAAGCCCACTTTGGAAATTTAATATGCATAAAAAAGATAATATCTTTACTAATTGCTAAAAGTGAAATCTCCCCAAAGAATGTGCATCTTATTGCTGCTCATTTTTCAATTTCATGAACTGTGACTCCTTTTTATATTATTTTTTGAAAGCACTTTTACAACTGTATCGCTTTTATAACCTGTAGCCTTTCCTTTGACAAGTACATAGAATAAAGATCAGTAGAACACACGGGCAATGAAACAAAACATTTAGAAAGGCATTTTTTATTTCATCTATCCATGTCGATGGTTAATACTGTTGCAGGAATTCCAATGTTCCATTTGGAGATGCGGTTGCTGTCAATTTGATGCTGTTGTACAACAGGCCAAGAGAACACAAAGGACTAGGCTAAGGAAAGTGAAATTGGGCTTGTTGCTGTTTGTTGTGAAGCCGTGTCCAACCCATCGTGACCCCATGGACAATGTTCCTCCAGGCCTTCCTGTCCTCTTCCATCTTCTGGAGTCCATTTAAGCTCATGCTGACTGCTTCAGGGATTCCATCCAACCACCTCATTCTCTGTCATTCCCCTTCTTCTATTGCCCTCAATCTTTCCCAGCTTTCAGCTCTTCTCCAGTGAGTCCTTCCTTCTCATTAGGTGGCCACAAAGTTTTTGAGTTTTATCTTCAGGATCTGGTCTTCTAAAGAGTGGTCAGGGTTGATCTCCTCTAGGACTGACCAGTTGGATCACCTTGCAGTCCAAGGGACTCGCAGGAGTCTTCTCCAGCATGAGTTCAAAGGCCTCCATTCTTTGGCTCTCCACCTTCTTTATGGTCCAACTTTCACAGCCATACATGGCAACTGGGATACTACAAGATATTAGAAGAGGAGATCTTCATGCATAAGGTATCAGATTAGAAACCAGAGACAATGACTATGGGGAATCTCCCTTATCGAGGTCATGGTTGTCTCAAAGGTGCTTTCCCCCCCTACCCTCCCAAAAGGCAACTGGACTTTCTTTGTTTTTCTATGGAAATGTTTCACTTCTTTACCCAAGGAGCTTCTTCAGCTCTGACTGGATGGTGGGGAATAGAAGGATTTATACTCCTTGCAGATAGCTGGTCATTTGCATTCTTTGTAGAGAGTCATTGAGGCCACTTGGAGGCTTATCTGTGTCCTCAGGGTCACCTGAGTGGTGCAAATGGATGTGGAGCCTTCTGGAAGGACTATATTGTAGACTGGAGATAGATGAGGTTGTGTCCCTCTCCCTTCGCTTAGAGAGGGGTGTTCAATTTTGGTGTAAATGGCTTCTTTGACCCCTCTTTCAAACTAGCAATCCTCTCTGTCCAAAGTCCACATTTTGAACACAAATTGAACAATCCACTGTCAACTGAGGTGAAGAGATATGACACCATCTATCTCCTGTCTACAATACGGGTCCTTTAAGGCAGTTCCAAGAATGCTCCACACCCATTTACACTACTCAAGTGACCCTGAGGACATAGACAAACCTCCAGGTGGCATCAACAACAAAAGGCAGTGTGTAAAAATGGTATTTTTTTCAGTGTAAAACTTTTATTTGTGGCTTTTTTTTTTTTTTTGGCAAGCAGTTCTGGCTGCAAATCATCTAGCAAGCAATTACTTTAAATACAAGAACACCTCCTGTTTAGTGATTCTACTATAAATATCATGTTCATCGTCATCAAGGGGAAACCTCATTATATTTATTCTGGATTTATGCCTACAAAATAGCCATGTGGGAGAAAAGGAGAAATATATGGAACACAGTTTCCCAAGGTGCTGAATGCACGAATTCTCAAAACTCAATTTCATTCTACTGCCTGTATTTATTTATTTTTTTCCTGAGAATTCCCCGCACACACACACTTTGATAAATCTGAAGAAATATTGCAAAGGTCAGAGAAGGTAGGTGAAAATTGTCCTAACTTGAAAATAATTGATCTGTTCTGAATTTGTTTAATGTTTGAAATGCTCAATGTACCAACAACCCCAAATACCAAAACGCTTTCTGAAACTGTCTTGGGAATTGCACTTTGCGTGCACAAAACTCCACCCGTCATTTTGCAAATGCACAAATTAAGTTGTCATTCCCCCCCTTCTTCCCCCACCAAAATAAAATCCACTCCTGAAAATAGAGTCATATGTCAAAAATTATGGATGTGGAAAACTCTTTGCCAAGGATAACAAAGTCTGGTCTGTAGTATCAACTGTGGATAATTGAAACTATGGATAATGGAACAGAAGAAAAATACAAGAAAAGATTTTAATTTTATGCAATAGGGGAACAAATGTTTTGCTTTTACCCCGCATGGACAGGATTGGAATGAAAGTAGCTCATAAATTACTTTACATTTACATAGTGCTAAGTTTATTCTGACTAGTTAATTCATCACTCATCATTCCGTTTGATCCTCTCCTTCTCTCTCCTCCTCCCCCTCCTCCTCTTTGCTTTCATCCTGCTTAGATTGGGATGAAATTAACTAACAAATTATTTACATTCCAAGTGCTAAATTTATACTGACTAGTTAATTCATCATTCCATTTGAGTCTCCCTCTTTCTTTCTTTTTTCTTCTTCCTTCCTCCTTTCCTCTTCCTCCTCTTCCCTCCTTTTACCACTTTGAGTGTCAAAGGACATGCAGAGTTCTGTTTCTTTTCTGATGGCCTCAGCTGTTGTATTGATGCTGTTGTATCCATCTGAATAGTATGCATTGCATATATACTGTATGAGCATGTAAGGCA
>BLBF01000016.1:10397153-10511348 GCA_015471245.1 Laticauda colubrina | reverse complement strand
TCCTCCTCCTCCTCCTCCTCCTCCTCCTCCTTTTTCTTCTTCTTCTTTGACTTAGCATTTCCAAAACTTTTTTTTTACCAATTGTGAGAGCATCCGTAGCAGGAAGCAAGATTGAACTAAAATGGCAACCATTCCTGGCCAGAGGAGTCCGTTCTTTTGAGGAAAGGTAGAAGAAAAAGAATTTAAAATCAGAAGCAAAAAAGAGAGAGAGTGGGCTTCAACAGAGAGCCTAAGGCAAGAAAGAGGCAAGGAAGAAGAGACAAAGAAGGTTCAGGAATGGACCAACCAAACAGCCAGAAGACAGCAGGAGAATCTGACAACAAAGAAGGGGACAACAGCTGAAATTCAAAATGATGGGTTGTGGAGGGGGGGGGGGAACTAAATTATTCCACTGGTTCCTTATTTAAAATTCAGCTCCACATTTATTTTGCAATACTTTTGTTGTTTTTTTGCCAGAACTGCCATACACGAGAAGACATTAATTCTCTTTTATTGGCATGTTTATTTCTTTGCTTTGAACTCTGTAATCCTTTAAACAATGATTTGCATAACATGGTTTCTTTGCAGCTGTATAACAAGTCGATTGACCTGATAAAACCTATGGTAAAAACTGACTGGTAAAATCAATGTTTTTACTGATAATATATTTCTAAGTAGAGAGCGTAAGTATGATGTTGGGACCTCATTTTTCTTTTATATGCTTTACCCTTTGTTACTTTTATATGTATGCAATTACAATTATTATTTTAGTGAATGATTTTTAAGAAGATGGATAAAAACAGAATTCAAACTAATGTAAAAAAAAAGAAATCAAAGTGAACACTAAAAGTGCAAGACAAGAAAAAGAAGCAAAAGAAAAACAGAAAAGAAAAAAAGTTCAAATTTTCTTTTCAGAGGTTATAAGCATCATTAGCAATTTACCTCTAACCCTCTTTATGTTTAATGTTAGATTTATTTGACATTTGGGTCATTTTTCCCCTTTTTTGTACTTACATTTTGTTTTCTTTTTTGCTATTAGTGCTGGATGTATGTTTTTCTATTTTTCATTATGTATTTTCCTCTTGTTGATAAAACAAAATAAAATATTAAAATATTTATTAAATATTTAAATATTATTATATTAAAAAGGAGGGGCAGAGTATCCTTCAGTTGTTTTTTAATTTTCCTTTTAGTCTCTGGCTGGAGTGGACTGTGTAATGTTTAATATTAGATTTATTTGACACTTTTTTCGGTGCCGATGTAATTTTGGATGGTCATTAAGTAAACTGTTATAAGTTAATGAATACCTCTAGTACCTAAACTTTCTCCATTGATCCCTCATCAGAGTCCTTACTAGAATTCTTGAACATCTTAACAAATCACCTTTTTTCCCCTCTGCTGGTAGAAGTACCAGGGAGACACATGAGTTCTTTCAAAATCTCCACATCTTTTCCTAAATCCGCCCCTCTGGCAACTGAACCCACCAACGAGAAGGTGGCTTCTCCATTTAGATACCTTACTCAACACACATGGCTGATTTGCAACACCTGATTCAGACCCTCCATTACCCAGAACAACTTCTTCCTCACTGCCCACAATCTCCTCTCAGCTGAGTTGCCATTGTTTATTTATTTGTCAAACATATACGAGATAACAAGCATAAAGAGGAACATAAAGAGGAACAAGAGAAGTAAATACAGATAAATGGGGACAATGAGACAGGGATGGTAGGTACACTGGTGCGCTTATGCACGCCCCCTTTTAAGGAGCTTTTAGGAATGGGGTGAGGTCCATGGTAGACAGTTTGAGGTTGAAGCTGTCAATCACAAACAGCTGCCACCACAGTATCCTTATTAAGTTCAGTAAAGGGGCCATAACTGTTGTGCAGGGAAACACCAAAAGCTTCATGTTTATGGTCCACAGCTCTGACATTGCCCAGATCCAACCATTGTCCACCCTGCTCTTCTCCTGCGGGGTCTTTGAGGAAGACAGAAGCTGCTAGCAAGGCAGCTTAATAGAACACACTGGCTGGGTTGGCCAGCTCATTTCATCCTCAATAACACAATCTGTCCATGTAAATTAGTAATCTGTTTACTAATAAGACAGTGTCCACACTTTAAAAAAGAACCACAAAAAACAGCTGCAAAACAAGCACTGCACTGAACTAAACCAGACATTCTAAAATAAGTCAGCAATAAGGCAAGGACTTACCAGGAATGAGCTTCTTCTATTTTCAGAGTACTGATATTTAAGACTACACTCTTGCTCAGGTGAACACTTCTGGTCAGAAGATCATATTCTCTTGTAGCCTTCCTGCTTTAGATTTTTAGTTGTACAATTCACACACTGTTAGGCGCATAGGCCACTAGCACGATGCACTGGACATAATCCCAGTTTTCTCCAACTTATGTGTTCAGCCACTTCTCCCAGCAACCCCTGGTGCTATGCAAATGCAACCAGTGATTCAGTTCCCAGGTGGCTAGTTTGATTCAATGGACAAACTCCCAGTTCTTTTCAGCTTCTGTGTTGAGCCACTTCTCCCAGCAACCTCTGGTGCTATGCAAATGAACCAATGACTCAGATCAGTCATCAAAAATGCATGCAACAGCATACAGAAACATATACACCTTCCACAAATGATGGTGTCCATTTAAAAATCATTTCTATATTTTTTATTGAATTGTTTATTTATTATATTGGCTGTTCTGTCTTTCTTCTTTTTTCTGCATTAATTCTGATTTTTTTTTCACCCGCCTTAGGAGTGGGAAAGATAAAACGAGTGACTGTTCTAGTGGAAACAAACCTGCATTTCAGATACTGCTCTTTTTAAAGTGACTTTTCCCTTCCGTTTATTTCCATTTGATCAAAATTAATCATTAAGCAGATGATAAGCCATATATTCCAATTACATTCGCATACCTGTTCTTTCCCCAGATGCATATAAAAGGATGATTTTCCAATCCATTAAGGAAGGAAAGGTGAACTACACAGAGACCAGATACAAAGCTCCAGCCGTGTAATTTGAAGTGTGAAGAGAAAAGGAAATATTCAGTCACCCACCCAGCTCCAAAGAGTGGCAGCTGGTAAAAGATTATAAAGGCAATTTTCACGAGATTTACTTTAAGCCGGTAAAGTCTAAAATGACAGAGGCTGAAAATGAAATTAAACCCAGCTGCACATCAACAGTGATTTTGTTTTCAGAAGCTGTGAACTTTAAAATGAATTAAGCAGAGAACAAGCTGAGGTAGCGAGGGGATGTTAGGACAAACAAAGGAGTAAACTCAGGGGAAGAATTAAGCAAAGGTGGAAGAAAGCAGCTGCAGGGAAGCGATTTGGAGAGAAAGTGACAGAGGACCCGTTGTTCATTTATAATTAACACAAAGAGGAGACATTATCATACAGACCGAAGACCATTTCCGGGTGTATTAAGACTATGTTGCTGTATCTTTCTTCTAGGTATCTGCAAAATGCAAATGCTTTTTGAAGACCAATTTAAGAAATGTTGCTATTTAAGAATATAATGAACATCTGAACATAACAAAAGGCAGGACAAGAAGCAATGGATGGAAACTAATCAAGGAGAGAAACAACCTGGAATTAAGGAGAAGCTTCCTAATAAGGAGGACAATAAACCAGTGGAATGGAAGTTGCCTTCGGATGATGTGGGTGCTCCATCATTGGAGGCTTTCAAGAAGAGACTGCACAATCACTTGTCTGAAATGGTATAGGGTCTCCTGCTTGAGTTAAAGGTTGGACTAGAAGACCTCCAAGGTCCCTTCCAACTTTGTTAAACAAATTGAATGGGGAAGCCAGATTCCCCTAACATCTGTGTTACTAATTTAACAACTGCAGTGATTCACATAATAATGGTGACAAGAAAGGTTGCAAAATGTGATAAAGCTCTCTTAACCAATGTCTCGCTTAACAGCATACATGTTGGACTCAGTTGTGATTGTAAGACGAGGATTATCTGTATGTAGTACAAATATATGCAAACAGTATATCATCAGCTGAACAATATATTAATGTGTCTGTTGCTTTTGAATATATTGCTAAAATATAGTATAAAAATATAAAAAAAATGCAAAATGCAAAACCTGTGCAAAAGATACCTCAAAATAAAGAAAAATGCAAGCTACTATGAAAAGAGACAATTATGGGATAGATATATAAGACCAATCCTGTTTTTAAACACCAAGTTAAACTTAGCCCTTTCAGAAACATATTGATTAATTGCTCCATTATATCAGTAGGAAGCCGGTTCAAAGATTAGAACTGAGCCCAGATCTTTTAATTCAGGATTGTAAACCCTGGTGTTTCAAGAAGGAATGAATTCCAAGCTCTTTATAACCAATACATTCCAAGCTGAGGCAATGCAGATTCAAAAATGATTTTTCATGTCTTTAAAGTTTGCTTCTCTATGCAAATTATGTTTACAGTTTAATGGACTTGCAGGTTAATAATGAATATCGCTCCAAAGAAAGCAAGGGGAAGGAAGTTCAAATCAGATTTCAACGTCTCCTCAGTTAAAAGTAGACATTCAAAACTTCTTAAACATTTCAAAAAGTGTATTCTCATAAATTGCAGGTAGTCCTCAAATTATGACTACAATTGAGCTCAAAATTTCTGTTGCTAAATGAGACATGGGTTAAGTGAGTTCCACCTTCCTTTATCAACTTTCTTGCCAGAGTTATTAAGTGAATCGCTTTAAGTGAATAATATGAGTGTTAAGAAAATCTGGCTTTCCTATTGACTTTGCTTATCAGAAGGTTGCAAAAAATATAACCTCAGGACACTGTAACCATCATAAATATGAGTCATTTGCCAAGCACTGAATTTTGATCATGTGACCACAAGGATTCTGTAAATGTGAAAAACGGACATAAATCACTTATTTTTAGTGCCATTGTAACTTCAAATTTTCACTAAACAAACATTTGTAAATCGAGAACTGCCTGTAATTGAATTTTAGGACTATAAGAGATTTAATAAACAGATGCACATATTTAGATAGCATATCTCAGTTCTTTATTCTAATATCCATCATAGTAATATTATTCAGCTCAGTTTCAATTATTCAATATTATTTTTTTAAAGCAGCTTTAGAGTCTTCCAGAACGTTTTCTAATAAATCAAATAATTTGGGAGTTTCAAAAGTTCCAAACCTTTTACAATCTTTAAATCTGAAAGTGAGACTGAAAGTAAGCTTCTATGCCAAACTTTTAATACAGGAAGATCTGTCATGAACCAGGCTCCTGTCAGGATATCAAAGGAGGGAAATAATATCTTGTAGCCTCTATGGTTTTTGAAGTAGCTAAATTCCAAAATAAAACTGAAATGGTTGAAATATAAATGGAGAGAGGTCATTGGTTATTGCTTCTCTTGGAAGATGCAGTGAAAGAAAACCAGGGTATAACCGAGGTAGCAAATCTAACTGTCAAGACCATAAGTTAAGTTGTAGCCCAGAAGATTTATTGCTCAAGTCCATACACAAAAAAGTTGTCTACTAAAAAACACTAAATTGGTGCCAGGTAAGGGTCAATGGAATTCGAGAAAGCTTGAATGTAGACTATTTATGGGAACGCAATGATTCTAAGCTCATGACTTGTTTAACTCTACCCCTCCCAGCTCTGCCTGCTCTTCTACTACATTATCTCATACAATTTTTTTCATAATATAATTCGTTTGCTTATAATGCTTAGGAAGAATTAATACAGGGATTCATAACTTTCAGGAATTTTCAACTATTTATATACATGTACACATACACACACACACACACAAATTTAAGTCAAAGTATTTATGGTGCTAACATCATCAAACAAGATGGTTCTTCTACCAATAGTTATTCCATGGTATATGTAGAGTAACAACAAGATCTTCTTACAGATTTCTTCACGTACTGTCAATCAGTATCAGATCAGTATCATAATTGGAATTATGTAAGATTTATTTCAGTTGAGTGAATTAGCTCATAATTTATTCAATAACAGCAAAAAATAGCTATTATATTCTTATATAATAATTAAAGTAAGAACCAGAATGTCACCAGTATAAAATAGCAATTTTCTTTTCATACCAGCCATAATTGAGCACAGGATGTCCTTTGATTGTATAATAGAGAAGACCAAAGCTTCCATGAGAAAATAAAGATGAGGAACAATCCAGAGTATCCTTGCTGAGTTCCACGAGGCATCTAAATAAGCAAGGAAATAATTTAATTTGTAATCACTCCAGTTGATGGGTTAAGAAAACACATTATAAACCAATTGATAAAAACAGGAGGAAATCCTTTTCACACCAAAGCATGTTCCAAGAAATTAATTTGCACCGTATAAGGATGAATGGTGCAGCTAATTCAATCTTCTGATCTTTGAAAAATCCTAAGAAGGTTTTTTTAAAAAAAAACTTCATCAAATGCTGCTAAACCAGTGTGTTGTAACAGTATTAATTGGAAAAAGTATTAATTTGTGAAGTCAAAGTCCTACCCTTTTTTTTGACGCTCCTTCATTATTCAAGTACTATGCTATCCCTGTCATTACAATCTAGAAACCAAGAGTTTACCTGAATGTCTATGGAGATTCTCTGTCATCCAGGTCATGGTTATCTCAAAGGAGAATTTTCAAGAAGCAACTGGACTGTTTTTGTTTTTTTTTAAGTGTTTCACTTCTCATCCAAGAAGCTTCTTCAGCTCTAATTCTACAGAGATTCTCTGCAGGAAGGGGTTCAAAAATTTCAGCAATGGGTTCTCTGCCTGGTTGCTGGGTGAGCATGGCCATGGTGGGCATGGCATAGTTGACCTCCTGCACCACAGCAGGGGCTTTTGGTATTTTCACCTTCCCCAGGCTCCTGAAACTTTCCTCAAGCCTCTGGAAGGGTGAATGGCCTCCCCTGAGCCATTCCTCCTCCCTCCTCCAGAGGCTAGAAAAAGATTCTGCACTTACCTTGCATCCAAAACAGGCTGCATGGAGACTCCTGGGAGGGTTGGGGTGGGAGGGTCCAGCCAGGAGTGGGGTTTGGCAGTTTCCGAACTAGCTATAAGATTGATTATGGATTCTCCTGAACTCGGGTGAACCCGTAGCAGCTCACCCCCAATTGTCAGCTAACCATGTTATGGTTGTCCCAAAGGTGCTTTTTTTACTTCCAAGAGGCAACTGGACTTCCTGTTTTTTCTTTGCTTCTCATCCAAAAAAGCTTGCTGTAGCTTTCTTCTCTGCAAAGAGGTACTCCTCAATTTGCAACCATTCATTTAGTGCTTCATTCAAAGTTACAACAACACCAGCAAAAGTGACTTACAATCAGACCTCACCTTTATGACAGCATCCCTGCTGTCAATGTGACCCAAATGCTGGCTCTTAGCAACTGGCATGTATTCATATGATAGCTATTTGCAATCTTCCTACTTTTCTGACAAGCAAAGTGAAAAGGATCATTCACTCAACAATGGCAGTGATTCATTTAAATGCAGCCAAAGTAGTCATAAAATTGGGTGCAACTCACTTAACAACTGCCTAGCTTAGCAATGGAAACCTTGGCACCAATTGTGACTGTACAGTGAAACTCCTTTTTATTCTTGCATGAGTCATGCCCATGCACAACAATGGTTGTCCAATCTTTTCTTGAAGACTTCCGGTGATGAATCACCCATAACTCTGAAAGGCAAACTGCCATTGATTCATTTTTCTCACTGTCAGGAAATTCCTCCTTAATTCCAGATTGGATCTTCCACTGAATGTGCTTCCAATCATTGAGCAAATTTCAGGTGGCTGATTCCAGGGGGAATCTTGGTGACCTGGATGGTGCAAAGACACAGATTGGATTCTTTAGAAAAAGCAGAACAATTTTATGAGCAATATTTTGGACCCCAAGAAGAAATGGGAATAAGTGATAAAACAATGAGAAGGAATGATGGAAGAGAGGAGCATTCAAGAAAATGAAGATAAAAGAGATTGCGAGAAAATGGCGATAAGAGAGGGGACAACAGCAAAAGAACCAAGAGAAAAAAGAAAGACTAGGATGACAAAACCTATCTACAAATGACTATGGAAGAAGCAATCAAATTAATGTTAATCAATATAAATGGACTGAATTTGGCAACAAAAAGGAAAAAATATTTTTAATTGATTAGAAAAATTAAAATTAGATATAGTTTGCTTGCAAGAAGTTCATATAAAAAAATCAACATATAAAAACACTGGAATATACTAAAATTGGGAAGTTATATTCTTCTTTATCACAACAAATCATTGCTTGTGCTGAATAATGTTCAAATGCTGTTATGTTCCCCATGTTTGATTGTTTTGCCTTTAGTAATATTGCTGTCATTTCTTATAAGGGTGGTTTCACATTAACAGGGAGAACAATTAATTGATAGCACAGCTTGCCTCCCAGAGGTATGAGTGCTCCATGACTGTAGGTCTTCAAGAAAAGATTGAACAACCATTTTTCTGAGATGGTATAAGTCTCCTGCCTTATAGCTGGAAGGGGTTGACCTAGAAGACCTTCCAGCCCAATGATTCTATAAACAGCAGTTATCTTCTTCCTAAAGTCTTTGATGAGCCTTGAATTTGATTATTATTGTATAGCCCTTGAGGATTATTTTTTTAAAATAATACTGTATTAAGGAAAAAAAAAAAGCTGAGATTCCTCAGATCATCAAAGAGAACTCTTGTGGCCTAATTTCCATTATCTGTAATCGTCTTTGGCATTTATTTCATAATAACAATAACAATAATAATCTAAAAACTCAACATTATTAGTTTACAAAAAGAATGTAATGAAATTTCATGTTAATGTATGATGATTGGTGTATATTCAGAGTGACAATAAAGTTATTTTACTCTTTATTCTTAGTCATAATGAAAAGTCCAGCCAAGTAACCATAAAGAAGTGATAAATAGTAAAATCAAGAGTTTAAAAATGCAAATGCAAAGTACCACAACTACAAACTGAAAACACAACTTAACTATAAGAGATTTTATTAAGAAAAATGATTGTCAGATTCTGTCAAATCAATCCATGCATTGTATCTAAAGCCCATGTCACACTGCACCAACGGATGGAAAGAGGATGTAAAATGGAGAGAAACACTTGCCATCCGTTGGTTAACGCGATTCATCCGTTCTGTACTCACTGCCTCTGTTTTTCATCCTCTCTATCGGTCCAGCATCCATCGACTGAGGTTCCATCCGCTCAAAACGTTTTGAGCTGCTCAAAACTTTTTGAGCGGAAAATGTATCCAACGCGTCCATTCTGCATCCACAACACAAATGGGGAACATCCATTCTACATCCGTCGTCATCCGTTACGCATCCGCTATATCCGCTAGGCATCCGCTGCGCATCCACAAAACTCAAATCTGCTCCAGTGGAAAACAGACAGAGGGAAAAAGTGAAACAGACGCAGAACGGATGTGCAGCGTTAGTAGCATGGATGGAGAAAGGATGAAAGCGGATGCAGCTTGCAAAGAAAGCATTTAAAATGGAAAAAAACGTTCGCAGAGGGTACCTATCTCGGATATTAAGGATGTCTAGAGGATGCCTAGAGGTTGCAAAAGGACACCTAGTGGAAAACCTATATTGTCTATAAAAAGGGGGAGGAACTCACCTGGATCTCACTTTCAGTCCAGCAGCCCTGCTGTGCAGACCTCTGCAGCCTTCATCTGGCTCTTGCTCTTCCACAGCATCCAGTCATGTCCACCATGGATCGTAACACAGTCCTTTTGGTAGCCACCATCATTCTGCAACAGTGCGAAGCCATCTACAGGCTCTTTCAACTCTACTACGGGAAGAAAAAGAGGCAGCCAAGAAGTGTCTGGGTCCGAAGATGGATCACCAGAAGAGCAGAGTATGGACTGTACAACAAGCTGATGGTGGAGCTGAGGAACAAAGACCCTCGTGCATTCCAGAACTTCATGAGGATGCCTCCAGCCATGTTTGACGAAGTTGTGGAGCAGCTGACACCCAGGTTGACCAAGGCAAACACCAACTTCCGGCCCAGCCTGGACCATGGGCTCAAGGTGGCACTCACTCTGTGCCACCTGGCCTCAGGGACCACCTACAGGAGCATGCAGTACGGCTGGAGGGTGCCACACAACACCATCAGCATTGTGGTCAGAGAAGTGGTGCAGGCCATCATCGAAGAATACCTGGAGGAGCTCCTCCAGTGCCCCTCCACTGAAGAAAGTTGGAAGAAAGTTGCAGAGCAGTGGTATCAGAAGTGGAACTTCCCCCACACCGTTGGAGCCATAGATGGCAAGCACGTGGCCTGCAAATCTCCAGCCAAGTCGGGCTCCACTTATTTCAACTCCAAGGGCTTCTTCAGCATCATCCTCTTCGCCATGGTCGATGCTGACTACAAGTTCATGTACATTGATGCTTCAGGCAACGGGTCAGCTTCAGATGCCCAGGTATACAACACTAGTGACCTCAAGGAGGGACTGGAACGCAACCTCATCATGGGCTTCCCAGATCATGGCACTTGGGAGGGTGGACCAGAGAGTCCCACTATGCTTGCACTGGAGATTTATCTATCCCACAGCTGTTACCTATCCCAAAGGTATCCCTGCCCATCCCACAGGTATCCCTGCCCATCCCACAGCTATTACCCATTCCAAAGGTATCCCTGCCCATCCCACTGCTATCCTTACCCATCCCAAAAGTATCCCTGCCCATCCCACTGCTATCCTTACCCATCCCACAAGCATGAAAAGGCTTAGACCATTTCTAAAAGTTTCCACCAAGACTTTATTGACTAAAATAAATGAAGCAAGTGTGTGAAGCAAAGATAATCTTTATTAATAACAAGATATAAAAGAAAAATGACCCAAGTCAAGTGTCCAAAGCAAAAATAAAGTCAACAGGTAGCCACCCAGTCTCTGGCATTCTTCTTGGTCACTCGGAGGCGTGCCCAGTCTCAGGGGTGAAGGGTCCAGATGCTGTGGAAGTGGCTGCTGCTGAAGTGCTGGTCTGAGGTGCCACTAGGGTGCCTGGCCCTGAGTGGACAACAGGGGACGGTGTGTTGAGGAAGCTCTCAGACAGCTGGCTCAGCCCCGTGATGTTGAGAGCCCTTCCTCCATGACATGGGGTGTCAGTCCCAATATCGATGACAGATGTACTGAGGCCGGGCTTGGCTGTGGGGTGGAGGAAGGAGCAGTGTAGTGGGGCTGTCTGGTCTGCAGCTGGGTGAGGACTGGCGTGGGTGGCATTGGTGGTGTGGGTGGCATCTGTGGCATGGCTGGCATTGGTGGCATGGGTGGCATCGGTGGCATCAGTGGCACCGGTGGCATCCGATGTACATGTGCCTGGACTGGGAAGGGCTGCCTGTGCTGCTGGACCTCCTGGTAGCCATAGCCTTGGTTGGGGAGGGCCTGTGGAAAGCCTTGGAAGGGCAGTGACATCACCTGGGGTGGATGAGCTGGCCTGGACTGTGTGGGAGCAGGCTCATCTTGGTCTGGAGGGTTGTGAAGAAGATTGGTGATCCTGTCCTTCATCACCTGGTACTGGGGTTCCAACATGTTCATGAGGGTCTGGTTGACGTAGGTGAGAAAGGGCTTGCGGTTGGAGGATGGGGCGTCAGTGTGTACCAGCTGAGAGAGGAGATCTACGCTGCTCCTGATGGTGTCTCTTATCTCCAGCAAGACAGTGTGGCTCTGCCCCTCCGGTCTGCCTCTCTGCCTTTCTGTGGAGGTGGAGCTGGGGGTGGATGCAGGTTGGGCTGTGGTGGAAGTGCCGTCTCCTTTCTCCCACTGCGTCAGGGGTCTCCATCGTGGCACGCTCCACAGATACCTGCCTGGAGACAGGAGCTGACTCTTTGCCAGAAGAGGACTGGCTCTCAGCAGGCTGCCTGAGAGAGAGGGTTGTGAGAGGGGCTGCTCCTCAGTGGCGGATCTCACCCTCCAAGAAGCTGCACTTGGCCATCACATAGGTCTCTCTGTCTGTCAGCTTGACCGCAGCCTGGCCAGATTTCTTGAGGTGCAGCTTCCCGTACCAGCTGTGCATGTGCTTCTATCAGCTGAGGAGCACCTCCGAAGTGTAGCCCAGGCTCTCCGCCTTCTCTCTCCAAGCAGACTGCTTCCTCTTGGTGTCTCGATAGAGCCTGTGTCCCTTCCACCAAAGATATTCATTCTCCCTCAGCCACTCCAGCACCTCCTCCTCATGTTCCTCTTCTATGGTGTATTGCCTCCTCTCCCGTTCACATGTCTGCCTCTTCCTCCCTTTGGCAGGGCCATATGGGCCCTCATCAGAAGGGCTTCGAGGTTCTATGGGCTGGTCCACCACACCACCACCACCAGCAGCAGCAACAACAACAGTAGCAGCAAAAGCAGGTCCAGCAGGACCAGCAGGACCACCACCACCAACAGCAGCAGTAGCAGCAGGACCAGGAGCACCAGGAGCACCAGCAGGACCAGGAGCAGGACCAGGAGCACCAGCAGGACCAGGAGCACCAGCAGGACCAGGAGCACCAGCAGGACCAGGAGCACCAGCAGGACCAGCAGGAACAGGAGCAGCACCAGCAGAGTAAGCACCAGCAGGACCAGCAGGACCAGGAGCAGCGCCAGCAGAGTAAGCACCAGCAGAAGCACCAGCACCAGGAGCAGTGCCAGCAGAGTAAGCATCAGCAGAAGCACCACCACCAGAAGCAGCATCAGCAGAAGCACCACCTCCAGAAGCAGCATCAGCAGAAGCCCCAGCACCAGAAGATTGAGCCCGGGCAGCAGAAGCCCCAGCAGAAGCAGAGTCAGGGCCACGGGGTGGGAGGGTGGCCCTGTCCCTCTTGCCAGGGCTGGCAGCAGATGTCTGAGGCTTCCTTTTCTTCCCCATGGTTGCTGGCTGGCCGGCTGGCTGGCTGGCAAGCTGTGTCTGGAAGCAGGTCTTTCCTCTGAATGGTGACCTGCTTGCGAGCTGCTTCCCTTTATATCCGCAGGGCTGACGCAATGCATCCTCCCCGCATGCACAGTGATCTGCTAGGCTTCCGCTAGGCTTCCGCTCTGCATCTGCTTCATCCGCTCGGCATCCACTCTGCATCCGCTTTTTCCATTCCGCATCCACTTCGCTGTGCTCCCCTGGAAGCCTTGCGGATGTGCCATCCGCTCCCATCCACTTCCATCCGCTAGGCTTCCATGGAGCATCCGCTTTCCATCTGCCCTACGTCCCCCCCCCGTCTGTTCCTTTCCATGTTGTCCGCTCTGGTTATGCAAATTCAGGGCACTTTTGAGAGCAGATAACAACGGATGGAACATTTTGCTCGTCCGCTGTGTCCTTTTTACAAACGTTTTGCATCCATCGGCCAGTGTGACAGGGCTTTTAAACTCTTGTTAATTGGAAAATAAAAAAAAAGAAAAAATTATTATGTTTTCAACACATCTGAAAGATAGCAATCTAAACCAAACAGAATAGACACAACTAAACTTTGGACAAAATCCAATGAACTCTTGCAAATTCCTGTAACTTTTTCTTTCTTTCTTGGTGTGAATACCACAAGGCTCATGAGATGATGCTTTTCATTTGAAAGAAAGAAAACAAAAATGACACAGAAGAGTTAATTATCCTGCAAGCTAGGGAGACATTTATCCTCAGTCTAAGAAGTTGTATAATGCTGAATAATAAAGGCATCCCACATAGGCTTAAACAAAAACAAAATTAAAGGAATTTCCCTAAATGCTTTCTCTTCCAAAAAGTTAACTTAAAATTTCCATCTAAAGAGTCGCATTGAAGAGAAGTTCCAACAAGCGACCCAAGTTTCATCAGTATGCAATTGAAATGCCTAATTGAACCCTGGAGAATGCCCCCTGCCCAGGCTCCTCGAATGCCAATTTCATTAGTCAAGGACATGCACTTTTCAAAAAGGCAAATCAATTGTCAACATAGAAATGTTTGAACTGGAAAGTTGATAGTTTCTGAGATGATAAACAAGAAGGCAAAGTGGTTGCATGCAATGGCTCTGTTTAGATTCAGAATGGCAAGTGGGAAGTTTAAGGGATTTCGAACAGCCTCCTAATATTCCTTTAATTTATCATTTTCTTCTGCTTCTTGTCCAGATTGGGGATTGGGATGTTGAGCAATGTCTGCTGCAAGAATGCAAAGAAAAAGAAGCAGAACAATATCCACAGAGATATTCATCGTAGTCATCCAGGTCATGGTGTGCCAAATATGTTTTTTCAACAGGAAACTGGACTTCCTGTTTTTTCTTCTTTGAAGACATTTTGCTTCACATCCAAGAAGCTTCTTGGATGAGAAGTGAAAAATCTTCAAAGAAAAACCAGGAAGTCCAGTTGCCTCTTGAAAAAGCATCTTTGGGACAAGTAGAACAATAATTTATTAAATCACCCAATTCCCTGTGACTCACAAGCCTTCTTTTCTTTTGGAACTTAAGGTGGTGATTTCTACAAGCAGACCAAGGCACCAGGAAACAAAGTAAGCAATAGGAGTGGGAGTGTCAGCTTGGTTCAATTTGAGTTTGCAACTCAATTGTTTTTCAAATAGGTTTGATCTCTGTTGGATGTCTGCATCAGTTCAGAAGAAATGTGTGCAGAAGTTCATCGAATGGCTGAATCCAGCCTGCTCTCCAATTCAGTTGAAGAGTGCTTGGCTTATTTGCTGTATCAAATCAATTTGACAACTCAATTCCAATATTCTGTTTAATCAGTGATTAGGTTAAGATCCCCTTTGCAATCACAAAAAATAGTAAATCTAAAAATAAACAGCAAACCAGGGCTATTCTGAAACCTCTATTGGCTTCGAACAAGGGAACAAATCCTGAGACCTAGAAAATACTATGCTTTATTTCTGGGTTGTTGCAAACTTCTTGGAAGGATTAATAACTTTGCTTCTTGTTTACAAGGCTATCATTTCATTCAGGGAAGCAGCTGGATTTGAGTCTCCACTCATTAGTTATCCAATTTTGCATCCAAAGAAATGGAGAGATGCTTGTGGGTTGTTCTAATTTAGTTTGCATTGGGCTTCAGGCGCCTTGATGCAGTTGCTGAATGAAGTTGGCTTGATGATGAAGTTGGCATGATGAGCTCATGTTCTCCCTTTTTTTCTCCCTTTCTTTGCCAAAATTTTTTGTTTGCTTATTTTTTAGAGGGAGAAAACACTCACAAGCTGATTGAGGTGACACTTTGAATCTAGACAGATTCTAATCGAGATTTGAATTATATTTATACTATATACACTATCTCGATATTATAGAATATCATATTCCAAAGAGCCCCTGGTGTTGCAGTGGTTGGAATACAGTATTTCAGGCTAATTCTTTCCTGACCAGCTCAAGGTTGACTCAGCCTTCTATCCTTCTGAGGTGGGTAAAACAAGGACCCAGATTGCTGGGGGCAAGAGGCTGACTCTGTAAAAAACACTTAGAGAGGGCTGTGAAGCACTGTAAAGCTGTATATAAGTGTAGAGTTGTAATTGCAGGAATGTTCCAATCTTGGATGGCAAACCTCAGATAAAGAATGTTTCCAAGCAAATACAACTCAGGCAAACAAAGTCACTAATCTAAAGGAGGATTAGAGAGAGGAAGTAAACATATGTTAGACTTTAACTAGAGATAATTAATTGTATGGATTACTGTGCTGAACAGTAACGAAAGTTAAGCAGTAACCAAAGTTAACCAATGATGGAGGATGACTAAAAATGTGTATAAATGCAAGACTATAATCCAATAAAGATCATCATGTTTCAGTTGTTCATGATCAAACAACTCAACTGCCTCATCATTACAACATATAAGTCTAAGGACGATGGCTACTTCTATATGTTATGATAGGATATTATGGAATATGATTTTCAGAACAATCCTTCCCAAATACTTGAAATTGATAACGCAAACAATGAAATGGTGCCCCCAAATTTTCAGACAAACAATTATCTGTTGAATGTGTAGGACTGGCTTTATTATCTCTCCATTTTGCTTCAACAGAATTCTAGTTCACCCTTTGGGGATCAGACTGAGGCAAGAGAGCTGAAAACTACAGGAGTCCAATCTCCAAGGGATAGACTTTTTAAAGTATATTTCATGATTCTCTAGGTTTTTCTTAGTCATTACTTCAAAGCTAAGAGCAGGACACAATTTTAAATGTATATCATATTGTGTGCGTGCAGTGCACACACAATGATCTCTCTTCTTTTGAAGGTAGATATTCTAAAACAGCCTTAGTGCATCAACATTGTCATCATCAGCCATTCAATCATGTTGAACGCAGTGCTGCTATTCTACCAATTCGGCCTGGTTCTGGTGAGCCTGTAGCAGCAATGAGCAGCAGAGACTGAACTGGTTCTCTCCACGTCTCTGCTGTTGGACCCACTCACCCACCCAGGCTCCCATACTCACTTTTATCTGCTGGATTTGAAGGGCAGCTGCTTTGCTCAACACAGTATAGTGCCATGCAACAGCTGCTGAAGCGACTGGGATCATGCAGGCTTGCAGGAGGTGAGTTAGAACACCTCTGCACCTGTGCAAAGTACAGGTTTGGCATGTGCAGGCACACAAAGTGTGTGCACGTGTGCAAAGCGCGCCCACCAAGCCACAAGCACCAAACCAATGGCAAAAATATTTGAATCCCACCACTGGTCCAACCCATGTCCACTCTATGGACCATCACTCTCCATGCCCCTCTATTTTGCACTGCCTCCTTCAGATCAGACATGGTCATCCCAGTGTCATTCTTTATAGTGTCCAGCCAGCGGGTACTAGGATGACCCTGTCATGGTGCTGTTGGAGTCTCAATCTGAAGAGGAAGACAAACAGCTGATAGGGAGTGGGAGTATGGCTCCGTTGGCTGTGGAGGAAACTGGGGAAGGGCAAAGTTTGGCTAAGCATAGCAGGGGAGAGGTAGAACAAGGGAAAGGGGATTCAGAGGAAGACCTGTGCCCACCCCCTCTTCATCCTAGGGCATGCAGGGAAGAACAGAGAAGAGAGCAACATGGATTGTATGGTTTATGGGGAAGGAAAGGGCCCTGATTCCCTTCATTAGGCACACCTAGGAGAGGCAAGCAGAAAGCAGCAGTGGTTGGGAACAAATGTGAGTTTATCTTGTGTTGATTTCGGTTATAAGTGTTTCTGGCGTCCTCCCAACCAGGCTGAATTACTGCCATTCCTTCATGTCTGGAATTTCTTCTCTTGCCCTGCTGGATTAATGATCTCATCTTGGCTTGATTGGACTTATAGTTAAAAGTTTTTGTTGACCACGTTTTGGACTTGATTCTCTGCAGCCAAAGGCTGTTACTGGGAGAGTTTTTCCCCAGCCCAGAAGGTAACCAGGACATTGGGAGCAAAGTTGGAACTAATAAAGGGACTCCTACTGATTATCTGACTGTGTTGCATTTGTGCCACACCCAGGTCATCATAGAGCCCTTCTCCTTTTTTTCCTAATCACTCCCAGCATGATAGACTTTTTGAGTGAATCAGCTGAGACATGATCAATGTATGACAGTCTCTGTTTGGTGATCTTGGCTTCAAGTGATATTTTTAGTTCAGATATTTTTAGTTTAGTTTAGTGCAGTTCAGTCTAGGACTTTCATTGTTTGTTATTTTGGTAGTCCATGGGATGTGTAATAGCCTTAGCACACATGCCGTGACATGAACATAATCATTTCATTGCTTTTTCTTCAGTACTTTGCCGTTCTCCTGTATCCTTATTAAGATAAGTCAACCAGGAATGCATAGTGAGTTGAGCTGAGGACATGGATAATTGCATTAAAGGTTTAGCAGAACCACATTCAAATCAAAATACGAACCCATCAAATTCAGATATTTAAGATAGAATGAACAAGTTTCCAAACTTCAGAACCTATTTTTAATATTGGAAATGCTCCTTTGACTATGGATGTTTGTGTTCTTCCTTTCTCTGCCTTGTTACATTTAGAGAAATGCAATTAAAAGAAATTCTATTCCTCTACTCACCACTACAAGAATCTGAATTTCAAGAGGAAAATAAATAGACAGTCCCCAAATTTTGGCTGTCTTAAATCTTGAGTAAGCTGTATAATAAGTATGCTGAATAACAAGTTCAATTAAATCTGGAAACAAAAATGCACTTAATTGCTGAATTTATTTAATTTATTGGCTGCCTTTTTCCCTAGAAGTTCAAAGGACATGTACATAGAACATTGAATATCATCAGAGTTGGCAGGGACCTTGGAGGGCTTCTAGTCCATTCCCCTTGCTCTAGAAGGACATCTTAACATATCTGGATATTTTTTGCTAAATTTCCAATTTAGATTGGTTCTAACTACCAACATAATCAATATAGAAGTTTTGATCTAATATGAAAGATTTTCTCCTTAGAAGTAGGGTTCATACCATTCCCCTCCTTCCCATGTGTATGTTTGTTTGGACTTGTATTGTCTTGCCTCAACCTATTCATCATTCACATGTTTGTCTAGAGTCTGAAAATGGTTCTGAGTACAGTTGAACCTGGGGTCACGAATGCTTCCAACCATGACCAGATCGGGTACCGACCAAAAAATCTGCTAAATGTTTCTCTCTGGATGGTGATTAAACACAGCCATGGCAATTTTCCCTGCCGCGGTGATTTTCCCTTCCGTACCAATATTTTGGGGTACGTGCATGTGCAGTCAGTCTTGCGTCCGGTCATGACCAAATCAGATTGCAACCAAAGTCCTGGAATGGATTATGATTGTAACCAGATGTTCCACTTTTACTTACCTCAAGATGAACATGTAGCTCCATCATACACCAGCCAATTGATGAGGCTGACCAAAATACACTTAGATATGGTGAGCAGGGCACTAACCTATCTGTTTGCTAGCATATGGCCACATTCTATCTCATCCTGTCATATGATTCATGAGAAGAACATGGAACATAGAATAATATGGCTGCAGGATAAGAAGCAATCTAGAATTAAGGGGAAATTTCCTGACACAAAATTAATCAGTGGAATGGCTTGTCTTCAGAAGCTATGTGGATGCTCCAACACTGGAAGTTTTAAGAAGAGATTGGAATACCATTTGTCTGGGCTTCTAGCCTGAACAGGGGGTTGGACTAGAAGACCTCCAAGGTCCCTTCCAATTGTTATTGTTGCTGTTAATATAGTGATGATAAATTGTGCACTCAATATCATATGTTGGGTTTCCCCCCCACCCCTATAATGAAAGAAAACTCACTGGCCAAGACTGTGTGAAAGAGAAAAGTGAATCTCTAATTATAAAAGGAATGGGAAATCTGGGGGAGATGAAGAGGTATAGTATGTATTTCATACTTTGGACTTGTGCAGCTTGGCATCATCATTTAACCTTCTCCCTATCTGTGTCTATGTGTGGTGTAAGGCGGGGATGATTTTTAGTTCAGCAGTTTTGTCTTTTCGTAGAGTATGTTGTTTAGCTGACTGGCTCCTATGAATTGCAGGGGGCTACTTATCTGTAAGCTCCTTCACGGATCCCATCTGTTCCCTGCCTGTGGCACAATGAGACTCGGCTGCACATTAGCAAGACTGCATGGATTAATCATTTTGCTTTGTCATCTGGGAGGCATCCTACAGGCTGTCTTGGTTGGCTTCTTGAGATTAGCAACTGGAAATGGAAAATGCAAAACTGTTCCATGTAAAGTTCTTACTTTGATACTAAATTTATTTTTTTTAAAAAAAAAAACTACACTGTAAAGGTTTTAAACTGTTATTATGAGAAAGCAGCTATTCTGATTTCCTAGAAGCAAATGGCTAATCTAAAGAAAATAAGAATTAGGGGTGACACAATAGCAGTCTTCCAGTATTTGAGGGGGTGCCACAAAAAAGAGGGGAGGGTCAAATTATTTTCCAAAGCACCAGAGGGCAGGACAAAAAACTAACGAAGGAGAGAAGCAACCTGGAATTAAGGAAAAACTTCCTAACAGTGAGGACAATTAACCAGTGGAACAGCTTTGCCACTAGAAGTCGTGGGTGCTCCATCACTGGAGGTTTTCAAGAAGAGACTGGACAGCCATTTGTCTGGAATAGTAGAGACAGAGAGGCTTTCCCAGCTGTTGATGATCTCACTACAAAAGTTTGGTTTTCTGTCTTGAAATGAAGGCATGTGATTTACAGTATCTGCTACCCTGTAACAACACAGTTGCTTTAATAAGTCAAAACTCCCACTTTAGACAGTCTCTGTCCCTTCTGATAGTTTCTCCTCTGAGTAAAATCAACCTCCTTTTGTATCATGTTTGTTGGTTTGCTTGTCTGCCTCTTATCAAATTTGTACCCTGCCATACCACCATCACACTCTCAAGAGCTACTGCTGGGCCTGTTTACATTGTTTCTGTTCACAATTATTAGTCCTTTGTTCTGTGAGAATTACACGAAAGAGCACCTGATGTTTTTGATGTATTTCCTTGTTCTTCTCCTGAGTTCCAATCCTTAGACCATTTAAGCTAATGTTTCATTGCTTACAATTTTTGCATTGCAACCAATATGTATTTCAGAAATAAATAATTTGAGATATAAAATGTTCTGCCTCTCTGCAAACCAGAACTAGTTTCTATACTTAAACACTTTTTATCACAATTATTTCACCTTTTTTCCAAGGTCAATTACCATTGTACAAACATCAAGTCTGGGTATTAGCTCACCTTTTTAAAAAAAAAATAGTGCACCATCCAAAGCTACTAATTCTAATTAAAACATTTTAAGTTGATTAGGATATTATAGGGCATCACCAGACTTACACCACAGGGTTGTTAAATCAGTTTGAAAGCACTTGATTTTAATAGGTAAACCACTTTGGCATTCAGATTGAATTTGAAAGGCTGAGCCAATCAAATTACATTTAAGTCAAATCTTCACACCAAATCTTCTTTAAAAAACCCCAGTGATGGAGCACCAGTGGTGGTATTCAGCAGGTTCTGACCAGTTCGGGAGAACTGGAGGTGGAAATTTGGAGTAGTTTGGAGTAGTTTGGAGAATTCTGACTGGAGATTTTACAGTATTTTTCCCTGCCACGCCCACCAAACCACACCCACAGAACCAGTAGTAAAAAAATTTCAATCCCACCACTGTGGAGCACCCATAGCTTCTGGTGCCAAGCTGTTCCACTGGCTAATTGTCCTCACTGTTAGGGAAATTCTCCTTAATTCCAGGTTGTTTATTTCCTTGAATAGTTTCTATTTATTGTTTCTTGTCTTGCCTTCTGGTGCCCCTTTCTAAATTGATTATTTCCTCTTTGTAGCAGCCCCTCAAATACTGCTGTCATGTCATCCCAGTCCTTCTTTTCTTTAGAATAAACAAACCCAGATCCCACAACTGTTCTGAATATGTTTTTTGTCTCCAGGCCTTTAATTGTCTTAGTTACTCTTCTTTGAACTTCTTCCAAAATCTTAACAACTTTTTTTGTAATGGATGCACTTTCCAGGTGTGGTCTATCAGCAAAAAATAATTGAAATAAGTGATTATGGAGAAAGTTAATTCTTTGTTGTCCTAGACAAAGATAATCACAAACAGCTGTTGTAGAACTTGACAAGATTGAGTTTACATACCATTATCATTGCTACTGAATCAACTGAGTTGGACTAGAAGACATCCAAGATACCTTCTAACTTTGTTACTGTGTTATTCATACATTCTTTAGAAAAAGCTATCGAAAGGTAAAGCCCATGTCACACTGCACCAATGGATGCAAAGAGGATGGACAAAACGGACAAAAAAGCTTGCCATCCGTTGGTTAACGCGATGTACTCACTGCCTCCATTTTGCTTCCTCTCTATCCGTCCAGCATCCGTTTATTGACGTTTCATCCACTCAGAAAGTTTTGAGGTGCTCAAAACTTTTGAGTGGAAAATGTATCCAATTCGTCCATTCTGCATCTGCTACGCATCCACCACGCATCCGTTATGCATCCGTTATGCATCCACGATATCCGCTAGGCATCCGCTGCATATCCGTGCAACTCGCATCCGCTCGGACGCAGGGAGGAAGCGGAACGGACGCAGAACGGATGCAGAACGGATGCCTAGCGGATGCAGCATGGAAACAAAGCATGTAAAATGGAAAAAACGTTCGCAGAGGGGACCTATCTCAGATATTAAGGATGTCTAGAGGATGCCTAGAGGATGCCTAGAGGATGCAAAGGGACACCTATACTGCCTATAAAAAGGGGGAGAAACACATCTGGATCTCACTTTCAGACCAGCAGCCCTGCTGCAGACCTCTGCAGCCTTCATCTGACTCTTCCTCTTCCACAGCATCCAGTCATGTCCACAATGGATCGTAACACAGTCCTTTTGGCAGCCACCATCCTTCTGCAACAGTGCGAAGCCATCTACAGGCTCTGTGAACTCTACTACGGGAAGAAAAAGGGGCAGCCAAGAAGCATCTAGGTTTGAAGATGGTTCACCAAGAGCAGAGGACAGACTGTACAACAAGCTGATGGTGGAGCTCAGGAACGAAGACACTCGGGCGTTCCAGAACTTCATGAGGATGCCTCCAGCCATGTTTGATGAAGTTGTGCGGCGGCTGACACCCAGGTTGACCAAGGCAAACACCAACTTCTGGCCCAGCCTGGAACCTGGGCTCAAGGTGGCACTCATTCTGCACCACCTGGCCTCAGGGACCACCTACAGGAGCATGCAGTACGGCTGGAGGGTGCCACACAACACCATCAGCATTGTGGTCAGAGAAGTGGTGCAGGCCATCATCGAAGAATACCTGGAGGAGCTCCTCCAGTGCCCCTCCACTGAAGAAGGATGGAAGAAAGTTGCAGAGCAATGGTATCAGAGATGGAACTTCCCACACACCGTTGGAGCCATAGATGGCAAGCACGTGGCCTGCAAAGCTCCAGCGAAGTCGGGGTCCACTTATTTCAATTACAAGGGCTTCTTCAGCATCATCCTCTTCACCATGGTCGATGCTGACTACAAGTTCATGTACATCGATGCTTCAGGCAATGACTCATCTTCAGATGTCCAGGTATACAACGCCAGTCACCTCAAGGAGGAGCTGGAACGCAACCTCATCGTGGGCTTCCCAGATCCAGAACCCCTGCCCAACGACACACAAGATGTGCCCTACTTCATCGTGGGGGATGACGCCTTCTCCCTCACAACCTACCTCATGAAGCCCTACACCTCCAAATACCTCACCAGTGAAGAGAGGATCTTCAACTACAGGCTATCCAGGGCAAGGCGGGTGGTGGAGAATGCCTTTGGCATCCTGGCCAACAGGTTCCAGGTACTTCTCACCACCATGCAGCATTGCCCAGAGACCCTGAGGAGGATCATGGAAGCTTGCTGCATCCTGCACAATCTCATGCGCACCCGCTACCCAGTCTTGCAGAACAGGCTCATGGACCTCCAGCAAGGCAATGGGGACATGGAGCCTGGGGAATGGAGGCAAGGGCGAAACCTGATAGACACTGAGGATGTGCAAGGCCCCAACAGAGCCTCACGTGAAGGGAAGAAGCAGCGCAACCTCCTGAAACACTGGTGCAACTCCCCAGCTGGAGCGGTGGAGTGGCAAGACAGGATGATAGATGCTTAATGGATGCTTCCTTCAGCCTGTCTCATCACACGGATGAGATTGGGCCATTATGTTGGGTGGGCCTACAATGAACAGGGCATTTAATAAAGAGTTGTGTTTATGTTCAAATGTGTGGATCAATGCTTACATTGTTATTGATAATAAAGGGCCAAAGGTGTCGCAGCTGGGAGGGTGGACCATACAGTCCCACTATGCTTGCACTGGAGGTTTATCTATCCCACAGCTATTACCCATCCCAAAGGTATCCCTGCCCATCCCACTGCTATCTTAACCCATCCCACAAGCATGGAAAGGCTTGAACCATTTCTAAAAGTTTCCACCAAGACTTTATTAAAAAAAAGAAATGAAGCAAGTGTATGAATCAAAAATAGACTTTATTAACAAGAAGCTATAAAACAAAAATGAGTCTCTGTCACTCCTCTTGGTCGCTCAGTCCCAGGGGTGAAGGGTCCAGGGGCTGTGGAGGTGGCTGGTGCTGGAGTGCTTGTCATCAGCTCCTCCAGAAGCAGAAGCAGCAGAAGCGCCAGCCCCAGAAGAGCGAGCCTGTGCTGCAGAAGCCCCAGGAGAACCAGAGTGAGGGCCAGGGGGCGGGATGGTAGCCCTGTCCCTCTTGCAAGGGCTGGCAGCAGATGGCTGAGGCTTGCTGTGCTTCCGCATGGTTGTGGGGTTGCTGGCTGGCAGGGTGGCTGTCAGGCACCAAGGCTGGCAGGGAGGCTGGCAGGCACCAAGGCTGGAAGGAAGACTGGCAGGGAGGCAGGCACCAAGGCTGGCAGGAAGGCTGGCAGTCAGGCAGGCACAAAGGCTGGAAGGCAGGCAGGCACCAAGGCTGGCAGGAAGGCTGGCAGGCAGGCAGGCACCAAGGCTTGCAGGAAGGCTGGCACCAAGGTTGGCAGGAAGACTGGCAGGGAGGCAGGCAGGAAGGCTGGCAGGAAGGCTTGCAGGCAGTCATGCACCAAGGCTGGCAGGCAGGCATGAACCAAGGCTGGCAGGCAGGCAGGCACCAAGGCTGGCAGGCAGATGGCTGGCAGCAATGCTGGCAGGCAGGCAGATAGCAAGGCTGGCAGGGAGGCTGGCAGAAAGGCTGGCAGGCAGGCAGATAGCAAGGCTGGCAGGGAGGCTGGCAGCAAGGCTGGCAGGCAGGCAGATAGCAAGGCTGGCAGGGAAGCTGGTAGCACAGCTGGCAGCAAGGTGGCAGGAAGGCTTGCAGGCAGACATGCAGGCAAGACAGGCAAGGCAGTCGATGTGTCTGGAAGCAGGTCTTTCCTCTGAATGGCGATCTGCTTCCGAGCTGCTTCCGTTATATCCGCGGGGCTGACGCAATGCATCCTCCCCGCATGCGCAATTAACGCTCGGCATCCGCTAGGCTTCTGCTGTGCATCCACTCTGCATCCGCTCTGCATCTGCTTCATCCATTTGGCGTCCGTTCTGCATCCGCTGTGTCCGTTCCGTGTCCACTTTGCTGAGGCCCCCCAGAAGCCCTGCAGATGTGCCATCCTCTCCCATCCGCTTCTATCCGCTGGGCTTCCGTTCCGCATCCTCTTTCCATCCGCCCTGTGCCCTCCCTGCGTCCGTGTTATCTGCTCTGGTTATGCAAATTTTTGCCCTTTCTGAGAGCGGATAACAATGGATGGAACATTTTTCTCGTCCATTGTGTCCGTTTTGCATCCATTGGGCAGTGTGACAGGGCCTTAAGCTTTTACAAAAGTGAAAGGGTATCAACATTGAGTAGAAAGCTCTTACATAGACATTTAAGCAACTCTGCAGTTGATGTTCATATGGTGGAACTCCCGTGTAACAAAAATGTTATTCATGTCAATGAGACTATTTAGGCACCATTTCTGCAAATAAGATTATGCGGTCAAGAAAATAGAGGAATCTGCAAGACTGGAGTCCTAAAATAAAATTATAAGGCCTAATTTTCATTCTAGGAAATGGAATTGGCAAAATTGTAATTGAATGTTACTTTCTTAATTAAGGTCATCCAACGTATCCCAATGCCATGCAAAAGAGAACTAATGCTCTGCTATCACCAATCCCAAAAGCATTTAATGACTAGTGCTGTAGAGTAGAGTGAAGTTTTCCGTTTCCCCCACATAACTATCAATTTTAAAAAGTGCAAGCTGCTGAAGCCATTGGTTCTTCTTCTTCTTCTTCTTCTTTTTTTTAAATAAAGTGTTGTATCCTCTACAAAAACAGCCAGGATTAAAATCTTGTTCCGACTCCAGAGGATAGGAGAAACTAGTTTTGTTCCATCCAGCTTGGTTTTTGTTATATTACCAATTGGATTATGGAAATTCATTGTTTGAAGCTTTGCAATATATTTACAGATTTCATAGAAGAACAACACAATTGAAGCAGTGAAAAATTAAATTTCCCACCAGTGTGAATGGAACCCCTTAATCTTGTCAGGAATTGCTGTTGTAATCCAAATGTAAGTTTACATGCATTCATCTGGTCGCCCACCAGAAGTCAAAATAGCATGAATTGCTTAAGAAATTAGCTTCTTATAACCATTACCCAATTTTGCTAAATACCTTCAGGAATATCCTTTATAATCCTATAATCCAAGTGGATTTAGGCAATTCCTTCTGACTTTTGATAGAGATTCTGCCCCAGGGGAGATATCCTCATTTATCATAAATAGGTAATGTATCAACCCCATAGAGATTTCTGTTTTTAGGTTGTACAAAGTTCTTTGACTTTCCGAGTTCAGGGTGGAACAGAAAGTGCTGTGAAAACAGGAATCGGGTGAATATTGTTGATCTCACATCCAGTAGGATTGAATTGACAACCAATGTGCCTCATTCTGTCATAATCCCAAATTTGAGAATACCAGAAAATCTGGAAATCATTGGGAATTCACAATGATTGTTATCATTGTTATATTTATACCTGCTTGGCTCCATTATCAGTTGAGACCAGTGACCTTCAGAAGTTGTTCCATGATAGCACCCAGAGTCTTTTATTACCAGTCATATTAGCTGGGATTGTCTACCATTTATCTTGGAAATAACATTTCTGCACATGTGCAAGGGTTTTCAAGGGATGTAAAGCTGCTTTTTGCAATTGACAGATGGTGAATTTGTCAATTCTGGTGGTATTCAAGTGATGCTCCAGTTCTTTTGGGCTTGAGCCCAAGGCACTTATTACTATGGATACTATTTTCTTTTTTTTTAATGTTAATTTTATATTTTGTGATTTTTCTCCAGTTCTTTCTCTTCTCTTCTGCTATCTCCAGGTACTGCCATGTCTACTATACACAGTTTTTTGTTTTTCTGGTTGATAATAATCATAATTATTGTTATGATTCATTACACAGTCAGCCAGATGTTCAGACTGGATTTAGGCATTTATCCGCCTATCAAATGCTTCCTCAGGACCTGAGATAGACAGATGCTGTTGTTTGAAGATATCATCATCATCATCATCATCATCATCATCTCAATCATTTAGGTCCTGATGAGACATAGCCAGGCACTCACTACACTATGAATATCTCTGTCATGGATGAAGTGGAACTTTCAAGATCTGTCTCACTTATTGAACTTTCCCACTGAGTTTTATAAAGAAAAGAAGGAAAGAGAGGAGGGTAGGGAAGAAGGGAAGGGAAGGGAAGGGAAGGGAGGAAGGAAAGCTCTTACAGCTCTTCTGTAATAATCAGTTTATTACGGAATCTTACAAAGTAACAGAGTTGGAAGGGACCTTGTAGGTAATCTAGTCAAACCTCCTGCTTGAACAGGAGACCCTATCCCATTTCTGACAAGTGACTGTCCAGTCTCTTCTTGAAAGCCTCCACAACTTCTGAAGGCAAGCTGCTCAATTGGCTGATTGTTCTCACTGTTAGAAAATTTCTGCCAATGGAACATGGAGAATACAGAGATCGGGAGAGCATAGAAGCCATCAAGGTCACTGCTGCAGGTGCTGGAGAAAGAGACAGACTGTTCCCAGAACAAAAGGACATCTCATGATTGGACAAAGTGATCATCCAGGGGTGGGAAGAAAGGGTAGTTATTGTTTAACTAGACAAGCATTTGCACAGAAAAACCAGAGTGGGTTTTGTTTCTTCAGCACCAACATGATGTATTCAATAAAGTTTTACTTTTGGGAATTCAAATCTCCTGAGTGTTTCCTTCTTTTGGGTTTACTAGTCAGGCAGTTGAAAATTTCTTCTTAGTTCTAGGTTGCTTGTCCTTAGTTAGTGTATTTCGAGACACTCAGAACTCTAGAAGTTGTCAGCCATCCATCACTGGAGGTTTTCAAGAAGAAATTGTTCATCTGAAATGGTCTAGGGTCTCCTCCTTGAGCAGGGGGTTGGACTAGAAGACCTCCAAGGCCCCTTCCAAATCTGTTATTTTGTATTCTGTTATTCTCTCTATAACGACTCATCCACCCTTCTTAAATCAAGGCCCTATGTCCCCTGATTGTGTTTTTAACATTTGGTTTATTGTTGTTGTTTTTTTTCTGTGTGGTGCAAAGAAAGTTAACAAAGCAATCAGGATTATGAGTGGGAGCAGATTAACTGGGTGATTATTTGTTGTGGCCTTCCATTGATTGAAAGAGTGATGGATGGCTCATGGGAAACACCCAGCATTGTAAGAAAATGACGGAGAAAAGATTTGGATGCTAGAAAAATAAGAGAGAGAGAAAGAAAGCTTCTTTTTTGCTAGGTGGCTGGCATGGGCTTGAGCATGTGGGATGGCTCAAAGAGGTGACCAGAACATTAGAGCAAAGCATATTTTGTAATAATTGGCAGTAATGACATCTCCATAAATTTGTTTTCTACAACCAGTTGTGCTTAAAATAACAAACATTGGCTGGAGACTTGTTTCACCACAATAACACTGAAAGCCTGACCTGGTATGGGTAGAAAGGAATGATGAAGTTTTTCAAGAGACTGTTGTAGAAAATTGGAATTTAGTGTCCATCATAAATATGCATTGGGTAAGTAAAGAGGGCTTTAAGAAGTCCTGGGAACACTAGACATATGAATCTATCTTCTTATCAACTAAGATTGGATTGTCTTGTGCACAATGAGATGACTTAATTTTGAGAGAATTCCCTTCAAGGTAGAGAAAGGCAAAGCACAGTTGTTGAACTTCCTTGCAATTTCATTAGTTCCAAAGGAAGCATTCAGGATCATAATGATGATGTCATATAATATTGAATGAAGACCAAGTTTTCATATAATTTGAGCCCAAAAAATACCCACAGCAAAAACTGGCAACTCATCCCACATTGTGTTTGATCAGTGATGCTATCTTTTGACCTAAAAACTCAACCTCTAAAGGATGAATGTTGATCTCAGGCTGTTTGTTCCCATCTGAAGTGGAATATTGTTCTTTCCAACACCCAAACAGCACCCCATTTTTTTTCCAGTTTCACACTTGTGTTGGGGGAGGAAATTCTCAGCCAAGTCAAGTTCATTTTCAACAAATTGTCTCTTCCATCAATCTTTGTCACAAAATGACATTAAAGAAGAGAAAGATTATTTGAGTGTGCATGCAAAATTTTCAGCAGTCCCTAAATCAGGACTCACAATGAGCTATCTGTGGACACTAATGTGCCATCTGATTTTTTTTTAAGATTGATTTCTATAGGTCTCTCTTGTCTGACAAAATGAAAAGAAGGCACATTTGAAAGTGCTTCTTTTGGGATCTCACATTGATCTCATAAGAAGTCTTACAGAATTGATGTGACAGATGACTCAGTCCTGACATTTGGTAATTGGGCCCAATTGGGTCAAACTGAGTCAACCATCACAGGAAGAATGGGTGCTAAAAAGCTTTCAAGATCTATTCAAAGGTAAAGTTATCATCTGTCAAGTCATGTCTGACTCTAGGGGGCAGTGCTTATCTCCATTTCCTATCTGAGGGAGCCAGCATTGTCTAAAGATGCTTCTGTGCTTATGGGGCTATCATGATTATATGTTGAGATGCTGGGAACGCCGTTACTGTCAAGTGTCTAATTAGAGAACCCAAAACAAGGAAATACTATCGGGAGAATTTAATTCCCAAAAGTAAAACTTTGTTGGATATACCAAGTTGGTACTTGAAGAAACAAAACCAGCTCTGGTATTTCTGTGAAAATGCTTGTCAAGTTAAACAATGACTTCTCCTTCTCTCCACCCCTGGGTGATCACATTGTCCACTTATGAGATGTTCTTTTGTTATGGGAACAGTCCATCTCTTTCTCAAGGACCTACAGTGGTGACCGTGGTGGTTTCCATGCTCTCACACTCTCTGCATGCATTCTCCACGTTCCATTCCCCCCTTCCCTCCCCCAGTTCATTGGCAAGTTGAAAAGCATTAAGGATTGAAAGAAGCAAAGTAGTTCAATCTTGGCAGCTACTTTCTCACAGAAGTGGTACCTATTTATCCACATGCATTTGCATGCTTTCGAACTGTTAGGTTGGCATGAGCTGGGGCAAGTAATGGGAGATCATTCAATCATGAGATTCTTGGGTTTCGAACTGAGAGACTTCCAGCTGACAAGCCCAGTGTCTTAACCGCTACACCACTGAGCACCCTACAAGATATATTTGCTTTTGGATATTTGGTGAAGCTGCAAAATTGGCATTTATGTTTCTTGTGTTGTGGATTTTTTTCCTTTGATTTATTGCTTTTGTGCCGAACGACGTGAATGCTGAATCATCTTGGTTGAGTTGGGCAGTCTTTAAAACCTAATTAATAAATATGCATTCTGGGAATGAGTTGGGGTCTTTTCAACAGCTACTTTTAAAGGACACTTACAACAACGTGTTCTCAAACATGTTTTTAAGCCAAATGTTAAAGCAAATTTGCCTAGTCCTGCTTTAAATCGTCAACCTTTTTTGAATAAGAAGCATCAGCTGGCTGTAAGCCCGGTGTCAGTTGTTTGTTGGAATTAAAACTCTAGAGCAAGTGCCACTTTTTTTGGGCCATGTCATGCTGGAGGAATTCACCAAATGAAAGCAATTATGTTGGGAAGACTTCGCGACAGTGGTGGGATTCAAATTTTTTTACTACTGGTTCTGAGGGCGTGTGTTGGTGGGCATGGCTTGGTGGGTGTGCAAGGGAAGGATACTGCAAACTCTCTATTCACTTCCCACCCCACTAACCTGATTTCCAGCTCCATTCTCCCATGCAGGGCAACCAAAGAAGATCCAGCTAATCAGCTGGATCTCAATGGGAGGCAGAGGATAGATGGGGGCAGGGCCAGTCAGAGGCGGGATTTGCCAGTTCTCCGAATTACTCAAAATTTCTGCTACCAGTTCTCCAGAACTGGTCAAAACCTGCTGAATATCATCTCTGGTTAGTGGTAAAAGGAAACCAGGCCATCAAAGGACACAGTGGCTGGACATCATTAAAGCTGACACCAGGCAGAGCATAGAAGAACTCAGAGACATAGTGCAAGATCAGAAGAGGTGGAGAGACCTGGAGAATTGCCAAGAGTCAGACATGACTGAATGGATGATATCATTGTCATCTAGAGCAAAACCCATTTCAAGCAATGGATGGTCATCATCTAAATTTAATGGTACCTCCATGGGCATCCTTTTTTTTAAAAAAGCTTCCTGATCATTTCCCCTCTTTTGTCCTTTGTAAAGCACAAAGCCAAGATGGAAACCCACAGGCTGGACTGAGAATCAGGATGATAAACCAGATTAAGCCATTTCATGTCTATGTCACCTCTGCGTCTATGACTCCCTTTTAAATCATTTCCTCCATCTGCTAAGCAGGGAGTTCTCTCAGGTAATGACAAATATGGCAAGCACTCAAGAAGCAAAGAAAAGAGAGTGTGACAGTGCAATTCCCTCAACAACTTTATAGGAAACAGATTATATGCCTTCTTCTGCCTACATTTTCAAAGGAAGTCCAGTTGCCTGTTTTCTTTTGGAGAAAGCATATTTGGGGTAATCATGACCTTGGTGAGGAAGAATCTCCATAGATATTGAGGCTACACCATTCATGGCAAATATTGCACTCACTATCTCATAGAATGTTCCTTTGTTGGCTCTTGTGAAACCTGAAAATAACATAACTCCCAACATGGCTTCTTATCATGCAATTGACTGACTTGTTCAAGTCTTGTCCTAAAGTGGAGTCACAAGCAAGACTTTAGATCTGAAGAAGATTCACAACCAAGCCAACGAATCATAATTTGCATTAAAATAGGAGGGTTTTTTTTTCAGCTCTGTACTACAGGGACCTAGTTTTTCCCCAATATGAGGATTAAAAAACTAAGAGACAAACTTTAATGACTCAAGTCATAGTGGACAGCAGGAAATTCGAGACAGTGATAACACAGCCAAATATTTTCTCAGAATTGAGGCAAGGCTTCAGAAGGTCTCAGAATTAAAATTTCAGTGTTTAATGTGATTTCTTTGTTCCTAGCTTGTTGTATTGGAAGCACAATAATGTATAATCTGTTGTGTTTGAATCATCCTAATGATTCACTGATGAGACCTAGCTGAGTAATGAAATATCTGCAAGCAAACATCCAGATTCAGAGCTCATCCAGGACTCCACAATCACGATCTAACCTTTTCCTGCACATTATTCACCTGTCAACCAATTCTCTTCCTTACCAAAGAAATAGCTGTCTGCCCTAGCCACGTTTCAGTGGATTTCAAACCAAGCTAACAAGAATGAAAGAATCAGAATTTAATGAGAAAATAATCTGCAAAAGAAAGAAAAAAAAATAGCTTACTGTATTCTGCTGTCATAATTCTTCATTGACTTTTAACAAAGGAATAGGAAAGTTCAAAGGCAGAAGAAGATGAACTGCAGAAGGGGACAACTGAGCACTCAGGCCAAAAACTTCTTCTTATTAAAGCCCATGTCACACTGGCCAACGGATGCAAAACAGACACAACGGACGAGCAAAATGTTCCATCTGTTGTTATCCGCTCTCAAAAGGGGCAAAAATTTGCATAACCGGAGCGGATAACACAGCCGCGGGGAGGACGCAGGGTGGATGCAAAGCAGATGTGGAATGGAAGCACAGCGGATGGAAGCGGATGGTGCATCCGCAGAGCTACTGGGGGGCCTCAGCGAAACGGACGCGGAACGGATACAGCGGATGCAGAACGGAAGCCTAGTGGATAAAGCGGATGCACAGCGGAAGCCTAGCGGATGCATAGCGGATGCACAGCGGAAGCGGAACGGATGTCGAGCGTTAATTGCGCATGCGGGGGGGAAATATTATGTAAGCCCCCCAGATATAAAAGGAAGCAGCTCACACGTGGCCAGCATTCTGAGGAAAGATCTGTTGCTGGACACTTCGAGTTCCTTGCCTGCCCTGCCAGCCTGCCTTCCAGCCAGCCTTGGTGCCTGCCTGCCTGCCTGCCTGCCTGCCTGCCAGGCTTTCTGCCAGCCTTGGTGCCTGCCAGCCTCCCTGCCAGCCAGCAACCCCACAACCATGGGGAGGAAGCAAAAGCCTCAGCAACCTGCCACCATCCCTGGCAAGAGGGACAGGGCCAACCTCCAGCCCCCTGCCCCTGCTGGTGCTGGGGCTTCTACTGAAGCTGCTCCTGGCGGTGGTGCTTCTGCTGGTGCTGGGGCTTCTGCTGTTGCTTACTCTGTTGAAGCTGCTCCTGGTCCTGCTGGTCCTGCTTGACCTGCTCGTGCTCCTGGACTTGCTCGTCCTGCTCGTGCTCCTAGTCTTGCTCATCCTGCTCATCCTGCTCGTGTTCCTGGTCCTGCTCGTGCTCCTGGACTTGCTGGCCCTGCTGGTGCTTACTCTACTGCTGCTGATCCTGGTCCTGCTGTTCCTGCTGCTGCTGCTGCTGCTGATGATGATGATCCTGCTGGTGAGGATGATGATGAGGATGATGATGATGATGATGATAATGATGATTCTGCTTGTGCTGCTGCTGGTGGTGTGGAGGGGCAGCCCCAACTACCTGGGAGCCCCTCTGATGAGGGCCCATCTGGTCCTGCCAAAGGGAGGAAGAGGTGTATGCGACAACGGGAGAGGAGGCAATACTCCATTGCGGAGACGCACGAGGATGAGGTGCTGGAGTGGCTGACAGAGAGAACGACTATCTGTGGCGGAAGGGACACCGGCTGTACAGGGACACCAAGTGGAAGCAGGCTGCTTGGAGAAAGAGGGCGGAGAGTATGGGTTACACTTCGGAGTTGCTTCTCGGCTGGTGGAAGCACATGCACACCTGGTACGGGAAGCTGCACCTGAAGAAATCTGGCCAGGCCACTGTGAAGCTGACAGACAGAGAGACCTACGTCATGGCCAGGTGCAGCTTCCTGGAGGGTGAGATCCACCACCGAGGAGCACCAGCAGCCCCTCTCACGACCCTCTCTCTCTCTGGCAGCCTGCTGACACCCAGTCCTCTTCCGGCCGTGAGTCAGTCCCTGTCTCCAGGCAGGTTTCTGTGGAGCGTGCCACGGCGGAGAACCCACGGACAGGTGTGGTAAGCATGGTGTAGTGCGTAGAGGACTCCCTGGTGCTGTGGGAGAAAGGAGACATCGAGTCCACCATACCCCTAGCCGCATCCATCCCCCCCAGTCCACCTCCGCAGAAAGGCAGAGCCACAATGTCCTGCTGGAGATCAGGGACACCATCCGCACCAGCATAGATCTCCTCTCTCAGCTGGTCCACACCGACTCCTACTCCTCCTCCAATCGCAAGCCCTTCCTCACCTATGTCAACCAGACCCTCAAGGAAATGGCGGATCCACAGTACCAGCTGGTGAAGGACCGGATCACCAAGCTGCTTCACAACCCTCCAGACTCAGAGGAACCTGCTCCCACCCAGTCCAGGCCTGCTCCTCCACCCCAGGTGATGTCCCTCCCATTCCAAGGCTTCCCACAGGCCCTCACCTACCAGGCCTACGGCTACCAGGAGGTTCAGCAGCACAGGCAGCAGCCCTTCCCAGTCCAGGCACAGAGTCATCGGGCGACACCGTTGCCACCTGTTTCACTGATGCCACCGATGCCACCCATGCCAATGATGCCACCGACGACAGCGATGCCACCCACGCCAATGATGCCACCGACGACAGCGATGTCAACTACGCCAGTCCTCACCCAGCTGCAGAGCAGACAGCCCCACTACACTACTCCTTCCACCACCCCACAGCCAAGCCCGGCCTCAGTAAATCTATCATCAGAACTGGGGCTGACACCCCATGGCATGGAGGAAGGACCTCTCAGCATCACGGGACTGAGCCAGATGTCTGAGACCTTTCTCAACACACCGTCCCCTGTTGTCCTCTCGAGGCCAGGCACTCCAGCACCACCCACCACCACAGTACCTGGACCCTTCACCCCTGAGACTGGGCACACCTCCGAGTGACCATGAAGACTGCCAGAGACTGGGTGTGGACTTTATTTGGACACTTGACTTGGGTCATTTTTTTTTTACAGTTTGTTGTTCAATAAAGTTTATCTTTGATTCACACACTTGCTTCATTTCTTTTTTTTAATAAAGTTTTGGTGGAAACTTTTAGAATTGGTTTAAGCCTTTGCATGCTTGTGGGATGGGTTAAGATAGCAGTGGGGTGGGAAGGGATACCTTTGGAATGGGTAATAGCTGTGGGGATAGATAAACCTCCAGTGCAAGCATAGTGGGACTGTATGGTCCACCCTCCCAGGTGCCACACCTATGGCCCTTTATTATCAATAATAATGTTATCAATCATCCACACATGTCAACATAAACACAACTCTTTCTTAAACGCCCTGTTTATTATAGGCCCACCCAACATACATGGCCCAATCTCATCCATGTGATGAGACAGGCTGAAGGAAGCATCCATTAAGCATCTACAATCTTGTCTTGCCACTCCACCGCTCCAGGTGGGGAGTTGCACCAATGTTTCAGGAGGTTGCGCTGCTTCTTCGCTTCATTTGAGGCTCTGTTGGGGCCTTGCACATCCTGAGTGTCGATCAGGTTTCGCCCTTGCCTCCATTCCCCAGGCTCCATGTCCCCATTGCCTTGTTGACGGTCCACGAGCCTGTTCTGCAAGAATGGGTAGCGGGTGCGCATGAGATTGTGCAGGATGCAGCAAGCTTCCACGATCCTCCTCATGGTCTCTGGGCGATGCTGCATGGTGGTGAGAAGTACCTGGAACCTGTTGGCCAGGATGCCAAAGGCGTTCTCCACCACCCGCCTTGCCCTGGACAGCCTGTAGTTGAAGATCCTCTCTTCATGGGTCAGGAGTCTGGAAGTGTAGGGCTTCATGAGGTAGGTTGTGAGGGAGAAGGCGTCATCCCCCACGATGAAGTAGGGCACATCTTGTGTGTCGTTGGGCAGGGGGTCTAGATCTAGGAAGCCCATGATGAGGTTGTATTCCAGTCCCTCCTTGAGATGACTGGCGTTGTATACCTGGGCATCTGAAGATGAGCTGTAGTCTGAAACATCGATGTACATGAACTTGTAGTCAGCATCGTCCATGGCAAAGAGGATGATGCTGAAGAAGCCCTTGTAGTTGAAATAAGTGGACCCCGACTTGGCTGGAGTTTTACAGGCCACGTGCTTGCCATCGATGGCTCCAACGGTGTGTGGGAAGTTCCACCTCTGATACCACTGCTCTGCAACTTTGTTCCATCCTTCTTCAGTGGAGGGGCACTGGAGGAGCTCCTCCTTGTATTCTTCAATGATGGCCTGCACCACTTCTCTGACCACAATGCTGATGGTGTTGTGTGGCAACCTCTAGCCGTACTGCATGCTTTTGTACATGGTCCCTGAGGCCAGGTGGCGCAGGTGAGTGCCACCTTGAGCCCAGGTTCCAGGCTGGGCCGGAAGTTGGTGTTTGCCTTGGTCAACCTGGGTGTCAGGCGCTGCACAACTTCATCAAACATGGCTGGAGGCATCCTCATGAAGTTCTGGAACGCCCGAGTGTCTTCGTTCCTGAGTTCCACCATCAGCTTGTTATACAATCCATACTCTGCTCTTCTCCCGATCCATTTTCGGACCCAGACACTTCTTGGCTGCCTCTTTTTCTTCCCATAGTAGAGTTCACAGAGCCTGTAGATGGCTTCGTATTGTTGCAGAAGGATGGCGGCTGCCAAAAGGACTGTGGTACGATCCACGGTGGACATGACTGGATGCTGTGGAAAAGCAAGAGTCAGATGAAGGCTGCAGTGGTCTGCACAGGTGGGCTGCTGGTCTGAAAGTGAGATGCAGACGAGTTGCTCCCCCTTTTTATAGGCAGTATAGGTGTCCCTTTGCATCCTCTAGGCATCCTCTAGACATCCTCTAGACATCCTTAATATCCGAGATAGATCCCCTCTGCGAACGTTTTTTCCACTTTAAACGCTTGGCATCCGTTCTGCATCCGTTCTGCATCCGTTCTGCATCCGTTCCGCTTCCTTCCTGTGTCCAAGCGGATCTGAGTTGCGCGGATGCAGAACGGATGCCTAGCGGATATAGCGGATGCGTAGCGGATGCAGAATGGACGAACTGGATACATTTTCTGCGCAAAAGTTTTAGGCAGCCCAAAACTTTTGGAGCGGATGAAACGTCCATAAACAAATGCTGGATGGATAGAGAGGAAGCAAAACGGAGGCAGTGAGTACAGAACGGATACATCGCATTAACCAACGGATGACAAGGTTTTTTGTCCGTTTTACATCCTCTTTGCATCTGTTGGTTCAGTGTGACATGGACTTAAACTTTTCAGAGTCTTTCAACCAGAACTCACAAAAGTTTCAAAAATCACAACAGGTTTTTTTTTGGGGGGGAGGGAGGAAGTACAAGCGTAAAGACCTTCCTAAACATCAAACTGTATCTTTACACTACCTGAAATAACGCTGAAATTCCATTCCAGAATACTTCTTAAAAAGTGAAGTTTGCTTCAAGTTGATTTGGAGTACCTTAAGAGGCATGTTCATAAAATTTTCTTGGCTCCTTTCGAACAGTGATTGGCAGTTGATTTCTTCCAGGATTTTTTTTTCCAGCTTCCAGTTTTATCCTACAAACCAAGGGTGACCTTGTGGTTCCTATTCCATATTGCTTAGCTTTCTGAGATCATCCAAATTATGCTTGGAATAAGTGTTTAAATTTTCAACTAGGGCTATAGAATTAATTGATCACTAGATGGCAGCAGAGGGATGAGGTGGCTCAGAGGGATGCAGTGGCTCAGTGGCTAAGATGCTGAGGTTGTCCATCAGAAAGGTCAGCAGTTCAGCGGTTCGAATCCCTAGCACCACGTAATGGTGTGATATCCCATTACTTCTCTCAGCTTCTGCCAACCTAGCAGTTCGAAGGTAAAAAATGCAAGTAGAAAAATAAGGATCCCTTGGTGGGAAGGTAACAGTGTTCTGTGTGTATTTGGCGTTCAGTCATGTTGGCCATATGACCACGGAGACGTCTTCGGACAGAGCTGGCTTTGTAACGGAGATGAGCACCGTCCCCTAGAGCCGGAAATGACTAGAACAGATGCGAGAGGGGAACCTTTATCTTTAGATGGCAGCAAAGAACTAGGAGGTTTTTTGGGGTATCATTTTGCTGCCCTCAAGTGGTCACATTTGATTTATGCAGTTCACATCTTCAACCCTGCTGTCTCATTCAGCTAGTTGCCTTCCAAAATCCATGTTGAGACACTTACAGTTTAGGGCCAGTCGACATCTGAATTTCCTCCTCTTGTGTTCTCTTTCTCCAACTCTTATCTGACCCCATAAATCTAGTTCTACCCATTTCTGTCTTAACAGAGAGGTTCTCCAAACATCAGGAAAGCAAATGAAGATCCTCACTCATTTTTAGTTCTCTCCTTAAGCTAAATTTTCAGCTCTTTACGCTGATTTTTTTTCATCAAGAAAAGGGACAGAAGGGAGGGAAGTGACATCACTGGAGAGAAGAAAAGCCTAAATAAGCATTGAGAACTTTGTTCATTATACTGTAGGCTGTGTTCCACAACTCAATCACAATCCAACATAAAATTCTAAACACCTAAGCTTCTTTCTTCCTCTTACCTTTGAAACCAGGGACTCTTTTTTTTTTTTCTGCAATGTTGAATGTTGCATCTTTCATTGGAAGATGCTCCCAGTGGAATTTGGAAGAGCTTCATCACTTGAGACTTTCAAGAAGAGAATGGACTGCCATTTGTCAGAAATGGTATAGGGTCTCCTGCTTGGGGGGGGGGGGGACCAGATGATCTACAAGGTCCTTTCTACCTCTGTTAATTTGTGTCAATCTGTACCATTGCTATCATTTCCCTGGTTCCTGGATGTCTGTGGAGATTCTCCATCATCCAGATCATGTTTTCCACAAACATATTTTTTTCCAAAAGGCAACAGGACTTTCTTGGTCTTTTTTTTTTAACTTGAAAAACATTCATCTTCTCATCCAAGAAGGTTCTTCAGAACCTCAGAACTTGAAGAAGCCTCGTAGTTGAGAAGTTTTCAAGAGAGAAAAAAACCAAGAAAGTCCAGTTGCCTTTTGGAAAAAAAAACTCATTTGGTAGAAGCAGTGATGCTACTAGGAGAATCTCCCACCTTGAAATCAGCAGCAACTGCTTCTGGTACATGTCCCTGTGAGGTTGAAGTCTAGGATTTTTCCATTCTTTTTTTTCAAAAGGTGGCAATTTGCTAACATCACCCAACAATTATTCTCATCCAGTCACAGACAATTTCCAATAATAGGCTCTCAGCAGGAGGTTTTGTAGATCCCTAATTGCTCCCTAGGACAGAAAACACCACATTTACTGCTATTATATATATATTTATATATTTCTTTTTTAAAAAAGAAGCAAACATCCCTCCATAGCACCTAACTTTCAAGTTAAAGTTCAAAAAAGGAAACCAAGGCCAATAATGAATTTGATTTGCACTTTAACCAGCACATTAAATCTTTTAATTAACACTTGTAAATGATATCACAGTAAAAGAACGGCTATTGTTAGAAGTCGCTCCTTTTCCTTCTCTCCCTCCCTCCCTCCCTCCCTCCCTCTCTCTCTCTCTCCCTCCCCCCCCCTTCACTAGTCGGTTGGTCCTCTGAACACAAGGAAATTAGTCAGTAAAGGAAGGGCTTCATCCATATTAGTAAACTTGGTGTCCCTGGCTACTGGAGAGGGCTTAATTGGTGAGCAGCTGCCCTTTGGAAGAAAGAACACATTTGTTAAAATAACACAGATGGGTGAATAGTTTTGCAGAGGCGAAATATTAAGGCTATTTTCTTGAAAATTGTTTTACGGGAGTTAATTGGCACTGAACGTGGAATCTAATTTGGACAATTTTGCATATGAACCTTACTTGGAGGACTCTGCATGCATGAAACTGTGCTCAGCCTGGTCAATGGGGAAGGCTGAAAGATGCATTTTGGTATGTTCTGCAAGAGTTCTACATGGATCAGAATAGATTGTTCATAAATTTGCAGTTAGGGTTGTAGAAGATGACCAGGATTAGCCCAGGGGTAGGCTGGCTGGCTGGCTGGCTGGCTGGCTGGCTGGCTTGGTTGTTTGTATGCTTGCTTGTTTGCTATCTTCTCTCCCTTCCTCCCTTCCTCCCTCCTTTCCTTCCCTTCCTTCCCTTCCTCCCTTCCTCCTTCCCTCCTTTCCTTTCTTTCTTTCTTCCTTCCTTCTTTCTTCCTTTCTTTTTTTTCTTCCTTTCTTTTTTTTTCTTTCTTTCTTCTTTCATCCTTTCTGTAAAGTCTAAGGATTGCTCATTTAACAAACCTACATAAAATGCACAGAAAGCTGGCCAAACTTTGGGTAGCACTCTAGCCATCTATAATAATATTTCTGCTACTGACTTTGCAGTTGTCCCTGATTAATTCTTATCTGGATGAGAACTTAAATTTTGAATTTATTTTTATCACTCAATGTATGGCAAGCCATCCTAGGACAGCCAGCTAGGAAACACAACTAGATGAACTAGTTTTACTTCTTCTAAGGCTGCATTGACAGAATACTGCATGTCTGAAAGTACAGACTTCTCACTGTCACTTTTAACCATCTAATCAATTAATCAGGTCCTTCTTAAGTTTTTTTCCTCTGACTGTTGAGCCACTGATGGCTCTAGCATCTCTTCTCCCTGTTCCCCAGAGTCATCAACACATCCCACTACAAGATATTTTGGTGTTAAAATATTTCTGTTTCTGTCTCCTGAAACGTAAGGAAAGAAAGAGTTCCAAATGATGATACTTTATTACTGTATTAAGCTTCCGTTTGTCATGGATGAGAATTCCCACTTGTCCTTGCAATTTTTTCAAGAAGCTTAAAGCTATCCAACATCTGCTTGACAAAAACTGGCTATAATATTCCAAGCTTTGACGGATATTTAAATAGTGGATGGAGCTGGAATTGGTTTCAAAAATAAAGATGAGCCTGAACTTGTGACACCACAAGACCAGTTCCAGGTCACATGTTCATGTTCTTGCAAGCCAGCCAGATGATGGACGAAATGATCGGTAGGAATTTGATCCTTAAAATAAGGTAATGAGTCAGTGAGCTGTTTCATTACTTCCCAAATACATAAATATGGAATTTATTTATTTCAGTTGTCTTAAGACTTTTTTTTCTTCTTTCTTTCATTTGGAATAATCTCAGGACAGCATAAAATCATGCCATTTTGCCCTGCTCCTTACTGTGAATGCTAACATTCCAGGTATGGTGTTAGTAGCAGTTGGCTTATTTCTCTTGGCAAGAGGAATAATTGCTTTGGATATGCTTACAGGTTTTGAAGCAGAAGGACAAAGAAACAAACACCAGAACTGAACATTGAAGAGACAGAAGAAATTACATGTTTATTTGGTTAGGCACATCATCTTCTTTAACAGCCCCATAATCCCTTGCGGGATGGAGTCTGGGCAACTGAATGGAGTTGAGTGTTTACTGGCCAGATACCCTTCCTGTCACCAATGTGGAGTTTTGTTCAGCAGATATATATTCTCAGTGTGCCCAGAGAGAGAAATATCTGCCTCTACCTAGGATTGAACACACAGCCTCCTGATTGTGAGGTGACAGCTCCACTTGTAGACCACCACAGCACCCTCTGTTCAGTTATGCCCATGACACTCCAAAATTAGAACAATGGCAGTGAAGGATATTGTTACTGGGAATGGCTAAAAATCAAGCTGTTGTTGTTTTCTTTAAAATAAGAGGCCTTAGGGGCGGATGTCCAAATGCCTATGTTGACATCTTGTTTAAAAGGGATAAATATTTAAAGAATGTTTGTTCTTAGATTATAGAATAAAATACAAAAGCAAATAATAGGACACCATGGAAAGGGAAAGAGAAGTGAGGAAGAGAGGGAGAAAAGAAAAAAAAAATGTTGACTTCCGATTCTGTTGCAGTAGAATAAAGCGTTAACATCGAACCTCATTTATTTACTTTTCCATAATAATATAAACAAATCATTTCTACAACCACAAATCAATCTAATCAGTAAAGTCAAAGTTTCATTTTTTCCCATCTCGAGCACAAAATCCAGAAGTGATTTCCAAATAGAAACCAAAGTACTTATATTCCCTTCTTCAATCAAACAAAAAAGGATACAATTTTTGATACTTTTAAAATTTTATTGGGATATGTAGCAAGATCTCAATTCAGCTCAATAAAATTCTTCCATTCTGAGTTCTCAGTGCCAGAGCATTTTGCAAATGCATGCTTGTGCACTTTGGATTTTGAGTCAGGCAAAAAGGCAATTAAGAGAGTTTTATATCCAGGTTAGGTTTTACCTTATTGGGCTGGCAGGGATTTTAATCCAGGTTAATGTGGTGACTTCCTTTCTTTTCTTTTCCTTTCCTTTCCTGTCCTTTGCTTCCCTTCCTTCCTGTTTTCCTTCCATTCCCTTCCTCTCCTTTCCTTTTCCTTTCCTTTCCTTCCTTTATTTTCCTTCTCCTTCTTCTTCTTTTTTTTTTTTTTGCTAGGAGTTCAGATTCAGTTCAATTTGTTCCTTAGAATAGCTCAAGGCAGCAAATTCCTTTGAATAGCCTAATTCTGGCAGCTTTCTGAATGTTCACAAGCACATATAAAAAAGTGGAACAAGAAGATTCAATCAGTTTTTATGTGTTTTACTGTAATTTTATAGCTCCTTTAGCATAGCCAGCCCTGAGTCTCTATTTGGAGAGGAAGGTGGTGTGTAAATTGAATGAATGAATAATAGAAACTATAGTTAATATATCAGTAAATGCTCATTATCAACTAAATGACTAATGTTGTATCAGGTCTTGTTCCCTGAAGAAAGATGAATAAAACATTATTATTTTAGATCTGATTTTATTAGAACTTCTAGATTCGTTCTCACAGCGTTATGACAAACACTACTCTTGACATCCCAAGTATTCAAAGTAGATGTGATTCCTGAATTATTTCTCCCCTAATTCTTCACCATGCCTAACAAAATAAGAGAAGATTCCCAAAGCATGAAATGTTAAATTGATTGAGCATCATCTGTAAAATTTGTTAAGCTTCTACCATGTCTTTTCATATATATATATATGTTTTCTTAGGCTTTCGCGGGTACTTACATGTGTGCTGTTCAGCTTCCTTCGGGTATTATCCCACGTCATTGTAGTTCTGTTAAAGTTGTAGCAACGTTTCAGCAGAATCTCATCTGCCATCCTCAGGCTTCTGTATAGAGTTAGTTCCTGGTTTCAAATTTGAGGCTGGTCCATTCTGATTGGCTGGGAGCCTGGATCTGTGTTCATTGGACTTGGAGTTTGATTGATTGGTGTTTCTGGTTTCTTCTGTCTGTTTTGTGGCTTTGATTGGCTGGCAACAGTCTGTTCTTGTGTTGGAGGCTTTCAGTGCAGCTTGGCTCCGTGTGAAGGGACGGCTGCTCTTCATTAGCAAGCTGCTATTCATTAGCAAGCTGGGTTTCACCTGGGTGCCTGGTGGGGGGGTGTTTGGGTTGGAGCTATCAGAGGGAGTCTGTTTTTGCCCAGGTGTTTGCCTGGCTTGTGGCATGGAGATCTTTCTATTTGAGAGTGCAGGCTTCCAAATGATTGACAGTCTGGTGGAATCATCTTTTCTATTCATGCTTTCAGGTCTTTTTTCAGTCTCTATGGCTTCTCTGATGATTCTGTGGCTGGGGTTTTCTATAGTGGCTAGGGTTTTTGTGCCATTGAAGTTGATGTTGTGACCTGTGGTTTTCATGTGTTGGACTAGTGAGGAGGTGTGTTCCAGCTTTTTTACTGCATTTTTATGTTCATCCAGGTGGGTACTTATTCTTCTTTTGGTCTGTCCAATGTATGTGGCCGGGCATGATGCACAGGCAACTTCGTATATGCCTTGGTTTTCCAGGTCAATTTTGTCTTTGGGGTTTCAAAGGATGGCTGCTATTTTTTTGTCTGTTTTGAAGGCAGTCTTGATGTGATGCCTGTGTAGTATCTTACTGATTTTGTCTGTGGTACCTCTTATGTAGGGCAGGACAGCTGTTCCATAGGTCTGTTGATCTTCTAGGTTTCTGTTATGTCTTGGTGTGTTTTTGTGGATCAAGTTGGTGATTTTGTTTTTGTGGAAGCCATTGGCTGTCAATATTTTAGTCAGGGTGCATAGTTCAGTCTTTATATGTGTCTTGTCTGCCAGACGTTTGGTTCTGGTAATTAGTGTTTTGGCCACGGAATTTATCTGTGCTGGGTGGTGGTGGGATTGGGCGTTGAGGTAGCGGTTGGTGTGTGTTTTCTTCTGGTATATGGTGTGTCCCAGTGTGCCATCTGTTCTTTTGTAGATTAGTACATCTAGGAATGGTAGTTGTTTGTTTATTTCCGTTTCCATGGTGAACTTGATTTTGGGGTGTGTGCTGTTTAGGTGTGTTAGGAAATTGTTTAGATTTTCTTTTCCATGGGGCCAAATCACAAATGTGTCATCGATGCATCTTAGCCATAGTTTGGGTTTGTGGGTGGCATTAGCCAGGGATCTGGATTTGAATTCTTCCATGAACAGGTTTGCAATGACGGGTGACAGTGGTGATCCCATAGGGGCTCCTTCAATTTGCTTGTATCTTTGTCCTTTGTTTTTGAAATATGTGTTGGTTAGGCAGTGTTCTGTTAGTTCCATGAGGTCTTTAGCTGGTTGGTATTTATTTTTGATGATTTCAAGAGTTTCTTTTATCGGGACTTGAGTGAATAGTGAAACCACGTCGAAACTTAGAAGCAGATCTTCTTGTTCCACGTGTAGATCTTTGATCATTTCTAAGAAGTGGTATGAGTTTTTTACATATGAAGCTGCGGTTTCAGCATGGGGCTGCAGTTGTTTTGCTAAGTGTTTAGTTAGGTTTTGTAATGGTGCTCCTTTGGAGCTGACTATGGGTCTGAGAGGTATGCCTTCTTTGTGTATTTTTGGGAGGCCGTATAATTTGGGGCATCTAGAAGATTTTTCTCTTGGGATGATCGTCTGTTGGATTTCTTTGCTTATGTGGCTGGTTATAATTTTCTTCTTGGTTAATTTTTCCAGATATGTGGTTGGGTCTGTGTTTATAGGTTTGTATGTGGAGTCTTGGAATAGGTCTGTCAATTTTGTTTCGTAGTCTTTTCTATCCATTACTACTGTGGCATTCCCTTTGTCTGCTGGGAGTATTATTATGCTGTTATCATTTTTCAGGGTTTGTAGCGCTCTGAAATCATCTTTTTGCAAGTTATTTTTCGGTGGTTTGCTTGTGCATAAGATGTTTGTAACCTCTTGTCTTATTCTGTCAGCTTCATCTGTATTTAATTTGGTTAGGCTGGATTCTACTGAACATATGATGGATTCTGAGGGGATTTTTTTGGGTGCTGTGGCATAATTGAATCCTTTGGTTAGGACATCTGTTTCTGTTTTGGTGAGTTCTCTTTTGGAAATGGTATATACTAATTGTTTCAGGTGTTGTTGTGAGTTGTTGGGGGTTTTCTTGTCATGTTCTAATTTCTTTAGTTTCTTTAAGAGTTTTTCATTTTTGTAAGTGGTTTCAGTTTCAGCTCTCCAAGTTGTAAGTTGTTTTATCCTATCCCAAAGTAGAGGGTAGATTTTGCTGCTCAGTTCCAGGTGTAGAATTTGGGATAAGATAATATAATTAATCCCAAAGCATGGAAATTTCATAGAGCTTTCTTCTGCCTGCATCATTCAGATGTTTTAGAAGTATGCTTCCTGAAAGTTCAACCCAACATCTCATTTTTCTTCCTGGGGTTTCTGGGATTTTAAATTTGGACATAGCTGAAGGGGTTCACCTTCAGAAAGGCTGTGCTTGATCCTTTATCATGGCAACAGATTGAAATAGCAGGAAGCTATTTTACCAGACAGGAAGGAAGCCCAGGAGAGATGCCCCTGGCTCAAGATAACTTCAAAGCGAGGTCTATCACATATGAGAAAGTCCAACCTTTATTGCTGGAGACATCCCTGACTTTTTCATGCCACTTGCTGAAAATCCATGATAAAAGGATGGAAATGGAGAAGTGACAAAATCCATCCATCCCACCATCCATCCAACCATCCATGTTTCATACCCTGTGTCCATAAATTGATTCACAATTAAGCTTGCCCCCTCCTCTACCACCTCCTCCTTCTCTTCCCCCTCCTCCTCCTCCTCTTCCACCCTTATCACTGCCACCATCTAGTTCTGGTTCACCACAATACAAAAAAGATGTTAAAACTCTAGAAAGAGTACAGAGAAGAGGAACAAAGAAAATAATGGGACAGAAGGCTAAAGCAAATGATGAACGATTGTGGGAACTGGGTATGTCTAGTCTAAAAAGAGAGAAGGACTAGTGGTAATATGACAGCAGTCTTCAAATATTTGAGAGGCTGCAACAGAGAAGAGAGAGTCAACTTACTTGCCAGTGCACCTGTTGGTAGCATAAAAAGTAATAGCTGGAGAAGGGATCTAACCTAGAATTAAGGAGAAACTTCCTGACAGTGAGACATTTAACCAGTGGAGCAGATTGCATCCAAAAGTTGTGGGTGTTACATCATTGGAGGTTTCTAAGGAGATATTGGAGAGCCATTTATAGGTTCTTCAGCAAGGGGATGGACTAAAAGACTAGATTAGGGGAGTGGAGGCTAAAACATATGATGAACAGTTGTAGGAACTGGGCCCAGCTAGTTTCGTGAAGAGAAGGAAACATGATAGCAGACTTCCAATTGTTGAGGGGCTGCCACAGAGAGGAGGAGGTCAAGCTATTTTCCAAGGCACCCGAAGGCCAGACAAGAAGCATTTGATGGCAATTGGTCAAGAAGAGATTCAACCTGGAAATAGGGAGACATTTTCTGACAGTGAGAACACTCAATCAATGGAACAGAAGTTGCCTTGAGAAGTTGTGGGAGCTTCATCCCTGGAAGCTTTCAAGAAGAGAATGGACTCCCATCTGTTAGGTCTCCTGATTGGGCAGCTTTCTTTGTTATCTCCTTCCTATTTGGAAAGTCAGTTGTGAATAGTCATCCTGATTTCATTCATATAAAGGTGATTTTAAAAAAGGAAGTAATTGCCTATATCCTGCATTCTAGCTGTCAACAGAATTGCAACACATTAAGAATTCATTAATAGCGGGGTTTGCTGAAATCAAGAAGCAGGAATGCACTCAAGAAATATAATTAACTCTTAAGATCATGAACAGAACCAAAGTTACCGGTAACATTCTTGACCCTGCGCACAACAAAGGAATGCATTGTTTTCTTATAGATCTTCTTCAAAGTTTATTGGATCCATAAATGAAACCATAAGTTGGAGTGCAAAATGTCAATCCACAACACAACTCACGATAACCTCATTCATTGTTTATTTGGTTATTAAGTGGCAAGAACCACCTGCATAGAAACAGCTCTATCAAGATAACTTTTGCAAAGGAAGAGGAAGATGGAAAAATCAGAATCATCATCTTTCTCCAAATTAAATGAGAGCTATTAACTGTCAAAACTATGAATTTTCTGAGCGACTGAGAGAGCAGTCTCCTGAACCTACATAATGTAATCACAATTGGCATTCACTTTCTTTTAACTCTGCTTTTTATTTATGCTTTTATATATGTTTTTATTGTAAGCCATCCAGAGTCAGTTAGGTGAGACGGGCAGGATAGATAAATATGATAAATAAATAAATAAAAATAAAGACAGAGAAAACATTATCTGATTGCTTGGCAATTTGTTGCAGGTTTCTTTTAGTCACTTCCTTTCTCCATGACAAAGAAATGGAATTTTTCTCAAAGTCTCGTCATTAAAGAAATCTTTTGCAGAAGCTCCTTTCTTCTGATTTTACTTTTTTCTTGGCTGCTCATTAATTCCGACCACAACTCTCTTCCTTCATCTTGGTTTCCAGATCTCTCCCTACCTGGATAACCCTCTGAAGTAGTCATTGTCAATTTTGAATTGTGCTGCATAAACCTGAGTAGAATACTCCAAGTGCAGGCAAATTAAGATGAAACTCTTCCCGTGATTTGGGCACTCTATTCCAGTTAATTCACTCCAGTGTGGAATTTGCTGTTTTTTTTTAGCAGCTAATAAAAGTAGGGTTTTTTTTAGCTCAAGAATTAGAACTAAAGAAGCTACTTGGGTGAGAAGTGACATGTTTTCAAAAAATAAAACCAAAAAGTCCACCTGCTCTTGGAAAAAGCACCTTTGTGAGACAACCATGACCTGATGATTGAGAATTTCAGAGATTCAAGAATTGCCATCTGCTTTGCCTGATGAACTTTCCTGTTTTGACTGATGATTGTGCAGAAGCCAGAAAACACCTTACCTGGCTTGATGGTTACCCCCCCCCCTCAGGGCTTCTGTCCTATTACCTGTATGGTTACTGATGAAATTGCACTAGCCTAGTGGTTGTAGGGAGGCTTTGTGGTATCCGAAGCAGAACCTCTAGATTCAGTCAGAGCTTTGTCCCATAGAGTATCAGCCTTGGCAGCTCTCAGGTTTCCTCTTTCCTCCATGGATCAAAAATGGGCAGTAATACATATCACATACGTGTGTGTGTGTGTGTGTGTGTGTGTGTGTGTGTGTTTATCTCTATATATGTATGTATATAGCATGTGTATATGTGTATTATGTACATGTATGTATATATGTATGTATTGTATGTATGTGTGTACACACACACACACATGTATGAATGTATGTATGTATGTATGTATGTATATGTATGGTATTCAGCTTTGTTTGAGTATTTTCCCATGTCATTATAATTGTGCTTTTAAAAATGTAGTGACGTTTCAGCAGAATCTCATCTGCCATCATCAGACTTCTGTATTGGGTTTATCTGTGTGTCAGGCTTTTGCAGCCATTTCTGTTTTGAATTTGGTGCTAGCCTACTGCTGTGCCAGAATGGTTTTTTTCTTCATCCTGATTGGTTGGGAGTCTTGGTCTGTGTTTATTGGTCTTGGAGTTTGCTGTGTTCTGCTTGATTGGTGTTTCTAATATTTTCGGTCTGTTTTGTGGCTTTTTTTGGGGGGGGGTCTTGATTGGCTGGCAACATTGTGTTTCCTGCATTGGAGGCTTTTAGTGCAGCTTGGTTCCAAATAAATGGACAGCTATCATTTATTAGGAAGCTAGGTTTCATCTGGGTGCCTGGTTAGGGTGTGTTTGAGCTGGAGCTATGGGGGGGGGGAGGCCTCTTTGTGCCCAGGTGTTTGCCTGGCTTGTGATGTGGAGATTTTTTTGTTTGTGAGTTTATGATGACCCAGGGTGGGATACAAAATAAACACAGTCACAAAGAACAGTTGAAGCCTCTTTTATTCCTTCACTTTGCTTCCAAGCACCAAATATTCTTGATGGAAGACAAAAAACTCCCATACTCCATTACAAGGAGGAAAAAAGAAACACAAACCAGGCAAGATAAGGGCTGGAGGACTTCCACAGATAACACGCACTGGGAAGAATGCCAAACTCAAAGAGGAACCACCAACTAGTAGAACTTCCATGCTTTGTTTCCAGTGTTCTCCTGTACGCATGTCTGACCTCTTATTCAGTTGTCACAGTTGCAGCCCATGAAAAGGATCAAGGCCCTCTCCTCCAGAGGAGACCATCTCTCTCCCTTATCCTCTCCTCCCTGCGTGCCCTAGGATGGAGAAGGGATGGGCCTGGGTCCTCCTCTGACTGCCCAGCTGGCCTCTGCCTTCCCCAGCCTCCTCCACAACCTCCGGAGCCACACTTCCATTCCCTATCGACTGTTCCTCCTTTCCCTCAGAGTGAGTTTCCATCAGGGGCATGACAATATATGTATGTATGTATGTATGTATGTATGTATGTATGTATGTATAGGTTATCTTGTCCTGTCCCATCTTATCTGATCTTATTTATCTTATCTGTCTTCTCTTCTCATCTCATCTTATCTCATCATCTTATCTTATCTTCTCATCTCATCTCACCTCATTTCATTTTATCATATCTTATATCTTATCATCCTTGTGTGGCAAGTAGGGTTCCAGTGGTTCAGTAGCAGTGAACATTGTAATGCTTTGATATGGATTACTTGCATTTAACTGCATGTCCACACAGACAGAAATACAGGTGTTCTGTAAGGCTTACCCACCAAAAAGACAGAAAGGGCCAACTGTTCTTCTAGTGGGGGCTGTTATGGCTGGTGGTCTGGACCAAACACCCAACAGGTGCCTCCAATCTAACCACAGCTATTTTTAAGTCTTTTGAGAGTCCAGATGGCAACACAACAGGACAGGAGCTACCTAGAGGTGCAGTGTAAATATGTACTCTAATCGTGTTTTTGTTTTTTAAAAGTATCTCAAGGTAATTGGTGTCAGAGTGCCAGTAAGAAATCAAATTTCTCACATCCCCTTCTAAACACGATTACCTCGCACCACCTATATCAAACAGACCATTTTTTAAGACTTGAATCTGTGCTCAATTTCTTTTCTTATTATGGAAACATCTCCTGAAAATTGCAGGTATTTTGAACATCGGAATTAAGAATCCTTTTCAATGTATATGTCATCTCAGGAAACAGAAATTGATGATCCCACTGGAAAACTATTCTTCTCAACAAAATGTTATCTAAAAACATTGTCAAGTAATACAAGCAACGCTATAATGCATAAGCGATGTTGTCATCATTCATGGAATGGCTGTGATTTAATTTGCAGTAACAGAATGATTGGTGTTGAGCACCGGTTCAGAGCAGGATGGAATGAATTGATATTTTAGCAAAGTCATTTCATATCAAAGGCAAGACTATCAAGCCCAATCAGCCAAAAAACAACAACAAAAATAGGTAGACAAACATTGGATTAGGAAAGCTTATTCATAAACACCTTTCACAGGGTTTATTTATAGGAGAGATTATCGTAAATTCTCCAGCGAGGTGAATAAATAAAAATCCTACTCTTAGAAATGGTGCCAGTTTCCATCAACCTGAAAGTTTTAGCAGTGGAAAAAATAAATAAATTCCTCAGTTCTTGGCAGTGTCGTTGCTGCTATGATTGTAGACAGTGAATATTTGATCCACTTCCAAACTCAAAAACCTATAAGAAGCCTAAAATAGCCGAGCAGAATTACTGAATGAATCGGCCATTATTGCTGGCTACTGTTCTAGGTCCCATAAGCCAGAGGGATAATATTCCAAGTGATTCACAACTAAGGGTCTCTTTGACAATATCATCCTTGTCAAATGTGGATTTTCACAGAGGCTAGGCGGTCTTTTGGCTAATTAAGATGGTATGCCCCATTTAGCTTTGGGTGCTTAAATATGTTGCTCTTTTGAGTTTTCTCCTTATGCTAAAAGCTGGTATTTTACTTACAGTGTGTGACAACATGATCTTTTTTTTTTTTTTTTTTTAAGAATCCTGTTTCTTGTATCTCATTCTAAATATTTACTGAGCTCAGGAACTATTCTTAAATGTGCAAAATAAAGGAGGGATAAAAATGATGTTCTTTCTCAACCCATATGACATTGTGATACACTGAGGCTGCAGGTACTAGCATGGACAGTTGGTTACCCACCAGCACTATTGGAGTACATCAAAAAGAGGGAACTATTACTACTACTTCTCCTCCTCCTTTTCCCTTTCCCTTTTTCCTTTTCCTCTTCCTGTTCCTCTTCTTCTTCTCCTTCTTGTTCTTCTTTCTCCTCTTCCTCATCATCCTCTTCCTCCTCCTCTTTCTCTTCCATGTTGCTATCTAATAGCCCTCTTCCCCACTCAATTTTCTATTTATTACTGAAAAAGAAGTCATGGGACCAGAAATAATATGTTTAGCATCAGACCTTTTTCAAAGACACTGCAGTATTTATTTCAATCCCTTCCATTTAGTCTACCCATTGCCATCTTCTACTTCCTTCAACTTCCTTCATAATATATATATATTCCACTCTCATTTTCTGGGTTCTTCACATGCTCAGATCTACATGAATTTATCCTTACTAAAAAGGGAGCAATTATTCTACATTTGGGCTAACTCTGATTGTTAGTTCTTCTCACAGCCCTTGAAACGTATCTCCTATTCAACCATTCAGGTATGTAGATCAAGCACTATAGAGAACCACCATAGAGAATAGAGCTGGAAGAGATACTGGAGGTCTTCTAGTCCAGTCTCCTGCTCAAGCAGGAGACCCTATAGCATTTCAGAAAAATGGTTGTCCAGTCTCTTGTTAAAAACCTCCAGCGATGAAGTACCCACAACTTCTGGTTAATTGTCTTCACTGTTAGGAAGTTTCTCCTCAATTCCAGGTTGCTTCCCTCCTTGATCAGTTTCCAATGATTATGTTTCGTCCTGCCCTCTGGTGCTTTGGAGAATAATTTGACACCTCTTCTTTGTGGCAGCCCCTCAAATACAGGAATACTGCCAACATGTCACCCATAATTCCTCACCCATAAGTCTTCTAGACTATCACTTTCCTCCATTTTTGTTAACATCTTATTTTCACTGTTTTCATTCCATACAGTGCCATTAAGGGAAAATGCTTTCTTTATACAAAAATTGATAGCGAAGCCTAAATCTGCATATAAAATAAATGGATATACATAGAACAAAGGAGGAGGTAAATAAATACATATATAGACAAGATACAGATACAGATACAGCAAGTATATCTCTCCAAATGCACAGAGATAGTTTTGGTTGCTTGAGAAAGTGGCAAAAAAAAAACCCTTTTGGGTTTATAAAACCCTTTATAATGTTCTCTCTCATTATTAGCCCATCAATTTTCCCCCTTTTCTTCTTCCATTCAGTTCACAAATAGTTTTGATGCCCTTAAGGCCCTGTCACACTGCCCAATGGATGCAAAACGGACACAACGGACGAGCAAAATGTTCCATCCATTGTTATCCACTCTCAAAAGGGGCAAAAATTTGCATAACCGGAGCGGATAACACGGACGTGGGGAGGACGCAGGGCGGATGCAAAGCGGATGCGGAACGGAAGCCCAGCAGATGGAAGCGGATGGGAGTGGATCGCACATCCGCTAGGCTTCCGGGGGGGCTCAGCAAAGCAGACGCGGAACGGATGAAGCGGATGCACAGCGGATGCACAGCGGATTAAGCAGATGCAGAGCGGATGCACAGTGGAAGCCTAACAGATGCCTGGCGTTAATTGCGCATGCGGGGGGGATGCATTGCATAAGCCACGTGGATATAAAGGGAAGCAGCTCGCATGTGGCCAGCATTCGGAGGAAAGATCTGCTGCAGGATACATCGAGTCCTTGCCTGCCCTGCCTGCATGCCTGCCTGCAAGCCTTGCTTCCAGCCTTCCTGCCAGCCTGCCTCCAAGCCTCCTGGCCAGCCTCCCTGCCATCCTTGCTCTCTGCCTGCCTGACAGCCTTGCTGCCAGCCTGCCTTCCAGCCTCCCTGCCAGCCAGTCTGCCTGCCAGGCTTCCTGCTAGGCTTCCTGCCAGCCTTCCTGCCAGCCTTGGTGCCTGCCAGCCTCCCTGCCAGCCTCCCTGCCAGCCAGCAACCCCACAACCATTGGGAAGAAGCGAAAGTCTCAGCAACCTGCCACCATCCCTGCCAAGAAGGACAGGGCCACCTTCCCGCCCCCTGTCCCTGACTCTGCTTCTGCTGGGGCTTCTGCTGCTCAGGCTCGCTCTTCTGGTGCTGGAGCTTCTGCTGAAGCTGCTCCTGGCGGTGGTGCTTCTGCTGCTGCATACTCTGCTGAAGCTGCTCCTGGTCCTGCTGGTCCTGCTGGTCCTGCTGGTCCTGCTGGTCCTGCTGGTCCTGCTCATCCTGCTCGTCCTGCTCATGCTCCTGATCTTGCTCGTCCTGCTCGTGCTCCTGGTCCTGCTCATGCTCCTGGTGCTGCTGGTGCTGCTGGTACTGCTGCTACTGGTGCTGCTGGGGCTCCTGGTGCTTACTCTGCTGCTGCTGATCCTGGTCCTGCTGATCCTGCTGCTGCTGCTGATGATGATGATGATCCTGCTGATGATGATCCTGCTGCTGCTGCTGCTGCTGATGATGATGATGATGATTATGATCCTGCTGGTGATGATGATGATGATGATGATGATGATGATGATGATGATGATGATGATGATGATCCTGCTGCTGCTGCTGCTGGTGGTGGTGTGGAGGAGCAGCCCCTACCACCTGGGAGCCCCTCTGATGAGGGCCCATCTTGTCCTGCCAAAGGGAGGAAGAGGCGTATGCGGGGAAAGGAGAGGAGGCAATACTTCATTGAGGAGGAACACGAGGATGAGGTGCTGGAGTGGCTGAGAGAGAATGACTATCTGTGGCGGAAGGGACACCGGCTGTACAGGGACACCAAAAGGAAGCAGGCTGCTTGAAGAGAGAGGGCGGAGAGTGTGGGTTACACTTTGGAGGTGCTCCTCGGCTGCTGGAAGCACATGCACACCTGGTACGGTAAGCTGCACCTGAAGAAATCTGGCCAGGCCACGGTTAAGCTGACGGACAGAGAGACCTATGTCATGGCCAGGTGCAGCTTCCTGGAGGGTGAGATCCGCCACTGAGGAGCACCAGGAGCCCCTCTGTCTACCCTCTCTCTCCGGCAGCCTGCTGAGACCCAGTCCTCTTCCGGCTGAGAGTCAGTCCCTGTCTCCAGGCAGGTTTCTGTGGAGCGTGCCACGGCGGAGAACCCGCGGACAGGTGTTGTAACTGTGGTGGAGTGCATGGAGGACTCCCTGGTGCGGTGGGAGAAAAGAGACATCAAGTCCACCACAGTCGTAGCCGCATCCACCACCCCCAGCTCCGCCTCCACAGAAAGGCAGAGAGCCAGACAGCAGGAGGGGCAGAGCCACACTATCCTGCTGGAGATCAGGGACACCATCCGTACCAGTATAGATCTCCTCTCTCAGCTGGTCAGCACTGACTCCTCATCCCCCAACCGCAAGCCCTTCCTCACCTATGTCAACCAGACCCTCAAGAACATGGAGGAACCCTAGTACCAGGTGGTGAAGGACCGGACCACCGAGCTGCTTCACAACTCTCCAGATCCAGAGGAACCTGCTCCCACCCAGTCCAGGTCTGCTCCTCCACCCCAGGTGATGTCCCTCCCATTCCAAGGCTTCCCACAGCCCCTCACCTACCAGGGCTACGGCTACCAGGAGGTCCAGCAGCACAGGCAGCAGCCCTTCCCAGTCCAGGCACAGAGTCATCGGACGACACCGTTGCCACCGGTTCCACTGATACCACCGATGCCACCCACACCACCGATGCCAACCACGCCAGTCCTCACCCAGCTGCAGACCAGACAGCCCCACTACACTACTCCTTCCTCCACCCCACAGCCAAGCCCGGCCCCAGTACATCTGTCATCAGGACTGGGGCTGACACCCCATGGCATGGAGGAAGGACCTCTCAGCATCGCGGGTCTGAGCCAGCTGTCTGAGAGCTTCCTCAACACACCGTCCCCTGTTGTCCTCTCGGGGCCAGGCACCCCAATACAGACTAGCACTCCAGCACCACCCACCTCCACAGCACCTGGACCCTTCACCCCTGAGACTGGGCACACCTCCGAGTGACCAATAAGAGTGCCAGAGACTGGGTAGCTGGCTACCTGTGGATTTTATTTGGACACTTGACTTGGGTCATTTTTGTTTTACAGCTTGTTGTTCAATAAAGTTTATCTTTGATTCACACACTTGCTTCATTTCTTTTTTTGAAATAAAGTCTTGGTGGAAACTTTTAGAATTGGTTTAAGCCTTTGCATGCTTGTGGGATGGGTTAAGATAGCAGTGGGGTGGGCAGGGATACCTTTGGGATGGGTTAAGATAGCTGTGGGATAGATAAACCTCCAGTGCAAGCATAGTGGGACTGTATGGTCCACCCTCCCAGGTGCCACACCTTTGGCCCTTCATTAGTAAGCATTGATCCACACATTTGAACATAAACACAACTCTTTATTAAATGCCCTGTTCATTGTAGGGCCACTCAACATACATGGCCCAATCTCATCAGTGTTATGAGACAGGCTCAAGGAAGCATCCATTAACCATCTATCATCCTGTCTTGCCACTCCACCGCTCCAGCTGGGGAGTTGCACCAGTGTTTCAGGAGGTTGCGCTGCTTCTTCCCTTCCCGTGAGGCTCTCTTGGGGCCTTGCACATCCTCAGTGTCTATCAGGTTTCGCCCTTGCCTCCATTCCCCAGGCTCCATGTCCCCATTGCCTTGCTGGAGGTCCACGAGCCTGTTCTGCAAGAATGGGTAGCAGGTGCGCATGAGATTGTGCAGGATGCAGCAAGCTTCCACGATCCTCCTCACGGTCTCTCGGCGATGCTGCATGGTGGTGAGAAGTACCTGGAACCTGTTGGCCACGATGCCAAAGGCGTTCTCCACCACCCTCCTTGCCCTGGACAGCCTGTAGTTGAAGATCCTCTCTTCACGGGTGAGGCCTCTGGAGGTGTAGGGCTTCATGAGGTAGGTTCTGAGGGAGAAGGCGTCATCCCCCACGATGAAGTAGGGCACATCTTGCGTGTCGTTGGGCAGGGGTTCTGGATCTGGGAAGCCCATGATGAGGTTGCCTTCCAGCCCCTCCTTGAGGTCACTGGCGTTGTATACCTGGGCATCTGAAGATGAGCCACTGCCTGAAGCATCGATGTACATGAACTTGTAGTCAGCATCGACCATGGCAAAGAGGATGATGCTGAAGAAGCCCTTGGAGTTGAAATAAGTGGACCCCGACTTGGCTGGAGCTTTGCAGGCCACGTGCTTGCCATCTATGGCTCCAACGGTGTGTGGGAAGTTCCACCTCTGATACCACTGCTCTGCAACTTTCTTCCATCCTTCATCAGTGGAGGGGCACTGGAGGAGCTCCTCCTTGTATTCTTCGATGATGGCCTGCACCACTTCTCTGACCACAATGCTGATGGTGTTGTATGGCACCCTCCAGCCATACTGCATGCTCCTGTAGGTGGTCCCTGAGGCCAGGTGGCGCAGAGTGAGTGCCACCTTGAGCCCAGGTTCCAGGCTGGGCCAGAAGTTGCTGTTTGCCTTGGCCAACTGGGTGTCAGCCGCTGCACAACTTCGGCAAACATGGCTGGAGGCATCCTCATAAAGTTCTGGAATGCCCGAGTGTCTTCGTTCCTGAGCTCCACCATCAGCTTGTTGTACAGTCCGTACTCTGCTTTTCTCCCGATCCATCTTCGGACCCAGATGCTTCTTGGCCGCCTCCTTTTCTTCATGTAGTAGAGTTCACAGAGCCTGTAGATGGCTTCGCACTGTTGCAGAAGGATGGTGGCTGCCAAAAGGACCGTGTTATGATCCATGATTGACATGACTGGATGCTGTGGAAGAGCAAGAGTCAGATGAAGGCTGCAGAGGTCTGAACAGCTAGGCTGCTGGTCTGAAAGTGAGATGCAGGTGAGTTGCTCCCCCTTTTTATAGGCAGTATAGGTGTCCCTTTGCATCCTCTAGGCATCTTCTAGGCATCCTCTAGGCATCCTAAATATCCGAGATAGGTCCCCTCTGCGAATGTTTTTTCTGTTTAAATGCTTTGTTTCCGTGCTGTATCCGTTCTGCCTCCGTTCTGCATCCGTTCCGCGTCCGTTCCACTTCCTCCCTACGTCTGAGCGGATGCGAGTTGCGCGGATGCACAGCGGATGCCTAGCGAATATAGCGGATGCATAACAGATGCAGAACAGATGCGTAGCGGATGCAGAATGGACGAATTGGATACATTTTCCACGCAAAAGTTTTGAGCAGCTCAAAACTTTCTGAGCGGATGAAACGTCAATAAACGGATGCTGGACAGATAGAGAGGAAGCAAAACGGAGGCAGTGAGTACATCGCGTTTTCCAACGGATGGCAAGCTTTTTTGTCCATTTTACATCCTCTTTGCATCCGTTGGTGCAGTGTGACAGGGGCTTTAAATGCAGCAGAACTGTGATTATTGCTTAATGGGCAGTAGAGCAGACGAGCAGCAATTCTGAAAAATGCCCATTTTATTTTTTTTAAATAGGCAAGTTTCCTATCCCTTTTTAACTGCTAGGAAAATGTGAGGACATTATATGCATCCTCTGAGTTGCTAGTAATCTGGGAGCACACACAAACGAAAAGAGAAATTCTTTTTTCCCCACCCCCCTAACATGAATGAATAGGTGAAATCTATAATGACCAATTAAATGTTTGAATCAATGTCATATTAATTCTGTCTGGGAATTTTAGAAAGAACCAGATCCCATAAATATATGAAAATATTTGGGGGTGGGGGTGGGGTTTGGAGGGCAGAGGTGCTGGGAGTTCATACATTATCCAATTTTAGCAGTAAACATAGAGAGCTGAGAATACAGGTTCTTACTTATTCATATAGCCAGTCATATTTTATAGGCTGAATCTCTCTGCTGGTAAAAATTCAAGCCGATCTGTCTTCATTTGCTGCTGGGATTTACATATTGTTGTAAGCAATAAATCCTGCAGAAAAAGGGATCATTCTCCCCCCCCACCCACCCACCCCCCAAAAAAAATAATCCTGGGAAGTCTGATTTTGAGTGGTCATACAGATAGTTTTCGACTTACAGCCATATTTGGGGCCTGAATTTCTGTTGCTAAGCAAGTGCGGGTGAATTTAAGCAAATCACAACCAATTTGACAACCATTTTTGCAATGGTTGTGAAGTGAAATCATGGCTATTGTTGAGAGAAATCATAGGATCATTCATCAAATCCAGCTTCCACCCTTGACTTCACTTCTCAGGATCCATCTGGGAAGGTTGCAAGCGGTGGTCACATCTGCGGGTGGCTTCAAAAAAATTAGCAAGGAGTTTTCTTCCCGGTTTCTGGGTGGGCATGGTCATGGTGGTCGTGTCCCAGTCAGCCTCCTGCATCAGGGCAGGAGGAGTGTTTTTGCCCTCCCAGGCTTTCCTTGACCTTCCAGGAAGGCGAAAACAGCCTTCCCAGGCTCCGGAGGCTCTCTGGAGGCTAGAAACGACCCATTTCCGGCCTTCCTGAACTCCTGGGAGTTTTTTGCCCTCCCCAAGCCTCTGTGTGTGCCCTGCACATACCTACATCCTAAATGGGCCATGTGGAGACTCCTGGGAGGGATGGAGTGGGGTGGGCAGAGCCAGCCAGGGGTGGGATTTGGGGGTTCTCCAAACTGTGCACAATCTTAGCTCTAGGGGTTCTCCTGAACCCCTGTGGACCCCCAGCATCCCAGCCCTAGTCATATGACCTCTGGGTATAGCAACTGTCATGTATGCCAAGCTTTCAAATTTTGAACAGTTGCCCTTCGGAGAGGCTGCCATGCTCATATATTGCAAGGTCTTGTCCGAAGTCACTTTTTTGCCAGTGCTGGATCTAGTGAGCCTTGAAAAAGCCACTGGATGTTCCAAATTGGAAATTCTGAAGGCAGGGCAAGAAGCAACGGAAAGAAACTAATCAAGGAGAGAAGCAACTTAGAACCAAGGAGAAATTTCCTGACAGTGAGAATGATTAATCAGTGGAACAACTTGCCTCCAGAAGTTATGGGTGCTTCATCACTGGAGCTTTTTTTAAAAGAAGAGGTTATTTATTTGCAATGGGATAGAGTTCATGCTTGAGCAGGGGGTTGAACTAGAAGACCTCCAAGGTCCCTTCCAACCCTATTATTCTGTTCTCAATGGCACAGAGCTGGTTTTGCTCTCTCTTTTTCCATCTATCCAGCAACATTCAGCCTAGAATCTAGAATCTTCTGAAAGATGATTTATTGATAGCCAGGGAGAAGAAGCTGCACTGCTGTTGTGTGAGATCCAAGGTGAGAGAAATCTTGTTTCCTCATGCTCTATCTGTAAAATTAATGCATCTTCCCTACAAATCAGTTCATTCTGGATTAAAAAAAGAAAAGTACTTCTACTACTTGGAGAATTTGAGAGGTTTACATTAAATTTGGGGTTTATTACATGCCATAAACCCTAATCTGTATCTACATGTGCCTGTATCTACATTACCATATGGGAAACATTATCAAACAGCTAAAGCTTTGTACAATAATTCAGAGCTGCTAAAATAATATTTCAAGCACATATAGGCAATTCTCTCAGATCTTAACTGCAATCTGGGTTACCCAATTTTGCAGGCTGCTTCTTACCAACAATTAAAAGTTCATCTTATTTCAGTCATAGATGAGAGACCAGAACAAATAAAAACACAATTAAAAATACTAGCATAAAATAATAAATAACAACCAAAACCAATGATAAAATCCAGTCTGTCAATTTGCTTCTTACTATAGATTCTGAGGAAGATTCTATAGAATAGGATAGAATCTTGTCTCTATGGCAGATGGTTTCTTGTATGTACCTCTTAACATTAGAGTAGATTAACAGAGTTGGAAGAGACCTTGTAGGTCATCTAGTCCAACCCCATGCCCAAGCAGGAGACCCTACACCATTTCTGACAGGTGGCAGTCCAGTCTCTTCTTGAAAGCTTCCAGTGATGAAGCTCCCACAACTTCCAAAGGCAACTTCTATTCCCTTGGCTGATTGCTGAAAATCTCTCCTTATTTCTAGATTGACTCTCTCCTTGTTGAGTTTCCATCCATTGTTCCTTGTCTGGCCTTCGGGTGCCTTGGAGAATAGCTTGACCCCCTCCTCTCTGGGACAGTCCATCAATTATTGGAAGACTGATCTCCTGTCTCCCCTGGTCCTTCTCTTCCACACAATCATGCCCAGTTCTTGTAATCATTCATTTATGTTTTAGTCCCCAGTCCCCTCATCATCCTGGTTGCTCTTCTCTATTTTCCATTCTCTATCATCTATTAATCATTCGGAGTTGTTGTTTTTTTCCCCCAAACCTTTGCCTTTATGTCTGTGTATCCAGCATCTCTGGTTACATCACCTCTATGGCTAATCTGTCATCTCTTGCTTGAAGCCAAGAGGTTGGATAGCTCTTCCATAGAGCATAGTTAAATCCAGGGATTATCCTTGAGAAACTAGACTTCCTAAATAAGTTATTTCAGGTAGAATTTTGTTCTACCTTTGGAAGTAGAGTTTATTAAAAATAGAGAGCAGGATGTGGCTTTGTGCACTCAAATATTGGTTAAATATTTACCTTCAGCCCCAAGTCCTGCTACTATGCAACTTGTCTTGTGAGATGAATCTTCTCCTGGAAGTTCTACATAAATAGGTCTACATAAACTGAGAAAAAAAAAATCAGAGAATGGCAGTTCTATTCTAGACATAGAATTGCAAACAGAACACACAAAGAAGTTACTTAGACCTTAAGCCCATGTCACACTGGCCAACAGATGCAAAACGGATGCAAAACGGACACAACGGATGAGAAAAATGTTCCATCCGTTGTTATCCGCTCTCAAAAGGGGCAAAAATTTGCATAACTGGAGCGGATAACGCGGACGTGGGGAGGATGCAGGGCGGATGCAAAGCGGATGAGGAATGGAAGCCCAGCAGATGGAAGCAGATGGGAGTGGGTGGCACATCCGCAGGGCTTCTGGGGGGCCTCAGCAAAGCGGATGCGGAACGGATACAGCAGATGCAGAGCGGATGCAGAGCGGATGAAGCGGATGCAGGGCGGAAGCCTAGCGGATGCACAGCGGAAGCCTAACGGATGCCTGGCGTTAACTGCGCATGCGGGGAGGATGCATTGCATCAGCCCCACGGATATAACGGAAGCAGCTCGGAAGCAGGTCGCCATTCAGAGGAAAGACCTGCTGCCAGACAGATTGACAGCCTTGCCTGCCCTGCCTGCATGTCTGCCTGCCAGCCTTGCTGCCAGCCTCCCTGCCAGCCTTGCTGCCAGCCGGTCTGCCTGCCAGCCTTTCTGCCAGCCTTGGTTCATGTCTGCCTGCCAGCCTTGGTGCCTGCCTGCCTGTCAGCCTGCCTGCCAGCCTGCCTGCCAGCCTTGGTGCCAGCCTTTCTGCCAGCCTTGGTTCCTGCCGGCTTGCCAGCCTTGGTGCCTGCCTGCCTGTCAGCCTGCCTGCCAGCCTTGGTGCCAGCCTTCCAGCCAGCCTTTCTGCCAGCCTTGGTTCCTGCCAGCCTCCCTGCCAGCAAGCAACCCCACAACCATGCGGAAGCACAGCAAGCCTCAGCCATCTGCTGCCAGCCCTGGCAAGAGGAACAGGGCTACCATCCCGCCCCCTGGCCCTCACTCTGTTTCTCCTGGGGCTTCTGCAGCACGGGCTCGCTCTTCTGAGGCTGGCGCTTCTGCTGCTTCTGCTTCTGGAGGAGGAGCTGATGACAAGCACTCCAGCACCAGCCACCTCCACAGCACCTGGACCCTTCACCCCTGAGACTGAGCGACCAAGAGGAGTGCCAGAGACTCTTTTTTGTTTTATAGCTTCTTGTTAATAAAGTCTATTTTTGATTCACACACTTGCTTCATTTCTTTTTTTTTTTAATAAAGTCTTGCTGGAAACTTTTAGAAATGGTTTAAGCCTTTGCATGCTTGTGAGATGGGTTAAGATAGCAGTGGGATGGGTTGAGATAGCAGTGGGATGGGCAGGGATACCTTTGGGATGGGTAATAGCTGTGGGATTGATAAACCTCCAGTGCAAGCATAGTGGGACTGTATGGTCCACCCTCCCAGGTGCCACACCAACGGCCTTTTATTATCAATAATAATGTAATAATTATCCACACATGTCAACATAAACACAACTCTTTATTAAACGCCCTGTTCATTGTAGGCCAACCAAACATACATGGCCCAATCTCATCCGTGTGATGAGACAGGCTGAAGGAAGCATCCATTAAGCATCTACCATCCTGTCTTGCCACTCCACTGCTCCAGCTGGGGAGTTGCACCATTGTCTCAGGAGATTGCGCTGCTTCTTCACTTCATTTGAGGCTCTGTTGGGGCCTAGCACATCCTCAGTGTCGATCAGGTTTCGCCCTTGCCTCCATTCCCCAGGCTCCATGACCCCATTGCCTTGTTGGAGGTCCACGAGCCTGTTCTGCAAGACTGGATAGCGGGTGCGCATGAGATTGTACAGGATGCAGCAAGCTTCCATGATCCTCCTCACCGTCTCTGGGCAATGCTGCATGGTGGTGAGAAGTACCTGGAACCTGTTGGCCAGGATGCCAAAGGTGTTCTTCACCACCCGCCTTGCCCTGGACAGCCTGTAGTTGAAGATCCTCTCTTCACGGGTGAGGAGTCTGCAGGTGTAGGGCTTCATGAGGTAGGTTGTGAGGGAGAAGTCGTCATCCCCCACAATGAAGTAGGGCACATCTTGTGTGTCATTGGGCAGGGGTTCTGGATCTGGGAAGCCCACAATGAGGTTGCATTCCAGCCCCTCCTTGAGGTGACTGGCGTTGTATACCTGGGCATCCGAAGATGAGCCGTTGCCTGAAGCATCAATGTACATGAACTTGTAGTCAGCATCGACCATGGCGAAGAGGATGATCCTGAAGAAGCCCTTGGAGTTGAAATAAGTGGAGCCCGACTTGGCTGGAGATTTGCAGGCCACGTGCTTGCCATCGATGGCTCCAACGGTGTGTGGTAAGTTCCACCTCTGATACCACTGCTCTGCAACTTTCTTCCATCCTTCTTCAGTGGAGGAGCACTGGAGGAGCTCCTCCTTGTATTCTTTGATGATGGCCTGCACCACTTCTCTGACCACAATGCTGATGGTGTTGGATGGCACCCTCCAGCCGTTCTGCATGCTCCTGTAGGAGGTCCCTGAGGCCAGGTGGCGCAGAGTGAGTGCCACCTTGAGCCCAGGTTCCAGGCTGGGCCGGACATTGATGTTTGCCTTTGTCAACCTGGGTGTCAGGCACTGCACAATTCCGTCAAACATGGCTGGAGGCATCCTCATGAAGTTCTGGAACGCCTGAGTGTCTTCGCTCCTGAGCTCCACCATCAGCTTGTTGTACAGTCCGTCCTCCGCTCTACTGGTGAACCATCTTCGGACCCAGACTCTTTTTGGGTGGCTCCTTTTCTTCTCGCAGTAGAGTTCACAGAGCCTGCAGATGGCTTTGCACTGTTGCAGAAGGATGGTGGCTGCCAAAAGGACTTTGTTACAATCCACGGTGGACATGATTGGATGCTGTGGAAGAGGAAGAGACAGACGAAGGCTTCAGAGGTCTGCACCGCTGGGCTGCTGTTCTGAAAGTGCGATGCAGGCGAGTTGCTCCCCCTTTTTATAGGCAGTATAGGTTTTCCACTAGGCATCCTCTAGGCATCCTGCAGACATCCTTAATATCCGAGATAGGTCCCCTCTGCGAATGTTTTTTCCATTTTAAACGCTTTGTTTCCATGCTGCATCCGCTAGGCATCCATTCTGCATCTGTTCTGCGTCCGTTCCACTTCCTCCCTGCGTCCGCGCGTATGTGCGTTGCACAGATGCGTCGCGGATGCCTAGCGGATATAGCGGATGCGTAACGGATGCATAGCGGATGCGTAGCGGGTGCGTAGTGGGTGCGGAACGGATGAACTGGATACATTTTCCACGCAAAAGTTTTAGGCAGCCCAAAACTTTTGGAGTGGATGAAATGTCCATAAACGGATGCTGGACGGATAGAGAGGATGAAAAACGAAGGCAGTGAGTACAGAACGGATACATTGCGTTAACCAACGGATGGCAAGGTTTTTTGTCCATTTTACATCCTCTTTGCATCCGCTGGTTCAGTGTGACATGGGCTTTAATCGGGGCATGACAGGTTTCATTTTAAGCCATTGCATCTTGCCCCATTTATAAATAACCAACTTTAGTGGTCTCTTCACACCTTACCATCAAAGGGAGGGAGGATTTGTGTGTTATTAATAATAAGGTAAATTATGCACCAGGGTAGGCCTTTTATTATGCATAGCTCATTCTACTTTGCTAGTTCTATTTTTAATGAAATCTGGGTCAGACACTTCTAATAAATTTTAACTTGACTTGATTATGTTGCCTCTTGCAACAAGGACTGTGCTGTAAAATCTTGGGCTAGCTTTAAAGTACTTCTCTCCAGCTGCATGTCTTAATTCAGAATAATTATTCATTCATATTGTTCAGTTGTCATAATAATACTCAGATTATTATTATTTTGTTCTAAAGTTAAATTTGTGAGCTTATTATCAGCATGTGTGTGTGTGTGTGTGTGTGTGTGTTTCAGGAAGCTGGTCGCCTTCTGCCCTCTTAAATGATAGCACTAATGATGACAAAAGAACTGCACAATATCTCTGAAGTCATGGAAGTTATTTTCACTGCAGACATACTGTATACCTATGATTTAAAAAGTTATAAGAGCTGAAGTCTGTTGGATACCAGGATTTGAAACACCAGGATACCAGGATGTTCTTCTCTGCTAACAATTTGGTTTTACACATTTTCTTTCTTCCTTTTTCCAACCATGAAATCCAGGGGTGGGCTTCAAAAATTTTAGCAAAGGGTTCTCTGCCCAGTTGCTGGGTGGGTATGGCCTAGTTAGCCTCCTGCACCATGGCAGGGGGGCATTTTTGCCCTTCCTGGGCTCCAGGGGCTTTCCTCAACCTTCCAGAAGGGCAGAACAGCCTTCCTGGGTGCCGGAGGCTCACTGGAAGCTAGAAACGGGCCAATTTCCGGCCTTCCCAAACTTCAGGGAGGCCTGTTTTTCACCCTCCCTGAATCTCTGTGTGTGCCCTGCGCTTACTTGCATCCAAAATGGGCTCTGTGGGGACTCCTGGGATGGGTGGGGTGGAGTGGGCAGAGACGGCCAGGAGTGGGATTTTGAGGTTCTTAACTAGGGGCTCTCCCAAACCCCTGTGAATGCCCAGCAGCCCACCCCTGTTGGAAATGACTCCAAATAACAAAACATGGACGGGTGAAAACACAGAGATTTTTATTTGTAAGCTTAAATCAAAGCAGACAAAAGTTGAAAAGCCATTTGAAAAGAATGAAAAGAAAAGGATCTTAGCTTATCTCAACATGAGGTTTGAGCTAAGAACCACACCTTAAGGTTTCAGTACATTACATTCTGTAGTTTTTCTATCCCAGCACCCCGATGCCCCTCCTACATCGATCCAGCTAATCTGAAATGCCTTATGGAGACAACATCATCTCTTTCAACACCTCTCAGTGATCACCCATCACATATTTTGCCAACATAGCTTTTTCTTATCTTACTTGTCATTAAGGAATGTCCCTTCAGCAGAGCCTCTTTCTAACAGTCTGAGAAAAAAGAAATATCTATTCCTAACACCACACTTGTTACATATTAATGTTACATTCAGTACATCTTCTTTTTAGCCACCCTAGAATAACATAATGATTATATGCATCTCTAACATATTCACCTATGCAAAGTAAAAGTTTGGTTATAATTTAAAATCACAATATGCCAAGATTAAACTTAAGCAGATGCTTTGAAAAACAAAATCTAACTTCAATTGTTCAAGGAAGTTAATGTTTATCTTCTCCTATTGTCCTCCTAATTGATCACTTTGGTCTTTTGTTATGTCAAATGTATGTGTGAATTGCCTTGACAGTTTGAGATACTTACTAATTCCTGGAGGAAATAATGGTGGCATTATTTGATGCAGAAGGATGCAATTGATTGCAGGTACATATTTAACAGTGAGTAAATGCATTAGAAAATATATTTACAGCAGAATTACATCAAGATAGCAAATGTCTATAGAGCAACTGTATTCTTAATGCTATACTATACTCTTCACCGACATTTTATTTTTGAATTTTCTTATTTCTAACACCCTTGAATCAAGCTGAGCATTTACTGGCTGGATGCCCTTCCTAATGCCTATGTGGAGTTCACAGCAAATATTTTCTCTTTGCACCTTGAGAGAGAAACATCTGTGATTGCCTAAAATTGTGACCTCCTACATGTAAGGTGAGTATCTGCACCTCTAGGCCACCGCACCGCTCAAATTGGCAGTACACCTACTTACTGTTTAAACAAGAATGTAGTAAACAGGTTGTACAATATCTTTCAATTCTTGTTAGAGGCCAGCTATGACTAACCTGTCTGACTGCTGGTTGGAGGCTGTGATAAAAGTTGCATTATTAGTTCTCAGTGCTATTTAAATGAACATCTGAAAGGGGATATCAAATGAGGTCCTAGATAAACCTTTTCATTGCATATTAAATTGGGCATATGCAGAGAATGGCTTTCCCCATTATAGCCCGCTAAGGCATTTTATTTAACACAACATTAGTCCTATCTATGACTTTCCTTAATAAACTGATTACTTTTAGCATTAAGAGAAAATAAGATAATTTCCCCTTCATTTGTACAGCATGGTTCTCTTCATTCTTAGAAAAATGCCTTCCAATTCTTTCATGGAAACATTTAAGGGCTGAAGCCAGTTTCAGATTATATTAAAAACACTGCCACATTTTTCGTAATAATAGAAAATATAGCAGAAACTTGTGGTTGCAGATTATCAAATGAAAACTTCATTAGGGCCAAAAGGACCAATGGTTAGGAGCTGAAATAGGAGAAGACCTCAAGGTTCTGGCCTATATGTACCTGCATGCATTTTTTTTTCCTGCAGCTGCTGGAGTCACCATTTTACACAATTTTCAAAAATCAGAGCCATTGTTTCCAACCAGTTTGAAACAGGAAATACATAGTGGGATCAGGGCAGTTAAGGGAAGAAACAGGACCATTAAAAGAGAGAGGCTTAAACCCAGAAGACAAGGAAGTCTGAGAAAGAGGTTCAGAGTAACCCCACCTTAGTTACTCTAGGTATAAGTTGTGCAGGATAATTATTTTTCAAGACTCTGCTACAACACCCAACAAGCAGGAAAAATCTTTCCAGAAATATTGAAAGTGCTTGATATATGTTAAATTAAGAAATGCACACACTACGCTAATAATCACATGGAAACATACACGGGGGAGAGAAAAGGGGGCAGGGAGGGAGAGAGACATCTGTCAAATAAACTCAAGTGGAATCATATTGAAGGAAGGAAGGAAGGAAGGAAGGAAGGAAGGAAGGAAGGAAGGAAGGAGCCATTGCCAAAAGCTGCAACTAGATAAGAAAAGTGGTTACTTTATTAATTGGTTCCTAGAAAGCAAAAAAGAGTTATTTGCACATTTTGTCAGGCAACTCTCTTGAGATGGGTACACCATATTTTTTAAATTATAGGCCTGAAGGCAGGGTGGAGCAGTGAGGTTGGTCAGATGTTTAGTCCATTCATTTATAATGAATACTCTTGATAGTTAAGAATAAATAAAATGGAAGGTGTGGTTTTTGAATGTTTTAGGAAGAGAGACAGAGTATAATCACAATGGATGCAATGGATGACTTTTGAGCTGATAATGAATGGTAATTATGATAATTATCAATGAAAGAATGAAAGAAAACATCACTTCGTAATCAGTAATGGGGTAGAGGAGAAAATCCATGTCTTCTATATTCCGGAAAATGTTGCAAGTGCTATGGAATAAATAAAATTTCCCATGCCATCAAAACAGAGAAGGAACTGAACTTCAGATAGAACACTATAATGTTAGCAGCACAATCTAGTTTTATAAACTAAACTCCTAATATAATGCTTGTGTGTGTGTGTGTGTGTGTGTGTGTGTGTGTGTGTGTGTCCATCCATCCATCCATTGGATAAATTGAGTTGCTAGAGGTATTTGTCAAAGAGAACTGCGAAGCTGTTTATGTTTGGAATTGGGAGGCATCTCATGAGGATTATTCTTGATCATTGGAATTCATACAATGGAGTTCAAATCTCACTCAAAATTAGTTCCCTGAGATTCGCATTCTTGATCATAACAGTTCCTTCTTTGGTCCTTTGTCTGTGAAACTTTCTCTTCCCAATATAAACTTCTATAATTTTATTACTCTATAGAGGAAGAGGGGGGAGAGGCAGAGGGAGAGGCAAAAGGGAGAGAGTTAGGAGGAGAAGGGGAAGGAAAAGGAGATGGAGAAGATTCTAGTTTATGGTAAGATTTTAAAAAAGCAAATGCTACATGCCCACAGAACATTGATTCTTATTTCATAAGCATTCAGCATTGCTCACTTGGGAAAACCGATAAAAGGAAAGTAATGCCATTTTAATTGCCGTTTAATATGATTTATCCTTTTCATAAGACAGGCCCTAACATTGCATGATCCTTGAGCTCACTTTGCCAGAAGCAAGGTCAGATAGGTGGATCGATGTTAGGCAGAGGAGGAAAAATAAGAAAGAAAGAAAAACAAGTGATACATAGAGATGGACAGATTAGATAGGTAGATGGATGGAGGGAGGGAGGGAGAGAAGGATAGCTAGATGATAGATGGATGGATGGATAGATCTAGCCATCTATCCATCCATCTATGCTATAGATAGTAGCATCTATCAATATGCTAATGGTACCAGTTATAAATCTCAATTGCACACCGATCATCTGATGCTATCAATCTCCTGCCTTCTGAAGAAACTGCACAAATGTGGCTCTGTTGCCGTGTTACAAGCCTTTTGGATGCAATGTACATTGACCCTGAAGTAGCAGGGGGTTGGACTAGAAGACCTCCAAGGTCCCTTCCAACTCTATTATTATGTTATTCCGTAATTAATTTGTTCTCCCAACAAAAGAAGAATCAAAGTCACCTCTGCAAGTCTAGCTTAAAAGTACCTTAGACAAGTCAAGTATTAAACCAACTGTGTATAATTGCAATATTTGCCAGCTGTATTATGGGGCAGGTATAATTTGTTTACTTTAACAGATGAGTTAGCATGAACGCAATGTGTATTTATGCCACAATATTGTTGCTGTATGAATATGTCATATGGCTTAAATTTGCTTGAGTTTAGTCGCTAATCCACCCAGAGTTCTTATGAAGCAGATAAGCTTATTAATGCTGTTAAAGGAATACATAAACAATAATAAAAGAATACATGGATTGCAGAGTAGTATCCAAAAATTATTCCCATAAGCCATACCGTTGATGAGGAAAAAATAGACAGAAGAAAAAAATGGACTAAGAAAAATAGGGAAACTAATAGCAAGGAGATTAAGTATTTAAATGGTTCTTTTTGTTTTATTCACCCCCTAACCCTAACCCCATCTTTAACTGTTACAAGTAAATCCATACAGTTTTCTAGCTGACCGACTCAGCTACTGCCTGCCCTTGTAGATCAATGCAAATCATTTCTAGGCCATCAAAATCCTGAAATAAAGAAACAAAAAAAAATCAATTCTCATAATTAGAGAAACCTCTGTTGGGTTGCCTGGAGGCAACCATTCACCATTGGCATAGAGCTGAGTGTGTGTGTTTGTGATGGGGTGTGGGGGGGACGGAGGGAGGATTTTCAAAGCTGATGTTGTGATCATTTTACAAATAAAGTCTTCTGTCCAAAACCCAAAGCCATTGGAGAACAGATAAATGCAACCATCTCCATGGAGACACTGAACCCAGTAGGTTGAATTCCAAACTGTCTTACATAGCAGAGCAGTGTTAGCAGGAAGAGTATGACTTCATAAAGAATTGCATACATGAACCTCCAAATCTTTTTACATAGAAGAGGCGTAAAGAAATGGAAATAACAGAATAACAGAGTTGAAGGGGCTTTGGAGGTCATCTAGTCCACCCCTCTGCTCAAGCAGGAAACCCTGTGTCATTGCTGACATGTGGCTCTCCAGTCAATTCTTAAAAGCCTCCAGTGATGGAACAGATTAACTTCTGAAGACAAGCTGTTCCACTGGTTAATTATTCACTCTGTTAAGCCCATGTCACACTGGCCAATGGATGCAAAATGGACACAGCGGACGAGCAAAATGTTCCATCCGTTGTTATCCACTCTCAAAAGGGGCAAAAATTTGCATAACCGGAGCGGATAACATGGACGGGGGGAGGATGCAGGGCGGATGCAAAGCGGATGCGGAAGGGAAGCCCAGCGGATGCAAGCGGATGGGAGCGGATGGGACATCCGCAGGGCATCCAGGAGGCCTCAGCAAAGGGACGCAGAACGGATACAGCGGATGCACAGCGGACGTGGAACGGATGAAGCGGATGCACAGCGGATGCACAGCGGAAGCCTAGCGGATGCCTGGCGTTAATTGCACATGCAGGGAGGATGCATTGCGTCAGCCCCAAAGATATAACGGACGCAGCTTGGAAGCAGGTCACCATTCAGAGGAAAGACCTGCTGCCATAAGGATTGGCTGCCTTGCCTGCCCTGCCTGCATGTTTGCCTGCAAGCCTTGCTGCCACCCTCCCTGCCACCCTCCCTGCCAGCCAGCAACCCCACAACCATGCGGAAGCACAGCAAGCCTCAGCCATCTGCTGCAAGCCCTTGCAAGAGGGACAGGGCTACCATCCCACCCCCTGGCCCTCACTCTGGTTCTCCTGGGGCTTCTGCAGCACGGACTCACTCTTCTGGGGCTGGCGCTTCTGCTGCTTCTGCTTCTGGAGGAGCTGATGACAAGCACTCCAGCACCAGCCACCTCCACAGCCCCTGGACCCTTCACCCCTGGGACTGAGCGACCAAGAGGAGTGCCAGAGACTCATTTTTGTGTTATAGCTTGTTGTTAGTAAAGTCTATTCATGATTCACACACTTGCTTCATTTCTTTTTTTTAATAAAGTCTTGCTGGAAACTTTTAGAAATGGTTTAAGCCTTTGCATGCTTGTGGGATGGGTTAAGATAGCAGTGGGATGGGTTGAGATAGCAGTGGGATGGGCAGGGATACCTTTGGGATGGGTAATAGCTGTGGGATAGATAAACCTCCAGTGCAAGCATAGTGGGATTGTATGGTCCACCCTCCCAGGTGCCACACCTATAGCCCTTTATTATCAAAAATGATATAATCAATCATCCACACATGTCAACATAAACACAACTCTTTATTAAACGCCCTGTTCATTGTAGCCCAACCAAACATACATGGCCCAATCTCATCCGTGTGATGAGACAGGCTGAAGGAAGCATCCATTAAGCATCTATCATCCTGTCTTGCCACTCCACTGCTCCAGCTGGGGAGTTGCACCATTGTCTCAGGAGGTTGCGCTGCTTCTTCGCCTCACATGAGGCTCTGTTGGGGCCTTGCACATCCTCAGTGTCGATCAGGTTTTGCCCTTGCCTCCATTCCCCAGGCTCCATGTCTCCATTGCCTTGTTGATGGTTCACAAGCCTGTTCTGCAAGACTGGGTAGCGGGTGCGCATGAGATTGTGCAGGATGCAGCAAGCTTCCATGATCCTCCTCATGGTCTCTGGGCTATGCTGCATGGTGGTGAGAAGTACCTGGAACCTGTTGGCCAGGGTGCCAAAGGCGTTCTCCACCACCCGCCTTGCCCTGGACAGCCTGTAGTTGAAGATCCTCTCTTCACGGGTGAGGTATTTGGAGGTGTAGGGCTTCATTAGGTAGGTTGTGAGGGAGAAGGCGTCATCCCCCATGATGAAGTAGGGCACATCTTGCTTGTTGTTGGGCAGCGGGTCTGGATCTGGGAAGCCCACCATGAGGTTACCTTCCAGCCCCTCCTTGAGGTGACTGGTGTTGTATACCTGGGCATCTGAAGATGAGCCGTTGCCTGAAGCATCGATGTACATGAACTTGTAGTCAGCATCGACCATGGCGAAGAGGATGATGCTGAAGAAGCCCTTGTAGTTGTGATAAGTGGACCCCAACTTGGCTGGCACTTTGCAGGCCACGTGCTTGCCATCTATGGCTCCAATGGTGTGGGGGAAGTTCCACTCCTGATACCACTGCTCTGCAACTTTCTTCCATCCTTCTTCAGTGGAGGGGCACTGGAGGAGCCCCTCCTTGTATTCTTCAATGATGGCCTTCACCACTTCTCTGACAACAAAGCTGATGGTGCTGGGTGGCACCCTCCAGCCGTACTGCATGCTCCTGTAGGTGGTGCCTGAGGCCAGGTGGCGCAGAGTGAGTGCCACCTTGAGCCCAGGTTCCAGGCTGGGTGGGAAGTTGGTGTTTGTCTTGGTCAACCTGGGTGTCAGGCACTGCACAACTTTGTCAAACATGGCTGGAGGCATCCTCATGAAGTTCTGGAACGCCTGAGTGTCTTCACTCCTGAGCTTCACCATCAGCTTCTTGTACAGTCTGTCCTCTGCTTTTCTGGTGAACCATCTTTGGACCCAGACTTTTTTTGGGTGCCTCCTTTTCTTCCCGTAGTAGAGTTCACAGAGCCTGTAGATGGTTTCGCACTGTTGCAGAAGGATGGTGGCTGCCAAAAGGACTTTGTCACAATCCACGGTGGACATGACTGGATGCTGTGGAAGAGGAAGAGTCAGATGAAGGCTGCAGAGGTCTGCACAGCTAGGCTGCTGTTCTGAAAGTGAGATGCAGACGAGTTGCTCCCCCTTTTTATGGGCAGTATAGGTGTCCCTTTGCATCCTCTAGGCATCCTCTAGGCATCCTCTAGGCATCCTCTAGACATCCTTAATATCCGAGATAGGTCCCCTCTGCTAACGTTTTTTCCGTTTTACATGCTTTGTTTCCGCTAGGCATCCGCTAGGCATCCGCTAGGCATCCGTTCTGCATCCGTTCCGCTTCCTCCCTGAATCCAGGCGGATGCGAGTTGCACGGATGCGTAGCGGATATAGCGGATGCGTAACGTATGCGTAACATATGCGTAGTAGATGCAGAACGGACGAACTGGATACATTTTCCGCGCAAAAGTTTTAGGCAGCCCAAAACTTTCTGAGTGGATGAAACGTCCATAAACGGATGCTGGACGGATAGAGAGGAAGCCAAACGGAGGTAGTGAGTACATCGCATTTTCGAACGGATGGCAAGGTTTTTTGTCCGTTTTACATCCTCTTTGCATCCGTTGGTTCAGTGTGACATCGGCTTTAGCAAATTTCTCCTTTCATTTTCCTTGTCTCCTTAATTACTTTCATCCATTGTTTCTTGCCTTGCCTTCTTGTAAAATAGCCTGACCCCCTCTTCTTTGTGGCAGCCCCTCAAATATTGAAATACTGCTATCATGTCACATCTAGTCCTTATTTTCACCTAGACTAGACATACCCAATACCTGCAACTGTTCTCTTTTAGCCTCCAGCCCCCTAGTAATCATTATTGCTCTTCTCTCCACTCTTTCTAGAATCTCCACATTTTTTATATAGTGTGGTGACCAAAACTGAATGCAGTATTCCAAGCATGGCCTTACAAAGGTCTTGTAAAGTGGTATTAACACTTCAGGTGATCTTGATTCTGTCCCTCTGTTTGATGCTATCTAGGACTGCATTGGCGTATTTGGCTGCTGCCACACAGTACAAACTCATATTTAAGCGATTGTCCATTAGGACAATCCCATCAAATCCAATGCATAATAATCTAGACAATATATACCAAAGGCCTATCACTGAGCATCTGGTCACTGAGATGATCTTTGATATGAAAATTAAACGCTTTAGCTGCAAACATGGAATCAATTTCAAAACAAATCTTTATTACAGACAAAGACTGACATGAAAATGGAGAGCCAACCTCTTCAAAATATATTAATTAGATGGGAGCCACAACAATTCAAGTGGAATAAGGTGGTTTAGTCTTACAGCCCTTCTCTCATATCAGCCAAGAAAAGACCACAATGGACTCTGTCTCTTGGGTGCACATGTGTGTGTGTTGGGGGTTTAATTAGATTGAAATTTATGTTTTATTGTTTGCAATTCCATACATCTTGGTTATGTAAGAGGGGAAAAATCAATATAGCAAGTATTTATCTCTACCAGATAACTGCATATCTGCTAACATCCTGTTGTTATGGAAGCACTGGCTATTGTAAATAAAAGTTCCCTTAGACTCAGAGGTCAGTTGTGGATCTCAAAGTTGTTTCCAAAGAGCATGTAAAATCTAACTTAATAATCTAGAGAAAAATGTTCACCTTTTTTATATTTGTTTATTCTTAACAACAAACATAAACACAAAACATAATACATAAAACAATGCAGAAATCCAAAAGATAGATAACTAAATAAATAATAGATATGGGGGGGGGGGGGCAGGCAGGCAGGCAGAATTTTTGAAAGCTAAGCATCTTTCTTTGTCTCTTCTGGATAGCTCAACTCCAAAACCTGAAACAATCAGGCAAGAAATCACATTTTTGTCAGGAAGGGAAGGAGTTTTAAAAATGGTTCATTTTCTCCTGCACCATCCATCCCATGCACTCTTCAGCACTGGTGCATGGCACGAAAGACTGAAGGAAATAAAATTCTGATAATCTTATCCTGAAAAAGTTTGGTCATCAGGAAAAAAAAGAAAGAAAAACCACCAAGTAGTGGAAGACGAAAAGAATGGAAATAGGCATTAGGTACCACTGCTTCAATTCTAATTTCATTGTAAAATAGCCTTTTGAGAGCCAGGATGTAATGGTCTGGATCTTGATTGTGCCCAACCTAGTCTGCACACATTAAAATTAATAAGAGTTTAGTTCTGTTAACTGGACCCTTTGTTTTAAAAACCACAAAAATCCTGCCTAAAGAGGAAAGGTTGAATCCTCCTCCTTTCCTCCCTGCATCTCAGAAAAAAGAAAGGAAGGGGAAGATCTCAATCAGCAACCAAATAGTTTTCATTGGCAAAACATTACATTAAATGTGATGATTTCCCACAGTTTCCATTCTGTCACCTTAAAAATATGCATGTTCTAGTTTCCAGCCTGGATCAAGATATAAAAAGACAAAAACTACCATAGGGAGCTGCCTCCCACAGCTCATAAACTACACCAATTTCATGTGTGTTGTTATTTTTTTAAAAGCCTGGATGCCACGAGTGCTTTGCTACAAAGGATCAGTTGTAAATCCCTCTTTGTAACATTGAACAGTCACTAAATGAATGAGATGGTAAGTCGGGGACTACCTGTATAATTTTGAACAAAAAAAAGCACAAGGTTATTGACATTTTGGCCATCTACTCTGCTGTAGCAGGTTAGATAAGGTCCCTAAATGGAACACTTACCAATATTAATTTTTTTTAAAAAAAATCTTGCTTGAATAGGGGAAAGTGGACTATGTCACTACAATGTTTAGTTACAATCTTGCTTGTTAAGGCTACCAAGAATTTTTTCCCCGAGATAGTCCCTAGAGACATCTCTGTATTAGATAAAATAAAAAGCATAAAATGAAGGCCTTTTTCAGCATCTTTCTTATGAAAGGTTCTCCATCTTGAAATTCAGTAGGAACTCCAGAGGGTGAATGTCATTGTCCAGAGGATCATGGGTTTCCCTCTTCCCTCTTTGGCAGAGCTTCAGTGCTCCTGCTGCCTTAAGAAACTTCAAAATGTCCTCAAAGATCCATCTCATCCTGGGGACGCTTTTTTGAACTATTACCATCTGGCAGGCGGTACAGGATAATTAAAACAAGGACAAATAGACTGCAAAACAGCTGCTATCCCAGGGCAGTAGCTCTATTTTATTCTACGGTATAGTGCAATATTAATGCAACATCAGACAGGGGTTGTATTCTACCCGTTCAGACTGGTTCTATAGAACCGGTTGTTACATTTCTGTGCAGTTCAGAGAACCAGAAATTCATGCCCCTGGCTGGCCCCTCCCCTCTCTCCCCTCCCCTCCCCATCCAGTCAGTCCTTATTGTGCATGCCCAACAGTAAAAATGCCCACCAGGAGGCTTCCCTCGGGCACAGGAGGCCAAAAAATGGAGTGCGTGGGGGTGCTGCAAAAAAAGCCACACCCACCCAGTCACCTAGCCACACCCAGAGAACCAGTAGTAAAAATATTTGCATCCCACCCATGACATCAGGGGTTTTCAATTCAATTGTATAGAATGCAAAGGATGTGTGTTTGTGTTTTATTTTTATAGTTATAATGTACACTGAACATGGCATTTAATTTCATTGTACAAGGTGCAATGACAATAAACTAAACTAGAACTCATGTTCTCACCACTAGACCGAACTACCTCTCAGTCACATATCTCAAAATATTTACTAACAAGTGAAGTACCAACATTTTTATTCCCAAATATTTCAAGCATGGACAATTAAATTGATTTGGAGATAAGCAAAACCTTTCTTAAAACTCGAACTGTAAATGATAGTCAGCCTGTATGTCAAGATGCAGTTCGATAATCTCATTATTCTCTGATTTTTTTTTCTGAACAAGAAACCAATTGTCACACTCAAATATTTATAAGCCCCAAAAGGTTCATTTGTAATAGTGGGCAAAAACATATGCACAATCTGACAAAGACAGAGAGAATATTCTTTTTTTCTACAATGAGAGGTGATTGGCATGGAAACTAACAAGTTTTTTTTAAAGAAAATATTAGATAAAATTGCATTGCTTCAAGACAGCTAATATTTCTTAGTGGATTGAATGATATTACAAAAATACCTGAAGTTGTATTATTATATCTTCTCCATCTGCTCCTAAAAATAAGAATCTTTTATTTATATGAAAGATGCTCAGTTCTATACAATGTGAACATATAATCAAAAAAGGAAATATAAGATTTCTTTGCTTTAAAAAATGACAATTTTCAATTGGACACCCTTTTATTTTATCTTACCTTGCATCCTTGTCAAACTTTGTCAATTGATATCCTCTTTTTTATATATATTTTGGTCTCAGAGACCTTTTATTTCTGTCCTGTATAATAAAATAAGCCTTTATTTAAGATGCATCTATTAAAAGCAGATGATCTTACTGGAATCAAATAATTGTATTTTTTTTCCCCTGAGTTAAAAAGTGGATTCCAACTCAACTGTCTGGCATTCACAAATATTATTGGGAATTTAAACTATTCTACTATTTTTCAGCTCTTGGGGGGGGGGGGTATTGTGATTCAATTTTATCTACGGCAAAATTAGACCAGCTGTGGGTATTACAAAGGAGGCTGAAAAATATTTCAATCACATTAATTTTACTTCTCTATTTATTTCCAGAGCATGAGGTTGGCTAAATCTGATGGGATTTTATATTTTTACTTTTTAAAATTACATCTGAGTCACATCTGGAAAGTTTTTTTTATGATGGAACAAGTGCAAGAATTCAGAAGGGAATTTAAAAAACTTTATAACATTCTCAAAGCCAGCAAGGGGAGAAAAAGGGTTCAAGGGAAATCAGCTTCAAGCAAAATCTCTATAGCAAAAAGGTCTATAGCTGTAGTTCACACTTTCCTATCTAAAATGAAATAGTAACTCGATAACCTTTGACCCTTTGGGTCATCCTTTGAAAGACAGTGAGTTTGGTCTGATGTGACCAGAATGAATATTGAATTTTATTGAATTGTAGTGCTGCCAGTTTGGTTTGAAAATTTCTTTGCTGGCTTTGAGGATGTTATTTTATGTTATTTTTTGGTTTTTTGCCTCTTCCTCTCTTCTCTTTCTGCGTGTGATTATCGTTCTGGAGATGTGTGCCTGCATCTCCTCTGCCTCTCCTTCTCTCGCGTGACAAGTCCTGCCTATTTGATACTGGAGCCATCTGACTCTTGTTCTCCTCTTTGAGACTTGAGGCTTAAATCCCCTACCTCTTCTTTTTAATAAATGAAATACGAGGTACAACATAGGCTACTCCTATGATGAATGATTGAGGGAACTAGGTGTGTCTACTCTCACCAAGAGAAGAACGAGGCATCATATGATAGGAGTCTTCTAGTACTTGAGGGCAGTGTTGGGATTCTATTTTTTTACTACCAGTTCTGTGGACATGGCTTGTTGGGCATGGAAGGGGTAGGAGACTTTAATATCCCCATTCCCTCCCCACCCCACTAACCTGCTTTCCAGCTCTGTTCTCCTGTGCAAGGCAACCAAAGAAGACCCAGCCTATCAGCTGAGACTCAATGGGAGAACAATAGATGAGGCAGGCCAGTCAGAGGTGGCATTTGCCAGTTCTCCCAATTACTCAAAATTTCTGCTACCAATTCTCCAGAACTGGTATTCCTGCTGAATACCACCTCTGCTTGAGTGGCTGCCACAGAGAAAAGGATGTTGACCTATTCTTCAAAGCACCAGAGGGCAGGACAAGAAGTAATGGGCAGAAGATCATTAAAGAGAGATCCAACCAAGAACTGAGGAGAAATTTCCTGACAGTGAGGACAATTAATCAATGGAATGGGTTCCCTCTGGAAGTTCTGAGTGCTCCATCATTGGAGGCTTTCAAGGAGAGATTGGGTTGCCATTTGTCCAGAATGGTATAGGATCTCCTGGTTGAGCAGCGGGTTGGACTAGAAAACTTCCAAGTTCCCTTCCAAACCTATTATTATGTAGTGTTTGAAGCAAGTTGGCTTCAGCTACTACTGTAGAAGGAACTATCAATGAGCAAATATGAATGTCATTACCTCCATGTATTGCTTTTCTTTGGGAATAAATGAAAAGAATTCCAAATCTGATTCTGTTTCCATTCATTGCAAAATGAATGAATTGCAGCATTCACCACTTGGAATATGAGTAGTCTTTCCAAAAGTGATATTCTTCAGATCTTCTGAGTTACGATCCCCAGTGAACTTGAGGAAGATCAGTTGGAAAAGCAGTCATGAAGAAAAAGGGAAGGGCAAAAGAGGATGGAAATAATGATCCCTGCAGAAATGAAACAAGGTGATCATCTCAGATCTTGAAGATTCAACGAGACCCCACCAAATCTTAAGGGAAGATTGAGCCGTCATTTTGGTATAATTAAGAGCTTGTATAAGAATGTCTATCTGTCTGTCTGTCTGTCTGTCTTTCTCTGTATCTATCTACCTATCTCTGTATCTATCTATCTATCTATCTCTGTATCTATCTATCTATGACTTATCTATCTTTTCTATCTACCTTCCCTCTATCCCTCTATCTGTCTATATTTTCTATTTTTCTATCTATCTGTCCATCTGTCTATCATCGATCTCTCTTTTCTATCTATCTTCCCTCTATCATCTATCTGTCTGTCTATATTTTCTATCTGTCTGTCTGTCTGTCTGTCTATCCATCCATCCATCCATCTATCCATCCATCTATCACTGACTCTATTCATTCATCTGTCAAGAAATTTTCTATCTTTACCAACCAATAGATCAGTGAAGAAACAAGTATTTATTTATGTAACCATGTATCTATCTAAATTCATGTTTGAGAAGAAAGTGAAAAAAAATGCTAACGCTAATGACAAGCATATTAACCACTAAATGCTACGCTATATATATTTTTCCTATTAAACAATCCAGCTATCTGTCTTTCTTGAAGCAGCCCAGCTGTATCAAATAATGCACTACAATTAGTAAAGGGCCTGTCACATAGCCTGACGGATGCAAAACTTATGTAAAAAGGGCACAGCAGACGAGAAAATGTTCCATCCTTTGTTATCCACTCTCAAAAGTGCCCCGAATTTGCATAAGCAGAGCGGACAACAACGGAAAGGAATAGACGGGGGGAGGACGTAGCCAGGATGGAAAGCAGATGCTCCACGGAAGCCTAGCGGATAGAAGCGGATGGAAGTGGATGGCACATCCACGGGGCTTCCGGGGAAGCACAGCAAAACGGACGCGCAATGGAAAGAGCGGATGCAGAGCGGATGCTGAGCGGATGAAGCGGATGCACAGCGGAAGCCTAGCAGAAGCCTAGTGGATGCCTAGCAGATGCACAGCGTTCACTGCGCATGCAGGGAGGATGCATTGCGTAAGCCCCGCAGATATAAAGGGAGAGAAGCTCGCAAGCAGGTCACCATTCAGAGGAAATACCTGCTGCCAGACACAGCTCCAGCCAGCCAGCCAGCCAACAACTTTGGGGAAGAAGAGAAAGCCTCTGCCATCTGCTGCCAGCCCTGGCAAGAGGGACAGGGCCACCATCCCACCCCCTGGCCCTGACTCTGCTTCTGCTGGGGCTTCTGCTGCTGGGGCTGACTCTTCTGGTGCTGGAGATTCTGCTGACGCTGCTCCTGGTGCTGGTGCTTCTGCTGGTGCTTACTCTGCTGGCACTGCTCCTGGTACTGGTGCTTCTGCTGGTGCTTACTCTACTTGCGCTGCTCTTGGTGCTGGTGCTTCTGCTGGTGCTTACTCTGCTGCTGCTGATCCTGGTCCTGCTGGTCCTACTGGTCCTGCTGGTCCTGTTGGTCCTGCTGGTCCTGCTGGTGCTTACTCTGCTGATGATGATCCTGGTCCTGCTGGTGCTGCTGGTGCTGCTGGTGCTGCTGGTGCTGCTGGTGCTGCTGGTCCTGCTTTTGCTGCTACTGTTATTGCTGCTGCTGCTGCTGGTGGTGGTGTGGTGGAGCAACCCCTACAACCTCGAAGCCCCTCTGATGAGGCCCCAGATGGCCCTGCCAGAGGGAGGAAGAGGCATACACGAGAATGAGAACGGGAGAGGATGCAGTACTCCATCGAAGAGGAACATGAGGATGAGGTGCTGGAATGGCTGAGGGAGAATGAGTATCTTTGGCGGAAGGGACACAGGCTCTATCGAGACACCAAAAGGAAGCAGGCTGCTTGGAGAAAGAAGGCGGAGAGCCTGGGCTACACTTCGGAGGTGCTCCTCAGCTGGTGGAAGCACATGTACACCTGGTACGGGAAGCTGCACCTCAAGAAATCTGGCCAGGCCACGGTCAAGCTAACGGACTGAGAGACTTACGTGATGGCCAAGTGCAGCTTCTTGGAGGGTGAGATCCGCCACTGAGGAGCAGCTCCTCTGACAACCCTCTCTCTCAGGCAGCCCGCAGAGAGCCAGTCCTCTTCTGGCCAAGAGTCAGCTCCTGTGTCCAGGCAGGTATCTGTGGAGCGTCCCATGATGGAGACCCCCCCCCCCCGACAGCTGCACTCCTCGTGGCGAGCACGTGGAGGACCCCCTGACACAGTGGGAGCAAGGAGAGGGCACTTCCACCAGAGACCAACCGACATCCACCCCCAGCTCCAGCTCCACAGAAAGCAGGCAGAGAGGCAGATCGGACGGGCAGAGCCACACTGTCCTGCTGGAGATCAGGGACACCATCAGAAGCATCTCCTCTCTCAGCTGATACACACCGACATACCATCCTCCAACCGCAAGCCCTTCCTCATCTATGTCAACCAGACTCTCATGGACATATCTGAATCACAGTACCAGGTGATCAAGGACAGGATCACCGGTCTTCTTCACAACTCACAAAACTCTCCAGACCCAGCTGAACCTGCTCCCACCCAGTCCAGGTCTGCTCCTCCACCCCAGGTGATGTCACTGCCCTTCCAAGGCTTTCCACAGCCCCTCACCTACCAAGGCTACGGCTACCAGGAGCTCCAGCAGCACAGGCAGCCCTTCCCAGTCTAGGCACAGGTACATCGAATGCCACCGGTGCCACCGATGCCACCCATGCCACCCATGCCACAGATGCCACAGATGCCACCCATGCCACAGATGCCACAGATGCCACCCATGCCACAGATGCCACCCATGCCACAGATGCCACCCAAGCCTCACCTCACTCACCTGCAGACCAGACATCCCCACAACACTGCTCCTTCCTCCACCCCACAGCCAAGCCCAGCCTCAGAACATCTGTCATCGGTATTGGGGCTGACACCCCATGTCCTGGAGGAAGGGGCTCTCAACATCATGGGGCTGAGCCAGCTGACTGAGAGCTTCCTCCACACACCATTCCCTGTTGTCCTCTCAGGGCCAGGCACCCTAATGGTGCCTCAGACCAGCACTCCAGCAGCAGCCACCTCCACAGCACCTGGACCTTCACCCCTGAAACTATGGGCACGCCTCAGAGTGACTGAGAAGAGTGCCAGAGACTGGGTTGCTACCTGATGACTTTATCTTTGGTTGGGACACTTGGGTCATTTTTCTTTTACAGCTTGTTGTTAGTAAAGATTATCTTTGCTTCACACACTTGCTTCATTTATTTTTTTCAATAAAGTCTTGGTGGAAACTTTTAGAAATGGTTTAAGCCTTTGCATGCTTGTGGGATGGGTAAGGATAGCAGTGGGATGGGCAAGGATACCTTTGGGATGGGTAATAGCTGTGGGATGGGCAGGAATACCTTTGGAATGGGTAATAGCTGTGGGATGGGCAGGGATACCTTTGGGATGGGTAATAGCTATGGGATGGGCAGGGATACCTGTGGAATGGACAGGGATACCTTTGGGATGGGTAATAGCTGTGGGATAGAAAAGCCTTCAGTGCAAGCATAGTGGGACTGTATGGCCCACCCTCCCAAGTGCCACACCTATGGCCCTTTATTATCAATAACAATTTAATCATTAATCCACACATTTCAAGATAAACACAACTCTTTATTAAATGCCCTGTTCATTGTAGGGCCACTCAACATACATGGCACAATCTCATCAGTGTGATGAGACAGGCTGAAGGAAGCATCCATTAAGCATCTACCATCCTGTCTTGCCACTCCATTGCTCCAGCTGGGGAGTTGCACCAGTGTTTCAGGAGGTTGCGCTGCTTCTTCCCTTCACGTGAAGCTCTGTTGGGGCCTTGCACATCCACAGTATCTATCAGGTTTTGCCCTTGCCTTCATTCACCAGGCTCCATATCCCCATTGCCTTGTTGGAGGTCCACGAGCCTGTTCTGCAAGACTGGGTAGCGGGTGCGCATGAGATTGTGCAGGATGCAGCAAGCTTCCATGATCCTCCTCACGGTCTCTGGGCGATGCTGCATGGTGGTGAGAAGTATCTGGAACCTGTTGGCCAGGATGCCAAAGGTGTTCTTCACCACCCGCTTTGCCCTGGACAGCCTGTAGTTGAAGATCCTCTCTTCATGGGTGAGGCATCTGGAAGTGTAGGACTTCATGAGGTAGGTTCTGAGGGAGAAGGCATCATCCCCCATGATGAAGTAGGGCACATCTTGTATGTTGTTGGGCATCTGGAAAACCCATGATGAGGTTGCGTTCCAGGCCCTCCTTGTGGTGATTGGCATTGTATACCTGGGCATCTGAAGATGAGCCGTTGCCTGAAGCATCGATGTACATGAACTTGTAGTCAGTATCGATCATGGTGAAGAGGATGATGCTGAAGAAGCCCTTTTAATTGAAATAAGTGGACCACAACTTGGCTGGAGCTTTGCAGGCCATGTGCTTGCCATCTATGGCTCCAATGGTTTGGGGCAAGTTCCACTTCTGATACCACTGCTGTGCAACTTTGTTCTAGCCTTCTACAGTGGGGGGGCACTGGAGGAGCTCCTCCAGGTATTCTTCGATGATGGCCTGCACCACTTCTCTGACCACAATGCTGATGGTGTTGTGTGGCACCCTCCAGCCGTACTGCATGCTCCTGTAGGTGGTGCCTGAGACCAGGTGGCACAGAGTCAGTGCCACCTTGAGCCCAGGATCCAGGCTGGGCCGGAAGTTGGTGCTCTGCTTGGTCAACCTGGGCCCTAGCCGTTCCACAACTTCATCAAACATGGCTGGCGGCATCCTCATGAAGTTCTGGAATGCACGAGGGTCTTCGTTTCTCAGCTCCACCATCAGCTTGTTATACAGTCCGTACTCTGCTCTTCTGGCGATCCATCTTCGGACCCAGACACTTCTTGGCCACCTCCTTTTCTTCACGTAGAACAGGTGAAAGAGCCTATAGATGGCTTCGCACTGTTGTAGAATGATGGTGGCTATCAAAAGGAGTGTGTGACGATCCATGGTGGAGATGACTGGATGCTGTGGAAGAACAAGAGCCAGATGAAGGCTGAAGAGGTCTGCACAGCAGGGCTGCTGGACTGAAAGTGAGATCCAGGTGAGTTCCTCCCCCTTTTTATAGGAAATATAGGTTTTCCGCTCAGTGTCCTTTTGCATCCTCTAGGCATCCTGCAGACATCCTTAATATCTGAGATACATCCCCAATACGAATGATTTTTCCATTTTAATGCTTTGTATGTGAGCTGCATCCACTTTCATCCTTTCTCTGTCCATGCTACTAATGCTGCATGTCCGTTCCGTGTCCGTTTCACTTCCTCCCTGTGTCCGTTTTCCGCTGGAGTTGATTTGAGTTGTGCGGATGCATAGCAGATGCCTAGCGGATATCGCGGATGCATAACGGATGACGACAAATGTAGAATGGATGTTCCCCGTATGCGTTGCGGATGCAGAATGGACGCATTGGATACATTTTCCGCTCAAAAAGTTTGGTGCAGCTCAAAACTTTTTGAGCGGATGAAATGTCAGTAGACGGATGCTGGACGGATAGAGAGGATGAAAAATGGACGCAGTGAGTACAGAATGGATGAATCGCGTTAACCAATGGATGGCAAGTGTTTCTCTCCATTTTACATCCTCTTTCCATCCATTGGTGCTATGTGACAGGGGCTTAATCGAAGGTGTAGGCATGCAGATATGGCATGTCTCAGAATAAAATGGATTTTCCGGAGAAACGAAGCTCAACTATATCCCCCAAAGCGAGGAAGGACATGGACCCTTGAACAGATCCAGACAATTTTATTCATACTCTACAAGCAATGCTGCTCATGCATGACAACTTTAAAACGTGTGGATTTCAACTCCCAGAATTCAACAACCTGCATGGCTGGATGTGGAATTCTGGGAGTTGAAGTCCACACATCTTAAAGTGGACAAGCTTAAGAAATACTCCTCTACAGCATCTCTCCTTTTTGTGCTTTGTATTCTTGGTTGGTGGAATGCACACCACACTGATCACAATGCCATTTTTGTTTTCTGGAGTTATTGCTCCAGAAAGCAAAATAAAAAATAAAAGTCTGCCGAGGTTGAGAAGGGAAAGGGTGAAAACATTTCCTTCCCTAAGGAGTCATTTGCCATCTTCTCTTATTCGAAAGATTTATTACATCAAGTAGCCATAGTTGTTGATGGCATACTTGGGCAAAAGAGTTTCCTTACTGAAATTCTGTCATTTCCAATTGGTAAACATCAGTGGCTCCAAGAATACATTGTATTCCAATCACAATAACCATCTTCTCAAAGTCATTTGAGAGACACCAAGAATATAGTATGATGGGAAAATGAAGGGGAAAGGAAATAAATATAGAGAACTAAATATCCTCCAAAATATGAAATGACCATAAGAAGTGCTGTATAAAAGGTTCCCTTTTTTTTGCTACACGGTTACCATCAATGGAACCTCTTTTTTATGATAAAGAGGTAATGGAACCTCTTTATCAATGGAACCTCTTTTTAAAACTGTTGTATGGCTTCCAGGCTGTCTAAAACAAAGTGTGGGTAAATTTCACAGCAATCCTATGTTGATTAAAGGCCAAATTTCAAGGATACCAAGTCAGAAGGGTATGAACTCTGAAGCCAATGGCTATTCTAAAGTCCTTGATATTTTGATTTCCTTCTGGAATCTAAGAGATGGAAGGGAACATCAAAGTACATGAAGGTCTGCAGAATATGGTAAAAAATATAAGCAAAGCAGCCATGATGGTCCAATTAAAACTCTGCAGGCCTCAAAATAAAATCATATTGAGACTCTGAAAAGAGGGCAGAGAAGCGCAACAATGATGATTGGGGGACAAACATATGAAGAATGGTTCAGGAATTGGGTATGTAATTTCCTGACAGTGAGAACAATCAGCCAACGGAATAGCTTGCTTTCAGAAGTTATAGGTTCCCCATCACCCACAAGGCTTTTAAGAGGAGACTGGAGAGCCATTTTTCTGAAACGGTGCAGACTTTCTTGTTCAAACAAGGCATTCGACTAGATGGCCTTCAAGATCCCTTCCAACTCTGTTATTCTGTGAATCTATGAATTGGGGGCCCCATAAAAATTGAGCAGCTCCAGGAACTACAATTGTCTATTTTCAGCCCCTGAACCACAGAACTGGACTAAATATGGAAGAAAGTTGTAGGGGTGGGAAAGCAATCTTAATTAACTCAGTGGTCATTTTCCTCAGTGAAATATCTATTTGCTTGTTGTTGTTTTTAGATGGCAGGAAACATTTGGGGAACATTTGTTGTTCCTTGTTTCTGTAGCTGTACATTGCCAAAAGACAGGATTACATAATCCTCTGAGGCGTTATCTGGTTGGGTTAGCCATATCACACCTCTAAAACCTAAGATTCAACCCATTGACCAAGGCTGTTTTTGACAATCTTGCTGTCTTACTTTGATCAACTGAAATTTCCACTGCAGCTCCTGCAGATTACACACTGCAGCAACTGAATTAGCTAAAAGCACAAAAATGCACCCAATCACAGTCACACAGCATGATTAAAGTTCTTTAATTAAGCAAGTTATACTATAGCCTAACAATTTCTAATTAACCTCTGACTGGCTTCCAAATTAATTGCAAGTATTCCAATTCAAGCATTGGACATTTTTCAATTTAAAGCCATCCTTGGTGCCTTGGGGGACTTATTTGTGAGTGAAATGGGAGAAAATAAAACTTCAGAAAGCCCTAAAGGGAAGGAAGTTTCTGCCCAACTCCTAGTGAGCTGTGGCTATTATGAGAACAATTAAGGGACTAAAAGTATGAGGTTGGGTTCATTCTCTGAGCTTGTGGGTTGGTTTCTGAATGTTGTATCACCAAGCTAGTAACATCTTCAGTGGATTTTAAGGGATGTCATGTTCTCCTGTTTATAAGGGCTTTGTGTGGTCAATAGGTCTTATGATGGTGAGTCACGTCAGATCTTCATCTCACCCATCAGGTGAGGTTTTTTTGATGGGTCAGGTGTGGGTTACCAGTGAGAATCCTGTGATGGGTCTAGTAATGGGGAGGTTACATCAGGTGAGGGGCATTGGGAGGGGAACTATTGGTGGGGGGGTGCATGTGTGGGTTGGTTGGTGCCGTCTCTGATTGGTTTTGTGGTTGATTTGGATTCTGGGCGTTTCATAGCCTGGTTGTAGATCGTTGTGTCTGTTGCTTTTCTCCTTGATTAGCTTCCATTGTTTCTTGTCCTGCTGTCTGGTGCTTTAGATAATAATATGACCCCCCTTTTTTGGGGGGCAGCCCCTCAAATACTGGAAGACTGCTCTCATGACCTCTATCATCCTTCTTTTCTCTAGACTAGCCATACCCAAATCCTGCAACCATTTTTCATATGTTATAGCCCAAGTCTCCCAAGAGTCTTAATTACTCTTCTCTGCATTTTTTCCAAAGTCTCAACCTCTTTTTTGTAATATGGTGGCCAGAACTGGATGCAAGATTCCAGGTATGGCCTTACTAAGGCTTTACAAAGCAATAATAACCACTTCATGTGATTTTGATTCTATCCTGCAGAAAAAACAATTTATTACCAATCTGTTGAGGACCTCTATACTGCATGAGTCAAAAAGAGGGCTCTGAAAATATTTCCCGATCCCTCACATCCTGGACATAAACTGTTTCAACTCCTTTGCTTAAAACGACACTATAGAGTCCTGCACACCAGAACAACGAGACACAAAGACATTTTCTCCCCAAATGCCATCACTCTGCTAAACAAATAATTCCCTCAGCACTGTCCAATTATTTACAAAGTCTGCATTACTATTACTATTAATCTTCTCATCACTCCTTATCACCCATCCCTTACCACTTGTGACTGTATGACTGTAACTTTGTCGCTTGTATCCTAATGATTTAAATGGATGGTTTCCTAGTATGATTTGATTGCTTATTGTACCCTATGACTATCATTAAGTGTTGTACCTTATGATTCTTGATTCTTGACAAATGTATCTTTTATTTCATGTACACTGAGAGCATCTGCACCAAGACAAATTCCTTGTGTGTCCAATCACACTTGGCCAACAAAGAATTCTATTCTGTTCTGTTCTATTCTATTCTCCCTCTGTTTTTGCAACCAAGGATTGAATTAGGTTTTGGGGGGCATACTACCAGACATATATTATATCCTTAGAACCTGAATTCTGTCCAGTAGGTCTAGGAAAATACATTCCTTTCAATGTTTTTGCACTGCATCTCACTAATTTCTCAACTCACCAACCACAAAATTAACCAAAGGGCTGTTGAGCATTATTAGTCTATAAGTATCATTCGGAATGATTACTCCGATTGGATGGGCACTCAGTAAAGTGGAGAACTTGCCTCTTTTTATATTAATTCCACACCTGGAATTTTATACACCCAGAATGTCTCCTGTCTGTTTTAAACACCGACATTCTGTCAAATGTTTTACATTATTTTGCTTCCTTCCCCTTGAGCATTTCATTTCAAGAAGGAGTGATATTTCTCCTTTCTCCTCTCAATTTCAGCTCTGTACTTTGGGGAATATATTTTCCTCTTCAGCACAGGGGAATAATTAATAGGATTCAAAGGCTTGTCTACACAATCACAAAGAAGCCAAATTAACTGCATCTCTAATATATCTTTTTCATTTGTTTAGGTGCCTGATGTTGGATCAACAGAGATGACTGTATTTTTTTTTTTACAAATAATTGCCAATATTCCCATCTGAAACATTAAATCTTAGAGCTCACTTAGTTTACAGCATCATATTGAACATCAGGATAATATTTTTAGAGTCCTCCAAAACAGATAACTGCAACCATCCAGAGGGAGGTCTGCATCTCCAATCCCGCAGGAGAGACTTAATATATGTTTTTTGAAGTTTTTATGCTGCTACCCATTCATGGGCTGACATCATTCAATAAATTTCATCCTAAATACATGAGAATTCAGAGTCAGGGTGACACCTCTGAAGAGACAAGTTCTTTTTTCCCTGCAAAGCTTTCCTTTTGCTTGTTTGTTAGTTAGTTTGTATGTATGTTTGTTTGTTTCTTTATATTTTATACCTTCTAACTGCCTATCTCCTCCAGAGAGGGGCTCTGGGCAGTGTATAATTTAATTTAATACATTTTTCTCTCTTTTCTCTATACTCAGAGCCAAGCTGCACTAAAAATCTCCAATACAGGAACACAATGTTGCCAGCCAATCAAGACACAAAAAAAGCCACAAAACAGACAGAAGCAAATTGAAATTTGGATTTCTCTACAAATTGGATTTGTAGAGAACTGTGATGTTATCTACAGTATCCACTTTCTCTGGAGTGTGGAAACATAGCACAGTTATTATTACATTTCTCCATAAGCCTACAATATATGAATTAACCAAGTAGAGATACTTTCCCATATATTTTCCTTCAGGCAATGATTTGATTAAAGTTACTGGGCATGACCTTACCCTTTCTCTGTAGGAGAAGTCATGTCAGGGCCTGGGGATGGAGTGAAAAGAGGGATCGCCCTAGAATCCCTACATAGCCACAAATAAACTAAGTCCTACCTCCCTTGGGTGCCTTTGACCCTGATCTAACTCTGACCAGGTGATGTTCACTAGTTGCGAAGTTTCCCTGTGCACTGGCCTTTAGCAATAAATCAGCTTAATTGAACCTTCACACGTGGACTTGTGCCTGACATGCCCTGTGATATTGCCACAGCTATATCTAATCTTTCCATTATAATAAGTTTTCATGTGTGCCTGCCCAATTTGTTCCTCTGCAGCAAAGAATGGCACCAGAATCTCCAAACTGAAATAAGCAAACACTTTAAAAACCCTGCAAGGGTGGGAATGATTTCAATCCCATTCCAGAAGCCTGTTTCCTTTGTCACAGTGATCCATTCCTCCATCGTAAATGAAAAAAGGGGGATTTATCCTCACATTGAACTTAAGGAAAGCCACGATCGTAAGTTTCATACAACCCATTCAAAACTACCTGCTTGTACACCAGGAATCATCAAACATGTTTCAGATCTCACATCTGTTTCTCTTGGATCGAGATGGGATTACTACAAATAACATGGTTGCCCGTCAAAGGGAATTAAATGTATCATGCCAGCCTTTTTATTTTAAATCAATGCCACGATATTGAGAAAATGGAATTTGTTGCAATTTGCAACTGACATTTTCCAAAGCTTGTAATCCACAATGATCTCCCTCGGCATTACTTTATATAGCTTCTGGGTTTTTGCAAAATATGGCATGGTGTTATGCAATATGACATTTGGATGGTTTCCCAAGAGAAAGCATTTTATTAAGCATTTAATAACTGCATATCACACTTCTGTCAGACTAGATTAAAAATTATATGAGGACTTTTTTTTTTATTTTGAGTTTGATTAATCTCCAAGAGTTCAGAGATTCGTCTAGAACATAAAAATTTGGGGGGAATATATTTGAAAGGTCCAGAACTTCTAATCTAAGCAAAATTGTTCTGAAGACCTACAAAACAAGGACAGATTCCGATGATTTTTCTGCATGTTTTAAAGATGCCATTTTCATCTACAATATAGAAACAAATCTATTCGTGGTGCTCTCTGAACTTGGTTATTTTCTTTTGCAGACGTTTCATGATCAAACTAAGTGACATCATCAATGCTAGTAGGCAAAGGGGATTGCTCTCATTTTATATACTTGCCCAGTCAGTGTTTTCGGGGGGGGGGGGGGTTGGACTAGATGACCTACAAGATCCCTTCCAACTTTGATTATCTGTTATCTGTTCCTTCATTAGTCTGTCATTAACTTCTTGATTGTTTGTCTAAGTTGGTAGTTCTTTAATTGGGGTCTTGTTTGCTTCTTGATTGAAGGTCCAGAGCAGCGGTCGTGGCCCACTTGTGGGCCTTGAGAAAATTTTGGTGGGCAGCAGAGAAATCCCACCCACAGAGCACCCCCCCAAAGCAATTAATCCAGGCTGTGCAGAAATACAAGGCTGCTCCGCCCACATGGTCCGCAGGAATGCTCCCCATCCACTCACTCCTTACCCGCAAACTTGCCTGTTAAAATTGCTATTTTTCCTTTTTCCGACCATCATCTGTTCTGCTGTGCCAAGAGATTTAAATTAGCTAGGAAACAGGAAATGGTTGGATTTCTTGCTTTCTTGCTAGTCTTTAGATCTTAGGCTCCTCCCTTAGGACTGAATGTTTGCTTGCAGGCAAATTCAGTGCAGACTCATGGCAAGCAAATTTGAGAGACTGAACTAGCAAATGGCAGATCGATCTCTGAATGAATCTGTGATTCTGTGAGCAACTCAATCTGCCTGCCTGATTTGCCTGATTTTGGGTAACAGTTGCTCTTTTTTATAAAAAATTCAATATTTATATAAATATTTATAATATTTACATGCAAGCCATACCCAGACAGTCACATGACCACCAATCCACACCCACAAATTAGGCCACACCCACAGAACTGGTTAGTGGTCCCTGAGATTTAAAATTATGAGTTTGGTGGTCCCTGAGGTCCAAAAGACTGGAAACCCCTGGTCTAGAGATATTCCATTCCAATTTTACTGAAGTGAAATATTTCTATGAACAACTGCATATCTAGGATATTTCTTGGAACCTGTGTCAGGAGGTGAGGGCAGACCTGCCAACCCCTGATAAAGGAAAATCTGGAGACCCATGAAAAAAAATCTGGAGATTCTATAAAAAATAGTGAGATTCTATTTTTTTCCCGATCAAGATTAAACAAACCCCTTTTCCATCGAGGAAAGTCATTAAGTTTATTTAAATATTTTATTTGTGTTCCCTGTTGTAAGAAGATGCAGCTTTCTTTGATGATTCCAATAGGTCATCACTAGGACGAAACTTATAGCAAGGTGTCATTTCTTCTGGATAAGCCAACCTCATGGCCAAAATGTTAGACAAGGTGCCATCAAGGTGCCATTCTTTTTCTTTTTACATCAGACATGGGTATATTTTAATGAATTTTACAACGGAACTTTACTAAATGCAGAGAAACTGGACACAAAGTTGCATGTGACGATCGCAAACACTAAAGCGGTCACGTGAATAACTAACCAATTAGAGCATGTTTTATCCGGTGGTAGAAAAAGCAAAATGGAGGCGCCCAGAGTAAAAAGAAATGTGCTATATGTATATATGACTTTACGGTAATATCGATATTGCGTGATCTGAGAAGTGGCGTCATGTCGTTTGTGTGAGAATCAGATTTTTGCACGTATAAGTCGACCCCCAAATTTGGAAAAAAAAAAAAAAGCGTTTTAAATTTGGCGTGAGATTGAGGAGCCTTGTTGTGAGACCGTGAGAAATGACAAAAAATCATGAGACTCACGGCAGAACCGTGAGAGTTGGCAGGGCTGTGAGGGGGAATACTCACAACTAGTTCAAACTGTGAGCAGAGAGGAAGTATGAGTTCCTTGAGTCTATCACTTACTCTTTAATAATAATAAGGTTTTTCTTTTAGAAAAAAAGAGACTTTCCTAATGAAGGAAAAGTTTCCATTCCAGATAAACAAAAAATGATTACAGTAATTGCATTTATTATTGGATATTATGATTTATGGATGAATAATAACATTATAAAATATTGCATTTTATAATTTATTAATGGATATCTTTGTTATTATATTACACTCACACACATATATATTCTATTTATGAGACAACTTCTTTCATATTTGCATTGAGGAAAATATTCCACCCAACCATTAAATAACAATGAAGTTGGTATTATTTCATGCTGAGATTTATTTTATTGCCTGATATTTTAATTATTATCTTCCTGTGGATAATTTTTACAGTACTTATAACCTAATTTTAGGTTCCTAGGATTTTGCAGAAGAGAATCTTTTTTTTTTTTTAATAGTGATTAGCAATTAGATTTCACATCTCTCTGTTATATGATGTAAACAAAGCAAAAGGGACTAATTTGAGGGTTCTTAATTAAGACAATGGCTTCATATAATCATAATTCAAACAATGTCCAAAGAATATAAAATGATAAAGTCCTGGGAACGCATTCCTTCCTGATAGCTAAATCCTTCTGCAATCTCAAATCTATACTTTAAACTTATCTTAGAAGTTCAGTGTAAATTCAGTCTTTCTTTCCCTTCTGTTTCATTCCTTGATCTTACCTTTTTTAAAAAGAAATTATTTAAGTCTGTTCAATATAAAGCATGAAAATAGAAGATATCTTTTGAAGAAGAGACTTAGATTTTGAGCACAATCTTGTCACTTTATATATAACTAGCTTGATACCAGTGCTTTGCTACGAAATTATGTGGTGGGACTTAATTTTGGGGGAGGAAAATATGGGGGGGTGTTAAATTGTGTCTCTGCCTACCAGCATTCATCAGTATTCATCTGGCAAGAATCCTGTCAGTATGTGAGAGAGTTGAGGGTTTTTTGGAAACTGAAACAGTATTTGCTGTGGGAGCAAGAAGGAAACAACAAGGAGCCTGGATGTTGATTAAAGCCCTGTCACACTGCCCAACGGATGCAAAACGTTAGTAAAAAGGACACAACGGACGAGAAAAATGTTCCATCCGCTGTTATCCGCTCTCAAAAGGGGAAAAAATTTGCATAACCAGAGCGGATAACACGGAAAGGAACGGATGCGGGGAGGACGCAGAGCGGATGGAAAGCGGATGCGGAACAGAAGCCCAGCGGATGGAAGCAGATGGGAGCAGATGGCACATCCGCTAGGCTTACAGGGGACCTCAGCAAAGCGGACACGGAACGGATACAGCGGATGCAGAGCGGACACGGAACGGATGAAGCGGATGCACAGCGGATGAAGCGGATGCACAGCGGAAGCCTAGCGGATGCACAGCGGAAACCGAATGGATGCCAAGCGTTAATTGCGCATGCAGGGGGGGATGCATTGCGTAAGCCCCGCGGATATAAAGGGAAGCAGCTCCCAGGCAGGTCACCATTCGGAGGAAAGACCTACATCGAGTCCTTGCCTGCCCTGCCTGCATGCCTGCCTGCAAGCCTTGCTGCCAGCCTTCCTGCCAGCCTTCTTGCCAGCCTGCCTCCAAGCCTGCCTCCCAGCCTGCCTCCCGGCCTCCTAGCCAGCCTCCCTGCCACCGCTGCTCTCTGCCTGCCTGCCAGCCTTGCTGCCAGCCTGCCTTCCAACCTCCCTGCCAGCCAGTCTGCCTGCCAGCCTTGGTGCCTGCCTGCCTGCATTCCTGCCAGCCTTCCTGCCAGCCTTGGTACCTGCCTGCCTGCCAGCCTTCGTGCCTTCCAGCCTCCCTGACAGCCTCTCTGCCAGCCAGCAACCCCACAATCATGGGGAAGAAGCAAAAGACTCAGCAACCTGCCGCCATCCCTGGCAAGAGGGAAAGGGCCACCATCCTGACCCCTGTCCCTGACTCTGCTTCTGCTGGGGCTTCTGCTGCTCGGGCTCGCTCTTCTGGTGCTGGAGCTTCTGCTGGTGCTGCTTCTGGCGGTGGTGCTTCTGCTCGTGCTTACTCTACTGAAGCTTCTCCTGGCGGTGGTGCTTCTACTCGTGCTTACTCTGCTGAAGCTGCTCCTGGTGGTGGTGCTTCTGCTCGTGCTTACTCTGCTGAAGCTGCTCCTGGCAGTGGTGCTTCTGCTGCTGCGTACTCTGCCGAAGCTGCTCCTCGTCCTGCTTGTCCTGCTCATGCTCCTGGACTTGCTCATCCTACTCGTGCTCCTGGTCTTGCTCGTCCTGCTCGTCCTGCTCGTGCACCTGGTCCTGCTGGCGCTGCTGGTGCTTACTCTGCTGATGATGATCCTGGTGCTGCTGGTGTGGCTGGTGCTGCTGGTGCTGCTGCTGCTGCTGATGATGATGATGATGATGATCCTGCTTGTAATCGTGGTGGAGCGCGTGGAGGACTCCCTGGTGTGGTGGGAGAAAGGAGACGGCGCGTCCACTACAGCCCTACCCGCATCTACCACCCCCAGCTCCACCTCCATGGAAAGGCAGAGAGCCAGACAGTAGGAGAGGCACAGCCACACTGTCCTGCTGGAGATCAGGGACACCATCCGCACCAGCATAGATCTCCTCTCTCAGCTGGTCTACACCGACTCCTCATCCTCCAACTGCAAGCCCTTCCTCACCTATGTCAACCAGACCCTCGTGGACACGGCGGAACTCCAGTACCAGGTGGTGAAGGACCGGATAACAGAGCTGCTTCACAACCCTCCAGACCCAGAGGAACCTGCTCCCACCCAGTCCAGGCCTGCTCCTCCACCCCAGATGATGTCCCTCCCATTCCAAGGCTTCCCCCAGGCCCTCACCTACCAGGGCTACGGCTACCAGGAGGTCCAGCAGCACAGCAGCAGCCCTTTCCAGTCCAGGCACAGAGTCATCAGATGACACTGTTGCCACTGGTTCCACTGATGCCACCAATGCCACCCACGCCAATGATGCCACCGCCGACAGCGATGCCACCCACGCCACTGATGCCACCAACGCCAGTCCTCACCCAGCTGCAGACCAGACAGCCCCACTACACTGCTCCTTCCTCCACCCCACAGCCAAGCCCGGCCTCAGTACATCTGTCCTCAATACTGGGGCTGACACCACATGGCATGGAGGAAGGAGCTCTCAACATCACGGGGCTGAGCCAGCTGTCTGAGAGCTTCCTCAACACACCGACATCTGTTGTCCTCTCGGGGCCAGGCACCCCAGTGGAGCTTCAGACCAGCACTCCAGCACCAGCCACCTCCACAGCACCTGGACCCTTCACCACTGAGACTGGGCACACCTCCGAGTGACCAAGAGGAGTGCCAGAGATTGGCTGGCTGGTTACCTGTGGACTTTATTTGGACACTTGACTTGGGTCATTTTTCTTTTACAGCTTGTTGTTAATAAAGTCTATCTTTGATTCACACACTTGCTTAATTTCTATTTTTTAATAAAGTCTTGGTGGAAACTTTTAGAATTGGTTTAAACCTTTGCATGCATGTGGGATGGGTTAAGATAGCAGTGGGGTGGGCAGGGATACCTGTGGGATGGGTAATAGATGTGGGATAAATAAACCTCCAGTACAAGCATAGTGGGACTGTGTGGTCCACCCTCCCAGGTGCCACACCTATGGCCCTTTATTATCAATAATAATGTAATAATCATCCACACATGTCAACACAAACACAACTCTTTATTAAACGCACTGATCATTGTAGGGCCATTCAACATACATGGCCCAATCTCATCAGTGTGATGAGACAGGCTGAAGGAAGCATCGATTAAGCATCTATCATCCTGTCTTGCCACTCCACCGCTCCAGCTGGGGAGTTGCACCATTGTCTCAGGAGGTTGCGCTGCTTCTTCCCTTCATGTGAGGTTCTGTTGGGGCCTTGCACATCCTCAGTGTTTATCAGGTTTTGCCCTTGCCTCCATTCCCCAGGCTCCATGTCCCCATTGCCTTGTTGGAGGTCCACAAGCCTGTTCTGCAAGACTGGGTAGCGGGTGCACATGAGATTGTGCAGGATGCAGCAAGCTTCCACGATCCTCCTCACGGTCTCTGGGCGATGCTGCATGGTGGTGAGAAGTACCTGCAACCTGTTGGCCAGGATGCCAAAGGCGTTCTCCACCACCTGTCTTGCCCTGGACAGCCTGTAGTTGAAGATCCTCTCTTCACGGGTGAGGAGTCTGGAGGTGTAGGGCTTCATGAGGTAGGTTCTGAGGGAGAAGGCGTCATCCCTCATGATGAAGTAGGGCACATCTTGCGTGTCATTGGGCAGGGGGTCTGGATCTGGTAAGCCCACGATGAGGTTGCATTCCAGCCCCCCCTTGAGGTCACTGGCATTGTATACCTGGGCATCTGAAGATGAGCCGTTGCCTGAAGTATCGATGTACATGAACTTGTAGTCAGCATTGACCATGGCGAAGAGGATGATGCTGAAGAAGCCCTTGTAGTTGAAATAAGTGGACCCCGACTTGGCTGGAGCTTTGCAGGCCACGTGCTTGCCATCTATGGCTCCAACGGTGTGTGGGAAGTTCCACTTCTGATACCACTGCTCTGCAACTTTCTTCCATCCTTCTTCAGTGGAGGGGCACTGGAGGAGCTCCTCCAGGTATTCTTCGATGATGGCCTGCACCACTTCTCTGACCACAATGCTGATGGTGTTGTATGGCACCCTCCAGCCCTACTGCATGCTCCTGTAGGTGGTCCCTGAGGCCAGGTGGCGCAGAGTGAGTGCCACCTTGAGCCCAGGTTCCAGGCTGGGCCAGAAGTTGGTGTTTGCCATGGCCAACCTGGGTGTCAGCCGCTGCACAACTTCATCAAACATGGCTGGAGGCATCCTCATGAAGTTCTGGAATGCACAAGTTTCTTCGTTCCTGAGCTCCACCATCAGCTTGTTGTACAGTCCATACTCAGCTCTTCTCCCGATCCATCTTCGGACCCAGACGCTTCTTGGCCACCTCCTTTTCTTCCCGTAATAGAGTTCACAGAGCTTGTAGATGGCTTCGCACTGTTGCAGAACGATGGTGGCTGCCAAAAGGACTTTGTTACGATCCACGGTGGACATGACTGGATGCTGTGGAAGAGCTAGAGTCAGATGAAGGCTGCAGAGGTCTGCACAGCTGGGCTGGTGGTCTGAAAGTGAGATCCAGATGAGTTGCTCCCCCTTTTTATAGGCAGTATAGGTTTTCCCCTAGGTGTCCCTTTGCATCCTCTAGGCATCCTCTAGACATCCTTAATATCCGAGATAGGTCCCCTCTGCGAATGTTTTTTCCGTTTTAAATGCTTTGTTTCTGTGCTGCATCTGCTAGGCATCCGTTCTGCATCCGTTCCGCATCCGTTCTGTTTCCTCCCAGCATCCGTTTACCGCTGGAGCGGATGGAGTTTCGCGGATGTGAAGCGGATGCCTAGCGGATATAGCGGATGCGTAACGGATGCAGAATGGATGCCTAGCAGATGCCCAGCGGATGCAGAACAGACCCATTGGATACATTTTCCACTCAAAAGTTTTGAGCAGCTCAAAACCTTCTGAGCAGATGAAACGTCAATAAACGGATGCTGGACGGATAGAGAGGAAGCAAAACGGAGGCAGTGAGTACAGAACGGATACATCGCATTAACCAACGGATGACAAGTGTTTTCCTCCATTTTACATCCTCTTTCCATCCGTTGGTGCAGTGTGACAGGGGCTTTATCTCAAATGTTCTATGTTAAAGGTGCTTGGTGCTCTGAAACTGAAACTAAAACCTTTCTCCTCTGCTTGTGTTTTGCATTTGGAAGAGATTTCTTTTTTCAGGTGGGAAGGGGTAGTAGAAAACTCCGCACCAGAGCGTGTTAATAATAATATACTAATGCTCTGAAGGTCATTTCAAAAAATCCTTTCTTAGTGAGCATCTAGAAGCCAAGAGGAACATAGATGCCAAATTTCAAGTTTGTAGGCTTTACGGTTCTGGAGATTTTGTGATGATGTGTGAGTGGTATTTTGCTCTTATATATATAGATTAAATGATTCATTACATTGCAAACTGGTTTCAAATTACTCAGCTTATGAATAATCAGTTGAATCTCCCTTGTAAAATCAACCCTCTTTTGAGCTGATCCGACTTCATATCTCTTGTTGTTTTCTTCACAAAACACCCTTGAGAAGCAGTTTCTCCTTATACAGATAGTCCTGGATTTATGATCACATAAATCACATGTTGGAGCCCAACATCTCTGTTGTTAAGTGAGGCATTTCTTAAGTGAGCTTTGCCCCCATTTTATGACCTTCTTTGCCACAGTTGTTAAGGTAATCACTGAAGTGGATAACTTAGTGGCCCTAGTGTGACCTCTGGGACAATGCAATGGTCATAAGTAGGAAGCAGTTGTGGAGCATCTGAATTTTGATCACATGATCATAGGAAGGTTACAAAGTGTGAAAAATGTTTATAATTCACTTTTTTTTCAATACTCTTGTAACTTTGAACATTCACTAAATGAACTGTTGCAAGTTAGAGGATTATCTGCATTCTTGGGTGGTTAAACTCACATCCACGGGCTTTCCTATTTTAATGTTAAACTTACTCCAGTTGGCTAGCTGCTATATTTTTTAGAGGAACTGGCTATATCTCTCCATTAAGACCATTGACAATATTTGAAGGCTGAACATGTAATACAACAACTGAGTTTACATCAGTATGATATTTGCAAATTACTGGCACTTTTTTTTTTTTTTTCAGATACAGCAAAGCTTGTCTTTACCAAGCCGATGACAGTTTCACCACATTTTTCATCCTTTTCTCAGACAGAAATATTCTGGATAAAGAGTTGGCTAACATCAACTTTTTTTTCTTTCAGTTTATGCAATAGTTGACAAAGCAGTTCATTGCTTCACATACTTGATGAAGTTAAGTGAAATGACCACTTAAACTATGAGCCAGCCATGAATGTGGCAGCAGCCAAAAAAGCTAACAAAATCCTTGGTTGTATAAACAGAGGCATAGAATCAAAATTATGTAAAGTATTAATACTGCTTTATAAAGCCTTAGTAAGGCCACACCTGGAATACTGCATCCAGGTTTTTTTTTTACAAAAAAAGATTTTGAGTGTTGGATCGTGGGGAAAGAGACTCGAGACCAGTGTGACTTTTCAGCTCTTCATTTGTTATATCGATCTGTGCTAGACCTCGAAGCCGCGGCAGCCCTTTATATAGGGATTGCTTGCGGCTTGCCGGCCAATGACGGCTCTCTGAATCTCCCATGCTCGGCCCGGCCAATCACAGATGATTTAGAGTGAGCCAATCACAGCACTTTCTTCAACCAATCAGTTCGTAGTATTTCTGGACCAATCGGAATGGGGTATTTCAAGTATGCTAATATAGAACACCTCTCCCCTCTTGGTTCAGTCCAACCTACATAACGTAGTCCCGTAAGTAGATGGGGCTTTTGAAGTGTCTAGTTGACCTGCGCGGTTCAGTTGTGGCATTGTCTTTGACTGGTTCGGATGGGATCCTTGTTGCTCCCGTCCTTCTCGATGGAACCGCCTGGAAGGGTGAGTCAGGCCTCTTGTCGCAACTCCCACCCGGTTTATCCGGGCCGGTCGAGTTGTCGGTTCTGCTGCTCCCTCCTGGTCTTTCCGGGCTGGTCGAGCTGGCTTGGCTGCGTCTTCCAGGCAAGGCTTCTAGTTCCTCATTTGCTGCCAGTTCCCTTCTGCCAAAGTTGTTTGCTGGTGAGTAGACTTGCTTTATTTTTCTGCCCATTTGGTATTGTTTGGGGATGTTCGGGTTGTTATTTTCCCCTCCCTTTTGGTTATTGTTGGGGGTTTCTCACCCCCTCTGTTTTTTTATTCGTGTCTATTAGTGGTGTTTGTGCATTTCCCGTGTTGTCAGTGGTTGTTCTTGACCTCAGTTGGTTGATGTGCTGTTTCCAGCTTCTTCCATCTTCCGTCTCTAACCGGTACAACCGGGGGCCCATTACCTGGGTTAATTTGGCTGGTACCCAGAGTGGCTCCCCTATAAAATTTTTAGCATAGACTGTGTCTCCCGGTGCAAATATTCAGTATTTACTAGACGAGTTTGGTGGCTTCTCAGGTTGTATGTTGTGTGCAGTCTGTATAGCTGTGTCTGTAATTTCCTGCCCATGAGTAGCTCTGCTGGGCTTTTGTTGGTGGTCGTGCTGGGTGTTATGTGTTGTATCATGAGCATCTTATTTATTTTGTCATGTATGTCACCGGTGTCCATCTTTTCTAGTGTGTCTTTTGTGTAGCGGACCATTCGTTCTGCCCGCCCGTTCACCACTGGGTAAGCAGGTGCTGTTAATGCATGTCTTATATGCCATTCGTCGAGAAATTTTTCAAATGAGAATGCCGTGAATTGCAGCTCGTTGTCCAACACTAGTAAGTCTGGTAGTCCGTGGGTGGTAAACTGTTCTGTTAGTTTTTTTATGATGGCCTCCATGGTGGTGGATTTCATGACACTTACTTCCAGCCAATTTGAGTAAGCGTCGACCGTTATTAAGAATGTGTGTCCTTTTGTGGGTCCAGCAAAATCTATATGGACCCTTGACCAGGGTCCCCTGGGAGTCTCCCATTCGAGGTGAGGGGCGGAAGGGGGGTTTGGTCTGGCTTTCTGGCATTTTTCGCATGTTGCCACCCATGTCTCAATGTTTTTGTCCATCCCTGGCCACCAAATGTAGCTCCTGGCCAGGGCTTTCATTCTGACGATGCCTGGGTGTCCCTCATGCAGCATAGCCAGTACTCTTGTTCATAATGTCTCCGGAACCACCACTCCATCCCCCCATAATATGCAACCCCTTTGTGTAAAAAGTTCAGTCTGATAGTTCCGGAAGGGTTTAAAGTGTTTGCTGCCATTGGTTTCCGGCCACCTTTTTTCCACCCAGTTCAAAACTTGCACCAGTTGCCTGTCTTTAATAGTTTCTCTGGCAATGTCTGACGCAGTCATGGGTGGGTTGGGTAGTGTTTCTATCTGTAGTATAGATGTGGTGGGTGCCGGGTCATCTTCCTGATGGGGTAGGGGGGAGCAGCTCAGTGCGTCTGTGTGTGAGATACTTTTTCCTGGTCGGCAAGGAATTCGGACCACCTTGTCATCCGGGGCGACAATCTGTTTGGGGTGGCCTTGTTCCCTGCCAGTATTCCTAGGAGCGGTTTATGGTCAGTGATAAGTGAGAAAGTCCTACCGTATAGGTATTCATGGAACCGCTTCACGCCGGTGATCGCTGCTAGCGCCTCCTTGTCCAGCTGGCTATAATTCCTCTCTGCCCTGGACAATGTCTTGGAGAAGAATGCAATTGGTGCTTCTCTCCCATCTGGCAGAGTGTGGCTTAGGATGGCTCCGACGCCAAAGGGTGAAGCGTCGTAGGTCATGGTCAGCGGTAGGGTTTCACTGTACTGTATGAGGACTGATTCCGATGTTAGTAAGTCTTTTATCTTTTGAAACACGGTTTCTTCCCACTTGCCCCAGGACCAGGTGGCTGTCTTGTCCAGTAGTCTATGAAGGGGCTCCGCCGTTGTTGCCTTCTGGAGCAAGAAAACATTATAAAAGTTAATGAGTCCAAGGAAAGCCTGCAGTTCCATTTTATTCTGTGGTCTCGGAGCTTCCTTGATGGCTTTAACCTTCTTCTCAGTGGGGTGGATTCCATTTTTGTCAACCAGATATCCTAGGAACTCTACTTTTTCTGTGCATAGTTGGCACTTCTCTTTTTTTACTTTTAGTCCTATGTCTTTAAATTTTTGCAGAACTTCCCTGAGATGGCTCCCCAATTGGGTTTTGTTCTTCGCTAACACCAGCACGTCATCGAAGTAGGGCACCACCCCTTTTATTCCTTGCAATAGTCATTCCATTAGACTCTGGAACACCCCTGGTGCCACGCTGACTCCAAACAGGAGCCTCTTGCACAGGAATGCCCCCCGGTGGGTCACGATGGTTTGTGCCTCAGCAGTCTCAGCATTGACTGGCAGCTGCTGGTATGCCTGCGCTAGGTCGAGCTTTGCGAAGACTTTTCCTCCCACCAGTGAGTGCAGGAGGTGCTGTACCTCCGGGACAGGGTAAGCACTCTGCTGCAGCGCATGGTTGAGGGTGGCCTTGTAGTCACCGCAGATTCTCACTGACCCATCCAGTTTTATTGGGGTGACTATTGGGGTTTCCCACCGTGTGTGGTCTATTGGCTCCAGGACCCCTTGGGCAATGAGCTTGTCTAATTGCTCATCGATTTTAGGCTTGAGGGCGAATGGGACTCGCCTCAGTTTTAGGTGGATCGGGGCAATATTGGGGTTCAAGTTGAATGATGGGGACCCCAGTACTTGCCTAGTTCACCATTGAAGACCTCCTGGAAGTCCTTCATGAGGTTCTCCTCCCAGTCCATTTCATCGATGTGGTTAATGCCAGTCACCTCGATCCCTAATGGCGCAAACCATTCCAGTCCCAGCAGGCTTGGGCGGTCTCTATCCACGATGGTCAGTGGGCATACCTCTGAGTGTCCTTTGAAATTTATGTGAAAATATCCGATTCCGACCATGGGGATCCGGTTCCCCTGGTAATCTTTTAGGGTAAGTCTCTGGCTTTCCAACTCCCATCTGCATATGCTGGGTACCAGACACTTGATTGTTTTCCAGGAGACCATGGAGAGGTAGGATCCAGAATCCACCTCCATGTTGGACTGCTGGCCTTCAGACTGCTGGCCTGGTTGACCTGCACGTGCACTTTTTGGGCATTGGTTGTGTTCGAGTGCCCAATGGTGACCGTCTGGTGGGTCTCCTCTTTCCGGCGGTTTTCGCTCGGTTTTCGCTCGGCCCGGCCAATCGTGGTTGATTTAGAGTGAGCCAATCACAGCGCTTTCTTCAACCAATCAGTTTGTAGTATTTCTTGACCAATCGGATTGAGGTATTTCAAGTATGCTAATATAGAACATTGAGATTTTGGAAAAACGACAGAGAACAGCAACTAAGCTGATCAAAGGCCTGGAGATAAAAACAGATGAAGAACAGCTGCAGTATTAGAGGGGTTGCCACAAAAAAGAAGGGGTCAAATTATTCTCCAAAGCACCAGAGGACAAGAAACAATGAATGGAAACTAACCAAGGAGAGAAGCAATCTGGAATTAAGGAGAAACTTCCTAACAGTGAGGTCAATTAATTGATGGAATGGCTTGTCTTCAGAAGTTGTAGGGGCTTCATCACTGGAGTTTTTTAAGAAAAGACTATATAGCCATTTGCATGAAATGATATAGGGTCTCCTGCTTGAGCAGGGGGCTGGACTAGTAGACCTGCAAGGTCCCTTCTAACTCTATTCTGACTGAAACCTGAAATAGAATTTTAACAGTCTGAATTCCATAAAGGGAACTTTTTAGTTATGCAGCCTATGTTCTCCCTGACTTTCATTGGACTATGCCCAAAATGTCTTAAGGCCAAGCCCTGTGAAATCAATCTGATTTAACCCCTAGAAAATATCATTTCAACAGTTCTTGAAAGCATGTGTGTTACTTTCAAGACAAAATGAAAAAAATCATAATCTAAAGAGAATAACACGAACCCTTATTGCAAAGTCGAACTTTCCATCACAGAAGCTCTAGGGCTGAGCTCTAAATTCACTTTCATTAAATGTTCTCCAAATCACTCTTGATTTGATAGGAAACATGCAGAAATGGGTTACTGGGGAAAATCGGTATAAAAGTTTGTGGAAATTATTTGGCTAACATGGAATACTCTCCTATCGATAGCAACTAATAGGTAAATTTCTTCAGCATGATAAATTGAGAGATCCTGTCTAGCTTGATAGATCTTGCAAACACATGTACATTCAGACTTAATGCTTGGGGGAAAGTGTCTTAGAAATTTTAAAAAAAATCTGAAAAAAGATAATAGAAAATATTTGTTAGTGCCATAGGTTCATATAGGCTGTGGTGGAATTCAATTTATTTTACTACCAGTTCTGTGGGTGTAGTGTGGCTTGGTGGGTGTGGCAGACATCTCAATTCCTAACTAGGTAACATCATCAGTGACTAGCATCAATGATGTTACCTAGTTTGGGTAATGAAATGTTGGCCAAAAGCAAAAAAAAACAAAACAACCAAGCTCAGAGAACACCAGGGAGGTTGTTGTGGTTAGCCAGCAGCAGGTGTGGATGGCTGAGGACAGTGAAGACTCAAATGAGTGGCCAGGACCATTAGGGAGTGGACTGCTGCCTTCAGAGATTGTGGGGGCTGGCAGCAGCCATGAGGAGGTTTCTGAGGAGCCTATGCCACTCCCTCAAGAGGATAAAAGCCAGCTGTGAAATGAACTTACTTTGCAGAAGGCAAGGACATTTTGAAACTCCGGCCTCGTGGACATTCTAGTATCCTGAGGTTGTATTTGAAGATTCTTATTTTGCAAATTATTTCTTGTCTGTTATCTTTTGGCAAGTCTTGCACAGTTTGGCATCACAGCTAATTATTTTGTAAAGGCATTACAAGGTTTCTTTTGGATTGTGTTTGAATTGTTGGAAAAGGGAATGGGTCAGAACAGTGGTCAATATTCCCATTGTAAAGTGAAAATAAAACCAGAAAGAGTGTTGGCCTTTTAAAATGTTCTTTCAGGACTTGGAGGAATTTCTATAAAAAATATAATGCCCAAAATGCTGAAGCTATTAGGGGAAGATAATCCTCTACCAGAAGCAATTTAAAAAGATCTCCCACCCACCCACAAGTATGCTAATCTAGTATGAATTCAACCAGAGACCATTCAAGAGGGAAACAGTCAGTAACTGTTGATGGAACTTTGCAAATGATCTGATGTAAAAAATACAACCAGCTCTTTCACTGCTCCCAGAGTGGTTCTTAAAAGAGCCCTTCACTTTATTTACCTTGTATTATCTTGTCCTAGTTAGCAAAGTTTAGGACCTCATTAATAAATTGCTTTCCCAGGGGGATGTTTGCTAAGCTGACATTTCCTTTCGGAGTTGGAAGATTCCCTGTTTCTCCTGGGTTTTCCTGTTCTTCTCTGACATTTTGACAGCTGATTTTTCAAGTGTCACTTTGTTAAACTTGGAGGGGGACCTGAAGCATAGCTGCCAATGAAACAAATCGACAACCAATAGCTGAGGCAAATTGTCTGTTTTCCTCATTCTTCTTTTGGATAACAGCAAAATGACTCCATAGTCATTGTTCCTGAAAGGACTACTGAACTCTAGGTCTCCCATGTCCCTGGAGAGATCAGTAGGTCAATGTCTCCCTAGAAATAAGCACCTTCATAGGATACAAAGAAGCATGAAGTTGGAAGGGACCTTTGTTCTGACCTAAGTGGGTTCCCAAAGAGCAAGCACAGACAAAGGCAGCAGCCCTCACCTTTTAAAGTTTAATAATGAATTCTATTCTGAAGGCTGCTTTCCACAATTAGCTCTGACAAGAAAGAGCCTTGCCAAGTTGTTTGTCAAGGCTGCCCAAAACCCAGAGATAAGAACTAATTTACAAGATTCTCCAAACATAAACTAAGATGTCCACCAGTTGAGCAGAAGAGTTTCTTTGCTGTCTACAAAGAATGCTTTTCCAAACCTGGCTTTTATCCTCTTGAGGGAGGGGGCATTACCTTGCAGCCTTTCTCCCAAGTTGCCTGTGCTGCTGTAATTGTTCTTTCCTACGAGCAATCCTTCGCGCACATGCACTTGGCACAGGCTCCTCGGGAACCTCCTCATCACTGCTGCTAGCCCCCACAATTCCTGAAGGCAGCAATCTACTCCCTGATGGTTCTGGCCCCTCATCAGAGTCATCACTCTCCTTAGCCATCTGCACCTGCTGCTGGCTAACCACAAAAACCTTAGAGTTCTTCTAGTCCAACCCCCTGCTTAGGCAAGAAACCCTATAACATTTCAGATAAATCGTTGTCTAATCTCTTCTTGAAAACCTCCAGTGATGGAGCACCCACAACTTCTGGAGCCTAGCCATTCCATTGATTAATCATTCTCACTGTTAGGAAACTTCCCCTCATTTTCAAGTTGAATCTCACTCTGAGGAGCTTCCATTGCTTCTTGTCCTACCCCCAGATGCTATGGAGAATAAATTGATGTGACAGCCTTTCAAGTATTGGAAGTTGGCAATCATGTCTCTTCCAGGTCTTCTCTTCTTTAGGCTAAATGTACCTAGTTCTCTGAAGCTGTTCATTGTACAGTTTAGTTTCCAGGCCTGTTAGCATCTTTGTTGCTCTTCTTTGTATTCTTTCTAGGATCTCAGCATCCTTTGTGTAAAAAAAACCTGACAAAGCTCCCTCTATCATCCCACTGCAAAATAGAAGAGTGAAAGGAGGTGGATTGTCCTGCCAGTAGACAACATTGTGTTAGAAGGGGAAAACATGAGATGGCTATTATTTTGTAAGCAGATTTTAAGTCAGTAACACTTAGCATTATAGGCATCAAACAAACCTCTGGATTAATTTTGTTTTATTTTACACTTTATGGTGCAATGACGGTGTCACTCTATCTGGTAACATAACACCTGCAGAAAATCAACAACATTCATAGTATAACAGGAACCCAATATCAAGAAAATATAGATTTGGACTGCGAAATTGCTGAACCAGACAATTTAGAAAATGGAGCTTATAGTGATATGTATATGGTGAGATATACAGAAAATAGTGGAGAAATGCATTCAAACATTGAAGGCTTTCAAGAAGAGACTGGTCTGCCATCTGTCAGAAATGGTGTAGAGTATCCTGCTTGGGCAGGGGGGTTGGAATAGATGACCTACAAGATCCCTTCCAATTCTGTTAACCTAATAGTGATCTAAAGAGAGCAGAGAACATGGCTTCACACTGAATTCTGGACAGCATCTGATTTCCAGTTCATCATCTTGGTGAAATTTCGACAGCAAGACCAAATAAGAAAACAAATCATTGAAGTTCAATCAAGTAAGGTTACATATAATTTTCCATACAATTTTCACAAGAAAAGGTATAATTTGAAGGAAAGTGCTCCTATTTAGGGGTTACAGCCAGAAATCATTTCTGCTCTGGTAGTCAGATGACCATATTCACCCCAATTTTCTATTCCAGTGATGTTTCACATCAATTCTGTGGCTGCAAAGGATATTCAGTATTCAATGTGCATTTGATCCCATTAAGTTTTCATACTTCTACAAAAAAAATGGTTACTTGGAGTTTTTTAGATGGATGAGCTAAACTTGCATTGTCCCCAATGCCATTTTATGATGCTGGTCAATTTGACCAAGAAAAACAAATCAAAGTAAATACTTGTGAGAATGGTCAGTAAAGAAGGAACAGATTGTTTTTTTTTTCATGAAAAGCAACTCTGGCTTCTTGTAGAAACTGTAAATTATGTCATGTCAAACTGTTTATCTTCTTTGAAGACCATAAAAGATCCATTCCCTGCAACCAATGACTAAGATTTTGTGGATATATGGAGAAGATTTGTGGGAAGAAAACTAAGCTGACAGTGCTGAAAAGGAAAGAAATGGATGGAGATGTGCCAAAGGCTATTGTAAATAAAATATTTTGAGGAAAAAAATAAAGTTCTTACTGTTTAAAAATGGGTCCTCATCAACTGGCTCATTCTCACACCTGGCTATACTTTCTTTTAAGTATAGGTCTCCTGTAGTCTACCAGAAGAATGACAGCCTCAAAATATTAATATGAATATTATAATAATAATTGAATCCTTCAAGCAGGTGCTATGGTTCTGCAGTTAAAGACACTGAGATTCTCAGCTGAGTTCGAGACCCAAGTGCCACATAATGGGGTGAGCTCCCATTCCTTGGCTCAACTCCTGCCCACCAAGCTGTTCGAAAGCATCAAATGTGGGTAGATCAAATGTGAGTAGTTGGATAGGTAACAATGTTCCATGCACCTTTGGTATACAACCATGCTGGCCACATGACCACAGAAATTTCTTTGGACAATGATGGCTCCCTCACCTGAGAAACAGAGATGAGAACTATGTCCTAGAATACGACAGGGAAACTTACATTTTTACCCACTCAAGCATACTAATACCTCTCTCTTGTTTCTTACTTTCTCCCATTCTTGACACCTCTTCCCATCAGAATCTGTTATTAGAAAAAGCAGTAATGGGTGACCTGAATAATACCTCAGGCTATTTTCAGCACCAATGAATAAAATATTTCCTATAATTGCTGAGAGAAAAAAACCCTTTTACTTGAGTCTCTAGAGAGGTCAAAATTAGATCCATTCATCTTTTCCAACATGTTGTCCTCCATATACATATGGGACTTCAATTATCACTCAACACTCAACTGGGTGAGAATTTAAATTCTGATAGTTCCACATGTTTAAAGGATACCAGATGGCCAAAGACTGAGATGACTACTTGTCTGCCCTTGCAGTGTACTCATCAATATCTTCATATCCTCATATTTAGATGAGGGAATAGAAGGGGAACTTGCCAAATTTGCAGATGATACTAAGCTGGCAGGAATAGCTAACACCCAAGAAGATAGGCTCAAGATCCAGATGGATCTTGACAGATTTGGGCCCTAGTTAACAAAATGAAATTCAATGTAGAGAAAGGTAACATGTTTTACACTTAGGCAAGAAAATGTCCAAATGGATAGGTACAGATTTGGTTAAATTTGGCTACATGGCAGTAACTATGAGAGGGATCTTGGAATCCTAGTGGATAATCTGTTTGTGGAAGGAACTAAAAAAGCCAATGCAGTCCTAGGCTTTGTTAACAGAGAAATAGAATCAAAACCATATGAAGTGTTTGCACCATTTTATAAGGCCTTGGTAAGACTACACTTGAAATACTACATCTAGTTTTGGTCACCACAATATAAAAAAGAGATTGAGATTCTGGAAAGAGAAAAGCAACAAAGACCATGAGGGGCCTGGAGGCTAAAATATGTGAAAAATAGTTGCAGGAATTTGGTGTGGCTAGTCTAGTGAAAAGAAAGACTAAGGGCAACATGATAGCAGGGTTCCAAAGGACTACCACAAAGAAGAGGGGGGTCAAATTGTTTTCCAAGGCATGAGAGGGCAAAACAAGAAACAATGGATGGAAACTCATCAAGGAGAGAAGCAACCAAGAACTAAGGAGAAATTTCCTGACAAAACAATAGATCAGTGGAACTGCTTTCCTTCAGAAGTTGAGGGAGCTTCATCACTGGAGGCTTTTAAGAAGAGACTGGACAGACACTTGTCTGGAATTGTATAGGGTCTCCTGATTGACCAAGGAGTTGGACTAGAGGATCTCCAAAATCCTGTCCAACTCTGTTATTATGTTGTTCAGAAAATATGTGGTCAACTATAGAAACATCCAAAATCATTTTCATCTTCCTCCTCCAAGGATGACCTTTGAGTATTTGTCTGAAATTCAATTGGACATCCTTCTAAGATTAGGAAAAGACATAACCCCCCATTCATTTTTATTCATTTCTCATCTCCCAGAGTGGCAATGCATCTTCTTTTCCTGGTGAGACTCCTATTCTTTTAAACTCCTCTCCATTGGGATTCCTTTCTGTTTTCTTGTAAATTTATCTTTAGCTAAGTCCTTCTTGATTAGATGCTTGCTATTTTTGGTTATATATGGTCAAGGTTTTCTTTGCCAGTTGTCTATGAGTTGGCTGAGGGGCTGTGGTTGTTTTTGAGGGGAGAAAAAGCAGTTCCTTTTTGGAAAACCCTGACATTTATTAGCATAATAAAACTCTCTAGATGAAATTGCAATTTTCTAGCCAGTCACTTCATTTGCTGGGGAATTTAGAAGGAATTTATTTTAAAGCTAGGTAAAACCTAAAAAATATGAGGTATGCATGAAGTGCCCATTAAAAAGGAAAAAAATAGATGGTGGCATGAAAAATTACATTGCTAGGCTATATATGTTCATTAGAAAGTAGTTGGGGTGACAAGCTAAAGGAAAAGTTTTCACTCTCCTCAATGCTAGCATCATGCAATAATCTATAAACTATTGCCTGTTTAAGAATTGTACCAGAGGTGTATTATGCTCCTAAAAATCCAGCTGCACCCCTTGAGAACAATCCCAGACAACAATTTCAGTATGCAGGATTGCTGTTTACCAACCATGTGGACAATATCTTGAAAGGGTTGTTCTAAGAATTGATAATTTTTGGTTTAGTGGGCAAGATATTTATTTATTTGTAACCTGCCTTTATTATTTTTGCAAATAACTCCTCCTATTTTCCCCACAACAATAATGAGGTACTTTGGGCTGAGAAAGAGGGAACAATCCAAGGTCACCCAGCTGGACTTCATGGCTAAGGCAGGACTAGAACTCATCATTTCCTGGTGATTGGCCCAAAGTCACCCATCCGGCTTTCATATCTAAGGTAGGACTAGAACTCACTGTCTCTTGGTGATTGGCCCAAAGTCATCCTGATGGCTCTCAGGCCTAAAGCAAGACTAGAACTCATCATCTCCTGGTGATTGACCAAAAGTCTTCTAGCTAGCTTTCATAGATAAGGTGGGACCAGAACTCACAGTCTCCTGCTTTCTAACCTGATGCCTACACCACTAGACCTAACTGCCTCTGTTTTATCATACTTCCAAGTGAGTGATCCATAGTGCTCTCTGAACTTGGTTGTTTCCTTTCAGACGTTTTATTGCCCAAACTAGGTAACATTATCAGTGTTCAAATGCTGCACTGATGATATTATCTAGTTTGGGGGTAATGATGACATATCTGCAAGAAAACAAACCAAGCTCAGAGAGCACCAAGGATCATTCATTTCAACCCTGAACTAAAAATATTCTCTTTTATTGACACTTCTGGGTTGTGTTGTTTTCTGTAACATGTGTAGGAATGGGTGAGAATAGGTGAGGTTTTTTTTTTAATTGTATGTGTTTTCAACTCAATGCAGACACTATTTTTGGCAGTTGTGATGGAAGGAGGACTGCAATTTGTTCCTAATAGACTATTTTATAAAATGCATTCAGAAATATATCCAAAGTTGCAGGGATCAGCCATATTTACAGCAAGGGTGCGCCATTCCTTTGAAGGATGTTCCATTGCCTTCTAGATATAATCCAACAAACATTGCTACTGGTTTAAATAGTTGAGAAAATTAATGTTTCCTGATTCTTCACCTCATGTGTTCGAGTCACAAGGTAAGGTATTTTGCAAATGACTCAGCTTCAGGAAATGAGATGGGTAAATGAAAGGATAAAACATTCTTTAATAGCATTGCTTGAGTCCCTACACCAAAAGTAACCAAAGTTTAAGAAAAGGAAGAAAAAAAAACAGTGGCAGAGATTACTCATTTTGCTTGTGTTTTTATGGTTTTGTAAGGCTTGATTCTTAGATTGGTAAGAACTCCAGCAACCACTTCCAAAATAATCCACCATGCAAGCTAGCCTCATTTTGTAGGAGATTTGATGAGAAAAAGAACCAGAAGCTTCCTATCCAATGTATTGGGGATGGGTGGGAGGAAATATTACTTTCTAATTAGAAAAGTTGCAAAATTCTTAGGTTCTTCAGCTTTCTTTCTAACGCATTTGACTAACCAGAACTCTGCAGCAGTTATTCTTGAGAATTATTTCCCATTTACCTAATTTCAAAACAAATCCAACAGATTTACCATTCTGCTAATATCCTTTTTTACATTTTAAAGCATTTGGTTTGTTTACTCTTAAAGGTTTTCATTGCTTGCTTAATAGAGTTGTGTGTATGTGTGTGGCTCTAAACGTACTAGATATTGAAAGGATATTAGTGGGATTTAAGGGTATAATTCCACCTGGATTTGGAAAATAAACTCTCTTTCATAAACATAAAGTTTTTTTGCCATTGGGAAACATGGAGAAAATATACCAACTTCAGTACAGTTGGGTGTAGATAACTTTTGCATAAAAAGATGTTTTTCAGTCTTCCAGTGACAGATGTTGTGTCTCAAAATTCAGTGACAAAAAGAATTAAGTGAAACAAGTGAAAAGAGGCTCAAGGGTGTCACAGCAAGGGAAATCATCCTTCCTTCCAATGTGGATGAATCTCCAAGGAATTTAAAATCCAGGCAGAATGAGCCCAGCGGATAATATTTTAATGGTTCCTGTACATTCACAGCAAAAGGAAGGTACCCATCCCTCTCTCTCTCTATTTCTGTGTGTGTGTGGGGGGGGGTGTCTTTGGTTATTCGGGTTTTCTCCCATGTAAAATTGGAAGTATCTAGGTGACGTCTCAATGAAATCTCATTCATCATCTTCAGGCTTGGGTCTTCGGTTTTGTGCTTCTTGGAGTAATGTGAGCTTGCAGCTGCTTCTTCCTTTTAACTGCTAGTGGGGGTGTGACTTGATTGGGTGGGGGCTTGGCTGTGTTATTTTATGCAGGAGAAAACCCAAATAACCAAAGATCCACATACAAATACCCGCAAAAACCTCAAAAAACATATATGTATGTATGTATGTATGTATGTTGTATGTATGTATGTATATATATATGTATATGTATATATATATATGCTATTCAGCTTCCTTCGGGTATTATCCCACGTAATTGTAGTTGTGCTTTTAAAGTTGTAGCAATGTTTCGGCAGAATCTCATCTGCCATCATCAGGTTTCTGTATTGAGTTCATCTGTGAATAAGGCTATCACAGCCATTTCAGTTTTAAATTTGAGGCTAGCCTACTGCTCAGCCAGAATGTTTTTTTTATTATTTTTCTTCATCCTGATTGGTTGGGAGTCTTGGTCTGTGTTTATTGGTCTTGGAGTTTGCTGTGTTCTGCTTGACTGGTGTTTCTGATTTCTTCTGTCTGTTTTGTGTTTTGATTGGCTGGCAACATTGTGTTCCTGTATTGGAGGCTTTTAGTGCAGCTTGGCTCCGAGTAAAAGGACAACTACTATTTGTTAGGAAGCTCGGTTTCATTTGGGTGGCTGGTTAGGGTATGTTTTAGCTAAAGGTATCAGGGGGAGTCTGTTTGTGCCCAGGTGTTTGCCTGACTTGTGGTATGGAGATCTCTCTATTTGAGAGTGCAGGCTTCCAAATGATTGACAGTTTGGTGGAATCATCTCTTCTACTCATGCTTTCAGGTCTTTTTTCAATCTCTATGGCTTCTCTGATGATTCTGTGGCTGGGGTTTTCTATAGTGGCTAGGGTTTTGGTGCCTTTGGAGTTGATGCTATGACCTGTGGCTTTCATGTGTTGGACTAGTGAGGATGTGAGGACATGTGAGGACATGTGTTGGACTAGTGTTCCAAGTTTTTTACTGCATTTTTGTGTTCATCCAGGTGGGTACTTATTCTTCTGTTGGTCAGACCTATGGAACAGCTGTCCTGCCCTACATAAAAGGTACTACAGACAAAATCAGTAAGATACTACACAGGCATCACATCAAGACTGCCTTCAAAACAGACAAAAAAATAGCAGCCACCCTTAGAAACCCCAAAGACAAAACTGACCTGGAAAACCAAGGCATATATGGAGTTCCCTGTGCATCATGCCTGGCCACATACATTGGACAGACCAAAACAAGAATAAGTACCCGCCTGGATGAACACAAAAATGCATTTAAAAAGCTGGAACACACCTCCTCACTAGTCCAACACATGAAAACCACAGGTCACAACATCAACCACAGACTCCCAACCAATCAGGATGTAGAAAAAAAACATCCTGGCACAATAATAGGCTAGCCTCAAATTTAAAACCAACGGCTGTGAGACCCTGACCCACATACAAACTCAATACAAAAGCCTGATGATGCCAGATGAGATTCTGCTGAAACGTTGCTACAACTTTAAAAGCAGTACAATGACGTGGGATAATACCCGAAGGAAGCT
>BLBF01000016.1:10379266-10396001 GCA_015471245.1 Laticauda colubrina | reverse complement strand
TATTTATAATTTTTAAAAAAGCTAAAAAAGAATACAAATGAATATAAAGTGATATAAAGAAAAGACATGAAAGAGAATGCTAAAAATGCAAGAAATTAAAAAAGACAAAAGAAAAATTTGTTTATGAAATAAAAAATAATGAACTGAAGTTGCTTCCAGTCTTCTCTACAGCAGTTATAAATGCAGTTATATATTTACCTCTAAAGTTACAACATGACTCTCATCTTTCTATAATCTATCCCTTTTAATAATCAAAACCTCAATCAAACATTTTTTTTTTCCTGTTTCAGGCTAAAATTCAATAAGAAGCTTTCAGTGAGTCATAAATGTAGATATTATGTTTTATTACATCAAAGAAGTCAATCTGGCCTTCTCAGCAAATTCCATCATCTTTACTGTCCATTCCTTAATTATGGAGAATTCCAACCATTGTTTCCCCAAACTAGAGAGCCTGAGTGAAGGAACATATCATATGTTATTTCACAAGCCTCACCTACTGGTTTGCAACTGTGAGAGGTGTCACCATAATTTTTAGCTTATACATTTCACAATCATTGGACAAATATCTACTACAGAGTCTCAGTCATCCAAATCGTGAACCTCCAAGTGGCCTCAACAACACTCTGAAAGGATTCAAATGACCAGCTGTCTGTAAGGAATATAAATCCTTCCATTCCCCACCATCCAGTCATAGTTGAAGAAGCTTCCTGGATGAGAAGTGAAATGTTCTTCAAAGAAAACAAGGAAATCCAGTTGCTTCCTGAAAAAGCACCTTTGGGACAATTGATAGACAAGTCATCTCCTGCTATTAAAGCCCATGTCACACTGGCCAATGGATGCAAAAAGGATACAGCGGACGAGCAAAATGTTCCATCCGTTGTTATCCGCTCTCAAAAGGGGCAAAAATTTGCATAACTGGAGCAGATAACACGGACGCGGGGAGGACGCAGGGCGGATGGAAAGCGGATGTGGAACAGAAGCCCAGCGGATGGAAGCGGATGAGAGTGGATGGCGCATCTGCTAGACTTCCAGGGGACCTCAGCAAAGCAGATGCGGAACAGATACAGCGGATGCAGAGTGGACGCCAAACGGATGAAGCGGATGCACAGCGGATGCACAGCGGATGCACAGCGGATGAAGCAGATGCAGAGCGGAAGCCTAATGGATGCCTGGCATTAATTGCGCATGCGGGGAGGATGCATTGCATCAGCCCCGCAGATATAACGGAAGCAGCTCAGAAGCAGGATGCCATTCAGAGAAAAGACCTGCTGCCGGACACATCGACTGCCTTGCCTGCCCTGCCTGCATGTTTGCCTGCCAGCCTTGCTGCCAGCCTTGCTGCCAGCCTCCCTGTCAGCCTTGCTGCCAGCCTGCCTGCAAGCCTTGCTGCCAGCCGGTCTGCCTGCTAGCCTTGCTGCCTGCCTTCCTGCCAGCCTTGGTTCATGTCTGCCTGCCAGCCTTGGTTCATGTCTCCCTGCCAGCCTTCCTGCCAGCCTTGGTGCCAGCCTCCCTGCCAGCCTTCCTGCCTGCCTTGGTTCATGTCTGCCTGCCAGCCTTGCTGCCTGCCTGCCTGTCTGCCAGGCTTGGTGCCACCTCCCTGCCAGCCATCCTGCCAGCCTCCCTGCCAGCCTTTCTGCCAGCCTTGGTTCCTGCCAGCCTCCCTGCCAGCCAGCAACCCCACAACCATGCGGAAGCACAGCAAGCCTCAGCCATCTGCTGGCAGCCCTGGCAAGAGGGACAGGGTTACCATCCCGCCCCCTGGCCCTCACTCTGGTTCTGCTGGGGTTTCTGCAGCACGGGCTCGTTCTTCTGGGGCTGGCGCTTCTGCTGCTTCTGCTTCTGGAGGAGCTGATGACAAGCACTCCAGCACCAGCCACCTCCACAGCACCTGGACCCTTCACCCATGAGACTGAGCAACCAAGAGGAGTGCCAGAGACTCATTTTTGTTTTATAGCTTCTTGTTAATAAAGTCTATTTTTGATTCATACACTTGCTTCATTTCTTTTTTTTAATAAAGTCTTGCTGGAAACTGTTAGAAATGGTTTAAGCCTTTGCATGCTTGTGGGATGGGTAAGGATAGCTTTGGGATTGGTTAGGATACCTGTGGTATGGGTAATAGCTGTGGGATGGGTTAGGATAGCTGTGGGATAGATAAACCTCCAGTGCAAGCATAATGGGACTGTATGGTCCACCCTCCCAGGTGCCACACCTACGGCCCTTTATTATCAAAAATAATGTAATAATTATCCACACATGTCAACATAAACACAACTCTTTATTAAACGCCCTGTTCATTGTAGGCCAACCAAACATACATGGCCCAATCTCATCTGTGTGATGAGACAGGCTGAAGGAAGAATCCATTAAGCATCTGCCATCCTGTCTTGCCACTCCACTGCTCCAGCTGGGGAGTTGCACCATTGTCTCAGGAGGTTGCGCTGCTTCTTCGCTTCATTTGAGGCTCTGTTGGGGCCTTGCACATCCTCAGTGTCGATCAGGTTTCGCCCTTGCCTCCATTCCCCAGGCTCCATGACCCCATTGCCTTGTTGGAGGTCCACGAGCCTGTTCTGCAAGACTGGGTAGCGGGTGCGCATGAAATTGTGCAGGATGCAGCAAGCTTCCATGATCCTCCTCATGGTCTCTGGGCAATGCTGCATGGTGGTGAGAAGTACCTGGAACCTGTTGGCCAGGATGCCAAAGGCGTTCTCCACCACCCACCTTGCCCTGGACAGCCTGTAGTTGAAGATCCTCTCTTCACAGGTGAGAAGTCTGGAAGTGTAGGGCTTCATGAGGTAGGTTGTGAGGGAGAAGTCGTCATCCCCCACGATGAAGTAGGGCACATCTTGTGTGTCGTTGGGCAGGGGTTCTGGATCTGGGAAGCCCACGATGAGGTTGCGTTCCAGCCCCTCCTTGAGGTGACTGGCGTTGTATACCTGGGCATCCGAAGATGAGCTGCTGCCTGAAGCATCGATGTACATGAACTTGTAGTCAGCATCGACCATGGCAAAGAGGATGATGCTGAAGAAGCCCTTGGAGTTGAAATAAGTGGACCCCGACTTGGCTGGAAATTTGCAGGCCACGTGCTTGCCATCTATGGCTCCAACGGTGTGGGGGAAGTTCCACTTCTGATACCACTGCTCTGCAACTTTCTGCCATCCTTCTTCAGTGGAGGGGTACTGGAGGAGCTCCTCCTTGTATTCTTCGATGATGGTCTGCACCACTTCTCTGACCACAATGCTGATGGTGTTGGATGGCACCCTCCAGCCGTTCTGCATGCTCCTGTAGGAGGTCCCTGGGACCAGGTGGCGCAGAGTGAGTGCCACCTTGAGCCCTGGTTCCAGGCTGGGCCGGAAGCTGGTGTTTGCCTTGGTCAACCTGGGGTCAGGCGCTGCACAACTTCGTCAAACATGGCTGGCAGCATCCTCATGAAGTTCTGGAACGCCCGAGTGTCTTCGCTCCTGAGCTCCACCATCAGCTTGTTGTACAGTCCGTCCTCCACTCTACTGGCGAACCATCTTCGGACCCAGACTCTTTTTGGGTGGCTCCTTTTCTTCTCGCAGTTGTGTTCACAGAGCCTGCAGATGGCTTCGCACTGTTGCAGAAGGATGGTGGCTGCCGAAAGGACTTTGTTACAATCCACGGTGGACATGACTGGATGCTGTGGAAGAGGAAGAGTCAGATGAAGGCTGCAGAGGTCTGCACCACTGGGCTGCTGTTCTGAAAGTGCGATGCAGGCGAGTTGCTCCCCCTTTTTATAGGCAGTATAGGTTTTCCGCTAGGCATCCTCTAGGCATCCTCTAGGCATCCTGTAGACATCCTTAATATCCGAGATAGGTCCCCTCTGTGAATGTTTTTTCCGTTTTAAACGCTTTGTTTCCATGCTGCATCCGCTAGGCATCCGTTCTGCATCCGTTCTGCGTCCGTTCCGCTTCCTCCCTTCGTCCATTTACCGCTGGAGTGGATGGAGTTGCACGGATGCATAGCAGACGCCTAGCGATATAGCGGATGCGTAACGGATGCGTAATGGATGCGTAGCGGATGCAGAACAGATGAACTGGATACATTTTCCGCGCAAAAGTTTTAGGCAGCCCAAAACTTTTGGAGCGGATGAAACGTCCATAAACGGATGCTGGATGGATAGAGAGGAAGCAAAACGGAGGCAGTGAGTACAGAACGGATACATCGCGTTAACCAACGGATGGCAACGTTTTTTGTCTGTTTTACATCCTCTTTGCATCCGTTGGTTCAGTGTGACATGGGCTTATGGTGGCAATTTCCTTGTTAACAATAAGCATTTTTAACTATTTTATCTTCAGAAAAACAGACTGGGTATCGGAACAACAAAGAACCATTCATAATTTTTAATAGGTGAAACCATTCAATGAGCCTTTGGTCCATTGCTATAGGACAGGGGTAGGGAAACTTGGCTCCTTTATCACTTATGGACTTCAATTCCCAGAATTCCTGAGTGAGCCATAAAAGATTACCCATCCCTGACCTACTGGTTTTTTAGTTGTGGGGGAAATGAATTTTTGACTTGAATGGGACTGTTCAATACACAAATGTAGGATGTATACATTTGTATATAACATTTGTAGATGTCCCATTCAAATCAAAAATTGATCCCCCCCCCCAACTAAAAAACCAGTAGGCGAGGGATGGGGAAACTTTTATGGCTCAATCAGGAATTCTGGGAGTTGAAGTCCATAAGTGATAAAGGGGCCAAGTTTCCCTACCCCTGTCCTATAGGATCAATCATATAGTATTGGAATTGTTCATAGTGAAAATCATTTGAAAAATCAGGGGAGATTTGATCTTTATTGGGAATGCACTATATTTGGGAGTAAAATTATACAACTACCAGGTCCAGCTGCTCCCAGCTTTGCATTATGTACGACATAAATAATGCATGCAGATGGAAACTTGGATTGTCTACGTAAGACATCTGTTCGTACAGGTTGCAGATGATAATCTGGCAATAATAAGTACCTCACTTCTCAGAGTGGGGCTCTTTTGCTAATAATTCTGGTTCTTCAGAATCTCTCCTAGGGTCCTGAAGGGGGTGAGTAAACCATAAAAGCAGTCATTCAAATAACAAATTATAGTCAGGAGTGCTCTTCGTCTGACTGCAAGGTTCCAGAAGCAACTCTCTACCAGAAGATGTTATTATTTCTTCCTGCAAATGCAAAATAAATGTCACCAGCAGGTTGAAAAATATTGATTAGGACAAGTCTTCAGATCTATCAGTATCTCAAGTAAGTTTGAATTGCTTCTCAGTCTACAAACTTAAAACCATGTTGTATTGTTGCAAAATTGGCCGGGCATGACTGAGTAGGAATAAAGCAGGGGGATGCATGATTTGTCACCACCATCTCTGATCTATTCTGAATTTCTCAGGTGATCTTCTGTCTCAGTTCTAAGCAAGGCTGACCCTGCTTAACGTCTAAAATCTAAGATCAGCCAAGTTGACTAAATCGTGCTGAACTCAAACTAAGGTAAAGGTAAAGGTTCTCCTCACACATATGTGCTAGTCATTTCTGGCTCTGGGGGGCCAGTGCTCATTTCCATTACAAAGCCAGCCAGATGTCTCCATGGTCATGTAGCCAGCATGACGAAATACCAAAGGTGCATGAACACTGTTCCCTTCCCACCAAAGTGATCTCTGTTTTTCTACTTGCATTTTTTACATGTTTTTGAACTGCTAGGTTGACAGAAGCTGCTGGGACAAATAACGGGAGCTCACTCCATTATGTAGTGCTAGTTATTTGAACCGCCGAACTGCCAACCTTTCTGATTGACAAGTTTCGCGTCTTAGCCACTGAGCCATCATGTCCCTGAGCTCAAACTACCTGTGTGCAATAAAGGAGGATTGAAAATTAAGTTCAAGTCCTAAGATAGCTACAGAAGACCAAATTTTGAGTGACTGCGCATGAAGGGTGTGTACCATATGCCCTTGCCAGTGACTCATTTAGTAACTGGCAGAATAATGTTAGACATACACGCCCCACACAGCTGACATTCAGATGAAATCTTCACCTTATCCACACAATTTCTGGTCAGTTTCCTGCCATGCTATCCGTGTTACAATTGAACATGGGCAAATCTTGTTTTGGGAATCCTATTCAAAGAGTACATTGAATTTAGAAATACAAGCTGGAGCGGTTGGTTACTGCAATCTTCTGCAATGGTCACAGCGGCTTCTGAATTTTCTGCAAACTAGATCCAGCTGTTCTAGTAGCTTCCTGGAGCTAAGTCTGTTGATAAATATTAATTTTGTCCCTAGATCAAATGCTTAAGGCAAGGGTCTTCAAACTTGGCAAGTTTAAGACTTGTGGACTTCAACTTCCAGAATTCCTAAGCTAACATGACTGAAGGAGGAATTCTGGAAGTTGAAGTCCCCAAGTCTTAAAGCTGTCAAGTTTGAAGACCCCTGGCTTAAAGTATCCCTCCTTTCTTTTGGATTATTTATTTGTCCAGTTCAGGGACTGGTCTTTCGCTAGTGACTCTTACCTTGTGAAAATCAATAAGATCCGTGAGTGTTGCATGACGGTTGGGATCCACTCCCAGGAAGCTGTAAAAGTCTCCTGATGCATCCACTAAGAAATGTTTGAAACCATTGTGATGCCGGTACGAGAGGGCATATCCCCAGATTTTATCACTGACCCGCACAAGGAATGTCCCTTCAGGCTTGTTCATCAACAATTCTTCTGCTTCTTGCCGACTAATAATACCTACCGGTATCAAAATAAATGAAAGTGACTTATATAGCTGGCAGTTCTAGCAGGTTGTGGCCTTCCAGAAAGAGAGAAACCACACGGAAAAGAAAATACACACAAGACACAGAAAAGAAAATACACACAAAGAAAGGAAAATAGGAATTTATAGTATTACTCCTAGTTTACTGAGTGTCACGTCCATTTTAATCAGGCTTTGGAACAGATTACAGGTAGTCCTAGACTTATGACCACAATTGAGCCCAAAATTTCTGTTGTTAAGCAAGACATTTGATAGTTTTGCTCCATCTTACAAACTTTCTGGCTACAGCCATTAAGTGAATCACTGCCTTTGAAAAGTTAGAAACAATGTTGTTAAATGACTCTGGTTCCCCTGTTGACTTTGCTGGTTGGGAGGTTGCAAAAGGGGATCACGTGACCCCTCTGGGACTTAAGCACATGTCACACTGCCCAACGGATGCAAAAAGGACACAACGGATGAGCAAAATGTTCCATCCGTTGTTATCTGCTCTCAAAAGGGGCAAAAATTTGCATAACCGGAGCGGATAACACGGACGCGGGGAGGACGCAGGGCGGATGCAAAGCAGATGCAGAACGGAAGCCCAGCGGATGAAAGCGGATGAGAGCGGATGGCGCATCTGCTAGGCTTCCGGGGGACCTCAGCAAAGCAGACGCGGAACGGATACAGCGGATTCACAGTGGATGCACAGCGGATGAAGCAGATGCAGAGCGGAAGCCTAGCGGATGCAGAGCAGAAGCCAAACGGATGCCTGGCGTTAATTGTGCATGCGGGGGGGATGCATTGCATCAGCCCCGCGGATATAACGGAAGCAGCTCGGAAGCAGGTCGCCATTCAGAGGAAAGACCTGCTGCCGAACGGATTGGCTGCCTTGCCTGCCCTGCCTGCATGTCTGCCTGCAAGCCTTGTTGGCAGCCTTGCTGGCAGCCTTGCTGCCAGCCGGTCTGCCTGCCAGCCTTGCTGCCAGCCTTCCTGCCAGCCTTGCTGCCTGCCTGCCAACCAGTCTTCCTGCCAGCCTTGGTGCATGCCTGCTTGCCAGCCTGCCTGCAAGCCTGCCAGCCTGCCTGCCAGCCTTGCTGTCTGCCTGCCTACAAGCCTTGGTGCCTGCCTCCCTGCCAGCCTCCCTGCCAGCCTTGGTTCCTGCCAGCCTCCCTGCCAGGTAGCAACCCCACAACAATGCGGAAGCACAGCAAGCCTCAGCCATCTGCTGCCAGCCCTGGCAAGAGGGACAGGGCTACCATCCCGCCCCCTGGCCCTCACTCTGGTTCTGCTGGGGCTTCTGCAGCACGGGCTCGCTCTGCTGGGACTGGGGCTTCTGCTGCTTCTGCTTCTGGAGGAGCTGATGAAAAGCACTCCAGCACCAGCCACCTCCACAGCACCTGGACCCTTCACCCTTGAGACTGAGCGACCAAGAGGAGTGCCAGAGACTCATTTTTGTTTTATAGCTTGTTGTTAATAAAGTCTATTTTTGATTCACCCACTTGCTTCATTTCTTTTTTTTAATAAAGTCTTGCTGGAAACTTTTAGAAATGGTTTAAGCCTTTTCATGCTTGTGGGATGGGTAAGGATAGCTTTGGGATTGGTTAGGATACCTGTGGAATGGGTAATAGCTGTGGGATGGGTTAGGATAGCAGTGGGATAGATAAACCTCCAGTGCAAGCATAATGGGACTATATGGTCCACCCTCCCAGGTGCCACACCTATGGCCCTTTATTATCAATAACAATTTAATCATTGATCCACACATGTCAACATAAACACAACTGTTTATTAAATGCCCTGTTCATTGTAGGCCAACCAAACATACATGGCCCAATCTCATCCGTGTGATGAGACAAGCTGAAGGAAGCATCCATTAAGCATCTACCATCCTGTCTTGCCACTCCATTGCTCCAGCTGGGGAGTTGCACCAGTGTCTCAGGAGGTTGCGCTGCTTCTTCGCTTCATGTGAGGCTCTGTTGGGGCCTTGCACATCCTCAGTGTCGATCAGGTTTTGCCCATGCCTCCATTCCCCAGGCTCCATGTCCCCATTGCCTTGTTGGAGGTCCACAAGCCTGTTCTGCAAGACTGGGTAGTGGGTGCGCATGAGATTGTGCAGGATGCAGCAAGCTTCCATGATCTTCCTCACGATCTCTGGGCAATGCTGCATGGTGGTGAGAAGTACCTGGAACCTGTTGGCCAGGATGCCAAAGGCGTTCTCCACCACACATCTTGCCCTGGACAGCCTGTAATTGAAGATCCTCTCTTCACGGATGAGGAGTCTGGAGGTGTAGGGCTTCATGAGGTAGGTTCTGAGGGAGAAGGCGTCATCCCCCATGATGAAATAGGACACATCTTGTGTGTCGTTGGGCAGGGGTTCTGGATCTGGGAAGCCCACGATGAGGTTGAGTTCCAGCTCCTCCATGAGGTGACTGGCGTTGTATACCTGGGCATCTGAAGATCAGCCGTTGCCTGAAGCATCGATGTACATGAACTTGTAGTCAGCATCGACCATGGCGAAGAGGATGATGCTGAAGAAGCCCTTGGAGTTGAAATAAGTGGACCCCAACTTGGCTGGAGCTTTGCAGACCACGTGCTTGCCATCTATGGTTCCAACGGTGTGTGGGAAGTTCCACTTCTGATACCACTACTCTGCAACTTTCTTCCATCCTTCTTCAGTGGAGGGGTACTGGAAGAGATCCTCCTTGTATTCTTCGATGATGGCCTGCACCACTTCTCTGACCACAATGCTGATGGTGTTGGATGGCACCCTCCAGCCGTACTGCATGCTCCTGTTGGTGGTCCCTGAGGCCAGGTGGCGCAGAGTGAGTGCCACCTTGAGCCCTGGTTCCAGGCTGGTCTGGAAGCTGGTGTTTACCTTGGTCAACCTGGGTGTCAGCCGCTGCACAGCTTCATCAAACATGGCCGGAGGCATCCTCATGAAGTTCTGGAATGCCCGAGTGTCTTCGTTCCTGAGCTCCACCATCTGCTTGTTGTACAGTCCGTCCTCTGCTCATTTGGTGAACCATCTTTGGACCCAGACTCTTTTTGGCTGCCTCTTTTTCTTCTCGCAGTAGAGTTCACAGAGCCTGCAGATGGCTTCGCACTGTTGCAGAAGGATGGTGGCTGCCGAAAGGACTTTGTTACAATCCACGGTGGACATGACTGGATGCTGTGGAAGAGGAAGAGCCAGATGAAGGCTGCAGAGGTCTGCACCGCTGGGCTGCTGTTCTGAAAGTGAGATGCAGATGAGTTGCTCCCCCTTTTTATAGGAAATATAGGTTTTCCGCTAGGCATCCTCTAGGCATCCTCTAGACATCCTTAATATCCGAGATAGGTCCCTCTGTGAACGTTTTTTCCATTTTAAACGCTTTGTTTCCATGCTGCATCTGCTAGGCATCCGTTCTGCATCCGTTCTGCGTCCGTTCCGCTTCCTCCCTTCATCGGAACAGATGCGAGTTGCGCGGATTCGCAGCGGATGCCTAGAGGATATAGCGGATGCATAACGGATGCGTAGCGGATGCCTAGCGGATGCGTAGCGGATGAAGAACGGACGAACTGGATACATTTTCTGCGCAAAAGTTTTGGGCAGCCCAAAACTTTTGGAGTGGATGAAACGTCAATAAACGGATGCTGGACGGATAGAGAGGAAGCAAAACAGAGGCAGTGAGTACATCGCATTTTCCAACGGATGGCAAACTTTTTTGTCCATTTTACATCCTCTTTGCATCCGTTGGTTCAGTGTGACATGGGCTTTAGTAAGGGGTCACAAATATGACCCAGTTGCCAAACATCTGAATTTGGATCATGTGATCATGTAATTGTGAAAAACAGTCATAAGGTCACATTTTTCAGTGAGATTGTAACTTTGAATGGTCACTAAATGAAAAGTTGTCAGTTGAGGACAACTTCTATGGGATTGGGATTAATTGGGCCACTCTAGGGATAACCTTTGCTAGAAACTGAGCGTGGAGGAGTGCTACTTCTTCAAGACCCCTTGATGTATCCTTGGAGGTCTACTCGCTTAGAACAACAGAATTGGAAAGGACCTTGTCCTGCCTTCAGGTACTTTGGAGAATAACTTGACCTCCTCTTCCTTGTGGCAACTCCTTAGATATCAGAAAATTACTATCATGTCACCTCTGGTCCTCCTTTTGTTTAGTCTAGGCATACCCAATTGCAACAGTTCCTCATATGTTTTAGCCTCCCCACTCCAGGGGAAGGATACTGCAAAATCCCCCTTCCCTCCCCACCCCACCCCACTAACCTGCTTTCCAGTTCCCTTCTCCTGAGAGGGCAACCAAAGAAGACCCAGCCAATCATCTGGGACTCAATGGGAGGCAGAGAAGAGATGGGGTTGGCGGGGCCAGTTAGAAGTGGGATTGGCCAGTTCTCCGAACTACTCAAAATTTCTGCTACCAGTTCTCCAAAACTGATGAGAACCTGCTGAACACCATATTTGGTCAAAAGCCAACAATTATTGAGAATGAAGGCAAATATATGTGTCCCAGTATAATGTTGCAGGTCACCATGATCAGAAGTTTATTCTTCTAAATTTTTGGTCTTGTGCCGCAATCCATCCTCAGGGAACTTCTTCAGAATGTGTCCCTTTCTGGAGAGTGAGAAGTTTCCTCAGGAGGGGCTCCAGCACAAGTCCGAAAGCTTGGAAGAATAAATCTTTGGTCTCAGGGATCAACTCAAATTGGATCCTCCAATGATTATTTTTCTCTAGTCCAAACAGCAGCCAATCAGGAGCACAGCAGAATGGTTAAAGCAGGCAGAAACCACCGTTCTCTTCGTTCCCTCCCATGAAGCACCATAAAGGCAGTAGAAGATCAATAATGCTTTATCAGACTCACTTGATAAACCCTGAGCAACCCTGCTCAGGATAATTAGGAGTGGCAGGGAAGACTTGATGCTTCCCATGGTATCCTAACAATGCTAGTAATGAAGCCGAGTTCCCAGTGGCAGCAAACTAGCAATCTTCATCAAAAGTGCCTGGAGATAATTCAGTATCTCTAGTTCCCCAGTGCTAGAGGAAAAAAAAATCTCATCTTTTATACAGAGGAAATACCAATGTATGAATTAATTTGGATGGCAATGCAACTGGATCAAATATAAAACATTCAGAAGAAGAAAACAACTGGACCCAAGTCAACACAATGGGGGGAAAAAAGATTCTGGGAGAAGAATAAATGCTGGTCTAATAGATTGCAACTTGCTTTTCTTTCCTAACTTTGACCTCACTATCCACTGGATATATCAGAGGAACTCAAAGAAAAGGAGGGCTGTTAAAAATCACATATTAGAAATATGACCTTGCTATTGAAGCTGATCTTTAAGAGAGAGAATATAGCAAAATATAGCAGAAAATTTTTTTTACAGTTTAGGGAGAGGAGATGATATTATCTCAGATTATATACATCTCACAAAAGTTTGTGTCCTTATGTACCTTCATGTCTTGAAGTTTTCTTGGTAATCTTTTTCGAAGTGTTTGCCATGGCTTTAGCCCTTTTAGGTTGAGAGAAAGTGAATGGTCCAAAGTTTTGGGGCTACGGTGGGACTAGGATTCACCAAGTCTAGGTTTCTGTCGGATCCTTGATGCTTTCAGATGCTTCATTGCCCAACTAGGTAACATTATCGGTGCTAGAAGTGGGAAAGTTAATATTCAACCTTCTAAAACTGATGGTGTTACCTACTTGATAATGAAACATCTGCAAGAAAACTATCAAGCTTATAAAGTATCAAGGACCCCACAGTTCAACTTTGAGGTACAAATATTCTCTTTCTAGATTGGTAGCTTGCCTTTCACATCTAAATGGGGTTTGTCTCTCTCTCTCTCTTTCACACATGCACACATGACAATTAACCAGCCATTAATAAGGAGAATACTTCAAAGTCAAATAGATTCAATCAATGTCTTCCTTGAAGCAAGTTCTCACTTGGTTAGTGAAAAATTTCAATCTCCAGCTGTTGAGTGTTCCCCAACCAAGAGAAAGAAAGAGAAAAGAGAGGAGAGAGAGAAGAAAGAGGAGTGAGATTGAATTAGATTGCCACTAAAGCTGAAAAACTTTTCAAGTTGTTCCTTCTTAAATAAATAAGGCCTGATTTTCGCTAAAGCTGTGGCTAAGACAACAGTCCCTTTCTTTCCATTAACTCTGATTTCACTGTGTCTGGTTTTTTTTCAATGCCTCTGATTATTACATTTCTCAACACGCCCTTCAATTTATGGATCTTAATCTCCGGATAGTCCCCGGAGCTGGAGAATACCTTCTCTTCCCTCCTCCTGCAGTTGGGTTTGGCTTGGCTCTACCATTTGTCAAGATGGTGCCTTTTATGGCAACAGAAACATGACCTTCTGGGGCTCCAAGAGAGACTGTGCTGTTTTCATGGCAATGAGAAAGCAACTAGATAAGAGGAGAAAACTCAACAAATGTGTTGCTGCTGGCCTCAGGATGGCTGTTGAAACACAAACAACATCTGTGAAAATCCTTCTTGAACACTTATCAAGTGATCTTGCTTCCTCATTCTCTCTCCAGAGAATTTACTGCTCTGAACTCCTATTGCTGTTATTTGGTTTAATTGAACAATTTTGATGTCTGAGGCAATCAGCCAGGCTGACCTTTTCCTTTTCATAGTTCCCTCATATTAATTTATTTTTTTTATTTTTAAAAAAATCATTATAAAAAGGGATTTACAAAACCACGGCTTTAAAGCAAAAGAGGTTCGTGTGAAAAATTGGGTGCATTAATTTTGTTTATTTTTATTTACAATTTCTTCAACAACAATCTCCCCATATTGTTTGAAGTCATGGACTTAAGATGGGGCACAAAAGCAAAGCTGGCTTTTAATGCTTCAGAAGATTTACACAATATTTAACTATTATTCTCCAAAGCACCTGAAGACAGGATAAGAAGCAACGAATGGAAACTAAACAAGGAGAGAAACAACCTGGAACTAAGTAGAAATTTCATGACAGTGAGGGCAATTAACCAGTGGAATGATTTGCTTTCAGAGAGTGTGAATGCTCCAACACTGGAGGTTGTGAAGAAGAAACTGAACAACCATTTGTCTGGAATGGTATAGGGCTTCCTGCTTCAGCAAGGGATTGGACTAGAAGACCTCCAAGGTCCCTTCCAACTCTGTTATTCTGTTACTTACCCAAACAAATTTGATGATAGATACTGTTGAAACTACTTAACAAGGCATTCATTTCTGGTTGAATCCTGCAGTTGAATAATATGGCACTCAGAAAACCCAACCTTGGTTTGAAATGGTAAAAATCTCACAAAAATTCTGTGATGCAAAAAATGATTGTGTCTTTCCCCTGAGTGTTACAGATGTACATTTGGAAGAGGAAGGAAGAACAGGTGGGAAAAAATGAATCCCACCTACCATGCTACAAATGATCTTTCCAAAATATTACGGCTCTTTTATTGTTTTACTTGAAGCATTAAAAAAATTATAAACCTCTTTTTCAATAAAGCAATACAGAATAAATCAAAAACAGCTGGCCTTGAAAACTAAACTGCTGGAAGGATAGACCATCTGTCAGTACAAAAAAAACTGAATTCATGGACTCACCGGCACAGAATAATACCCAAATAATACTCACCGGCACAGAATAATACCCAACTGCTTGTTGTGATACTGGCAGAAGGACAATCTTGATACTGGTGGAAGAAGTGATTAACTCACACAAATGAAAGGTAAAAGAAAAAAATCCTTCTAGGCAATCAATCATATAAATTTTTGAGGGAAAAAAAAGCAGGAAATATTCAGAGATAATTTCAACTTTTCTCAAAATATCAGCTTGGTTTCTCAAGGAAAAGTTATGGACATTTCTTAGAGGGAGTTGTTAAATGTTCTTGTATTAAAATAGGACACACCAGTGAAGTCAGTTTTCAGTTTTCAAGAACTAGCCCTTCTCCTCAAGATGGTATATCATCTCCTGCTTGAGCTAGAAGACCTTCCATGATTTTATGTTCCAACATGAAAGGAAGAATCAAAAATCTTGGTACAGATAAATCCATGCCATTAGGAAAGCCACTTTCTCTTGGATCCAAATTAAGGAGATGTTCTCCTTAATTGGAAAAGGTTGGGAAAGGTTGCAGTTGGGGACCTTGTAGAGCAGATACTAGAGAGGTAAGCCTTCAATACAGAGATGGAAGTAGAATCAAATCAGAAGCCACATTATGGCTTATTGGGGCCTTTGGTACTACTTCTGTGTCCATGATTGAAGACCAGAAGAGATTCTCCAGTTCAAGACTTGGTTCTATTTTTATTTATTTGCATCCAGCCTTTATTATTTTTTTACAAATAATACCCAAGATGGTGATTACACTCTACTCATCTTCCTCCTCCTATTTTGCCCAGGACAAGCACCCTGTGAAATAGATTGGGCTGAGAGAGAATGTGTGGCCAAAGTATCGCAAATGGCTTTCATGGCGAAAGCAGGACTAGCAGGATTCATGGTCTCCTGGTGATTGACCCAAAGTCACCCAGCTGGCTTTCATGCCTAAGGTGGGACTAGAACTCTCCTTCCATTTTCTAGTCTGGTACCTTCACCACTAGACCAAATTGTCTCTCTAGTTTTCCAGCCATTTCCCTGCAAATTAGTTATGCAATTACTGTTGACTCATACTTAGGTTCCCATTGTCCCTGAACTTTCGTTTCATCCAAACTATTAAGCACTACAGAGCTTTTCTCAAATTGCTGTTGAAATATTTTCCCCCTGTTCACTAACAAGCTGTGCTGCACAAAAGAAGGTATTAGTTGTCGCTGCATGTTGCTTGCAAAGTGAAGTTGCAAATTATTGCCTCTTTGAAACAAACCGTAGGTGATGATTCTATTTTTTTGTCTTCGCCCTCCTGTCTTCTCTTTCAACTGTCACCGAAGACTGCAAGGATCTACCACCAATCATTGACTTGGCTGAATTATTCACTGAGACAAATATAAGGTGCCACTTCTTCTTTTTTTTTCCCACTTCTAATTTAGTGACAACCCCCACTTTGCCAGACTCAATACATTTTAAATGCTGGAGAAAATTGTTTTACACTTTTAAGCAAACTTTCCCTCCAATACTGTCCAAATTGTGTCCCAGTTGTCTGAGTTTTGTATAGAAAAATGTACATATAAAGCTTGTCTAGAAGAATATTGCATGTTATTGATATTTCAATACAAAACTATTTATGTTATGAGAAAGTGTTGTATGTGTATGGGTATTTTTTGTTGTTACATTTATTTGTTGCCTATGTCACTGTGGGGCTACCCTAGACTGCTTACAATAATACAAAGGAGGGAAAATTAAAAGGCTTGTAAACAGAAGTAAAAAAGTAGAACCATGAAGTAAACAATGAGAAGGGAACACAATGAGAATATATCAGTGTGATAACTGAAAAGACGGATGGACAGATGGAAAGTAAAGAATGGGCTTGGGGGGGAGTGGAGTTGGTGTCAATCTGGCACCCATCTGCAGTGTGTTTGTGTGTGTGTGTGTGTGTGTGTGTGTATGTGTGTGTGTGTGTGTGTGAAAAATGTAACGACACGTGATAAATGTCTATGAAACCAACATGGTTTTCTCCCTCATCTGTATCCTGATGGTTCATCCAATTTTCTTCTCCACCCACTTCTGTGCCTGTTCAATTTTGCTGTCCACCTATTTTATTAACTGAATTTTCTTCTTCTCACCTACCTTCTGTCTCTATCAGCCTTTGCTTCTGTCTCTTTAAATTATTTAGTTCACCCTTTTCCAAATTAGCTTTAAGTGTTTTATGGCAATTACTCCCTTCCAACCTATGGTTGGTTTTCTTGATGAATTAGATTTGATCATTTCAATCAATGTCCGTATTCAGTTTCATATAGAGGTCTTTTGTTTCTGGCCTGGCTGTCAATCTTCTCTTCAATTAAAGATTGCTTTTAGGACAGTCCCTCCTTAGTGATAGATGGTAGATGATAGATAGATAGATAGATAGATAGATAGATAGATAGATAGATAGATAGA
>BLBF01000016.1:10364126-10379256 GCA_015471245.1 Laticauda colubrina | reverse complement strand
AGATAGATAGATAGATAGATAGATAGATAGATAGATAGATAGATAGAACGAACGAAAAATAGATAGATAAACAGACGATAGACAGACAGGCACACATACACACTCAATATGGGGAGGGGAGAAATCAGCTGGAAACTTGTGTAAAATTCCACAGATCTGCCTGAGAAGTGCCAAACTACAAGCATTCTAGCACTACCAACTGCAACAAGTGCAATCTAATTATAAACATTTAAAAATAGGAACTTTCAGTAAGATTATAATAAATGGATTCCATCTAGCAAGCAATCTTCATATATAAGGTGTAGCAGAGTCCAGTGCATAAAAACCTATTTGCAACTAATAGCTGTATCATTACTTCAAAAGAGTTTTGGAAAATGTTCTGTTTCTGTAATAAAATTTGGGGAATTTTTTCAGAAGTTATGAAAGTGTATGAGAGAGAAGGAGAGGGAGAGAAAGACAGAGAGAGAGGGAGAGAGAAAGAAGAGAAGTGGGAGATAGAGAAAGAGAAGGACAGAGAGAAAGAGATGGAGAGCAAGAGGGAAATATAGAAAGAGAGAAAGAGAAGGAGAAAGGGGGGAGAGAGGGCGAAGGAGAGAGGAGGTGGGAAGAAGAGAGGGAGGAGAGAGGAAGAGAGAAATAGAGAGAAGGGAGAGAGAGAGAAATAGAAGAGAGGGGGATAGAGAAAGAAAGAGAAGGCAACATAAAGGGAAGGAGAGCAGGAGGGAAATATAGAAAGAAAGAGAGATGGAGGAAAGGAGGGAGAGAAAAAGAGAAGGGACAGAGAGCAAGAAAAATAGAAGAAAGATAGAGAGATAAAGAAAAGAAGAAGATAGAGAAAGATGGAGAGCAAGACAGAGATATAGAAAGAGAGAGTGAAAGAGAGGGAGGGAGAGAGAGAGAGAGAGAGAGAGAGAGAGAGAGAGAGAGAGAGAGAGAGAGAGAATGATACATAGGCGAAGAGAACAATGTTGATTTTTATTTCACAGCTCTTTTCAAAGTGTGAAACTAGTTATTAACCTAAAGCATGTGGTTCATTGTGTGTTCCATATTATGAACACTTGTAAAGAAAAATATGTAATTTGGGATGCCCCCTCTATTACGCTTCACGTGAAGCCGACAAAGCCTTTGTTCCAGTTAATTAGTTAGCAGTGGAAAGGGGAGAAGAAGAAAAAAGAACGGGCATTTTATTCCTGATTATTTTAGATGCTCATACGTTGGGAGCAAAGACACAGCATTTGCTTTTGTCAATGACACATATGCATCCGATCATCAGAGGAGAATTTGTTTCATCAATGCTGGGCATTAGGGAGAGAAAAATGAATGAGATCCAGGATGCACACTACACTGATGGGTGGAATTAAAATAGATTGTGTGTCAGTCCCAAAAATCCAAGAAAAACACACTGAGTTTCTCCAAAGCAGCTTCCTGATCGATATGTTTCCCTGAAAATAAGACCTGGTCTTTTTGGGGGGGCACCAAAATAATCACTAGGGCTTATTTTCAGAGAAACATAATTTCAGGATGATCAGTCCTGCTGGGCGCCCTGCCTCCTGTCACACACACAAGAGCCGGCAAGCGTGCAGGGACAGACAGTATCTGACAGCAGCTGCAGCCCGGTGGTCCATTAGTCAGTGCACTCTGGGACTGTGTAGAGCAGAAGGCACAGAGTGGAAGGCAGGCAATCCCAAAGCACCACACAGGCTATAGGCAAGCCAAGAGATGGAAAGATGAGCCTCCTGCACCCAGCCAACACTCTGGCCCACCACTGCTTGGCTTTCCCATGGTCTGCACATGTAGATCACCTGCCTGCCACCTGTGCCTCTGCCTCTGTCTTGCCCTCCAAAGATGAGCCTCCCACAGCCACCTGCCACTCCAATCCACCACCGCTTAGCTTTCCTGAAGCTCACAGGATGTGTCCAGATTGCCTGCCTCCTCCCATGCTTCTGCCTCTGCTGCTTGCACAGGTATTTAACAGTGGTGGTATTCTACCAGTTTGGCCCAGTTCTGCCAAGCCAGTAGCACCAATGAGAAGTGAAGACCAAACCAGTTATCTCCAACACTGTGTTGTTGGGCCCACCAACCCTCCTGAGCTCCCATACTAAACTTTATGTCCTGGTTTTGAAGCACAGCTGCTTTGTGCAGCACAGCAGATTGCTGCGCATCAGGAGTGCAGGATTGCAGGAGGTGAGTCGAAAGCCTCTGTGACTCCGCAAAGTGTGTGTTTGGCATCCACCGACCAGAGGTGGGATTCAAATTTTTTTTACTTCCAGTTCTTTATGGCATGGCTTGGTGGGCATGGCAGAGGAAGGATATTATAATATCTCCAGTCAGAGGTGGGATTTGCTGGTTCTCTGAACTACTCAAAATTTCCGCGACTGGTTCTCCAGAACTGGTCAGAACCTGCTGAATACCACCTCTGTCACCAACCCAATGGTACTCAACTCACCTGTGCTGCACAGGATGTGGCTGCTGCCAGACACCATCAGTCAACTCCTATGCATCTGCCAACTCCTATGCTGGCAATGCCCACCCCCTTCACTTATTTACTTTTGGGGGAAGGCTTATTTTAAGCATACACATAAATAGGCTGGGGCATATTTTCAGGGTAGGTCATATTTTCAGGGAAACATGATATATAATAATGCATTTGGGGAACATTTGGAGGAATTCCTAGTAGGATCTGATTATTTCAGCAGTGTTTTAAATCTATGAATGTGACAGATCTCTAGTGCGATACTGTGAAAATCTAGTCAAGGAACTATGAGATCCACCAGATCTGTATCAAGATAAATAGATTGCTGCCTTTGGATAAAATCTGAAAACCCTGAGGAAGGCACTGGCACTTCTTTAAGCAATAGATTTACTATTCTAATGTCAAAAGGTCTGGATGAAAAAGATACAACAAATACAGCTGTTCTGCAAAGTCCTCACGGAATTTTATGGGTAGGGTGATTATTGGCGATCTGTCTGCATAAGACATTTCTTTCTTTTGCAGTCGTCTTTCTCCCCCGCTTTAAACATGTTATAAAGTTTAAGATGGACTATTGTCTAAAATAATTGTTTATCAATAAAGCCAAAGCACTTTTAGAACTTAAAACGATGATTAAAATTTTTAGAAAGGAAGATCAAAAAGGCAATAACAATGCAAAACTATTATGTTCTATCTGTTTTCCAAAGCACCCAAAGGCCAGACAAGGAACAATGAATGGAAAGTGATCAAGGAGAGATTCAACCTAGAAATAAAGAGTCAGAACAATCAACCAATGGAACAGAAGTTGTCTTCAGAAGTTGTGAAAGTTTCATCACTGGAGGTTTTCAAGAAGAGACTGGACTGCCACTCATCAGAAATGGTGTAGGATCTCCTGCTTGGGTGGTGGGTTGGACTATATGACCTAGAAGGGTCCCTTCCAACTCTATTATTCCATTATTATCTTAAAGAATTCGCAAGGATCCAACTGCATTAAAAATAAGGAAAATAATTCATATATCAAAACAAATATAAAAATATGCTTTTCAATCATTTCTGCACTTCTCACTTTTTTTCCCGATTAGCAAACTCTTGTGCAATTTTCCTCAGCCAGGAAACAAAATGTTTACAAAAGTCTAGCCTAAACATTCAAAAACTATGAAGAGTTTCATCAAAGAAAATCCCACTGAGAGCAATTTTTTTTATTTTTAGATCCTGAGGGATATATTGAAGTCCGGTAAAAAAATTCACCTCAGCACTAGCGTCTTTTCCCACTTCTGGCTGCCTGACTGTTCCATCATCACAGTACATTAATTCAACAAAACAGATTGTTTTGTGATGGACTGTTTTCTTTAGCAAAAGTTTAAGGAAGTTAAAAAAACATTCCTGTGCTTGATTTTTATTTATTTTTCATTCAAGGGCATTCAAAGTTTCTTGAGTTCTAAGTAAATCTTGCAATTTTGAATTGGTAAGAGGGCTTTTAAATACAAAGTCTGTTCAAGGTTTTGCTTCAATTTGCCTCCCTTGGAATAAACCAATTTAACAGGTAGAAAAATCAGGAAAAACCATGTTCTTTAAAAAAAATGATAAATAATGCTTTTTATCCTTTGATAAATAATGCTTAAAGCTTATTCTTTCTTCAGTTACTAAGTAGAACGTGGTCATTATCTTGGATGGAGTAACTAGGATTCTATAGCAACTATCTACCTTATAAATGTCCCAAAAAGTTCTCTATTGTGGAGGACAGAAAACAGAATAATGTTTGATACAGAACCTCCTTTGCTATATCTTCTAGAGCAGAAATGCTACCCTGTCAAGAATGTTGAAATAAAAATTATTTTATATATGGAGCAGTAATGAATCACTATGGTCTTTAGCCATATTTCTATCTTTGTCTGTTTATCTCTCTTTTTCTCCTTCCTTTCTTCTCTCTTTTTTGTCCCAACACTACTCAGATAAGTGGAAGAAAATGTATTCTATATTTATATATTTATTCTATATTTATTTTGTAGAGAGAAAGACAACAGATTCGATGAGATACCAAGATATCTTCCAAACATCCTATGATTTCAGGAAACTATGAAAATATCTTACATTTGCAAATCTGTGTTACAGACACACTGTGTGAATTAATTCATCTATTGGGCATGCCAACTCCAATAATTAAAAGAAGGGATAATATTGATGTGATTGACTTTGTTTCCCCTCTCCTCTGAGTTTACTGTCAACAGAGTATAATTTTTTTTGTTGACATCAGTGTACTCAATGATACATTTTCTTGACATAATTTCAATTATTTAGTGATGGAAGAGCAAAAAGATTGGCATGCTGTGTGGGTATTGAATTGTCTAAAGGTTAATTGGGCAGCTTGATAAAAGACAAGATATCATATTACTGCCATTGATGAGGTACTCAGTTGCTGACTCCATCCCTTACCATTCACAGCTTTCCATCTGCTGTGTTTAACTAGGTACTTGTGCTAATTTGAAAATAGAAGATTATTCCAGAAGTATGGAGAAGAAAACCCAATCTGAGTAATGGGGAACATGGAGAGAATGGAAAATATCATAGCTAAGAAACCAAGGTGCTGTAAAGCAGAGTTCAATCAACTTACTTTCAAAAAGAAGCATTTTTCAAATTATCAGGAATATTTGAGGTGCACAGTTGATTGTTCAGGCACAATCAGACTGGGTACCTGACTTCTCATCTCCCAGAGCAGTAAACCCACCAGAGACTGCTGTCTTATGATATCCCTGTGAGAAGCACTTATGGGCAACCTCAAGGCTTCTCCTGGTCCAGAGAGGAATTGAAGAACCCATTCTCCTCACTGACTTTTAATTCCACTGTGGTCTTTAGCTCCATTTTTTACAGAGACATCTTCAGTTTGCCATTTCTTCCCTGTAAGTCAGTAATAGGTTACTCATTCTCATTTATATATCTAATACCTGCATGAAGTCATGATGAACTCAAAATGAAGTCATGAGTTCTGTATATTAGATAGAGGGGAGAAGGAGAGGGAGAGGGAGAGAGAATAACAGAATTGGAAGGGACCTTGGAGGTCTTCCAGTCCAACCCCCTGCTCAAGCAAGAGGTCCTATACCATTTCAAACAAATTGATTGTACCATTCCACTGGTTGATAATCCCCAATGTCAAGAAATTTCTCCTTAGTTCCAGGTTGCTTCTCTCCTTGATAAGTTTCCATCCATTGTTTCATGTTCTATCTTCAGATGCTTTGGAAAATAAGTTGACCCCCCACTTCTTTGTGGAAACCTCTCAAATATTGGAACATTGCCATCATGTTCCCCCATAGTCCTTCTTCTCACTAGATTAGCCACAGTTTATTCTTGCAACTGTTCTTCTTATATTTTAGCCTCCAGGCCCCTAATCATCCTTGTTGTTTTTCTATGCTATTATTTGAGCCTTTCTCTTTTCCAATGTTATCCTGTTTCTTCTCCACTGGAATATCAGTCAGTTAAGTACAGCTTTGCACTGTTTCCTGAAAGGCAATGGTTTGCTGTCTGACTCTTCCTTACAATGCAGCATAATCACATGTATTTCCTTCATATGATTCTACAAGTGCAAGCAAATTCAACAAGGGCAGATCATGAGCGTAATGTTGCTTTGAGGAACCTCAGAAATTTCACGACTGCCAAGGAAGATTTCAGACTGACAGTTTAAGTGGCTGCTGCTTGGAAGCAGAATCAATAAAGTATTCCCTGTAATTTGTGCAGTCAAAAGGGAGGCCGTTTGTAAGGCCCGGTCCCACTGGCCGATGGATGCAAAACGTATGCATAAAGGACACAGTGGATGAGCAAAATTTCGGGGGTGGCTCCATCCGTTGTCATCTACTCCAAAAAGTGGTGAAAATTTGTATAAACAGAACAGAAAAGAATAGATGTGGGTAGGATGTAGCGGGGATGTGAAACAGATGTTCATAGGAAGCCTAGCAGATGAAAGCGGATGAAAGAGGATGACACTTCCGAAGGGGTTCCAGGGGATAATTTCGAAGTGGATGCATAGCGGATGAAGCAGATGCATCACGTACGCCTAAAGGAAAGAAAGGGGATGCCGCGTGGATGTATATCGGATGCAAACCGTACACTGCGCATCCTTTCTATTTCCGTGCTACTAACGCTATGTAGACGTTCCGTGTACCTTTGTTTCCTCCCTCTTTCCATTTTCAGCTGCAATGGATGTGAGTTGCGAGGATGCCCAGAGGATGCAGAGAGGATACAGTGGACGTTTAACGGATGATAAATGGACATAGAATATTTGTCGCAGATTTACATCGTACGCGGCAGAAAGTTCATCCATTCACAAAGTTTTGGAGAAAAAGCTCAAAACTTCTTGCGCGGATGAAATCGCAGTGGACGGATGCTCAACGGATAGAGTGTATGAAACACGTATGCAATGTGTACACAACGGATGCATAGCGTTTTCCAACAGATGGCAAGCATTTTTTAACGTTTTATATCCTCTTTGCATCCGTAAGTGCAGTGGGACAGGGCCTTTAGGAAGCTGCCTGTGGGGTCAGCATTTTGCTATTTTGTTCATAGCATTCCAATTAAATCAAATGAGAAACAAAAACCATGAAATGAACACCAACATTGGATGATGAAGTGGATATTAACATGTGTAATGCTAGATTTCGCTGCAGCCATCAAAAAAGCCAAAACAGTTCAAGGGATAGAATCAAGACAACGTGAAATGCTAATACTGCTTTATTATGCCTAGGTAAGGCCACACTTGAAACACTGCATCCAATTTTGGTCGCCACAATGTAAAAAATATGTTGAGACTCTAGAAAGAGTGCAGAGAAAAGCAACCAGGATGATGAGGGGACTGGAGGCTAAAACCAGGGTGGGATTCTACTGGTTTGGACTGGTTTGGGTGAACTGGATGTTAAATTTGCATCTAGTTCACCAAACCAGTATTTGAATTGACTGGCTGACCCCACTCACCCTGCCCACCCCACCCTGCCATGGTTAGGAGTTTCCACACAGCCCATTTTTGATGCAGGGTCCACACAGAGGTTCTGGGAGGGGGGAAATGGCCTTCTGGAAGTACTGTTTCCAGCTTCCGGAAGGTCTCCAGAGCCCGGGGAGGCCATTTTTGCCCTCCTAGAGGACCGAGGGAAGCCTTCAGACCTTGAGAAGGTGAAAAATGTCCTGCTGGAAGTTCTGTTCCACACTCACCATAGTTCCACGCTCACCATAGCCACACCCATTCAGTAACTGGGCAGTGAACCAGTTGTTGGAATTTTTGAATCCCACTCCTGGCTAAAACATATGAAGAACAGTTGCAGAAACTGGGCATGGCTAGTCTAGTGAAGAGAAGGACCAGGGGAGACATGATAGCAGTCTTCCAATATTTGAGGGGCTGCCACAAAGCTATTCTCCAAACCTTTTCAACCTTAGGGACCACCAACCTTTTTGACCTTAGGCACCACCAAACTCATACTTTTAAATCCCGAGGACCACTAATACAATTTTTTTAATAAAGATAATATATTTAATATAAAATTGTATTATTTATATTAAATGTAAATGTAATATATATAAACGTGATATATATAAATGTAATATATATAAATTAATACATATAAATATGTGTATATTTATATATATATATATATATATATATATATATATATATATATATATATGCTGTTTAGCTTCCTTCGGGTATTATCCCACGTCATTGTAGTTCTGTTAAAGTTGTAGCAACGTTTCAGCAGAATCTCATCTGCCATCATCAGGCTTCTGTATGGATGTGGGTCTTACAGCTCCTGGTTTTAAATTTGAGGCTGGTCCATTTTGATTGGTTGGGAGCCTGGACCTCTGTTCATTGGACTTGGAGTTTGATTGATTGGTGTTCCTGGTTTCTTCTGTCTGTTTTGTGGCTTTGATTGGCTGGCAACAGTCTGTTCTTGTGTTGGAGGCTTTCAGTGCAGCTTGGCTCCATGTGAAGGGATGGCTGGTATTCATTAGCAAGCTGGGTTTCACCTGGGTGCCTGGTGGGGGGGTTAGGTTGGAGCTATCAGAGGGAGTCTGTTTTTGCCCAGGTGTTTGCCTGGCTTGTGGCATGGAGATCTTTCTATTTGAGAGTGCAGGCTTCCAAATGATCGACAGTCTGGTGGAATCATCTCTTCTATTCATGCTGTCAGGTCTTTTTTCAATCTCTATGGCTTCTCTGATGATTCTGTGGCTGGGGTTTTCTATAGTGGCCAGGGTTTTAGTGCCATTGAAGTTGATGTTGTGACCTGTGGTTTTCATGTGTTGGACTAGTGAGGAGGTGTGTTCCAGCTTTTTTACTGCATTTTTGTGTTCATCTAGGCGGGTACTTATATATATATATTCTTAAATTTTCATGGGTATTTATATGTATGGTATTCAGCTTTCTTCGGGTATTTTTCCATGTCATTATAGTTGTGCTTTTAAAGTTGTCGCAATGTTTTGGCAGAATCTCATCTGCCATCATCAGGCTTCTGTATAGTGTTCATCTGTGTGTCAGGCTCTCACAGCCATTTCTGTTTTAAATTCACACACACATACACACACACACACTTATTTAATTATAACAAAATTGTAAATGCTTAATCATAACTGTGGAACAGAGTGAAGGGAAAGGAGGGGCCACTCTCATCCTTTGGTGGGGGCTAAGAGGGAGGATTTAAGAAGCCACTTGGTGCCTGGAGGCTGGGAAGATCTGGATGGGGAGGAACCAGCTCCCCCTCGAATGGAAGAAAAGCAGAGCCATCTCATATCTCCCCCAAGTCAGAGGTAACCTCTCCATCCTTTGCCAGGGGTGGCTGCCTGGAGTTGGGGGAGGGAAGGAGGGCCTGGCAGGAACTACCCACAAAGATAGGCTCCTAATAACCAAGCAACACCCCCACCCCTTCAGCCTCCACATAAGAAGAGGATTCCCAAAGCTAAGCTCCAGGTTTCTCCCGCTGCTTCAAAGCAGAGAAGGATCCTTCCCTGTGTGGAGGCCAAAAGGGGGGTGTCAAGCCCAGAAAAGCTTGAGCTCTTGGCTGTACAAACAGGCTGGTTATTAGGAGCCCATCTTCCTTGGCAGTCTTTTGGTCTGTGCATTTGGTCTCCCCCCTCCCCATGCCAAAGGAAAGCCAGCCGGGTTTCTCCTTCCCTCCTACCCTTCTCTCTGCTCCCTTCCCACCACTCAATCCTACTTCAGGACAGAGAAGAGCATGATGGAAACATGTGTGGCATGTCCAACACACCAGCGCTCGCCTGAAATTCTTTGCGTTCCTCCAGGCCTGCCTTGCTGAGGGGGGAGAGCAGCCGTGATGTCTCTGCTGGCCCCCCCCCCCAGGAAAAGAAAGCGATCAAAAACAGCTCTCGCTCGAGCAAAAGAGCAGATATTGGAAGGCACAGGCAACAGAAAGCAATGCTTTTCAAAGGCAGCAGCTTTCGTCTTCTCTTGCCTGTGCCTTCCTCAATGTAAGCTCTTTCGCTCCAGTAAGAGCTCTGTTTCTGCTCGCTTTTCCTGTGCTTCCCCCCCCCCACCCCAGAAGTGACAGCTGGGGCCGTGGGGTGGGGGGCAGCAGAGCAGAGCGCTGAGAGGGACAAGGAAACTGACACAGACGCATAGGCCTGGCCTGCAAGGGGGTGGGGGTAAGGGGAAAGTATCCTCTGAATTGGTGTCATCTCCTGTTTCTTTCCACCATGCATCGAGGAGGTTGAGTGGCTGCCAGCAATGCCCTCAAGGGAAGATGTTGCAAGGGGGAGGCTTGACCTCCCCCCAGAAGCTTCTCTTCCTTTTTGACAGAAGCACTCACACGCAAAGTGGCAAAGTGCTCACTGCCTCTCTGGCCCCTGACAAGCTGCCTCCTTCCCACTGAGCGTGTGAGTGCTTTGGGTGAGGAGGAAGAGGGGGATTGAGCCTCCCCCTCACAACATCTTCACCTGAAGGCAGCTGCTTCCTGTGACTCAGGAGGTCTGCACTCTTTCCACTGGTGCTCAGCCTCCTCAATGCACTGAGGCAGGAGGCAGCAGCCATGACACGGGAGACTGCAGGATTGCCCCGCCGTCTCAGCATGCTGTGGCCCACCAAAAATTTTCTCGCAGCCCACCGGTTGGCAACCGCTGTTCCAAAGCACCTGAAGGCAGGACAAGAAGCAATAGGTGGAAATTAATCAAGGAGAGAAGCAACCTGGAACTAAGAATAAATTTCCTGACAGTGAGAACAATTAATCATTGGGTAGGGTTGGGCGACTGGATGGAACAGAATGTTTACTGGCCAGATGCCCCTCCTGATACCTACATGAAGTTCACAGCAGATTTTTTTTCTTTGTTCCTGAGGAGAGAAATCTCTGAGGGGTCTTTGGTGCCCTTTGAGCTTGCTTTTTTCTTGCAAACATTTCATTACCCTAACCAGGTTAGGCTAATGAAACATTTGCTACCACTGGTGATGTCACCCAGTTAGGATAAGGAAACGTTTGCAAGAAAATGAACAAGCTCAGAGAGTACCAAGGACTCCTCATTTCAACCCTGAGCTACAAATATTTTCCTTTATTGAAGAGAAATATCTGCTGCTACCTAGGATTGAACTCTCAATCTTCCAGATGGGAGGCAAGTGTCTTCTCCACTGGGCTGCCATGCTGCTTCTTATTGCTTTAAACACAATGTTAGACGAAAAGCTTACACTGAACTGGAAACTCATCTTGAAGTCAGTGAATGGGACTCAATGCCAACAATATGCTTTCATTCATAAACCTTTGAATAAGTGGATGCCAACCCCTCTTTACATCTTTCTTAGCACCATCATTCTTTTCTTTTCCTTTTTGAATCACTAGAAGCAACTTCATCCTTGGTCTTTGTAGGACATAAACACCTGAGTCTGAGTTAAACACAAACCAAAGATGTTTGGCGCATTGTAGGAGGCTAGCAAAACCTATTTTCACATTAGCAATTAGATCATCAGTATGAATAATTCAGGACTCTGGGTCTCTCATTTCACCATAGTAGCAATGCTGATATTTTATATATATTTCCCTTCCTTTCTCCTTGCCATATGTCACTGCTCATGTTACCTTGCTTGGATATTCTGCTTGCTTCCTTTGGGGGACTGCAGCTCTGAAACATTTATCAACTTGGCTGATAATGTCTTGGTTCCCTTTTGATCAACTACAACAGCTCTAGAACAGTCCATTCAGAAAGATGAACACACTTAAACAATTATTCAGAATTAGAGTAAAGCAACACGCTGTTTGAAGAATGAAAGTATTTGTGAATAAAGAGAAGGGGAAATCAATCTAGGAAATTGCTTTTTTTTATATTATTGAAGATGGAATCTTGAAAGTGGCCATAGTCATTTGCAGAAAGATTTCTTTCTTTCTTTCTTTCTTTCTTTCTTTCTTTCTTTCTTTCTTTCTATCAATCTATCTGTATCCCACCATTTTTATATTTACAAATAACTCAAAGAAGCAAACACATCAACATACCTTCTGTCCAGTGGTGGGATTATTATTTTTTTACTACCGGTTCTGTGGGCATGCCTTGGTAGGAGTGGGGTGGCTTGGTGGGTGTGGCAGGGGAAGGATATTGTAAAATCTCCATTCCCTCCCCACCCCACTAACCTGCTTTCTCCTGTGCAGGGCAACAAAAGAAGACTCAGCTAATCAGCTGGGACTCAATGGGAGGCGGAGAATAGAGGGGGGCAGATTCAGTCAGAGGTGGGATTTGCTGGTTCTCCGGACTACTCAAAATTTCCATGACTGGTTTTCCAGAACCAGTTAGAACCTGCTGAATACCACCTCTGATTCTGTCTATTTTACCCACACCAACAACCCTGTGAGGTCAATTGGGCTGAGAGAGGGTAACTGGCCCAAAGCCAGGTGGCTTTCATAGCTAAGAAAGGACTAGAACTCATCACCTACTGGTGATTGGCCTAAAGTCACCCAACAGATTTTCATGGCTAAGGCAGGACTTGAACTCACGATCTCCCACTTTCTCGCCTGGTGCCTTAGACCAAGCTGGCTCTCTAGTTTTATGAACTAGATTATGAACTTCCCAAAATTTTTAGCATTACTGGAAGATATCTGACTGCCACACAACAAGGTAGACAATGACTGTGTACTGAACTTTCTAAGTTGGTCCTAACTGACCAGCTATTGTGGCCTTTCACCAAGCTTATCTGACCCTGGAAAAGCAAAGCCGAATGAGACCTTCCTGAAAGTTCCCTCCTTCCCACTTTGATGGTCCTTGCAGAATTGTTCCAAGCATGCTATGCAGTCTTATTCTATTCCATTTGTACCTATTGACAATTTCTATTCATTAGAAAAATTTCTATTTTGGAAAACAAATAAATCTACTTGATATAGGACTATTGTCAGAATAACAGAACAATGATTAATTTATTAATTTATCACTTGTTGCTTGTTTGTACTCTGTAGATTAAGCTTGAAATTCTCTGTTCCAGAAATTGATGTCTATCAGAAAAGATATTCTAGTTCAGAATATCCTCCCCTCTTTCACACATTATATTTTTGATCAGATGTGGTCTGTTCCTCTCCAAGACCTTTCCCTTCCTTATGCTCCTTCCTCCCACCCTCCCTTCTATGCAATTACATTTGCTCCAAGTCATTTATTTTTAAGTGCCTGGTATTAAAAACAGCCACCACAAATTCTCTAGTTCTGCTCTGGTGAGATGCAAATTATGAACAGAATTGTTACTTGGAAAAAGCTTTTAAGAGTGTTTAAATACCGAAAAGGGTCAGGGTTGCTTTTTTGTTTTTGTTTTTCAAAGTATTGTGAACCTCTTTGTCTCCTTTTAGTCAAATGAAGTCTGGTGATTCTGTGCCACTGTGAATATATGTTATTTAGTTTTATTTCTCAGTGCCAACTTTTAACCTAAACAATATATGCTACTGTATTTATAAACTGCAGTTTATTGTTTCATATTGTAAACCACCTGGGGAATAAAGTTATTTGATCACTTTCTGCAAAAATAGTAATTCCATTCAGTCAGGGTGAGTGAATGGAGCTGAGCATTTACTGACCAGATGCCCTTCCTGACACCTAAACAGAGTTCACAGCAAATATTTTCTCTTTGTGCCCTGATAGAGGAACAACTGCCAATGCCTAGGATCGAACTCTCAATCTTCTGAGTGGGAGACAAGCATCTTCATCTTTGGGTCACTACATTGGTCATCATCAGCCACTAGGTTACTCCAACTAATAAATATTGTGTGTGTGAAGCTGGGGTATGCCCTTTGGACAGGGGTGCAATTCAACCAGTAAAACAACCAGTTCATTGAGCGCGTGCTTCACGTGTGCAACCCGCATTTTAAGAAACCCATTTTCAGCTGTTCATCTGCAGGCCCTATGAATAAAACAGCTGAGGCTCTAAAAACAGGAAATAAAGGACAGGAAAGAGCAGAGGAGGGACGGCGGGTGGGCCCACAGCAAACCTATTTGGAGACAGCAGATCATCAGAAAGGGGGTTCACCTGAACTAGTCCGAACCGGTAGAATCCCACCCCTGCCTTTGGAGATATATCAGCTTCATTTTATCTTTTAGAAAAGGAAATACAAAATAAAAAAGGCAGTTCTGCTTATAAACTTATGCTGGACACATTTAAAAGCCATCAACTTTTCAGGGAAAAAGTATGTCTAGAAATTCACCATCACCCAGAAAGCAGATGGGTGAAGGACCCTCAAACTTCCGAATGCTAATAAAGATTATTACTACTACTACTACTACTACTACTACTACTAGTACTACTACTATTATTATTATTATTATTATTATTATTATTATTATTATTATTATTATTATTTTACCATGGAACCAAGGAGCAATAGCGTTGGAGTTTCTTTCCAAGCCGGCCCGCCGTGGAATCTGTTCCTCTTTGAACCACTGAATTACAACTTCTCTGGACAAAGGCCTCTGGGACCATTGCCATGCTTTGCTGTGTTAAATTAAAAAGAAATAGAGGTTAAGGCCATGCAGGGAGGAGCTGTATAAGAAAGAAAACTGCACTGTAGTTACCAAATAAGAGGGACTTGAAAAAAGAAGGTAGCCGAGCCATTTGTCGTTCTGTTCACAGAAGGTGACAATAATATTTCCCACCTTCTGTAAGCAAAGTGAAGGCATAATTGGGTATTCAATCTACACCCGAAGTGAGCCAGGAATAGCAAGGTCACCTGGAGAAAGCCTTTTCAGCAATTTGAATGAGTCAATTTCGCTATTCTTCTCATCCCGGAGCTTTTGAAACACAAGGGCTGAGTGGGACTTGGGAATGAGGCTGTTCAAAGATGGATTCATAGTGACATAAGGATCCAATGGATGTTAAGAAAACTGTAAAAAGCAACAGCATCTGGAAGGAAACCTTTTTCAAAGAGCAGTAGGTAGCAATTTGCAACTTTACTTGTTTGTTCAATTTCTATGATTGCCCCACTCAGTCAATGATTCTGGGGCAGCTTACAGTTCATAAAATATATTACAGCTTTCTCTTTTCTCTCTCTTCTCCTCTCTGTCCTTCCTTCTTTCCTTCCCTCCTTCCTTCTTTCCTCCTTCCCTCCCTCCCTCCCTCCATCCTTCCTTCCTCCCACCCTTCTTGTCTTCCTCACTCCCTCCAGCCTCCCTCCTTCCCCCTTCCTTCCTTCCTTCCTTCCTTCCTTCCTTCCTTCCTTCCTTCCT
>BLBF01000016.1:10315570-10327585 GCA_015471245.1 Laticauda colubrina | reverse complement strand
TTCTGCATCCGCAATGCATATGGGGAACATCTGTTCTACATCCGTTGTCATCCGTTACACATCCGCTATATCCGCTAGGCATCCGCTGCGCAGCCGTGCAACTCAAATCCACTCCAGCGGAAAGTGGACACAGGGAGGAAGTGAAATGGACGCGGAACAGATGCACAGTGTTAGTAGCACGGACGGAGAAAGGATGAAAGTGGATGCAGCTCGCAAAGAAAACATTTCAAATGGAAAAAACGTTCGCAGAGGGGACCTATCTCGGATATTAAGGATGTCTGCAGGATGCCTAGAGGATGCAAAAGGACACCTAGTGGAAAAACTATATTGCCTATAAAAAGGGGGAGCAACTCACCTGGATCTCACTTTCAGTCCAGCAGCCCTGCTGTGCAGACCTCTGCAGCCTTCATCTGCCTCTTGCTCTTCCACAGCATCCAGTCATGTCCACCTTGCATTGTAACACAGTCCTTTTGGTAGCCACCATCGTTCTGCAACAGTGCGAAGCCACCTACAGGCTCTTTCAACTGTTCTACGGGAAGAAAAGGAGGCGGCCAAGAAGTGTCTGGGTCTGAAGATGGATCGGGAGAAGAACAGAGGATGGACTGTACAACAAGCTGATGGTGGAGCTGAGGAACGAAGACCCTCGTGCATTCCAGAACTTCATGAGGATGCCTCCAGCCATGTTTGATGAAGTTGTGCAGCGGCTGACACCCAGGTTGACCAAGCAGAGCACCAACTTCCGGCCCAGCCTGGACCCTGGGCTCAAGGTGGCACTGACTCTGTGCCACCTGGCCTCAGGGACCACCTACAGGAGCATGCTGTACAGCTGGAGGGTGCCACACAACACCATCAGCATTGTGGTCAGAGAAGTGGTGCAGGCCATCATCGAAGAATACCTGGAGGAACTCCTCTAGTGCCCCTCCACTGATGAAGGCTGGAAGAAAGTTGCAGAGCAGTGGTATCAGAAGTGGAACTTCCCCCAGACCGTTGGAGCCATAGATGGGAAGCATGTGGCCTGCAAAGCTCCAGCCAAGTCGGGGTCCACTTATTTCAATTACAAGGGCTTCTTCAGCATCATCCTCTTCGCCATGGTCGATGCTGACTACAAGTTCATGTACATCGATGCTTCAGGCAATGGGTCAGCTTCAGATGCCCAGGTTAACAACGCCAGTGACCTCAAGGAGGGGCTGGAACGCAACCTTATCATGGGCTTCCCAGATCCAGACCTTCTGTCCAACGACACGCAAGTGTGCCCTACTTCATCATGGGGGATGATGCCTCCTCCCTCAGAACCTACCTCATGAAGCCCTACACTTCCAGATGCCTCACCTGTGAAGAGAGGATCTTCAACTCCAGGCTGTCCAGGGCAAAGCGGGTGGTGGAGAACGCCTTTGGCATCCTGGCCAACAGGTTCCAGATACTTCTCACCACCATGCAGCATCACTCACAGACCGTGAGGAGGATCGTGGAAGTTTGCTGCATCCTTCACAATCTCATGCGCACCCGCTACCCAGTCTTGCAGAACAGGCTCGTGGACCTCCAACAAGGCAATGGGGACATGGAGCCTGGGGAATGGAGGCAAGGGCGAAACCTGATAGACACTGAGGATGTGCAAGGCCCCAACAGAGCCTCACATGAAGGGAAGAAGCAGCGCAACCTCCTGAGACACTGGTGCAACTCCCCAGCTGGAGCAGTGGAGTGGCAAGACAGGATGATAGATGATTAATGGATGCTTCCTTCAGCCTGTCTCATCACACGGATGAGATTGGGCCATGTATGTTGGGTGGGCCTACAATGAACAGGGCATTTAATAAAGAGTTCTGTTTATGTTCAAATGTGTGGATCAATGCTTACATTGTTATTGATAATAAAGGGCCATAGGTGTGGCACCTGGGAGGGTGGACCATAGAGTCCCAATATGCTTGCACTGGAGGTTTATCCATCCCACAGCTATTACCCATCCCAAAGGTATCCCTGCCCATCCCACAGCTATCCTTACCCATTCCACAAGCATGCAAAGGCTTAAACCATTTCTAAAAGTTTCCACCAAGACTTTATTTAATAAAATAAATGAAGCAAGTGTGTGAAGCAAAGATAATCTTTATTAAGAACAAGCTGTAAAGGAAAAATGACCCAAGTCAAGTGTCCAAAGCAAAAATAAAATCAACAGGTAGCCTCCCAGTCTCTGGCACTCTTCTTGGTCACTCAGAGGTATGCCCAGTCTCAGGGGTGAAGGGTCCAGGTGCTGTGGAGGTGGATGCTGATGGAGTGCTGGTCTGAAACACCACTGGGGTGCCGGGCCCCAAGAGGACAACAGGGGACGGTGTGTTGAGGAAGCTCTCAGACAGCTGGCTCAGCCCCGTGATGTTGAGAGCCCTTCCTCCATGACGTGGGGTTTCAGCCCCAATACCAATGACAGATGTACTGAGGCCGGGCTTGGCTGTGGGGTGGAGGAAGGAGCAGTGTAGTGGGGTTGTCTGGTCTGCAGCTGGGTGAGGACTGGCGTCAGTGGCATCAGTGGCATGGGTGGCATCAGTGGCACCGGTGGCGTCCGATGTACATGTGCCTGGACTGGGAAGGGCTGCTGCCTGTGCTGCTGGAACTCCTGGTATCCATAGCCTTGGTAGGAAAGGGCCTGTGGAAAGCCTTGGAAGGGCAGTGACATCACCTGGGGTGGAGGAGCAGACCTGGACTGGGTGGGAGCAGGTTCATCTTGGTCTGGAGGGTTGTGAAGAAGATCAGTGATGCTGTCCTTCACCACCTGGTACTGGGGTTCCGCCATGTTCATGAGGGTCTGGTTGACATAGGTGAGGAAGGGCTTGTGGTTGGAGGATGGGGCGTCAGTGTGTACCAGCTGAGAGTGGAGATCTACGCTGCTTTTGATGGTGTCCCTGATCTCCAGTAGGACAGTGTGGCTCTGTCCCTCCGGTTTGCCTCTCTGCCTTTCTGTGGAGGTGGAGCTGGGGGTGGATGCAGGTTGGGCTGTGGTGGAAGTGCCATCTCCTTTCTCCCACTGCGTCAGGGGGTCCTCCACACGCTCCACCATGGGTAGTACAGCTGTCGGGGGGGGTCTCTGTCGTGGCACGCTCCACAGATACCTGCCTGGAGACAGGAGCTGACTCTCTGCCAGAAGAGGACTGGCTCTCAGCAGGCTGCCTGAGAGAGAGGGTTGTGAGAGGGGCTGCTCCTCGGTGGCAGATCTCACTCCAGGAAGCTGCACTTGGCCATCACGTAGGTCTCTTTGTCTGTCAGCTTGATCGCGGCCTGGCCAGATTTCTTGAGGTGCAGCTTCACGTACCAGGTGTGCATGTGCTTCCACCAGCCGAGGAGCACCTCCGAAGTGTAGCCCAGGCTCTCTGCCTTCTCTCTCCAAGCAGCCTGCTTCCTTTTGGTGTCTCTGTAGAGCCTTTGTCCCTTCTGCCATAGATACTCGTTCTCCCTCAGCCACTCCAGCACCTCATCCTCATGTTCCTCTTCTATGTTGTATTGCCTCCTCTCCTGTTCTCGCGTCTGCCTCTTCCTCCCTTGGCAGGGCCATATGGGCCCTCATCAGAAGGGCTTCAAGGTTGTAGGGGCTGCTCCTCCACACCACCACCACAACCACCACCAGCAGCAACAGTAGCAGCAAAAGCAGGACCAGGAGGACCAGCAGCAGCACCAGCAGCACCAGCAGCACCAGCAGCACCAGCAGCACCAGCAGCACCAGCAGCAGGACCAGGAGCACCAGCAGGACCAGCAGGACCAGGAGCATAAGCAGGACCAGGAGCACCAGCAGGACCAGGAGTACCAGCAGGACCAGGAGCACCAGCAGGACCAGGAGCACTAGCAGGACCAGCAGGACGAGGAGCAGCACCAGCAGAGTAAGCACCAGCAGAAGCACCACCGCCAGAAGCAGCATCAGCAGAGTAAGCACCAAGAGAAGCACCAGCACCAGGAGCAGCACCAGGAGAGTAAGCCCCAGCAGAAGCACCAGCACCAGGAGCAGTGCCCGCAGAGTAAGCACCAGCAGAAGCACCACCGCCATAAGCAGCATCAGCAGAGTAAGCACCAGCAGAAGCACCACCTCCAGAAGCAGCATCAGCAGAAGCCCCAGCCCCAGAAGAGCGAGCCCGGGCTGCAAAAGCCCCAGCAGAAGCAGAGTGAGGGCCAGGGGGTGGGAGGGTGGCCCTGTCCCTCTTGCCAGGGCTGGCAGCAGATGGCTGAGGCTTTCTCTTCTTCCCCATGGTTGTTGGGTTGCTGGCTGGCTGGCTGGCTGGCTGGCTGGCTGGAGAGCTGTGTCTGGAAGCAGGTCTTTCCTCTGAATGGTGACCTGATTGGGAGCTGCTTCCCTTTATATGTGCGGGGCTGATGCAATGCATCCTCCACGCATGCACAGTGAACACTAGGCATCCACTAGGCATCCGCTCGGCATCCGCTAGGCTTCCGCTAGGCATCCGCTAGGCTTCCACTGTGCATCCGCTTCATCCGCTCGGCATCTGCTGTGCATCCGCTTCATCCACTCAGCGTCCACTCTGCATCTGCTCTTTCCGTTCTGCGTCCGCTTTGCTGCACTCCCCCGGAAGCCTTGCAGATGTGCCATCCGCTCCCATCCACTTCCATCTGCTAGGCTTCCATGGAGCATCCGCTTTCCATCTGACCTATGTCCTCCCCCCGTCCGTTCCTTTCCGTGTTGTCTGCTGTGGTTATGCAAATTTTTGCCCCTTTTGAGAGCGATAACAATGGATGGATCATTTTTCTCATCCGCTGTGTCCTTTTTACAAATGTTTTGCATCCGTCGGCCAGTGTGACAGGGCCTTAACATTGAAAGCAAACAACTTTCCTTCTGAAATTGTGGGTAGTCCATCAATGAAGGTTTTCAAAAAGAGACTGGACAATCATTTATCTGGAATGGTATTGGGTATCCTGCTCAAGCTGGGTTGGACCAGGAGACCCCTGAGGTCCCTTCTAACTCTATTATTCTGTGTTCTATCATTTGCCAAACATGTGACTCCTTCTAGACGGGTGCTACCCAACCTACATAGATGGTGCTAATGGAGTATGTACATTTCCAGAGATCTTCATAAGAAAATCAGCTGAGCATGTCCGCTGTGGATTAACCTTTGTCTTTTGCAAACGCTGAGATTTTAAAATAAATCTTAGGGTTTTTTTCCTCCTGCAAACCCAAGCTTGGAAAGGAACAAACTCGGTTTCTGGTGTGCACCATATTAGGCAGGGCAGTTCATTCGAGATGAATGATTCTTCAGGAGCATCATGTTGAACTTGCTATTGCTCTCTAAGGTCTTGTTTCTGGAGTTCATTGCAATGAATTTCAGCCAGAAACAATTTCTATTAATTTGTCGTAGAAAGAACTGGAAAAGTACAGGAAAATATTATGGTTCCAAAAAAGATGATTCTCTATATTTTACAATTTCCACTAAAGGTTCATTTTCTGGGCTATATTAGTCATAGCCTTCTGCCTTATGGAAAGCTGATGCTACAAATTGGGCTGCCAAAAGCAGAATTTGCCAAAATTATAATTTCTTGGATAAGAGCTAAAATCATTGGTGTTCAGAGCAATTCATCATTAAAGCTGATTCTTTGTGTTCTCTTTTTGTCAGGAACTGAGGATGGTGGAGTTTTTTTTCTTCTTCTTTACTGGAAGGTTCCATATGTTACTAGGTATAGATGTTACATGATTAAAAACCTTACATCTTTGGACTATAGCACTGGTTTCTGTTTAGTTAGGTGCATTTAAGGTATTGACTGTGATGTTGTATGAAGGTTCTCCATCATCCAGATCTTGGTTGTCCCAAAGGTGCTTTTTCAAGAGGCAGCTGGATTTTCTTAGTGTTTTCCTTGAAAAAGTTTTTCTTCTCATCCAAGAACCTTCTTAAGTTCTGACTGAATGGTGGGGAACAAAAAGGTTTATATTTTTTGCAGTCATTTGGTCATTAGCACCTTTGGGGTTGTTGACTGTGATATAGGAAACCCTGAGAAACATTGCACTAAGATACTTGGCAAACAGTTGAGATTCCTCCATTAAAGAGGTCCATCTGGTGGGACCAAGAAGAACATTCTCCATGGTGGGTTCTCTTTCACTGGAATATCATCCCTTTGGAATCCCACCTCTGACTACCAACCCCATCTCTTCTCTGCCTCCCATTGAGTCCTAGCTGATCGGCTGGGTCTTCCTTGGTTGCCCTACACAGGAGAACAGAGCTGGAAATCAGGTTAGTGGGGTGTGGAGGGAATGGAAATTTTACAGTATCCTTTCCCTGCCATGCCCACCAAGCCACACCCACCAAGCCATGCCTACCAAGCCATGCCCACACAACTGATAGTAATTTTTTTTGAATCCTACTACTGCCCTGGATGCTTCCACAGATACATCTCCAGATATCATCTCGGATGGACTAGTTCCAAGCATGTCTGGAGGGTGGTTGGTCAATGGCTCCAAGCAATTGCCTGAGAAGGATTTGGCTGAAGCACAGCTGCAGCATAAGCAGTGAAAGTCAGTGGACTACTCACGAGGAGGCAGCTGGCTCTTGCCTTTGCTCTGATCTAAGTGTTCTTGGATTAAGTGCAGAAGGTGCACTCTTCCTCATCACTGACTGTCTGTAGCTGTGTGATTTCCCCATCAGGAGCCTCAGGGCTATCCTGTTGCAGCTGGGCTTCAACCAAATCCCTCTCAGGTGGCTGCTGAGAACCATTGACCAACTCCCCTCCAGACATGCCTGGAATTCGTTCATCTTCCTCTGAGCTGACATCTGGAGAGGTATCTGGGGAAACGTCTGGGAGGAGACATCACACTATTTCACCTAATTGACTACCTTTTGAATTATGTCCATGAGTTCTCCCTTTATCCAGAGTGGGATTCCAAGAATTGGCTATATCTACTCTAGGGAAAAGAAAGACTAGGGGTGACATGATAAGCAGTGCTCCAATATTTCAGGAGCTGCCACAAAGAAGAGGGGATCAATCTATTCACCAAAACATCAGAGGGCAGGACAAGAAGCAACAGGTGGAAACTAATCAAGGAGAAATCCAACCTTGAAATAAGGAGAAATTTCCTGACAGTGAGAACAATCAACTAATGGAATGACTTGCCTTCAGACGTTGTGGGTACTCCATCACTGGAGGTTTTCAAGAAGAGATTGGACAGATATTTGTCTGTAATGGTATAGGATTTCCTGCTCAAGCAGGGGGTTGAGCTAGAAGACCTTCAAGGTCCCTTCCAACTCTGTTATTCTGTATTGTATTAAGTAGGTTTCTTCATTGCCTCTCCATTCTATTGTGATTATTGCCTCTGCTCTCAGTACAGCCATCTTCAGTTCACCATTTCTTCTCCATATTCCTGTATTTCTAAATCTGGACAGAAGAATAAATAGGTTTAATAGTAAAGTAAGATACAATATGAGAGCATTATAAATACAATAAAAAGGAGGATATAAGAATTATAGACATAAGGAAAATAAAAATAAGTGTATTTGGGGAGAGAAAGTTTGAATAAAGATTAAAAGGTTGGTTGCTTGATTCAGTCAGCAAGTGAATTTTAAAATACACAACCAACTGCAGATAACACCTTGGTAGGAAAACACCAATGATTAATAATAGTAATAAATAAACAGAACACATGGAGGAATGAAATTTTAAAAAGTCAGTGGGAAGGAGAATGGGAAGCAAGTTTTTATGTACCAAAAACAGATTAGCCTATCAATATAAAAGCATAATAAGGTTTAACAAGTTTAACAAGTCTACAAATATGTCTCATTGGAGACAAGAGCTAATGAATCTTAAATATTTTAAAAAGGAAGCCAAAAACTGAATAAATTCACAGGTACAATAGCTGGGAAAAAAAACACCTTGATTTACTGTGATGTTATTCTTGGAAAAAGACATAAGAGGAAGTAACAAAGAACCTTTCCCAACCAGTTACTCACCTTGGATTTTAATTCTCATAATCCTCAGCCAATACATAAAGGATCATTGATTGATTGATTGATTATGTATCTTCAAGTCATTGTTGGCTCTTAGTGTAACATAGTTATAAATCCAGTTTGTCCCTGATGATGATGGTCCTTCAGATCTAAGGTTATTCTGGCTGGCAAATAGAGAAGAGACCAGTTTAATGTGTGTAGCTATCTTCAGCGTCTTAAATCACAGATTGGAAAATAAAGTATTTAGTTTCTTTGAATGACCCTGTAATCCCTTGCATTGAGGAGGAGCTGGGGTGACCGAATAGAGCTTTAGCACTTATTGGCCGTATACCCTTCCTGACACCTATGTGGAGTTTGCAGCAGACAATTACTCACCGAACCTAGAGATAGAAGTATCACAGAGGATCAAACTCATAGCCTCCTGATTGTGAGACAAGGCTCGTCACGCTTCTGAGAAAATAAAAGAAAGTATATAATTTGAAAACGATGACAGAACAAAAACACAAATTGACATGGTACAACAAGGCATTTATTTATCTGTAAGAAGTCTAGATCAACAAGAAAAACAATAATAACCATGTTGCTTCCATGAAAGCCAATTTTAAAATAACCACAACTTTATTTGCAGGGAGTAAGTTTATTGTATCAACCTATACCCAGAAAAAAGATTAGCTTGTGACAATAGGGTCAGTGTTCAAATTTATTTTATAACTAGCTGATAACCCGGCATTGCCTGGGTATTTATTTATCCCAATCCTGTATTAGACAGGAAAATTCTGTAATCAGGATTCATGCTGTTGTACTGTCTCTGGAACAGCATCGCAATTCTTCTATTCCTCTCCTCAGGAGTTTCTTGTCTATGAATGTGTTTCATTTTTTTTTATTGCACTTTATTGCACATTTCCTTGGAAGGCTGAGAGGGAGCCCCCTTGCGGAATACTGGAATAACTGTGAAGCCATTACCATGGCACTGTGCTGTACGGTAGAAACCATTTTAAGGCTCACACATACCATGGGTTTTAGACATGTCTTACTCCCACAGCATGAGTTTCCAGAGGATAAGTCATCTGTGTACCAAGTTTGGTTGAAATTGCTTGAGGCGCTCCAGAGTTATGCTGGAACACACACGCACACACATGGTTGCAGGAGGTAGACATTGTAAATCCTTATCAAGAGCTGATATATATATTTTGCATCTTGTTATTCCAAAAAGTCAAGGAAATACATAGTTCCCCTCTAAGGTCTCTTCCAATGCTGTTATTCTGTAATTCTGTTATTCTGTATATGCTGAAGTCTCTTTTCAAATCCTACTTTACCTAGGCTCTTCTAGATACAGTGCACCCACTTTCTCCAGCAAAGTAAAACTACTTGGCTACATTCTGCTCATTTTTCTAGAAGCAGGTGGCCAGATCACTTTGCAAGGCAACTTCAGAGAAATGCTTTGCAGGCACCGTTGCTGAAATGAAGTTCTCCTTCATGAACTTACACAGGCCCACTGCTTAGTTCTCATTCTTTGTATTTCAAGATCTGGGTTGTTTTGATTGAGGGCTCTGAAGCTTTCTCCTCCTAGCAATGTGTCTGGATGGTTCTTCCAGGTAACAGGAAGCACGTCCAGTGGCTTCAGGGATCTGATGGCGAGGTCTGGGTTTGGATCATGGGAGAAGCCCCTGGAGACAAGTCATATGAGCAGATTTCAGAGGAGCTTCTTGCAGAACGAGCCAGACAGCAGGCCCAGAAAGAAGCAGAAGAGCTATGGTGAGTATCTGCAAAGAAATCACTTCTAGAATACTACTGTCAAAAATACTACTGAATGAGAATTATTTTGGAATTCTACTGGATAATGTTGTCTTTGAAATGGATACCCATTTCTGAAAATGCCAAAATCTCAGTGGGCAATAACATCTTGCTTGGGCTCAGAAACTAAGCTGCGTCATACATACATACATACATACATACATACATACATACATATATACATACACACACACATATTTACATACATACATACATACATACATACATACATACATACATATGATGAATGGTTTCAGGAATTGGGCATGGCTAGTGTAGTGAAGAGAGGGACCAAGGGAGACATGATAGCACCCTTCTAATATTTGAGAGGCTGCCAGAGTAAGGGGTCAAGCTGTTTTCCAAGGCACCTGAAGGACAGAAGGGGAATAATGGATGGAAACTGAACAAGGAGAGAAGCAACCTGGAAATAAAGAGGAATTGATCCTTATGACAGTGAGAACCATCAACCAATGGAATATTATTATGTGTGTATATAATAATGACATATATACAGGCCAAGATAGTCCAGTATCCTTAGACTTATGTTCTCAATGACAATTCAAGGTTGACTCACACTTCCTTACCTTGTCTTTCTTTCTTTCATGGTTTTGGAAAGGAAACAAAAGGAAGCTGAAATCACAAAGAAGTTCCATGATGCTATGGCAAAGGAGAAAGCTCGAATAGTGGCAGAGAAATGGAAGATAGAGGCAGAAGATCGCAAAGCAGCCAAATTGATGGAGGAGGAGAAAATCCAAGAGGAATTAAAGGTTGAGTGGTTCTTCGAATGTTTGGGTTCAGATCTCTTAGAGTATTTCTCTTCTCTTCTACTCTACCTTACTCTACTCTACCCTACTCTACTCTATCTTCCAATGTTTGGGTTTGGATATCTTAGAATGTTCTTCTCTTCTACTCAACTCCACTCCACTCTACTCTACTCCACTCCTCTCTATTCCATTCCATTCTACATTCTATTCCATTCATGGAACACTGGGATTTAATTATTTTCCAAGCTACTAGCTATCAAAAAGTAGACAGAGAGGCAATCACTCTCCATCCCCATTAAGAACAAATACACACACAGAATGACCATGTCACCTATTGTGGATAGGTTTTGAAAAGTTTAGTTTTGGTTAGTAATTGGATGGAAGTGAAGTAGAAATTACTAGGGCTACTAGGAAATACTAGAAAGATCCCACAAGAAAACAATTCTGTACGATTACCAAGAAAACAGCATGAATGGTTTACAAAATCAAGAGGAGTTAAAATTCACTTCAAGGAAGTGCTATATTTTCAAGAATTGCTATTGGAGTTAAGGTACAATAATAAGTAAAGGTAAGAACTAGCACAGTTGAAATTTGGAGCAGAATCCTAAAGATTACTCTTGTCTATCTTCCACCCAGGATGCAAGATAGATATATTTCATTTCTGAATTTTCCCTACCCTTTGTATGAGCTCCTCATCTATTTCAAGCTGAAAGTCCTTGAATCTTGATACACCACTGAAAAAGATAAGAGATTTCCAGAGTGGGTGGGTCAAAATCGACAAGAATAGTGTTATAAGAAAAAAAACTTGCTGCTTTTCAATATGCCTGCAGATTTGGACCCACCTCCATGAAATTCTTGAAGTCCAAGCTAAAAGCTAACCCAGGTTTTTGAATAACTTCTATAGCCAGTTTCCCAGGAGGTAAACCTTTCTTAGGTTGGAAATTTTCTTACAGCAGGATATTGTTTTTGAAAAAGAAAGACTAGGAGAGTAACATTTGTTGGAATGGGACAACTCCAGTGGTGGAATTCTACTGGTTTGGCCTGGTTCAAATGAACCAGTCATAAAAAATGCTACCATTTGGTTAAACCAGTCTGTCTATTTTTTTCCTTCCGACAATCAGCTGTTCCAATGATCAGCTGTGCCAGGATCCCCCTCACTGTCTTACTACTTCACCCAGGAGGCTTCCCTGAGGTCTAGGAGGCAAAAAAGGGCACATGGGGGAGTGCGCCCTCCCCCCATCTCCATTTTTTTTTTTTTTTTTGCCTTCTCAGGCCCCAGGGAAGCTTCCTGGGAGCAAAAACAGCCTCCCAGGAGGCTTCTCTAAGGCCTAGGAGGCAAAAAAGAAAAACCCTCAAAAACATGGGTGAGGTGATTTTGCATGGGGAAGGTGCACAAAAAGAAGAAAGAGAAGGAGAAGGAGAAGGAGAAGGAGAAGGAGGAGGAGAAGAAGAAGAAGAAGAAGAAGAAGAAGAAGAAGAAGAAGAAGAAGAAGAAGAAGAAGAAGAAGAAGAAGAAGAAGAAGAAGAAGAAGAAGAAGAAG
>BLBF01000016.1:10263070-10290570 GCA_015471245.1 Laticauda colubrina | reverse complement strand
CATATATATATATATATATATATATATATATATATACACATATATATGTGTAAATAAAGCACACATTCCATTCCAATTTAATTCTATCATTAATATTCATTAAAATCTTAATATCTTTAACATTTATTTTCAATTAAATATCATACTTCCTTGGGAACACTAATAAACTTTCCATGGTTAGTTCTTTTTTTTTTCCATATTTCTCACTTATATTTCTATAAATTATTACTAATAATTAACAGTGTTCCCATTTGCTTCTCTCAATCATTTTAATTCATTTATTTATTACCAAACATTCAACTACATTACATGCAGTTGTATGTAATGTAAAAATATTTACATTGCAGTAAATATTTTTTCCATCATTTTAATCATATTTTCTAAAATTATTTCTGTTTATAATATAATAACACTATCTTATGTACCTTTGCAGAATCCCTTTTGCTATTAAATTTTCATCCATTATCTCTAAACAAGCTTATGATTACAATCCTTATATCTTTTCCCTGTTTCTTCATTTCTTGTTTCTATCTTTTACAACTTCATTTCTTTGCCTTCTTCCCCCTCTTCTTCTCCCTCCCCTTTTTACCCCCTCATCTCTCTACTTCTAACTCTCTCATCCGTAATATCCTCTTCTGTTGCTTTCTAATATTATACTTATCTTTCAAATTCTTCTTCTTTTTGGTTGTTTTTTCCAGTCTTAAACCTTTCACTCTCTTTCCCCCCACCTTTTTTTCCCCCATTTAAAATTATTTGATCATTAAAGATGGTTTCTTCTTTGTCCCAATCTTCTTGTTCTGCAAGTGTTTCTTGTTTCTCATACTTCCAGATCTCCCTTTCTAAGAATTGAAATATGAAGCCAAAAGAACCTTCCCCTTCTTGTGCATCTTCTTTCCATTTTTTAAGTTCCATTTTCAGTTCTTCTAAGACTGAAATTAAAAAATTTTAAAGACTTTCAAAAAACCACCCAGTTAATTTTAGTCATCCAGATGCAAAAACCAAAAATCACCAAGTCATCCAAATAATCCAAGGCTATTTCTTTCTGTTTCTTTTTTCCACTTTCTCTTCCTGGGATTCTACAATTTTGTTACCAAGTTTCAATTAAGATCTATCTTGGAGGAATCTTGTTGAAATTTCACTGTAAAGCCCCAGTCCCACTGCACTTACGGATGCAAAGAGGATGTAAAATGTTTAAAAAAGCTTGTCATCCGTTGGAAAACGCTATGCATCCGTTGTGTACTCACAGCATACGTGTTTCATATGCTCTATCCCTCGAGCATCCGTCCACTGAGATTTCATCCATGCAAGAAGTTTTGAGCTGCACAAAACTTTGTGAGCGGATGAACTTTCCGCCACGTACGATGTTCATCTGCGACATATATGGGCAACAAACGTTCTATGTCCGTTGTCATCCGTTAAACATCCGCTGTATCCTCTCTGCATCCTCTGGCCATCCCCTCAACTCACATCCGCTGCAGCTGAAAATGGAAAGAGGGAGGAAACGAAAGGTACACGGAACGTCTACACAGCATTAGTAGCAAGGAAATAGAAAGGAAGTAAGGGTATGTATCTCGTATATAAAGGATTTAAAACGGACAAAACGTTTGTATGTGGGATGTATCTTGTATATTTAGGATGTCTGCAGTATGTCTAGAGTATGCAGAAGGACACCTAGTGGACTACCGATATTTCCTATAAAAAGGGGAGAAAATCATCTGGATCTCAGTCTGAGTCCAGCAGCCATGGTGTACAGACCTCTTCACCCTTGGTCTTGATCTTCCACATCATCAATTGTTCTCCACCATGAATCATGACACAGTCCATACGATAGCTGCGATCATTCATCACCAGAACCAAAACCTGTTCAGACTGTTTCACCTTTTATACAGAAGGTGAAGAAGGAGACGTCCAAGAGCTGTGTGGGTCCGAGGATGGATCTTGAGAAGAATGGAGTTTGGACTGTATGACCAGTTGATGGTGGAGCTGAGGAATGAAGACCCTCATGCATTCCATCACTTCATGAGGATGCCACCAGCCATGTTTGATGAACTTGTACAGCATCTGAGACCCAGGTTGACCAAGACAAACACCAACATCCCACCCAGCCTGGAACCTGGGCTCAAGGTGGCACTCACTCTGCGCCACCTGGCCTCAGGGACCACCTACAGGAGCATGCAGTACGGCTGGAGGGTGCCACCCAACACCATCAGCATTGTGGTCAGAGAAGTGGTGCAGGCCATCATTGAAGAATACAAGGAGAAGTTCCTCCAGTACCCCTCCACTGAAGAAGGATGGAAGAAAGTTGCAGAGCAGTGGTATCAGAGGTGGAACTTTCCCCACACCGTTGGAGCCATAGATGGGAAGCACATGGCCTGCAAAGCTCCAGCCAACTCAGGGTCCACTTATTACAACTACATGGGCTTCTTCAGTATCATCCTCTTTTGCCATGGTTGATGCTGACTACAAGTTCATCTACATCGATGCTTCTGGCAAAGGGTCAGCTTCAGATGGCCAGGTATACTACACAAGTGACCTCAAGGATGGGCTTGAACGCAACTTCATCATGGGTTTTCCAGATCCAGACCCCCTATCCAATGACACACAAGATGTGCCCTCCTTCATCATTGGTGATGACACCTTCTCCCTCAAACCTACCTCAGGTTCCAGATACTTCTCACCACCATGCAGCATGAGCCAAAGACTGTGAGGAGCATTGTGGAAGCTTGCTGCATCCTGCACAATCTCATGCGCATCCGCAACCCAATGTTGCAGAACTGATTTGTTGACCATCAAAAAGGGAATGGGGACATGGAGCCTGGTGAATGGAGGCAAGGATGAAACCTGATAGACACTGTGGATGTACAAGGCCCCAACAGAGCTTCATGTGAAGGGAATAAGCAGCACAACCTATTGAGACACTGGTGCAACTCCCCAGCTGGAGCACTGGAGTGGCAGGACAGGATGATAGACGATTAATGGATGCTTCCTTGAGCCTGTCTCATCACACTGATGAGATTGTGCCATGTATGTTGAGTGGTCCTACAATGAATAGGGCATTAATAAAGAGCTTTTTTATTTTAAAATGTGTTGATCAATGAATAAATTGTTATTGATAAAAAAAGGTCCATATGTGTGACAGCTGAGATGGTGGACCATACAGCCCCACTATCCTTGCACTGGAGGTTTATCTATCCCACAGCTATCCTTATCTATCCCACAAGCATGCAAAGGCATAACCATTTTTTCAAAGTTTTCACCAATACTTTATTAAGTAAAAAAAAATGAACCAAGTGTCTTAAGCAAGGATAACCTTTATTAACTTTCTTAGGTAAACTTTATGACTTTATTCAAAAAGCAAAATGAACCAAGTAAAGTGTCTTAAGTGTCTTTAGCAAACATAACCTTTATTAACTTTCTTAGGTAAACTTTATGACTTTGTTAAAAAAACAAAATGTACCAAGTAAAGTGTCTTAAGCAAAGATAAACTTAACAAGTAAACAAATCAGTCTCTGACACTATTCTCAGTCACTCTGAGTCATGTCCATGGTCTCAGCTGTTAAGCGGGCAGGGACTGTGGAGGTGGCTGTGGCTTGAGTGCTAGTCTCAGGCACCATTGGGGTGCTTGGCCCCAAGAGTACAACAGGGGATGGTGTGTTCAGGAAGCTCTCTGAGAGCTGACTCAGTCCCATGAGGTTGAGAGGCCCCTCATCAAGGACTTGAGATGTCAGGCCCAATACTGATGACAGATTGTCCGTTGATGGGCTTGGCTGTGGGGTGGAGGAAGGAGGAGTGTAGTGGGGCTGTCTAGTCTTCAGCTGGGTGAGGAGTGGCATCTGTGGCATGCGATGAACCTGGGCCTGGACTGGGAAGGTCTGTTTTTGCTATGAGAAGTCCTGGTAGTCATAGCCTTGGTAGGTGAGGGGCTGTTGAAAGCCGTGGAAGGGCTGTGACATCACCTGGGGTGGAGGAGCAGACCTGAACTAGGTTGGAGCAGGTTCAGCTGGGCCTGGAGGGTTGTGCAGAAGTGCTGTGATCTTCTGCTTCATCACCTGGTACTGGGCCTCAGGCAGGTCCCTGAGGGTATGCCTCACGTAGGTGATGAAGGGCTTCTGGTCCGAGGATGGTATGTCGCTGTGGATCAGCTGAGAGAGAAGTTCTGTGCTGGTCTTCATTGTGTCCCTGATCTCCAACAGCACACTGTGGTCCTGGCCTTCCAGTCTGCCTCTCTGTCTGCATCCTCTGGAGCTGGGGGTGGGGGTGGGTTGGCCTCTGGTGGCTGCTGCTTCTTCCTCCATTTGTGACAGCAGGGCATCATCCCCCATGGGATCCTCCAAGTCTGCCGGCATGGGGAGTGCAGCTGTCGGGGAGGGGTCTCTGCTGTGGGGCCCTCTGAAGACACCTGCCTCGACAGGGTAGCTGGCTCCTGGTTGGAAGAGGACTGGCTGTCTGTGGGCTGTCTGAGGGAGAGGGGTGTCAAAGGGGCTGCTCCTCGATGGCGGATCTCACCCTCCAGGAAACTGCACTTGGCCATGTTGTACATCTCCTGGGCAGTGAGCTTGATAGCGGCCTGCCCGGATTTCTTGAGGTATAGCTTGCCATATCAGGTGTGCATGTGCTTTCACCATCCCAGGAGTACATCTGCAGTGTACACCAGGCTCTCTGCCTTGTCTCTCCAAGCTGCCTGCTTCTTCTTGGTGTTGCGATAGAGTCTGTGGCCCTTTCTCCAGAGGTACTCGTTCTCCCTCAGCCATTCCAGCACCTCCTCCTCATGCTCCTCGGAAACGGTGTACTGTTTCCTCTGTCCCTTCTGCTTCCCTTGCCTCTTCCTCCCTCTGGAAGGGTCTTCAACAGGTCCTTCAGGGGCTTGAGCAGCAAGGCCTTCAGGGGCTGGAGCAGCAGGGTCTTCAGGGGCTGGAGCAGCAGGGCCTTCAGGAGCAGGGCTTTGAGGTCCTTGGGGCTGGTCCACCACAGCAGCAGCAGCAGCAGCAGCAGCAGCAGCAGCAGCAGGTTCAGAGTCAGTGCCAGGGGGTGGGATGCTGGTTCTGTCCTTCTTGCCAGGGCTGGAACAAGTAGGCACCGGCTTCCTCTTCTTGCCTGACTGATGAACCATGGTGTTCCTGCTAGATGTATGTGGCAGCACGTCTTTCCCCTGTATGCTGACTGCGTGCGTGCTGCATCCTTTTATATCCATGGAGCTGATGCAATTCATACTCCCCGCATGCGCAGTGAATGTTTTTCATCCGATATACATCCGCGCGGCATCCGCTTTGTTTCCTATAGGCGTCCGTGATGCATCTGCTTCATCCGCTATGCATCCGCCCCTTCCGCTATGCATCCGCTTCGCAATTCTCCCCTGGAACCCCTTTGGAGGTGTCATCTGCTTCCATCCGCTGTCATCCACTAGGCTATATACTACCCAGCTATATACTACCCACGTCCGTTCTTTTCCATTCTGTTTATGCAAATTTTTGCCACTTTTTGCAGCGGATGACAATGGATGGAGCCACCCCCGAAATTTTGCTCATCCGCTGTGTCCTTTATCCATACGTTTTGCATTCGTCGGCCAGTGGGACCTAGCCTTAAGTTCCTTTTAGTTACAGTTCCATTCCTTAGTTCCAGGCAGCCTCCTCCATTTTTCCAGATCCTGCCCTTTTATTCTTTTTTTTCTCCTTTCCTGCTTTTAAAAACCTTTAAATATCCAGAAATCTTTATTATCCCTTTGACTTTTATTTTCAGCTTAGATGCCTATTGATGTCAAAGTAGATTTTTCTTAATTTCTTGCTTAAGTCTCTTAGCTGTCAGTTTAAGGAAGGGAAGAAAAAAGAACATCATTCTTTCCCTTCTCTCTCTCCTTCGCAGCTTCAAAATCTTCTTTGGAACAATGTTATCAAATTTAAATTCCAAGGAACCTTATTTGTTTCTTTTGCTGTTTGACCTGGTCAACCAAAACATTTGCTTCTTATCTTCCTCCTGCACATTCTTTTCCGGTTGAGTTATTCTTTGTGGTGGCCATTTCTGACCACCACTACAACCGCCTTCGGGAAAGGGAGTAATGGCCAGCTGGGAAGGAGAGATGCGGCTCTCCTCAACCCTGCAGGCAGTCTCCCCCTTCTTCACCACCTCTACGGGGTGGTTAGCCCCGGAACTTGTTAGCTTGGGGCGCTCACAGAGACGAGGTTTCAGTCTGTTGCCAAAGAAGCTCAAACTGGAAGATCCGAACTGGAGTGATTCTTGATGAGTTGATGCAATGGAACTGACAATGCCTTATGGAGGATTCTCCTTGCCTAAAATCACCATAGTTATTCCTTAGCCAAGGAAAATTCAAATTTGATGTGGCCAGTAATATTTTGTTCTTTTTCTCACCCAACTCCAAAATTGCTACCTTCTCTAAGTCAGGAATCTTGACACCAAGTCATGGTATCAAGAATCCCACTAGGTTAGACAGTGGAAGAAACTCCTGGGAATTTTTTTTTACCAAGAGTATAACTTTACTGAAGACTTTTTTTAGAAATCATATAAGGACAGTGCTTGCTGAAATTAAAAAATAGAGGATGAATAGCATTTCCATCCACTGAACAAGAGAACATCACTCCCCTGCTTTGCAAATAATATAAAATTAGTTGAATTACCTGAGGTTTTCTAACTGCCTAACTTTAGGTGCCTGGATTTAGATCTTTTTACAAGTTCATAACATTTGGCATATTGAGGTCTTACCTTGTCAGAACTGCCTGCTCTGTGACATGATAAAACTCAGGCTGAATTAAAGCAGAAGATTTGGGCTCTAGAAATCCAGAAAGACAGAGCCAAAGGCTCCCACCCCTTCTATAGCACAATGACAGGCAAGACTGTAATCGAGCCCAAAATTTCCATTGCTAGGAAGTTGTTAAGTGAGCTTTGCCACATTTTATGACCTTTCTTGCAATGAATCACTTCAGGGATTAAGTAAGTAACATGGTGGTTAAGTAAACCTGGCTTTTCAGTTGAATTTGCTTGTTAGTCAGTGGCAACTGTCATAAATATGAACCAGCCATCACATGTCTGAATTTTGGTCACCTGGCCTTGGGACACTGCAGTAGTTATGAAAATTGTGTGAAAAATGGTCACAAGACACTTTTTTTCATTGCCATTGTAACTTCAAAGGGTGATTAAGAGAATGATTGCAAGCCAAAGACTTCCTGTACTCCTACTCCCTGATCAGTCCCTAAATATTTATTGAAAGTATCCTATGTTCCACATTAAGGACTACTTGCCATGACCTGAATTGAGGCTCCATCTATCTCTCAGGGCAACAATTATAAGCCTCCCATATAACAGCCGAACCTGTTTTTAATTCAGATCCAGAGGAATCTGTCTCACCTGTGCTATTAAAATGTCCACTCAACACCTATTAGAAATTAAGTTTAATACCCCAATTCTTAATAACAGGGAGATTATTACCCTTCTCCTGCGTGACTTACTCTCCAGAAACTTTCAAGTAGTTTGCAAGTTCTTTTCCTTAACTGTGGTTGTTAGAAGCAGTGGTGGGATTCAGCTAGTTTGCACCAGTTTGGGAGAACCGGTTGTTAACTGAGAAGTTTGGTGAACTGGTTGTTGGAAGAAATCACTAGGGCAGAGAACCAGTTGTTAAATTATTTGAATCCCACCACTGTTTAGAGGTGGCCAGGTTCACTGCCATGCTATTAAGAGTTGGCTTCTAATTGTCATAGGATCTTCTCATGTCTCAACTTTTTCCAAGATCACTCAACAGCTAAAGAGGCCATCTGAACCACCATTTGGGAACTGAATCCAAAGCCCAGTTAAATAATGCAGAATGTTTTCAGCTAATTCTGCAGCAAATGAATCTGGTGCTTAAGTGACGGCCTGTTCTTTTTGTGTTTTTGTTTTGTCCTTTGCCTCCTATCACTGGAAGCTTTTTTCCATTAGTACAACATGAGTCCATCTCCTCCCCCTACTCAAAGTTTTCCCTTGATCTTGACAGCATGTTGAAAGAGTTAAATAGATAAAGCTCCAAGAAGACAAAACAAGGGATGCAAAGTCTTTATGCTTTCACAGTCACCTCACCCATCCAAAAAGCCTCCTTTTCTTTTACATCCCTCAGAAACAGGGTGGATCTTCAGAGGTCTAAACCATCCTCTAGAATTTTCAACAGAGATCCTTCTGGAAACTGAAGTCCACACAACTTGCACCATCCAAGTTGGAGAAGGATAGTGCCCTTTGATCTTCCTGGTAATTTTTTTAGGCCACTGATTGATTAATCTAAGGATATGCATTCCTGGGAGTAAATAGGTCTCCAAGAGGTGTAAAAGTTCTTTTAAACAAAAGAAGATTCTGGAGGTCCCCAAGTGAAGAGATCATGACCTGACTTTAAAAATTGCTGCCTCTGTTGTTGTTGTTCTGCCTGGTCTTCATTTCAATATGAGGACAAAAAAAGTTCCATTATTATTGGAACTTTTTCCTGTTAAATCTTGTATTAACATACAGATTTTTGTATCTCTGATTCTCCTTTTACATGTACTCCTGATACTCACAATCAGTAGACCAAGCAGAACCAGTCAAAACCTGAAGCCCAATCCTAAGCTGGGAGAACTTCAGCTTCACTTGGTAGGCAACTCAGTTGCAACTCCAGCACCCACATATACTCAGCTGAGGCCCTGAGGAGGCTGAAGGGCTAGGCAAATCTTGAGTACCACTACTACTTTCTGCTGATTCTAAAGATAAAGAACCCCAGAAGCTTCTGATCCCTGAGATCCATGAGTGATTAGGAAGCTGTAGAAACTATAGAAACATCTGAATCTGAACTTTCAGATGTTGGGTGGACCACTTAAGGGCTGCCACAAAGAAGAGGGAATCAACCTATTCTCCAAAACAGAACAGGAAGGGATGGAAACTAATCGAGAAGAGAACCAACCTAGAACTAAGGAGAAATTTCCTGAAAGTGAGAACAATTAATCTGTGGAATGGCTTTTTTTTTTCCAGAAGTTGTAGGTGCTCCATCACTGGAGGTCTTTAAGAAGAGATTGGACAACCATTTGTCTAACATGGTATAGGTTTCCTGCTTCAGCAAGAGGTTAGACTAGAAGACTTCAAAGGTCCCTTCCAACTCTGTATTCTGTTATTTTTTACATTCTTGTGCTATATAACCATAAAAAGGGGTGCCAAATGCCTTCCTTGAATTAGGACAAGCTAGAGACCAACATCGTTTAAATCCTTATCACAGTCTGAACTGCTGATGAAGACAGCATGACTTTTCAAATCAAAATTATCACTTGAACATCCAGCTTCCAGTTCCTTTAGGCAACTAAAATACACAACTAAAGTACACTTTCATTTCTCCATGGTTAACCTCATATAATGAGCTCCTCATGAAACAAAGCCCACAGTTCCCAAACAGAGATGTCACCCAACAGTACAATGACCAGCCCTTATAATTGCTCAGATGCACAAAGGTTATGCAATAGTCCTGAACTGGCAATTTGATTTAGTCTTTTATTTTTGGTCTCAAAAAAGAATGAGAATTGCCACTGTAGCATTCTTCCTAGGCTGGGAAACAAAGCTTTCCACAATTCCACTTCCATCAGCCTATTTTTTGCAGATCCAGAAATCCTGTTACAAAGAGTAGGGAGAATTTGATAAGCTCCACAAAAAATGGGCTAGTTTTGCTCCAGTAAAGTTCCCTTCATCTACTGGAAACTCTGAAGTCTACACATGTGAACCTGCAGGTGTGTTGAAAGAGAGAGTGAGCAACCACAAGGGCAAAATTAGATTTGGATTAGGTGATTATGAGATCCAGCGTTCAGCCTCCCTCTTTAATTAGCTAGCAATTTTTAAGAAGCCCATTGATCAAGAGTTTTCTTTCCCCACCTACTAATTAATTATGTTATATGCAAATCTAAATGGAAATGAGAATCTCTGTATTCCAATGTAGCATAACGGACACCAGCCAGTTATAATTACCCACCATAGCTGGGCTGGAAAACTCTAGGTCAGGGGTGGGGAACTATGGCCCCTTTATGACCCGTGGACTTCAACTCCCAGAATTCCTGAACCAGCAAGGAATTCTAGGAGTTGAAGTCCTCAGGTCATAAAGGGTTCCCCACCCTTGCTCTTGAGCAGGGGTCTCCAACCTTGGCAACTTTAAGCCTGGAGGACTTCGACTCCCAGAATTCCCTAGCCAGCAAAGCTTAAAGTTGCCAAGGTTGGAGACCTCTGCTCTAGACCAGGGGTGTCAAACTCATGTCATCACAGTGGCATCCACATGATGTATCGGAACTTTTTCCCCATTCATAAAACTGGGTGTGGGTGTGACCAGTACATGACACATCCAGCCCGTGGGCTGAGAGTTTGACACCCCTGCTCTGGACCATTAATCATCATGCAAAGAGATACCAGAAATTCCTTTTTGCTGTCTTTTGGATGACTTAGCTCAGATATTGGAGTCCTGTTGGGACTATTATTATTGCTCCCCAAAAAGGACCAAAGAAAGGAATCTAGTATTTTAGAAACCGAATAACCCAGGTCTAGTAGAACCTTCAAATTTAGGTGCTAGATTCTTGATAGTCCCATGGACTGCAAGGAGATCAATTCAGTCAATCCTAAAGGAAATCAACCTTAACTGTTCTTTGGAAGGATAAATGCTGAAGTTGAAGTTTTACAGATTAACAGAGTTGGAAGGGACCTTGTAGATCATCTAGTCCAACCCCCTGCCCAATTAGGAGACTCTAAATCATTCTTGAGAGATGGCGGTCCAGTCTCTTCTTGAAAGCTTCCAGTGATGGAGGTCTCACAACTTCTGTTCCATTAGTTGATTGTACTCCCTGTCAGAAAAGTTATTTCTTATTTCTTGGTTGAATCTCTCCTCGTTCAGTTTCCATCCATTATTCTCATCCAAATGAGAAGAGAGGACTCACTGGGAAAGATAGAAAGGAAGAAGGCAAAAGGAGATTATGTGGCATTGACATAAGGAACATGAATTTTTTTGGAAAACTCTGGGAAACAATGGAAGACAAGAAGGCCTGGAGTGCTGTGGTTCATGGAGTTGAGAAGAGTCAGACACAACTTTTAGTGACTGAACAACAAAAACTAAATTCTGGCTCTGATGAACCAGATGTAGACCTCAGAAAAAGAACACCAGGCTGAATCTAGACCCAATCCTGGAGTACTTCAAGAAGCTCAAAAGGCAGCATCCTGTTGGAACTATTTCACAGCGGGGGTGGGGTGTAGTCTGACCTATTGTGAGTTGCTAATTGAGAGCATTGGATGGGGTTTGACTATTGTTGTCCTCTTACCTTTTCAGCTGTGATATTGTCTGTAAACTGTAAACTGTTTACTGGAATTTGTGACTGCCTGTTACTTTGCCACACTGATGAAAGGCTGCCGGGCCAATTTATTGCTTTATGACCCAGGAAGTGGACTGATTTATGATTGTTTTAAGTCCCTGGGCTGGGCGGGATGTGCAAGTCAATGAGCTCCTAATGTATTGAAAAACCTGTCACCCTTCAGGAGATTCCGTGACACAGTTACAATCCATAAAAACAACAAAGAAGAGCGAAGTAGATGGAGGAATAACTTAAAATACAAAGCACTAAACATGGGAACACTGGCACTGTGGCACTCAGGGGGCAGAATGAATGCTGTGGGTGTCAAGTCCCAGGTGTAGCAGCTGAAATCTTTCCTTGATATTGGAAGACAAACATCAATCAATCAGAATAGAGCTGAAAGGGACCTAGGAGGTCTTTTAGTCCAACCCCCTGCTTAAGCAGAAAACCTCATACCATTCCAAACAATTGGCTGTCCAGACTCTTCTTAAAAACCTCCAGTATTGAAGCATCCACAATTTCTAGAGGCAAGCTGTTCCACCGGTTAATTGTCTTCACTGTCAGTTTCTTCTTAATTCCAGGTTGCTTCTCTCCTTGGTTAGTTTACATCCAGTCTTCCTTGTCCTGCCTTCTGGTGCTTTGGAGAATAATTTGACCCCCCTCTTCTTTGTGATGAGCCCCCCAAATACTGGAATGCTGCTATCATGTCCCCCCTAGTGCTTCTTTTCTCTAGACTAACCCAAATCCTACTGCCATTCTTCATATGTTTTAGTCTCTAGGCCTTGGTTGCTCTTCTCTGCACTTTTTCCAAAGTCTCAGCATCTGTTCTGGGTATGGATAGTCCTCAAATTATGACCACGGTTTGGACCAGATTTTCCACTGCTAAGCCTGAGAAGGGAGTCGCTCCTGATTTTGCCACCTTTTTTTTCTCATTTTCTTTAAGTGAATCCCTGCAGCTGTTGAGCAAACCTGGTTTCTTCCATTGACCCAGCTTGTTGGAAGCAAGGTGGGAAGATCATTTTGGTCACATAATCATGAGGATTCAGTGACAGTCATGAGAGGGTCATATTTAAATTTTCCAATGCTTGTTGTAACTGTCCAACTGTCACTAAATGAATGGTTGTCAGTCAAGGAGTACCTATAATGTTAGCATTGGTCAAGTCTTTGAAGAAAAGGCTTCTCAAAACAGTAAAAGTTCAGAAAAGATCCTCTCCTGTATCCATAGGTAATGTTCTCCTCCCAGAGGTGGGATGCAGAGGATATTTCCCTGCAGGTTTTAAGGACCAGAGAAGTCCATCTCTGTATTTATAGAAGACCCTCAAATATCACAGTCCAAACTGCTAAAAAACTGAAATGATCAGAACTGGGAAAGACGGTCAATAGCATATAACACAATCACTGCAACTTTTGTTGCAATTCTCGCAACAAACCTTGATAGATCCCTCAGAACCTGTCAGCCTTTCTGCGTTCTGGCCTTTCTCTAACCATGCTAACATGCTATGGCCAGGCATCATGCTGATTTGCTTTGATGGGGCTGATTTGAACATCCCCCAAGCTTGATGTCCATGGAGATCCTCAGTCATCCAGGACATAGTTGTCCCAGAGGTCACAGTATGAGCATTTGCCGCCAGGAGCTCTCATCTCAAGCTGAGTGCAATCCTGTTGCAATATAACAAAACCCAAACTTTCAGTTTTTAATCTCTCTCTCTCCCTCTCTCTCCCTCTCTCTCTCTCTCTCTCTCTCCCTCCCTCCCTCCCTCCCTCCCCCTCTCTCTCTCTGAAAAATCCTGGCAGTGTCATATGCCAATGAAAAATTGAACCTGCAGATCATTGATTTAAAAAAAAAACTGTAAAATTCAGGAGCAACCTAAAAATACACGCTCAGATGCTTTCTATTCTTGGTCCTTTGTTACTCATGGAGAAATTTAAGCCAAGGTTACACCATGCCACATAAATACTTGCAGAGCCATCTGGATACATTTAAGATTAAAGGAACAGTTAGTTCTACAATTAATAATAAATAGGTTGACATCACTAGCCTTCCAAGAAATGAATGATCTAAGGACATGGTGAAAATTCAAATCCATGCCCATACTTGTGTATAGACAGCATAGCTAGCTCTGATTCTTCACCATATTAGACGGAGCAACTAACAAATTACAAATGGCCTGTATCACCAAGAAAAATTAAATTCAGGGGATTCACTATGTATTAAGCACAAATAAATATATTTACTGTGTGAATTATGGCCCATTGTGGATATATCTCAGGACATCAGAATAATGACAATACTCTGTGAGAGTAATTGAAAATTCTACTCTATTCTTTTTCTATATTCTATTCTGTATATTCTACATTCTATTCTATTATTTTTTACATTCTCTGTTCTGTTCTGTTCTATTCTACATTCTGTTCTATTCTGCATATTCTATATTCTATTCTGTTATTCTATTGTATTCTTTTCTATATTCTATTCTTTTCTATATTCTATTCTACTCTTTTCTACATTCTCTGTTCTATTCTGTTCTGTTCTATTCTATTGCATCTGTGTTGGAAGAGGTTACTAAATCCAGCAACCTGCTTGATGTGGGACATCCAGTTGAAGTATCCCTAGACAATTGCTGTCTAGACTCCTCATCCAACAGAGGGGAACACACTTTTTTGGTGAGACTGGTTCCCCCATCAAACTGATGTCAGTGTTGTTCCCGTTATCTCTCTTTTTTACAACCAAAATTCTTCATTACATCCTGCGCAGTCCAGAAAAAAATGGAGAGATTTCTGTGCAGCCCCCTTTCAAAGATTTGTAGAGTACAGTCATAATCCTCCCAGGTCTGCTTAAAGATAAACAGGCTCAGCCCCTTCAAATCTGTTTCATATGATGTTGCTTCTATTCCTGGGTTATCTTCCCCCCCCCCCAAATCTCTTCCAGTTTGAATCCTTCTTAAATAGTGGAATTATTCTGGAGCTTTTTATGGAGTGTAGCTATTCCTCCCCACCATGCCCACCATGTCCTATAATCTGAACATGACCCTGACATAATATACAAAGGCCCATCCAGGACATCAGAAAGGCCCTTCAGTAGCTTGGGATGCAAAACATCTGGAACATTGGAACATTGACCATTTGTGGCTCCAAGCTTCATACTTTTTCCTCTTAAATCTTTATATTTGTTGCAAATGTATGATAGCAAATATGTGAAGATAAAGGGGTCCCTGAAGATTTCACTCCACTCGTGTCAACTACAGAGACTGGTGCTCATCTCCATTCAAGGCCACTGAGCCAGCACTGTCTGAAAACATCTCCATGGTCATGTGGCCAGCATGCTGTCACAGAGCACTGTTCCCTTCCCTCAAAGTGGTACCTTTTCATCTATTCACCATTGCATGCTTTCGAACTGCTAGGTTGGGAGGAGTTGATAGCTGATAGACAACAGATGAAGGTGGGAGAGAGAGGGAGAGGGAGAGGGAGAGGGAGAGGGAGAGGGAGAGGGAGGGAGAGAGAGAGAGGGGGAGGGAGGGAGGGAGGGAGGGGGGGAGGGAGGGAGAGAGAGAGAGAGAGAGAGAGAGAGATTGGCCAAGTATAAATAGACACATAAGGAATTTATCTTGGTGCAAATGCTCTCAGTGTACATAAAAGAAAAGATACATTCATCAAGAATCAAGAATAATCAGGTACAATACTTAATAATAGTCATAGGGTACAATAAGCAATCAAATCATATGTCTAACCCTCTACAGCAGCACATTAAAATTAAGAGTTGTAAGTAAATGCACACATTGCATCCTCTCCAAAGTTGAAACCAGTTTGTTTCTCATCATTTTGACTGGTGTCTTACCCCTCCCCCAACCTGGCTAGGACTCTCCTTCCCCTGAATGCTGTGTGATTTAAAAATATCACTGCTCATCAATAGGTAGATCTAATTCAGGATTAATTCCCACTGAGCTGGGAACAATTTTAATACCCAATAAACAGATGGGGGCTGGGCTGCATGTTAAACAGGTGGAAACACCTGCAGCTTGAATGGTTGTTGCGGTTTTTTTTAAGGAAAGCTAATCACTCCTCAATGTTTCGCTGTGATTAATTCAGTTGCAATTTACACACAAACACACACCCAGTAAATTTTAAATGCCCTCTATTTAAAAAGTAACTGAGCCCTTTGACTGGCTTTATTTATCTGCTGTGGAACAGGCTCGCCTTCCAGATGAATGCCAACCTGTCATCTTCTGTCATGTTCGTTTTCATGCATTTCTGAGCCAAAGATGAATGGCCTCTGCGCACATTTTGCAAGCAGTAGCAAAGCCCACAGACTGCCAAGCCTTGTGCATTCCTTTGTAGCTGCATGACAGGCAAATGGACCTCAGCTTCTGAAGGAGCATCACCATAAGATACCCCTTAAATCTAGAAAGCAGGCAGATAATTTGAGAGAGCTCTCCTCCCCACCTTAGTCTGCCCCAGTATGTGTGAGGGAAGGGTGATTTACATTTTGGTTGAAAATATGATTTAAGGATCACTTTATAAAACTGTATTAAGGCCACACCTGGAATACTGCAACCAATTCTGGTCACCATACCACAAAAAAGATGTTGAAAGTTTGGGAAAAGTTCTGAGAAGAGCAACTAAGATGATCAAAGGCCTGGAGATGAAAACTTATGAAGAACAGTTTGCAGGATTTGGGTTTGGCTAGTCCAGATAAAAGAAAAATTAGGGTTGACATGATAGCAGTTTTATTAAAAACACAGACATCTCCCTGCCAACAAAAGTGCATCCAGTCAAGGCTCTGGTTTTCCTAGTTGCAACATATGACTGTGAAAGTTGGACCATAAGAAAGGCTGAGCACCAAAGAATGGAGGCCTTTGAACTCTGGTGCTGGAGAAGACTCCTGCGACTCCCTTGGACTCCATCCAAGGCCATCCAACCAGTCAGTCCTAGAGGAGAGCAACCTTGGCTGCTCTTTAGAAGGCCAGACCCTGAAGAGGAAACTCAAAATACTTTGCCCACCTAGTGAGAAGGAAGGACTCACTGGAGAAGAGCCTAATTCTGGGAACGATGAAGGGCAAAAGAAGAAAGGGATGGCAGAGAAGGAGGGGGCTGGATGGAGTCCCTGAAGCAGTCGGTGTGAGCTTAAATGGACTCCAGAAGATGAAAGAGGACAGGAAGGCAGGGAGGAATGTTGTCCATGGGGCGCGACGGGTAGGACATGACTTTGCAACTAACAACAACAGAGAGAAGAGTGGGTCAAATTATTTTCCAAAGCACCACAGAAGGCAAAACAAGAAACAATGAAGAGAAAGTAATCAAGGAAGGGAAGCAACCAGTGGAGCTGGTGTCGTGACCGTACGGCATGCAATCTTGGAGGTCTGAGATTGCTGCCAATATCTTTGCTCCTGGATGGTCCAATTGGATCTAAACCATCCCGAAGAGATGGTGAAAGTGAAGAGCGCATCCTGTCGATCCCAGGGATACTGAAAAGTCCCTGGTAGATCCAGGAGAAGCTCTTTTTGCCAGTGGCAAAGAGGCAGCCATGAAAGCTGCTGAAGTTGGGACAGCTCTGAAATGAAAGAGAACAGAAAGAGAGAGTGTGCCAGTTTGGTGAGAACTTTTTCTTTATTCTAAGATCTGAAAGGACACCCTAAGGAAAAGAAAGAATCTGTAAAAGTTTTGACAGAAGTGATTAAGTGGCGATTTTAAACAGGAATGTCAAAGTAATGTTTTTTTCTTATTGCTGGATTTTCTATACATGATCTTATATTTTGAAACTGGACTGGTTTTTTTTTTCCCCATTAATTTTCTTTCTCCTTCTTGATTTTGCAACATTTCAGGCTAGAGACTCCCTTTAGCTATTTCTCTTTTTAAATATCTTTTTAAATATTCTTTTCTTTTCTTATTAATCCTTATATTTTGTTGGGAAAGGAGGGGGAAAATGAAAGCAAAGAAACTTTGTAACACTGCTAACTAGAGGCTTGGAAATATTCTATTTCTCTTGTGACCAGACAAAGCTGAGAAAGAAAGAACTGAGGCTCTTTTTTTTTTCTCAAGGACATTGCTATTTGATAAGATAGAGGGAAGAGCACAGGAGAGTATTATTGTAGATGCTCTTCTGGGTTTCTATCAACTGCTGGAGCCTGGTGTTGAAGTTTATAGGAAAAGAAAGATGATAAGTCTGTGGTGAAGAGTTCTATAATAACAGCCTTGGATAATTAAACTAAGTGCAGTGTGTCTTTTTTTTTTTTTTTTTTTGTAATTTCTCCTAAGCTGCGCTACCCCTCCTCAACAGTTTATTTTGTGAAATAAGTTAAATTTTTACGCTTGCTTTTTAATTTTATAATAAAATAATTATTTTTTAAGGGAGTAGCCTTTTTTTCTTTTTTTCTCTTTCTGCCTTGTTGGTATTTTTATTTTTCCATCTACCTCTCATATTGATTTTTTTTTTAAATCTCCTTGGCTCTTTTTTTTCCTCCTCTTCTCTTATGCAGCCTTTTATATTTGAGACCTTTTATTTTGGATTAAGGTGCTGAAGAACCTGAAGAATTCTTCCTCTTTTTTTAGCTTTTTATTCCTCACTTTTCTGTCTTCTTTGGGATTTTATAACTTTTTCTCCTTTGTGTGGGTTTATGGTCTTTTTCTCCAGTTTTGAATTTTTGCTGTTATTTACTCAACCAATTGGATTAAGGTATACAAGAACCTGAAGAAATTTTTCTTCTCTTTTTTTTTTCTTTCTTATCATTATTACTATTAGGCTTTTTTCCCCTTACTATTTTTATTTGGAATTGCAATTGGTTATTTCATAATTGGATTAAGGTCTAGAAGAACCTGAAGATTTTGAATTGCTCGAAATGAGTAGGAAATTAACAGCTCCTGGTTCCTCAACTTCCACTTCCTCCTCTCCACCATCTGGAGGACAATGTTCAATACAGACAATGTTAAGGCAAGAGAAAGAACAAGAAAAAGAAAAAGCGACCCTCCAGATGATTTTGCAAGGAATTCAAAACATTCAAACAAGATCTGAGAATATTGAAAAGAGAATTGAGAACATCAAACAAAGAACAGAGAACATTGAACAAAGAATAGAGAAAACCCATGAAAAAGTGGAGAACATCCAACAAATGATGATGAAGTATGATGAGAGACTACTTAAAATTGAAGAAGATAAACAAAGAGATAAGAAGATTGGAGACATTGACAACAGATTAACGGTGGTTGAACAAGATAAAAGTGGTACGTTGTGGTGGGAGATGGATAGATCAGAATTCTACCATAGATTTCAAAACATAGAGGAAGAAAAAGGACAAAATCTAGTTGAAATAATGATAGAAATATTGGGTGAAGCTTTGGAAATAACTGAAGAGAAGATGATGGATGGAATAGATGAGGTCTATCGAGTCTTCGCAAGATACACAGTGAGAAATAGCCTACCAAGGGAAGTTCACATTAGATTTACAAAGAAAGCCATTAAAACACAAATATTGCAAGTGGCAAGAGAGAAAACATTGAAATACAAAGATAAGGAGATTGTGGTTTTGAAACAAGTACCCAGAAGAGTGAGAGAGATGAGAAGAGAACACTGATTCTTGACTAAATTGCGACTTAAAAAAGAGGTGAATTATAGATGGCTGATTCCAGAAGGTTTGATGTTCACATGGCAAGAACAGAGATACAGAACTGACTCAATTGAGAAAGCTGAATCATTTTACACAGAATTTTTCAGAGGGAAAGAGGAAGAGGCAGAAAAAGAAAAAAAAGAGGACTGCCAAATGACGACTGAAAAAGAAGAAGGTGCAGTAGGTGGAAAGGAGGAAGGCAAAGAACAACGGGAACTAAGATCTACGAGAGCTGCCAAAACTAATTATAAAATATAATCATGGAAGAGAAAAAATTGATTACAATTAATATAAATGGACTTAGTTCAGCCGTTAAAAGAAGGAAAACTTTCCATAAATTAGAGAAATTAAAATTTGATATAATTTGTCTACAAGAAGTACATATTAAAAAGCAATATGAACAATTGTTGATTCAGCCAAAATTAGGGAAATATTTACTTCCTTGACACAACGCAAGAAAAGAGGAGTGGTTTTATATATTAAAGAAACCATTCCAGTTAAATTGATTTATACTGATGCCGATGGAAGAATCCTAACGGTGGAAATAATGGACAACAATATGAAAACACTCCCCATTGCAATTTATGCCCCGAATGACAAACAAGAAGAATTTTATAAAAAATTACATATGAAAATAATTGAATTGGGCTATGCTAATATAGTTATGATGGGAAGTTTTAATGGAATTGTAGACAGCAAATTGGACTATACAGCACAGTAAACAATAAAGCAAAACAGAAAGATTCTCCCTAAATCTTTCTTTAAAATGATAAGATGAAATAAATTTAAAACATACAAATGAGAGAAAGAAATACCAAAACTAAACAAGACACCTTTTATTCAGAAACCTCCTTTAACCATAGCTAAAACAGAATAACAGAGTTGGAATGGATCTTGGAGCTCTTCTAAGTCCAACCATCTGTTCAAGCAAAATCTCCTATACTGTTCCAGATAAAAGGCTGTCCTATCTCTTCTTTAAAGATATCCAGTGTTGGAGCATCCACGACTTCTGAAGGCAAGCAGTTCTACTGGTTAATTGTTCTCATTGTTACAAAGTTTCTCCTCAATTCCAGGTTGCTTCTCTCCTTGATGAGTTTCCACCCATTGCTTCTTGTCCTGCCTTCAGGGGCTTTGGAGAATAATTTGACCCCCCTCTCCTTTGGGGCAGCCCCTCAAATACTGCTATCATGTCACCCATAACTCTTCTTTTCTTTGGACGAGGCCAAACCAAACCCTGCAGCTTTTCTTCATACGTTCTCCATATCCTGACCAACACTTGGGTTTGTGCTTTCCTCTGCCAACTCAAATTTACCCTCCACTTTTGCACTCCCATCTGGAAAGGGGTCTGGGATAACACTCAGGCATCATCACAAAAGCTCCAGAACTGTAAAGTCTACAAACTTGAAATTTGGCACGTAGGTTCCTCTTGGCTTCTAGGTGCTCACAAAATAAGGATTTTTTGAAATAACCATCAGAGCTGCTCACTCTCACCCTTGCTTTTCATATTATCATTAGAAGCATTGCTCATGCGAATTAGACAGAACCCAGACATAAAAGGATTAAAGGTTAAGAAAGAAGAATATAAAGCCCATGTCACACCAAACCAATGGATGCAAAGAGGATGTAAGATGGACAAAAAAGCTTGCCATCCATTGGAAAATGCGATGTACTCACTGCCTGTTTGCCTTCCTCTCTATCCGTCCAGCATCCGTTCATGGACGTTTCATCCGCTCCAACAGTTTTGGGCTGCCCAAAACTTTTGTGTGGAAAATGTATCTAGTTCATCCGTTCTGCATCCGCTATGCATCCGTTCTGCATCCGCGCAACTCGCATCCGCTCGGACGCAGGGAGGAAGCGGAACGGATGCGGAACGGATGCAGAACAGATGCAGAACAGATGCAGCACAGAAACAAAGCGTTTAAAATGGAACAAACGTCTGCAGAGGGGACCTATCTCGGATATTAAGGATGTCTAGAGGATGCCTAGAGGATGCCTAGTGGAAAACCTATACTGCCTATAAAAAGGGGGAGCAACTCGCCTGCATCTCACTTTCAGAACAGCAGCCCAGCGGTGCAGACCTCTGCAGCCTTCATCTGACTCTTCCTCTTCCACAGCATCCAGTCATGTCCACCGTGGATTGTGACAAAGTCCTTTCGGCAGCCACCATCCTTCTGCAACAGTGTGAAACCATCTACAGGCTCTGTGAACTCTACTGCAGGAAGAAAAGGAGACACCCAAAAAAAGTCTGGGTCCAAAGATGGTTTGCCAGAAGAGCAGAGAACGGACTGTACAACAAGCTGATGGTGCAGCTCAGGAGCAAAGACACTCGGGCGTTCCAGAACTTCATGAGGATGCCCCCAGCCATGTTTGACGAACTTGTGCAGCAGCTGACACCCAGGTTGACCAAGGCAAACACCAACTTCCCGCCCAGCCTGGAACCTGGGCTCAAGATGGCACTCACTCTGCGCCACCTGGCCTCAGGGACCACCTACAGGAGCATGCAGTACGGCTGGAGGGTGACACCCAACACCATCAGCATTGTGGTCAGAGAAGTGGTGCAGGCCATCATTGAAGAATACAAGGAGGAGCTCCTCCAGTACCCCTCCACTGAAGAAGGATGGAAGAAAGTTGCAGAGCAGTGGTATCAGAGGTGGAACTTCCCCCACACCGTTGGAGCCATAGATGGCAAGCACGTGGCCTGCAAAGCTCCAGCCAATTCGGGGTCCACTTATCACAACTACAAGGGCTTCTTCAGCATCATTCTCTTCGCCATGGTCAATGCTGACTACAAGTTCATGGACATCGATGCTTCAGGCAACAGCTCATCTTCAGATGCCCAGGTATACAATGCCAGTCACCTCAAGGAGGGGCTGGAATGCAACCTCATCGTGGGCTTCCCAGATCCAAAACCCCTGCCCAACAACAAGTAATATGTGCCCTACTTCATCGTGGGGGATGACGCCTTCTCCCTAACAACCTACCTCATGAAGCCCTACACTTCCAGACTAGTCACCCGTGAAGAGAGGATCTTCAACTACAGGCTGTCCAGGGCAAGGCGGGAGAACGCCTTTGGCATCCTGGCCAACAGGTTCCAGGTACTTCTCACCAACATGCAGCATAGCCCAGAGACCATGAGGAGGATCGTGGAAGCTTGCTGCATCCTGCACAATCTCATGCGCACCCGCTACCCAGTCTTGCAGAACAGGCTTGTGGACTGTCAACAAGGCAATGGGGACATGGAGCCTGGGGAATGGAGGCAAGGGCAAAACCTGATCGACACTGAGGATGTGCAAGGCCCCAACAGAGCCTCACGTGAGGCGAAGAAGCAGCGCAACCTCCTGAAACACTGGTGCAACTCCCCAGCTGGAGCAGTGGAGTGGCAAGACAGGATGGTAGATGCTTAATGGATGCTTCCTTCAGCCTGTCTCATCACACGGATGAGATCGGGCCATGTATGTTTGGTTGGCCTACAATGAACAGGGCGTTTAATAAAGAGTTGTGTTTATGTTGACATGTGTGGATGATTGATTATATCGTTATTGATAATAAAGGGCCATAGGTGTGGCACCTGGGAGGGTGGACCATACAGTCCCACCATGCTTGCACTGGAGGTTTATCTATCCCAGTGCTATCCTAACCCATCCCACAGCTATTACCCATCCCACAGGTATCCTAACCCATCCCAAAGCTATCCTTACCCATCCCACAAGCAAGCAAAGGCTTAAACTATTTCTAAAAGTTTCCAGCAAGACTTTATTAAAAAAAAGAAATGAAGAAGTGTGTGAATCAAAAATAGACTTTATTAACAAGAAGCTATAAAACAAAAATGAGTCTCTGGCACTCCTCTTGGTCGCTCAGTCTCAGGGGTGAAGGGTCCAGGTGCTGTGGAGGTGGCCTGTGCGGGAGTGCTTGTCATCAGCTCCTCCAGAAGCAGAAGCAGCAGAAGCGCCAGCCCCAGAAGAGCGAGCCCGTGCTGCAGAAGCCCCAGGAGAACCAGAGTGAGGGCCAGGGGGCGGGATGGTAGCCCTGTCCCTCTTGCCAGGGCTGGCAGCAGATGGCTGAGGCTTGTTGTGCTTCTGCATGGTTGTGGGGTTGCTGGCTGGCAGGGAGGGTGGCAGGGAGGGTGGCAGCAAGGCTTGCAGGCAGGCATGCAGGCAGGGCAGGCAAGGACTCAATGTATCCTGCAGCAGGTCTTTCCTCCAAATGCTGGCCACGTGCGAGCTGCTTCCCTTTGTATCTGTGTGGCTTACGCAATGCATCCCCCCCCGCATGCGCAATTAACGCCAGGCATCTGTTAGGCTTCCGCTGTGCATCCGCTAGGCTTCCGCTCTGCATCCGCTTCATCCGCTGTGCATCTGCTGCGCATCTGCTTCATCCGTTCTGCATCCGCTTTTCTGAGCCCCCCCGGAAGCCTAGCGGATGTGCCATCCGCTTCCATCCGCTGGGCTTCCGTTCCGCATCCACTTTCCATCCGCTCTGCGTCCTCCCCGCGTCCGTGTTATCCGCTCCGGTTATGCAAATTTTTGCCCCTTTTGAGAGCGGATAACAACGGATGGAACACTTTGCTCATCCGCTGTGTCCTTTTTGGGCAGTGTGACATGGGCTTAAGTTGCAAGCGTTTGTGGATGATATGATTTTTTTCATTGAGGAACCAATAGAAAGAGGAAAAAATTGATGAATGAATTAGAACAATTTGAGCAGTAACAGGACTTAAAATTAATAGGAGGAAAACAAAATTGATGACTAAAAATTTAACAGAAAAACAGAAAATAGAACTGGAAGAAGTTATGGGAATACAAGTGATAAAGAAAGTTAAATATTTAGGAATATGGTTAACAGCACATTGTAAGACACTTAAGGAAAATAATTATGATAAATTGATGCAACAGGTAAAAAAGGATTTAGAAACATGGGGCAAGCTGCAACTTTTATTATTAGGCAGGATTGCTGCTATTAAAATGAATATTCATCCAAAATTCCTATATATATTTTAGACGATCCCAATCAAAGTGCACAATTTTTTTTTGAAGAACTTAATAAAATAACTGTAAATTTTATATGGCAAGGGAAAATATCTGGAATAAATTTAAAGGCAATACAGGATATGAAGAACAGGGGAGGGCTGGCACTTCCAAATTGGGAATTGTATTATAATGCAGCCTTTTTAGTCTGGTTGAAGGAATGGGTGAATTTAACCAAAAAGAGAATATTATTCTGAGAAGGCCATGACTTGCAGAGGGGGTGGCATGCTTTTTTTGGGATGTAAGGAAAACTAGCCAGGAATATTTTCACAGACACCTAATCAGAGACTCATTATTAACTAATTGGAAGAAAATACGGAAAAAACACTATTTAAAAATACCAATTTGGATTTCAGCAATGGAGGCAATGATTCACCCAAATAATCTGGACATGACTAAAATGATTAAATATAAGGACCTATTCGATACACGAAATTTGAAATCGCGGTGAGAACTTCAAGAGCGGGGACAAAAAATTGATCAGTGGACATATCTTCAAATTCAAAGCAGATATAAACAGGACACGAAAGAATTTGGAATTAACAATAAACTCCAGCAATTAGATAAAATTTTATTATGATCAGGCAAAAAAAAAAAATATAACAAAATTTTATAATTACTTATTAGAAGTAGAATTAGAAGAATAAATTATAAAAAGGAACCTGATAGACTGGAGTAGGAATATAGTACGTAGCACCACCATAATAGAATGGGAAAAGGTCTGGGGTAGAAATAATAAAATTACAAAATTGGTAGCATACAAAGAAAATGCCTATAAAATGTTTTATAGATGGCACCTTCCTCCTTCAAGATTAGCGAAGATGTACCCCAATATGAGTCCAAATTGCTGGAAATGCAAAAAAAAAAAAAAAAGAGGGAACTTTTTTCCATATGTGGTGGTCCTGTACAGAAGCTCAAAAATATTGGCAGAAAATTAGAAATTGGCTGGAAGAAATGACAAGAGAACAGATCGAATTCAAACCAGAGTCCTTCCTGTTAGGGATCTTTGATAAACAAATATCAAAAAAGTGAAATATATAATAATACACATTCTGACAGCAGCCAGATTGGCTTTTGCAACCTCATGTTCCATCAGAGGAGATGATCATTCAAAAAATTTCAAGTTGTGCAGAAACAGACCAATTAACTTTGGAATTAAAAAATAAAGACACTTCAATATACTACAACAGCTGGAACTGCTGGTACAAATGGATAGACCAAAGATAGACTTCACACCAAAAGGCAAAAGAGGAAAGGATAAATCCATAGTAGTGATACACAAATATATGTAAGGAGTAGGTGTCTGTATATGGCATAAAATAAGGATAAAAAAGAGGTCTTACAAACTGTTGAAAATGAGAATGTTTTTAATTGTTTTCTATTTTTTCTTTCTATTTTCTTCTCCTTTTCTTCTTTTTCGTACATTTATGCATGTATTGTTGATTTGTTTTAATTGTAAAATCAATAAAATTTATTTTAAAAAGAAAGAAATAACCATCAGAGCATTTAGAGTATTTCCTATATTATTATTATTAACATGCTCTGATGCTAAGGAGTTTTACTCCCCTCCCCAACTGGAAAGAAATCTCTTCCAAATGCAAAACACAAGCAGAAGAGAGGAGGTTCATTTTCGGGCTTAGTTTCACAGCACGCAGAAATTCTAGTACAGAACAATTGAGTTAAGCCATACCCAGGCTCCTTGCTGTCTCCTTCTTGCGAGCACAAGAGAGCCTCGGTGGCGCAGTGGTTAAAGTGCAGTACTGCAAGCTACTTCTGCCACAACCAGCTAGCTGCCTGCAATTTGGCAGATCGAATCTCAGTTGTTGGGGACAATATGCCAATCCTGTAAACCGCTTAGAGAGGGCTGTAAAAAGGACTGTGATGCAGTATATAAGTCTCAGTGCTATTGCTAAATAATGTTTCAGTTTCCAAACAGTCCTCAACTCTCTCACACACTGACAAGGACCTAGCCAGGTGAATATCAATGGCTGCTGGTAGGCAGAGGCAAATTCCCCCCCCTTATTTTCCTCCCAAAAAACTAAGCCCGGCCACATAGCTTTGTAGTGAAGTACATGGGTATCGAGCCAGTAAATAAATAAACTAACTGGAGACAGAGGGGGGAACTTTGAAAGCCCAGGCATCCTGTTTTCTCAGAAATTAAACAGAAGATGAGGAAGTTAACAAAAATATGAAAGTAAATGAAACAGACCTGAGGAGTTAAACTGGTTTTGAAATTGAGATAAAGGTAAAATACCTGGGTATCACTGTGACAAATATGAATTATATGTTATTTCAAAATAACTATGTTAAGACCCGGAATGAAGTTAAAAATATATCTTATGATGGGAGAAATTACAACTGTCACGGTGGGGTAGAATTTCTGTGACCGAAATGGAATGGCTTGTCTAGAGTGATGTTTTTGTTTGAAAACAGATGCATTTTAAAAAGATTGACAGAAGGATACATCTAAATTTATGTGGCAGGGAAGGGGGGGGGGAACCACAAGTGAAATGTATAATTTTACAAGATGCAAAGGAAAGAGGTGGATTAGGGCTCCCCAGAATCATCGTTTGTCGAGAGAAAGAATTGTTTTCTTAAATTTTCACGGGTACTTACATGTACGGTATTTAGCTTTGTTCGGGATTTTCCCACGTCATCATAGTTGTGCTTTTAAAATTGTAGCAACATTTCAGCAGAATCTCATCTGCCATCATCAGGCTTCTGCATTGTGTTCGTCTGTGAGTCAGACTTTCACAGCTGTTTCTGTTTTAAATTTGGTGCAAGCCTACGCTGTGCCAGAATGGTTTTTTTCTTCATCTTGATTGATTGGTCTGTTTTTATTGGTCTTGGAGTTTGCTGTGTTCTGCTTGATTGGTGTTTCTAATATCTTCTGTCTTTTTTTGTCTTGATTGGCTGGCAACATTGTGTTCCTGTATTGGAGGCTTTTAGTGCAGCTTGGCTCTGAGTAAATGGATGGTTATCATTTATTCGAAAACTAGGTTTCATCTGGGTGCCTGGTTGGGGTGTGTTTGAACTGGAGGTATCAGGGGGTGGTCTGTTTGTGCCCAGGTGTTTGCCTGGTTTGTGGTGTGGTGATTTTTGTTTGGAAGCCTGCACTCACAAAGAAGAGAAGGCATGTCAACTACTTTTCCAAAGCCACTGAAGACAGGAGAAAAAGCATCAGATGGAAATTAATCAAGGGGAGAAGCAACCAGGAACTAAGGAGAAACTTCCTAACAATGAGGACAATTAAGTAGTGGAACAGCTTGCTTCAGAAGTTGGAGGTGCTCCATCACTAGAGGCTTTTAAGAAGAGGCTGGACAACCATTTGTCTGAAATGGTGTAGGGTTGGGAAAGAGGTTGGACTAAAAGACCTCCAAGGGTTCCTTCCAACTCTGTTACTTTCTAATTTTGTTATCTTCCATGGATGGATGGTTGGATTGATGGATATAGAAAGACATGTGTGAGAGAGAGAATAGAATAGAATAGAATAGAATAGAATAGAATAGAATAGAATAGAATAGAATAGAATAGAATAGAATAGAATAGAATAGAATAGAATAGAA
>BLBF01000016.1:10245758-10259073 GCA_015471245.1 Laticauda colubrina | reverse complement strand
AAGGAAAGGAAAGGAAAGGAAAGGAAAGGAAAGGAAAGGAAAGGAAAAATTAAATAATGGCAAAAGCTATGGGTGGGTTCTGGAGTCAGCAAGCTGTTCTACTGATTAATTGTTCTCAAATTCAGGAAATTACTTCTTAATTCTAGGTTGGATCTCTTTTTGATAAGCTTTTATCCATGACTCCTTGTCCTGCCCTCGGGTGCTTTGGAGTCAATCTCCTCTTCTTTGTAGCTGCCCCTGAGATATTGGAACACAACTATAATATCAACCTCAGTCCTTCTCTTCATTAGACTAGACACACCTAGTATACTAAATCGTTCATCCTACGTTTTAGCGTCCAGGCCCCTAATACTCTTTACTGCTGTTCTCTACACTATTTCTAGAATCTTGATATCTTTTTTGTATCATGGTAACCAAAACTGGATGCATTATTTCAAGAGTGTGGCCTTACCAAGATAATATATAGAGGTACTCAGCTGTGATAGCACAGTGGTTAGAAGGCAGCATAGTCTAGCTTAGTTTAGGATTCTTACCAGCTGGGAGGCTATGTATAAATGAATGGACCACTTTTCTAAGAGAAAAACAAGCAGAGCCTGGGGGGGTGGAGTCAAATGAGGACTCAGCCTAGAATCCTTACATTATAACAAGTGCTCCAAGTCCAGCCTTTCCTTAAATTCTGTTGACTCTTATCTAGTGCCAATTTTGTGCTGACTATGAGTTGACTAGATTCTTGTGCATCAGCTTGAGCAATAAAACTTCTTAACAGGAACTTAACCTACAGTCTTGATTCTTTGCACCTGACAATTTTTCTTCAATGACAACAAGCTGAACAATGCTATTTAACTTAAAGCAAGGAAACAAAGACCTCAATTCTCCATTCTATGGTACCTTTCCACTACACTGGATTCAGAAGCTTCCCACATTAATTGAGGTCTCTTCTATTTACCTGTGAGCCATTATTGACCTTAATTAACTCCACACAATGCACACCTGAGAACATGTGTCTTCTAGCAAGTCCTGGCTAAATGAGCTGATTGAATTAACTAGTGTACATTCATTGTGGTGTTTATGCTGGTGCCTTGCTATCTGCAGAATTCTGACAAGCAAGTTCCTGTTTTAATTATGGCAACCTGAACCTTTGAAGCTAACAGTTTTTTTTTAGCGACCATCACTATTAAGGAAGAGTTGCTTCAGAGGTGGTATTCAGTATTCAGCTGGTTCTGACCAGTTCTGCAGAACTAGTTGCAGAAATTTTGAGTAGTTTGGAGAACTGGCAAATACCACCTCTGACTGGCCCCACCAATCCCATCTATTCTATGCCTCCCGAGTCCCAGCTGATCAGCTGGGTCTTCTTTGGTTGCCCTGCACAGGAGAACGGAGATGAAAAGCAGGTCAGTGGGGTGGGGAGGGAAGGGGGATTTTGCAGTATATCCTTCCCCTGCCATGCCCACCAAGTCACACCCACCAAACCACACCATGTCGACCAAGCCATGCCCACAGAACCACCCCCATTCAAATCAAAAGTCTCTAGCCATATCTCTCAGAGAAAATAAAATTGATTTATTAGAAGTGGCCATGTTGGTGTTGGCTGGGTGCAGCCGATACTAAAATACATCATTCATTTCCCCCTTGACCCTAGTCTTCCTCCCACGCCCTGGATGTATATTCTCCAAGGGACACATCCATAGCCAAAAGTCATCAACCATGCTCTCCAGTATTCTTGCGCTCCCACAACTTTGGGCTGCCAGGGCAATTATCTAGGCATTTAAGGAATGCACTGTTTTCACCTACTCCCTTTTTCTGGCAGCTAAAAAGACCAAAGGAGTATCTTTTTAGTTGACATGCTGCTTACTAAAAACATGTCTCGCTTCTGCGTAATTCTGCAAGAGAGCTGTCCAGAAAAGGCATGGCAACCGGAGATATCTGAACAAATGTCACTATATATTTCGAAAGCACATTTTTGATTCCAGTTAAAGCTAATTTTGATTCCAGTTAAGCCTTCCGAACTACCAGCCTTCGCTCATTTATTTCATTTATTCTGAGTGACAACTTGCCACAGTGGTCAGATATAATTGTCACCTATCAAATGTACCCTTTTGGCTTATAGAGTACATTTTTAATAGAAACAGTTCTGCATTTTGTCAGAAGCCACATAAGGGTGGTTTAGATATGCACATTAATGGCTTGATGAACACTAAATGTAGTCATTTACATGCATAAATCAGTACTTAAACACTCTGGTGGCTATGTATAATGTTTCTCATTGTGATCTTATTTTGTGTTTCTTGACACAAGACATTGGAATACGGGCATTATTTTTTCCGAATGTTCTTTTCTCTATTAAAATATTTATGTTTAGGATTAAAGGAAAAGTACATTGTATGACTTTTGCTTGCTTTTGTGCAGGAAACCCAGAGCTGGTTTCACTTCTTCTGTGCCAGTGTGGTTTTTTTCCAATAAAGTTTTATACTCTTGATAAAATAATGTCCCGGGAGTTTAACTCTCTGTCTCCATTATTCATTTTAAATGTTTCTCCAGAAAACTCCTGAATTTAAGTAGCTCAATCCCTTTCTGTGTTGGATGCAACCCATCTATTATATATAGCTTTTCACCAGACCAGCTGCAGACATTATGACCATCATAATCAAAACATGATTTACACCATCCCTAGATTATATATATTTAGATTGATAGATGATAGATAGATGGATAGATGGATAGATGAATAAATAGATGAGAGAGAGGGGGGGGGATAGATAGATAGATAGATAGATAGATAGATAGATAGATAGATAGATAGGATGAGAGAGAGATCGATGGATGGATAAGGAGAGAGAGGAGGGTGGGAGGGAGGGAGAGAGGGAGAGAATAGAGAATGCCTTTATATTTTGCATAAAACATGCGGTATTGAAATTTAGAAGAAATTTTTTTTAGGATCGGTCATTTTCAACTGAAGCTTCCCTGACACTTGGACAAAAATACAGATTTTTATTTTCAAAACAGCTGAGTGATTGCAGAAGGAGAGAATTGGAGTTTCTTTCATCTTGATCCATTCATCAGCTGACAAGAAAGTCCCAACCCCATCATTAATGGTCACTGTCTTTTGGTTGCACTGGTTCTGTGATTTTTAATCTGATCTGTCCTTCTCATTGTTCTATAAACAAAAACTTGTGTCATTCAACAGGCCCAAGCAGTGAAACACCTGATTTCTATAGCAACTAGCACGTAGGTCACACTGCAAAATGAAGGCACTGATTGCCTTGTTCAATGACTTCTGTTGTCTATTTAAGTATTGAAGCTTTCCCTGAAGTGGACAATGAACAAAAAAGGGACCTCTAATTCATTAACTAAAGCCTTTCTGGATAAAAATCTATCCATCACTACCCCAAAACTAAATCTTTTCACTTCCCTTTATCGTGTAATGAATATGTTGCTCACAAGAGCTTGAATGAACATGAGCAGTAAGAATTTCGACCCATAGGACTAAAGATATTGAAAAAGTGAAAGAGTTGGGTGGGTATAATGTATAACACCCCATTAATTAAGAGGCTAATGTCAGAGTTATTCAAGCAAATCCATGGACTCAACAACATTCTTTCTCAGAGAGTCAAGGGCATGTTGGCCTGCACCTGGAGATAAGTGACTGAGGGGATGTCTCCAGTTGGGAAGATGATTTGATTGGATGATGTGATGGACTGATGGATGCAAGGGATGGATCTTTGATTTCTCTTCTGGGAAGGGAAAACCCAGAACTCTCAGATTTGGGTTTTCCCAGATGTGCCAATATGACAACTCAAATAAAATGGAACTTTGAGGAAATGCCTGTCTCAGAGTTTATTCATTTGGAGCTGGTTAGTTGGAACGCTGACACACTCCTTGACAGGGACCTGAAGGAGTCCACACGACTATCCCCAGGCAATGGTGATGTCACCAGTCAATCCTTTCAACCTGGAAGCACCCTAAAAAGTGTCTCTGATGCAAACGGGATGGAAACCCAGAGAAATAGTCCATAGACTCTGTTTGCAACATGGGAAGTACAAAGCAAGTTGAAACAAGGTTGGTTACAGCAACTGTCTTCCCCTTTCACTATATATTGGCCTCTGGCAGCCTTATTTCATCACGTTTCTAGCTACCAAGGAGGCAGTAGTGGCCAAGCTGGTTCAGAACATATATAAACATCTTCAAGTAAAGACACAACTCAGTAAGCCTCTATGAAGCCCCTTGAATTGTGATAATTTCAATTTAGTTGGGTAAACAAATTCAAATTCATCACTGATATGAAAAGCAGTTGGGAACTTTACATCAATTATGTTGTGTTGTGTTATGTTGTGTTGTGTTGAGTTGAGCTGTGTTAAGTTGTGATGGGCATCTGAGACAGCAAGTATTTGTTCCCAGATATTTTGAAAGTCATTGAATTAATGGAGGTTTACAATAAATCTCAGGTTAGAAACAACTTGCAGAATAATGGTTTAATCCCTATTGTGACCTCATTTATGAAATCTCCATCCCGTCTCAATCCAAGATCAAATGTGGCATAGCTCTTTTTTGTTCTATAGTATTCCCCCCCCCCCCAACAAAGATGATGGAGACTTTAGCTGCTAGTATCCCCTGATCTTGCTGCTGTAGGAAAAAGTTTATGAAAGCAATTGAAAATTATTTTGCGTGATCACATTTCACAGTCACAATGATGCCATAGCTGCATTGGATACTTAGCTGAATACCATGATGCATACAAAAGGCAGCATACCCCTGAATTAAGGAGTTTCCAGTCCAGCCATTCCCACTGAGAGAAGAAAGATAGCTAACAGGAAAAAAATAAAAGCAACTATTGGTTATTCTCTATTCTGAATTGATTCTATTCTGGTCGCCACAATACAAAAAAGATGTTGCAGACCTAGAAAGAGTGCAAGGAAGAGCACCAAAGATAATAAAAGGGTCTGGATATGATATGATGAACCTTATGATGAACAATTGATGGAATTAGGAATATTGAGTTTCCTGAAGAGAAGGACTAAAGATGATATAAATCTTTTATACTAGAGGTTCTATCACAGAGAAGAGGGAATCCACTTATTTTCCAAAGCACCTGAGGGCAGGACAAGACGTAATGGGTAGAAGATCATTAAGGAGAGATACAACCTAAAATGAAAGGGAAGTTTCTTGACAGTGCAAACAATTAATAAATTGAACCCCTTTCCTCTGGAAGTTGTGCAAGCTCCATTACTGGAGGTTTTCAAGAAGAAATGGGGCAGCCATTGTCTGAAATGGTATAGGATCTCCTATTATAGAATTGAATAGAATGGAATAGTTTATTGGTCAAGTGTGATTGGACACACAAGGAATTTGTCTTGGTGTAAATACTCTCAGTATACATAAAGAAAAGGTACATTCGTTAAGAATCAAGTATCATAATGTACAACACTTCATGATAGTCATAGCGTACAATCAACAATCAAATCATATTAGGAAACAGTTAAGTGGGATGGGATGGGAGATAAGGAGTGGTGAGAAGATTAACAGTAATAGTAGTGTACACTTTGTAAATAGTTGAACAGTGTTGAAGGAATTATTTGTTTAGCAGAGTGATGGCTTTTGGAAAAAACTGTTCTTGTGTCTAGTTGTTCTGGTGTGCAGTGCTCTATAGCATTGTTTTGAAGGAAGGAGTTGAAACAGTTTATGTCCGGGATGTGAGAGGACTAAAAATATTTTCACAGTTCTCTTTTTGACTCGTGCAGTATACAGGTCCTCCATGGAAGACAAGTGGGTAGTAATTGTTTTTCCTAATTATCCTCTGAAGTCTGTGTCTGTCCTGCTGGGTTGCAGAAGCAAACCAGACAGTTATAGGGGTGCAGATGACAGACTCAATAATTCCTCTGTAGAACTGAATCAGCATCTCCTTGGGCAGTTTGAACTTTCTGAGTTGGCGCAGAAAGAACATTCTTTGTCATGCTTTTTTGATGATATTTTTGATGTTAGGTGTCCATTTTAGGTCATGTGGTATAGTAGAACCTAGAAATTTGAAGGTCTCTACTGTTGATACTGTGTTGTCTAGTATTGTAAGAGGTGGTAGTATGGGAGAGTTTCTTCTAAAGTCTACCACCATTTCTACGGTTTTGAGTGTGTTCAGTTCCAGATTGTTCTGGTTACACCACGAGGCAAGTTGTATAACCTCCTGTCTGTATGAAGATTCATTGTTGTCTTGAATGAGACCAATCACTGTTGTGTCATCAGCAAACAGTATTTTAAAAGATGGATCATTTGAGATGCAGTCATTGGTATATAGAGAGAAGAGTAGTGGAGATAGCACACAGCCTTGGGGGTGGGCCCTGTGCTGATTGTACAAATATCAGATGTGATTCTGCCTAGCTTCACCTGCTGCTTCCTGTCTGTTAGGAAGCTTATGATCCACTTACAAGTATGTTCAGGTACCGCTAGTTGGTTTATTTTACTTAGAAGAGTGTCTGGAATGATGGTATTGAATGCTGAACTGAAGTCTACAAAAAGGACCCTTGGGCAAGGAGTTGGAGTAGAAGACCTCCATGATTCCTTCCAAGGTTCTTTTCCTGTTATTCTATGTTCTATGTTGTTCTATCTTCATTTTTGTCTTCAATTCAGTCAAAAGGATCTGAATGGTTTATTTACCTATTGAGATTAGAATGACACTCTGATTTTCTTCTAGGAGAAGGCAGCAGCACAGAGAGAACCTTCATATCCAGTTTTCTCCACAATGGTTGCCAATCAAATATTGATTGGCTTCCTATAACTCATCCGCTCTCGTCCAGTGAGTTTCTTGGTGACCAAATTACGTGGGTAAAATGTTTAGGTTCTGGAGAAGAGAAGGGGGAGATTAGCCACTTCAAACTGGTAAGATAGTCAGGCAGACATTTCTTCTGCTATTGGTCTACCAAGAGTAGGAACTATTTGACTTTGTTTTTGCTCAGTTCTTCCAGAAAAGGTATAATTCTATCAGCTACACAATGGTTGTGTTGTTTCGACACAAGCATTCTTACTATTGATGGATTCTTCAATTGCCCATAAGACATTTATGCCCACTTGTTTGTTGGTTCTAAGAATTGATCCAGTTCTGGAGATCAAAGTATGTCCAAAGAACAGATATTCTCTCTAACTTGGGTGAATTAAGCGATCATGTTGTTTGATTCAAAGGCTATTTCTGAAAACTATACGAAGCTGTTCTTGCTAGGTTGCCATTTCCATCTGCTATGTTCGACTCCTCTCAGCCTACAGATCCATTTCTAACCAACCAGCTTTTTATCTCGACTTTTATTGTTTTTATAAATACCTCAAGGTGGCCAGCCTATCTAATACTACTTCCTCCTCGCAACAAGCAAAGTGAGGTGGAATGAAAGAGGAGAGAGAGAGGGAGAGAGAGAGAGAAAGAGAGAGAGAGAAAGAGAGAGAGAGAGAGAGACACTGGCCCAAGAGTTAAAGATCCTCAACTGGTTTTTAAATATGCACATCTTAAAACTTGTCACAGAAAAGGCATTTTGAAAGGAAGAGGGAAATCACAGCATCTATAGCCAACTTGCATGGGACCTCAAAAACATCCCTCAGTTTTGCTTTCTGTGTAAGCAGAACCCAGTCAAATAAATGCTAAATAATTTTATGTAAATATCTGGTTCTAGAATGTTATTTTTGGTGCAGGACAGAACTGGTCTGATGAAGTCCCTCCACCCCCCAACATTATAGTAATCTGAGAAACTATCCACTAAGGAAAAAAAGAATATTCTGCAGAGGTCTTGCATGACATTCCATCAGAAGGTAGAATCAAAAAGTCAGAAGGGACATGAATGGCCACTAATCTAATCTTCTGCTCATCGTAGGATCTGTGATGCAAGTTGCAGCTTAAACATTAGTGACAGATGGTGTCTTGCCTTTGCTTTGGTTCATTTGGTTCCAGAGGAGGAGAGGCCTCCACTTCCCTGAGCAGATGGTGCCACAGTTGAACAAATTTTAATGTTTGGAAGTTTGTCCCAAAGTTAGATGTTTCTCCTACTGTTCATCCAACTACTTAGTAACTCTTAATGGAGTTACTAAAGACAGAAAATTCACATTAACTCTAATGCCCAGGGGCCTGCAATCTAATTTTTGTCTGGGTGTGTGCCTGGAAAAATGCCAGGTGCATTGATGGCACCAGTGATGGGGTTCAATTTTTTTTTTATTACTGCTTCTGTGGGCATTGATTGGTGGATGTGACAGTGGAAGGATACTGTGAGATCCCCCTCCCCTCCCCACCCCACTAACCTGCTTTTCAGCTCCATTCTCCTGTGCAACAAAAGAAGACCCAGCCAATCATCTGGGACTCAATGGGAAGCAGAGAAGAAATGGGGTTGGCGGAGCCAGTCAGAAGTGGGATTGGCCGGTACTCAAATTTTCCACTACCGGTTCTCCAGATCCGGTCAGAACCTGCTGAATACCATCTTTGGATGGCACTAAATAAACAAAATAAGACTTTTAGTCCAGCCCTGTTCAAGTAGGAAAATTCTATACCATTCTGGACAAATGGCTGTCCAATCACATCTTAAAAACCTCCAGTGACGGGAGAGACCCACAACTTCTGGAGACAACTCATTCCACTGGTTAATTGTTCTCACTGTCAGGAAATTTCTCCAACAACAACAACAACAACAATGATGATGATAATGATAATGTCTTTATTGATTAGCCCTTCCTTAGTTCTAGGTGGGATCTCTCTTTGATAAGCTTCCATCTGTTAAAGGTCTGTGAAGACTTTCAGTCATCCAGGTCATGGTGGTTCCAAAGGTGTTTTTTCAGGAGGCAACTGGACTTTCTTGGTTTTTTTTCTTTGAAGACAGTTCTCTGAGAAGCAAATGACCAACTGCCTGCAAGGAGTAAAAATCCTTCCATTCCCACCATCCTGTAAGAGCTGAAGAAGCTTCTTGGGTGAGAAATAAAACATCTTCAAAAGAAAAAACAAGAAAATCCAGTTGTCTCTCAAAAAAGTATCTTTGGGACTTTCACCTGTTACTTTCTGGCCTATCCTAATATCATTTAAAGACTAGAAATCACCAACAACTACACTGCTCAAAAAAATAAAGGGAACACTTAAACAACACAACGTAACTCCAAGTCAATCACACTTCTATGGAATCAAACTCTCCACTTAGGTAGTAACACTGATTGACAATCAATTTCACATGCTGTTGTGCAAATGGAATAGACAACAGGTGGAAAGTATAGGCAGTTAGCAAGACATCCCCAATAAAGGAGTGATTCTGCAGGTGGTGACCACAGACCACTTCCCAGTTCCTATGCTTTCTGGCTGATGGTTTGGTCACTTTTGAATGCTGGCGGTGCTGTCACTCTAGTGGTAGTATGAGACGGAGTCTACAACCCACACAAGTGGCTCAGGTAGTGCAGCTCATCCAGGCTGGCACATCAATGCGAGCTGTGGCAAAAAGGTTTGCTGTGTCTGCCAGCATAGTGTCCAGAGCATGGAAGCACTACCAGGAGACAGGCCAGTACATCAGGAGATATGGAGGAGGCTGTGCTTTAGTCCAGGTGTGGGAGGAGATCCCTCAGGAGACCATCTGCCACCTCATCAGGAGCATGTCCAGGTGTTGCAGGGAGGTCATACAGGCACATGGAGGCCACACGCACTACTGAGCCCCATTTTGACTTGTTTTAAGGACATTACATCAAAGTTGGATCAACCTGCAGTGTTTTTTTTCCACTTTAATTTTGAGTGTAACTCCAAATCCAGACCTCCATCGGTTGCTAAGTTTGATTTCCATTGATAATTTTTGTGTGATTTTGTTGTCAGCACATTTAACTATGTAATGAATGAAGTATTTAATAAGAATATTTCATTCATTCAGATCTAGGATGTCTTATTTTTGTGTTCCCTTTATTTTTTTGAGCAGTTATTTGAATCCCTTCTAACATAGTATGGTTTGACATTCCATCCTCCTGTTTAGTTTAGCCTTTATTCTTACAAGATACCCTGTCGATATGTTTGGTCTTTCTCACATCTTCTAAGACAAGGGTCTTCAAACTTGACAAGTTTAAGACTTGTGAACTTCAACTCCCAGAATTCCTGAGCTAATATGCCCGGAGGAGGAATTCTGGGAAGTGAAGTCCACAATACCTAAAGCTATCAAGTCTGAAGACCCCTGATAAGACAAACTGAAGAGGAAATAAACCATGAAGACATGAATTGACTACATCAGTAAAGATCTAATCCAGAAGTCTCCAAACTTGGCAACGCTGTAAGACTTGTGGACTTCAACTCCCAGAATGAAGTTCACACAAGTCTTAAACTTGCCAAGTTTGGGGACCCCTGGCCTAATCAAACAATGCTTGTGGTTCTGAATGAGCCTTTTTGGACCTTACATGGTATTCTTGAAGAGGAGGGGGAGTTTTGGATGGAATATTCTATTTTAAATGTACCTCACAAGGTCCATCCTTTGATCTATTGTGTCAAACTGATTGACTTATATTCCTATCTTAACAGTCTTCCTGAACTTGGATTTTTTTTTTCTCTTATAACTACTTCACACAGATCTCCATAAGTGACAGCAAGCCATAGCTAACTGACTCCTGACAGTTGGCAAGAAAACTGCATGGATAGGTGTAGGAAGGGGTTGGGGAGAACCCCTAGCTACGATTCTGTGCAGTTCGGAGAGCCACCAAATCCCACTGCTGGCTGACCCCACTCACCCCATCCCTCCCCTCCCAGAAGTCCCAACGTGGACCATTTTGGATGCAGGTAAGTGCAGGGTGCACGTGGAGGCTCAAAGAGGGTAAAAAATGGACCTCTCAGAAGTTCAGGAAGGCCAGAAATGGGCCCATATCCAGCTTCCAGAGCCAGACCCCAGGGTGGCTATTTTTGCCCTCCCAGAGGCTCGAGGAAGGCCTCCAGGGCCCAGGCAGGGCAAAAGTTCCCCTCTCCCCACCATGGTGCAGGAAGCTGATTACCATGGCCATGCCCACCCAGCAACTGGGCAGAGAACCCATTGCTAAATATTTGGAAGCCCACCCCTGGGTGTAGGCATTTCCCAGAATCCACCTGGGAGGGAATAGATTAGCTTGCAAAGTCCCAGATTTGTATTTGTTTCTTTAAGAATCTATTCTATCTACAGCTGCTTTAACATTCTGTGTGTGTGTGTGTGTGTGTATGTTCCTTTTGTGAATCTCCCTAATGGATGTCCTGTATGGCTATGGCCTTGACTTGTTTCTATTAAGCAACATGGCCAGGGAAGGAAGACAACAACAAAGAAGGTAATTATAATAAAAGGTGGCATTTGGTGGGATTGGCACAACTGCTGGGAAATCAGGAATTTACTGCATGCTGAAAGTTTTACAACTTGCCTTTTCTGTTGCTATTGAAACCATTGAGGAAATGTCTCTCCTCAATGTAACTGTTTTGGGGAAGACTCAGATAGGCATTAAATCAGCCCAGCCCCAGGAAAATGCCACCTCCTTGCTTTCACTCCATATCCCCTTATTTCCCCATGGTGTCTTTCTGGAAACCTTTCCTGGGGATCCTGCTTGAGATGTCTTCAGGCAAGTGGAAAGAAAAGCAAGCCTCAAGGGGAGGACCTCCTGTGCAGCTCTGGAACTAATTGCTACATGGATAGGAATGATGTTTAATATTTCATCAACTGATGGATTTTCCAGCCTTTATAAGCTTTGCTATAGTCACTGCTGTTGTTTTCTTTGCCAGGACGCTGAGATTATCCTCTGTCTGGATGAACAATGATCACTTCCAAGTCTACAATATTGTTTTGTCCAATTATTCATATGGCCAATGACTGAGTTTGGTAGAGCTGGTTAGTTGGATGGTTGCCTCACCAACAGAACATAGCATCCTAAAGCTGGAAGGGACCTCAGAGGTCTTCTAGTCCAATCCCCTGCTCAAGGCAGGAGACCTTACCATCCCAGTCAAATGATCATCTGGTCTATTTTTGAAAACCTGCAGTGATGGAGCACCCACAACTCCAGGAGGCAAGTGGTTTCACTGATTAATTGTTCTCACCGCCAGGAAATTCCTCCTTATTTCCAGGTTGGAAAATTGCTTCTTGATCTGCCCTCAGGTGCTTTGGAGATAAGTCTTCTCTGTGACAGCTCCTTGAGTACAAGAAGACATTTCTCATATCTCCCTAAATCCTTCTCTTTGAGAGTGTAGACCTACCTAGGGTAGCTCCCTCAGCCCTATATCATATGCCTTTATGCTCTAGATCCTTTATCATCTTTGTAGAAGATAAGATGGCTCGCATGGTTAGGATGCTGGGTTGGAGGTTAGCAAGCCTGCCTTCAAGACCCAAAGTGATGCTGTGGGGTGGGGTGAGCTCCCGTCCTTCGCTCCATCTCCTTCCAGGGAGATGAAAAAAGCCTCAAGCCAGGTGTTCCCTAGGCAATGGTGATATCATCGGCTAATCCTTTCAACCTGGAAACATTATTGACATGAGTGCAACTTGTTCAGCTTTTTCTTCTCTGCATGCTTTCTAAGGTTTCAGCACCTTTTCTGAATTGTGGCAACATTAAACATTAACTGGGTTTCCTAAAAGTAGAGAACATAGAATAAGAAGACTTGGAAGGGACTTTGAAGGACTTCAGAATGAGATAGCTTTCCTTTTTCTTGTTCTGTAATAGATTATGGTAAATAGACACTGGCAAGTAGGCATTTCCAGAAATTTCAGTTGACAGAAGAGCTATGTCAAGAGGCCAATGGCTGAAGACCAATATGTCATTCTCAGCCTAATTGTACCAGAAATGGAGATGCTCAGAACACACTTGTGATTCAGTACTGCAAGCTCTCAAAAATATCTTTGAAAATATCCACAGACCCCTCACATTCTGGACATAAATTGTTCAATTTTTACCCTCAAACAATGCTAAAGGGCTCTGCATACCAGAACAACAAGACCCAAGGACATTTTTTTCCTAAATGCAACCACTCTGCTAAACAACTAATTCCCATAACACTGTCAAATTACTTAGACTGTATTACTATTACTTCTCATCCTTCCTATTACCTATCTCTTCCCACTTATGACTATAACTGTGTTGCTTGTATCTTTACAATTTATATTTTGTTTTCCTCGTATGATTTTATTGCTTATTAATAATCTATGACTATCATTAAGTGATATATCATATGATTCTTCATAAATATATTTTATTTTTTTCTTTATGTACACTGAGAACATTTGCACCAAAGACAAATTCCTTGTATGTCCAATCACACTTCGCCAATAAAGAATTCTATTCTATTCTATTCTATTCTATTCTATTCTATTCTATTCTATTCTATTCTATTCTATTCTATTCTATT
>BLBF01000016.1:10214374-10230471 GCA_015471245.1 Laticauda colubrina | reverse complement strand
TTCCTTCCTTCCTTCCTTCCTTCCTTCCTTCCTTCCTTCCTTCCTTCCTTCCCTTCCCTTCCCTTCCCTTCCTGTTCCAGGGTGCGCATGTGCAGAGTTGCCAGAAGAAAGCAGGGGTGGGATTCAATTTTTTTTAACAACCGGTTCTGTGGGTGTGGCTTAGGTGGTAGGTGTGGCTTGGTGGTCATGTGACTGGGTGGACATGGCTTGGTGGTCATGTTATTGGCTGGGCGTGGCCAACTCAATATCACTCACATCTAGGCATGCATCTCCTCGCCTGGCCTCTCATGACTGTGGGGATGCTGCAACAGTCGTAAGTGTGAAAAATGATCATAAGTCACTTTTTCCAGTGCCATTATAACTTTGAATGGTCACTCCTCACAAGCAAAGTACCAGCAAAAGAGGGGGAAAAAACTTCAGAGACGGTCCTGAGACAGGAAGTTTAGTCCTGCCAAGAATGTAATAAGGGTTAACGAAGAGGCAGTTTCTGTAAGCAACACCAGAATGTTTCCTTCTTGCCATCTTTACAGGATTAGGCCAGTAATTTCTTCTAACAACCAGTTCTCCAAACTGCTTAGAATGTTAACGACATTCGAATAGGTACAAATTGGTAGAATCCCACCCCTGGAAAAAGGGAACAGTTAAGGAACAAGGGTCAATTCAGGAGTAAAGGCTCAGGTGGACAGGGAATGGCCCCTCCCATAGGGAATAAAGAGGAGTGAAAGGGGAGTGTGGTTTGCAGGAGACAATCTGTTCCTGACTTCTTGCCAACTATTGCTGCTACAGCATGGTGTTTGGAAGATATCGGCCTGGCAACTGTCCAAGCCTGATAAAGATCTGTAGTTGTGAAATTTCTTGAAAGACTGTTGTCTGGGACTTTGCGGAGAGGAATTCAATTTAACCTAAATTAAAAGGGGTTTTATTGGGCTTTGTGCTGTTGGGGAAGCCTAGGTTACAACATCTCTTTCCAAAAAGACACATACACAAAAAAAGAGAAATTCTCTCACATAATTCTCTAAATTCTGCACAATGATGTTTTCCAAGAAGCAAATTTACTGGAAATTGGGTTCCACTAATAAATCCCAGAGAGCCCAAACAGGGCTTCAGCTTTTTGATCAGTGTATCTTTGAGGACAAACCAAGGGTATCGCTGGCCAAGGAGCCTCTGAAAGTCCAGATCATCTGACGAGGAGGAAATCGAAGAAGCCTCCACTAGATGGAACAAACGAGCTGAAGATGGTACAGAGTGGCTTTATGGCTGTTTGGGGCAGGGTTTGCTGGTGGTTGCTGCAGCCGTTTCCTGCTTCCATGACAACAAAGCCAAAATAGCTGTTCACTGACTTGACGGCTGTTTATTAACTAGCACTTCTCAACAAAGAAGCTGTCAGTTCTCTAGAGTGGCTTCTTTGTTTTTAGACACCATCAAAAGCAATCATAAAACCCTTCAGTTAGAAAGAGCTGGTTAAGCTAAGACTGCAGAAACAACCGAGGGAAGGATGGTGAAGGCGGCAGAATGGCAGGAATGAATGAACTGACTTGTTTGATATGGAGAGGGGGACACAACTTACTTTTGTAAAGGACTAGAAACCTTTTGTGGAGTTTCTGCTGAAAAGAATCAATTTCTGAATTTACTGATTAATAATGATCGTATATGAGGAGAAGGGAACCGTGTTATGTTATTTAGAAGTGAAGAAACAGATTCAAATATATATATCTACTCTAAAGAAGATGAAAAGTCACTTTAAGTTTCTTTTCTTTCTCTTCATTTTCTATTGTTTTCAACTCCTTCCTTCCTTCTTTCCTTCCCTTCCCATTCTATAGTTTCATGTTGATCTGTTAACTTTTTGAAGTTTCCTTTCTTTCTCTTCATTTTCTATTGTTTTTAACTCCTTCCTCCCTCCTCCCTTCCTTTTCTGTATTTTCATGTTGATCTTTTAACTTTGTGTATTTATCCATCTGTGTGCGTACATGTGTCTGTGTGCATAAAAGAATACGTAGTGTTTGAGCACACTACTCACTGCAAAAACTACTTGGTACAGGAAACAGCCTAGACAAAGTTAGTCACCCTAGTCAATTTTCAGCTTGAACACACCCAGTGAATAGAGACTACACCTGAGAAGCTTTTGGTACCACCCAAGTGGAGTCACCTTCTTCTGTATATGCCCTTTCAAGTGTTTGAAGACCATGACCATGTTCTTTCTTAGTCTTCTCAAGGCTAAACATTCCCAACTCATGTGTATCTTTAGAGAAGTTGGTTTCTAGTCCTCTTGATGAACCAAACTGTCTTTCATTGTCTCTGACCCTTCACTGGTTTTTCTTCCACTTTCACATCTTGGAAGGTGTGACTAGACACCCAGCCACTCTATATTGGCCTACACACAACCCCCAGAGAACATTCAGAAATGTATTTATTCACTTGCTAACATCAACAAACTTTGGAAGAAAGTATATTGCAGTGTCCAGGTGAAAGGCGAAGACCCTAAAAATTGTTTAACTGCTTTGTAGGAAAGTTAGTCATGAAGATCATATTCTTAGCAACTGGTGGTTTCTTTGTTGTCATCATTGTTTGTTTGTTTGTTTAAATAATTGCACCAGCTATAAAAACAGGGGAAAGTGCTGGCAAAGGAAAAAGGAAATGGGAATTGCACAGTCAAACCTAAGCATGCATGGAATTCTGTGATGGAGCATCCAAAACTCCAGAAGTCAAACTGTTCCATTGATTATGCCAGACTTTTATTGCCTCTTTGATGAAGTGATTAAATTAAAGGATGGGGGGGGGGGAAACAATGGATATAGTTTCCTTGGACTTCAATATAAAGTAATGGCTCTTTGGCATTCCAGAGATGCTGAAATACCTATCTATTTTTCAAATGGATGGTTTGAAAACATTTTTCAAAAACTATCTTCAGTGCCTATGAAGTACTTCAGCCAAGGCACTAATTTACATTCTGTTGGCTTCAGATCACATCACAATGGGTATCCTTTGTGAATGCAGTGGTTCAACAAAGGACACAAATTGGCACGAAAAACATGCTTATGAATTTAATAGAGAGTAGAATAACTGAAGTAAGAAGTTATATGTACAAAAAATATGGGCTTGAAAACATGAGCCTACTCCAGCTAACTCAGAGCCCGTGTTTAATGAAACCCACTCCAAGGAAAATATGAAGTTCAAACCCTTGAGAGTAGCTACTCCTGAACTTAGCTGAGCTTCTTTTTGAGACATTTATAAAGACTAAACTCTTCATTCCTGAATGAAGAAGTGATTTCACACCAATGAATAAAATCCACATGGTGATACATTTTGTTATGTGTTCCTTTATTTACTAGTCTTTGTAATCTAGCTTTCTAAAGATAGACAGGTCATCTTTCTGTACTGGGAAGAGATTAGATCCTACAAAGGAACTTATCTGCTTACTTTTTCACTCCATGCCCAAAGACCAGCTCCAAGAAATGCAACACCAGCTAACTGAAAAAGAAAAAGAAAAGCATAGATATTATTTTGTGCAACCAATACAGAACAGTCAGAAAACACCAGATACAGAAGAGTCAGCAAATTCATGTGTAAAAGCTTCTCCATGTGATTTTTCTGTAAACGTTTTAGGTCTATGATGTATGTTGTTGGGGGAGAATAGGTCTTAGCAAATTTGCACAAACAAGATCCACGCTGGATATGAGTTGTCTAATAAAGAGATAATGCAACCATTGCATACTGGATAACTTGGCTCAAACATGTCCATTTCCAACAGTGGTGACAAATATTCAACATCCATACTGGGGGTTAGAAGGAAAAGGATGTAAATAAAACTCACCATGTTATAAAAATTGTACAAAGCTAGAGTGTGGGATATTCTTGGCAACCAATCTCAGAAAGTTTGGTTGCTACTCAGAAATATGAAAACGAGCAAGAGAAGAGAAGCAACAGAAGTGAAGCAAGAGAAGTGAAGCAAGAGAAGAAAAGCAAGAGAAGTGAAACAAAAGAAGTGAAGTGAAACAAAAGAAGAGAAGCAAGAGAAGCAAGTAGCAGGGCTGTATTACTATTATCCTTCTCGTCTTTCCTATTACTTTCTTCTACAATATTAGTATCTTATGGTTTATCACTTTGCTGCTTGTATGTACACCAGGAGCTTCTGCATGGAATCAAACTCCTTGTGTGCCCAATCACACTTGGCCAATAAAGAATATTCTTATTCTAATTCTATCCAAAAGGAGAGTGAAGCTTGCTAATTGCAAATATGTGGGAAGGAAGGAAGATGGGCAAGGTTTTTTGCACCGAGTGAGAGTCATGCAAGGAAATGGTGACATTAAAAAAAGAAACATCAGATCAGCTAAAAAAATGAAGGAGAACAAGGACTCCATCTGGTAGTTGAAGGCACAGGAAGAGGGGGAAGTCTCTGGCATGAGATAACAGAGTCAATTTGTCTGCTATCTTTTTTTTGTTGTTGTTTAACAAAGACCATTCTCACTTTCCAAAGGCTGGGGAGACATCTGAGCTAGCAAGTTAACATGGCTTTCTTGAGCCCTCTTATTTGCTGACTCCACAAGACTATTGGGAAAGAGAAACTCTGCAAGTAAGCTATCAGCATGGCTTGTCCAAGCCTACATCTACTTCTGCATGCAGGCAGAAGGCTTAATCTTCAGCTATAATTCTCTGGAGCAATACAATAGGGAAAAATGATAAGACAGAGGTCTAGGGGTATGTGAAACAGTTGAAAGCATTCAGATACTATCTCAACATTCCCAAAGTCTTCTGAGACTCAAGCAACTCTTTCAACTTCAAAAAACAAATATTCCTTGAGCCAAAAAAACAAAAGACTCTCCCAAGCTAAGAACATTTCTGGAAAGGTTGGAACACTTCATGGAAGCAACTAAGTCAAGCTTGAATACTCCAAGGTCAACGTGTCCTGGAAACCCCAACAGAGGACTTATTTTGTCCTTTCTCCAAGAATCACTATTTTTGAAGGGTGACGAAAAAGAGGAACATATTAATCCAGAATATGAAGAGAAAAATTTGAGTAGCTGGTGGCAAAATTGTGTGGACCAGTCAAAGAAGTAATCTATACTTTTACCCCCCACAAAAAATAATAAAAATACATCCTTTGATTCCAAAATCAATTTGTTGAGGAGTGTGTTAAATTAGACCATTCTACCTCACATCCTTGTTTTCTGTAGAAGAGAATTTTCTTATCTATTCCACCATATAAGAGAAATAAACATAAGAGTCTACAGAAGGGAAAGCAACACAATAGAAAACAGCAAATGGGGAAAAAGAGAGAAGGGGGGAAGGGAGGGAGAGAGAGAGAGGGAGGGGGAATAATACAGACAGATGATAGGTAGGTGAGCAGATAGGTAAGTAGGCAGACAGACAAACAAACAACCACGCAGACAGATGTACCTTCAGATAGGACTGGGAACTCTTGCATTAAAACCTATTTCCCCTGCTAACCAGAGTAGATGCAGTCCATCTTTTACTTTTCCATCACACTGGTACATGTTCAACCCCCCTGTCTGTTCAAAGGAAGTTTATTTTGAGCTCAAAAACAATCAGCACAGCTGGGCACCATTTCTGCTAATTCGCTGTTGCATAAATTCAGAGAGGAAAACAGAGTTTCCATGCAAAAAAATATTTAACAGTAACTTGAGAGAGGGGAGGGAGGGAGGGAGAGGGAGAGAGAGATTCAGAATTGGAGCTAAGATTAGGGAAATTCGGGGTCAAATAGAATATTAAAATGATAAATCCTTATTGTGGCTAGTTTGGAATCAGAGACAATGCTCCAGAGGAAGACCTTCATAAATTAAATTAAATGCCAGTTTTTTATGTTTCTATTGCATTTCTATATAAGATAACAATGGACAGAAATTAAGCCAGGAAAGAAGCAACCCAGAACTATGAAGGGATTTCCTAACGGTGAGTTTGCCACCATAACCAGTGGAATAGCTTGCCTTCAGAAGTTGTGGGGTGCTCCATCACTGAAGGCTTTCAAGAGGAGACTGGTGGACAGCCTTGGAATCAGAAAGGAACTCCTGCTTGAGCAGAGGGGTTGGACTAGAAGACCTCAGAGATCCCTTCCAATTCTATCACTTTATGTTTTATGTTCTAAGCATGACAAAATGACCCTTAAAAGCCATCCTGCTGCTCTGCAAGATTTCTTACCTTCTATTCGTTTCTCCATTTTGAGCAAGCATGTCTAGAAATGGAACCGGTTTTTATTTTAGCTCTGAAGAGTATCTTAGTTTAGGACATCATGAACATGTAGAAGAAAGAAAAAAATAGAATTCTAATTTCCTTTCCAAGCAAGGAAATCAAATTTTCTATTTACTACCAAGTGAGAAATGTGACAAGATAGGGTACAATAATTTCTGGCTCTTTTTTAAAGTCTAATTATAGTCTCTCATAAGCTGAAAGGATGCCTTCTCAAGATCCAGCTGGCTGAGGACCAGAATGCATTCAATGTTTCTGCTTCATCAAATGGACACGGCTGCTGTTTTTCTGCTAACAGTTGTTTCTTGAGAGTACATGCACAATCACTTGGTTTTGCTTTGCCTTTAAAGATAACAACATTCTTCCTATTCTGTCTAGATGCACAGAATAGAGTATTGCACCTAGAGTATTGCATCTAGTTTGGGTCACCACACTATAAAGAAGATGATGAGGCTCTAGAAAGAGTACAAAGAGCAACCAGGATGATTAGGGGCTTGGAGGATAAAATATATGAAGAACAGTTGCTTAAACTGGGTACGTCTAGCTTAATGAAAATAAGGACTAGCAGGTGACATGATATGTCCAATATTTGAGGGGCTGTCACAGAGAGGAGGGGGTCAACCTATTCTCCAAAGCACCTGAAGGCCAGATGAGGATCAATGGATGGAAGCTGATCCAGGAGAAATTCAACCTGGAAATAAGCAGAATTTTTCTGTCAGTGAGAACTATCAACCAATGGAACAGAAGTTGCCTTCAGAAGTTGTGAGTGCTCCATCACTGGAGCTGGACAGCCACTTGTCAGAAATGGTATATGGTCTCCTGGCTTGAGCAGAAAGCTGGACTAGAAGACTTCCAAGGTCCCTTCCAATTCTGCGATTCTGCATCTTGTTGTGTCCTGAAGTCTCTTGAGATGTCTTCAGGAGGACCTTCCAGGTTATTGAATGGCAGAAAAAGGTTCACTGCTGAATCAAGCCCATAGCCAACTCAGATGTATGTGATTCATACATGGACAATGCTGCGTGCCTCAGACATTTTTTTCAGGATAGAAATTTTTGGAAAGAATGGAGCAACCCTTCTACAGAGCTCTGTTCAAATCGTGCACCTTGGTCTGGGAGTTTTGGATGTTTCGGTAAGGCACTTGAAAATAATGAAGTTCTCCACTTCTCCTTTTATGCAGCTCAATGATGCAAATCATGAAGCTGGTTCACAGAGACATAGAAAGCCATCCATCCAGCCCTACCTAGTTACAGAGGGACAGGAAAACCTGCTTCTGTCTCCCAGTGCAATAGATTCTTGGCTGATCAAGAGTGACAACAATTTGTTCTCAAAAGTCTTTCTGATCACCTGCTGTCTGATTATTCAAGTAGGAAAGAGGTCATCCCCAAGTGTAAGGTTGGTATCATCAATACTTCCAAAGATACCCAATATATCCATCAATCCAGACCAGCCAATGAGGCTGTCAATATTCTGCCTCAGAGGCGGTGAAGGCCTTAATCCTATCAGGGCTGAGTGGGTGTAAATACTATGGCATTCTGGATCTGGGAATATTCTATCTTTAACCTTGGATGGGGTTCCAATTTCTCATTCAAGGTATATCACCTGAGAAAGACTTCCAGGACTCACAGTTCATGCTCAATCAGCAGATGACATTTTTGCATAACTTTATTTGGTGCACCAACAGTACAATTTCCTGGATCAGGAGCCCATCATTGAATCACTCATGCCCTGTTCCCCTTCAACTATTGCAATGCACTCTAAACTGGGATTCTCTTGAGAGACCCCCACAGAAGCTAGAGCAGACTCAACAGAATGCAACAGCCAACACTCAAAAGAAAAAAAAATTATGAAGCAATTTGAAGATGACAGCAATGTAGGCTGAAGACCCAAGGTTATGCACATAAATTTATCTTTTCCGACTGGCTTGAAGATAAGGACCAAGTTCCAGCATTAAATCTTAAAACTATAGTGAGATGTGCAGAAGACAGTCTTTTCCTCTGGATGTCTTTAATCAAGTTCCACGAATGGGGATTAAAGGCAACGAACTGAGTCAGATCAAGGCACTGGAAGATATTTAGGCCAACAGAAGGCTTACAGTTACTTTACTAAATTGGTGTGCGTTTATGAGTGACTTTTTAAAAATCATTCAGCAATTGCTCCGATAAACCACAAACATCTGTTGCAATAATTGATCATCCAATTTTTACATCCGAGGTTGCACCTAAACCAAGACTTAAAAATGCTTCACAAAGCAGAGATTATTTAAATGATTTAGACAGCAACTGTGGCATCCACCTTCACTAGGAACTGAACTGAATTTTCCTAACAGTGACAAACGTTTTCATAGCTGCACTGAAATGACAATAGGTCAGCAAACAGATTTGTTGGCACACGCTGCGTTACCCAGAAACCTTTTCACCAAATACTCCTCTCACTTCCATGCCTCCCTTTTCTCTTATTCCCAGGATTAGGCAAGAGAAGAGGACAAATCCCAAAAGATGGATAGACTTGGTTACAGTAGCAATGTGTACATCATTGGAAGACCTGAAAGATGGAGTTAGGAACAGGTCATCATAGAGAAAATGGGACTAGGTGGTTGCTTAAGGCCATAATCTTAATTCAAATTCTTGTCCCAACACAACGAAGATTATTTGAGCTGAGTTTGACTTGTGATAGATTCATAAACCCATCCATGCAGGATTCTTAGAACAACATGGAAGGGATTTCCTGTACACCAATGGCAGAGCTCCAAATAGCATCTTTACGGCATATTACGGGGGAGATCTAACTTTCTTGAGAAGTCTGTAATACTGGGAAAGATAGAAGGAAAGAGAAGATGATGATGACCAGCAGCAAGATGGATGAACTCCATTACAGAAGTTGATAGGTACACCTTTGGAACACTTGAAGGTCCAGGTCCAGAACAGATCATCCTGGAGAAGATCCATCTGTGTGATCACCATGAATGATCTGACATGATAAGAGCACAACCAACCAACCAACCAATCAAGTTATGACATGCCACCAAGTCTCATTCAATTGGAGCATTTATAAATATTGCAAACAAAGAAAGAAACATTTCCACCATTCAATGGCTGGGTATTTATTATTCAATTATTTCCTCTTAGCACCTGCCCACCCAAAAACTTCTGCTTTTAACAGCTCCTTCCTTCTTCTTCAAACACACAACTGTGACTTGGGTGGCTTTCCTTCAGAAGCTGTGTCTCAGGGGGTCTTTGACAATTTGCCACGGCCAACTCATGAGGGTCAATTTGCTGCGGCCAACTCACTGCGAGAGAACTTGCCACAGCAGAACAACTTGCTGCAGGACAAGAGTTGCACTAATATCAAAGAAATCGTGGAGTAGAATCATTCAAGAAAGGATGCAAAAGGAAGGAACAGAAATTAAATTATTATTTTATTTATTCTAAACAAATGAATTGTGAAATTACACCATGGCCAGTTGGCCCATGATGAGTTGGCCTGCGATGAGTAGGCTGTGGTGAGCGGTCCCATTCTGGTGTCCTCAGTGCTATTGATTACACACACAGAAGAGACTTCAGCTGAGTCTGAAACACCAGATCTGAAGTGTCTCTTATTGCACAGACAAAGACTAAACTGTATCCTTCTGAAAATCAAAGAACAAAGAACAATGCCATAAACCTTTGAACTCTCTCTACGGAAATCAAGTAGCTGTTCATACAGGCTAGACTGCTGCACTTGGGAGGCAGGAAGTAACTGTAGATCGGTATGCTCATAAAAGTGGAAGCAAGCTGGAATTGTTTAAAGAGGTGGATGAAGGGATGGGATCCAAATCCAATGGCCGCAACTTGTGCTTTCTGCTTAGGAGTTGAACAAGCCTTGTAAAGTACCAAGGGAACAAGATCCATCCTTCAATTGGTGCACTGCATTTATATAGAAACAGTAGAGCAAAATTTCTTTAGAGGTAGGGTTTTAACAATATATTTTGGATACATTATGTGGATTCTAGGTTTTTGGAAAAGCCTCCAATGCTGAGAAAGGTAAAAGTAAGAAAGATCATATGTAGGATATGACTAGACTTAGCCTGAGGGAGGGGTCAAATGCATCATCAGTCTTGAATCTTTTCATGCACACAAGAGATCTAAGTCCAGCCCACTTTAAATTCCATGGACTCTTGTCTACCATCTATTTGCTTTGAGCATTAGTAATTCAGATTCTGATACAGTTTCAGTTAGCAATCCACCTATATATTCATCTGAACTGCCCGACTCCTGATTTCCTGGGCTTGACATATCATAGTGGGAGCAACAAGGATCTCAGGGAGGATCCTAATCTGTGGCATATGGTCATCCAAGGACAAACCCACATCCCATACAAAAAACATCGCTGGTGACATTTAAATTGCTTATATTTATTAATTGTTATGTTCAGCAGTAACTCAATACTATCTTGTTTTTGGTTCTCGTTGTATGTATCCCTATTTTCCCCAGTTTCACCATATCCTGTTCTTTCAATAAAGCATTCAGATCTATGCACACAGTCTGTTTTATTGGAGGATAGGTGGGTTTGGCTGTATGTTGAGCTGCAAATAGATTAATGTGTAGTGAGTAACTATGACTAACATCTCTGAAACACCATTATCTTCTTAACTGCATCTCAGAAAATTATTTTGATGGACCCAAGAGAGCAGTCACGAAAGATTATATATTTCTGCAACCACCTTAAAAAAGAAGAAAAATTCAATGCAATCCATAAAGCATTTGTATTCATGAAGACAACCACTTGCTAGAACCATGGCAAGAGTTATTTCTTGGCTGAGTGCATTTTTTTCCATGTCCGCAGAATAATGAGAGCAATAATAATATCATTTCAGAACAATGTTCTTGCAAGTTCAAGTATTTATCACAGAACCATAGTAACACAGTTGACCAACCTCAGATGATTTCAAAAAACCTCGGCGGAGTCAGCTCTTAGTACATGGAAATACCAGAGTTGAAAGCAAGACTGGATATATATAAATTTTCTTAAGTTTTCGTGGGTACTCACATATATGCTGTTCAGCTTCGTTCGGGTATTTTCCCACATCATTGTAGTTGTGCTTTTAAAGTTGTAGCAACATTTCAGCAGAATCTCATCTGCCATTATCAAGCTTCTGTGTTGTGTTCGTCTGTGAGTCAGGCTATCACAGCCGTTGGTTTTAAATTTGAGGCTAGCCTATGGTTGTCCCAGCATGGTTTTTTCTTCATCCTAATTGGTTGGGAGTCTTGGTCTGTGTTTATTGGACTTGGAGTTTGTTTGATTGGTGTTTCTGGTTTCTTCTGTCTGTTTTGTGGCTTTGATTGGCTGGCAACACTGTGTTCCTGTATTGGAGGCTTTCAGTGCAGTTTGGATTCGCGTGAAAGGACGGCTATCATCTATTAGGAAGCTAGGTTTCATCTGGGTGCCTGGTTGGGGGGTGTTTGAGCTGGAGGTATCAGAGGGAGTCTGTTTGTGCCCAGGTGTTTGCCTGGCTTGTGGTATGGAGATCTTTCTATTAGCGAGTGCAGGCTTCCAAATGATTGACAGTCTGGTGGAATCATCTCTTCTATTCATGCTTTCAGGTCTTTTTTCAATCTCTATGGCTTCTCTGATGATTCTGTGGCTGGGGTTTTCTATAGTGGCTAGGGGTTTGGTGCCATTGAAGTTGATGTTGTGACCTGTGGCTTTCATGTGTTGGACTAGTGAGGAGGTGTGTTCCAGCTTTTTTACTGCATTTTGGTGTTCATCCAGGCAGGTACTTATTCTTCTGTTGGACTGTCCAATGTATGTGGCCGGGCATGATGCACAGGGAACTTCGTATATGCCTTGGTTTTCCAGGTCAATTTTGTCTTTGGGGTTTCTAAGGATGGCTGCTATTTTTTTGTCTGTTTTGAAGGCAGTCTTGATGTGATGCCTGTGTAGTATCTTACTGATTTTGTCTGTAGTACCTCTTATGTAGGGCAAGGACAGCTGTTCCATAGGTCTGTTGATCTTCTAGGTCTCCATTATGTCTTAGTGTGTTTTTGTGGATCAAGCTGGAGATTTTGTTTTTGTGGAAGCCGTTAGCTTTCAATACTTTAGTCAGGGTGCATAATTCAGTCTTTATTTGTGTCTTGTCTGCCAGGCGTTTGGTTCTGGCGATTAGTGTTTTGGCCACGGAGTTTATCTGTGCTGGGTGGTGGTGGGATTGGGCGTTGAGGTAGCGGTTGGTGTGTGTTTTCTTCTGGTATAAGGTGTGTCCTAGTGTGCTATCTGTTCTTTTGTAGATTAGTACATCTAGGAATGGTAGTTGTTTGTTTATTTCCGTTTCCACGGTGAATTTCATTTTGGGGTGTGTGCTGTTTAGGTGTGTTAGGAAATTGTTTAGGTTTTCTTTTCCATGTGGCCAAATCACAAATATATCATCGATGTATCTTAGCCACAGTTTGGGTTTGTGGGTGGCATTAGCCAGGGCTCTAGATTCGAATTCTTCCATGAACAGGTTTGCAATGATGGGTGACAGTGGTGATCCCATAGGGGCTCCTTCAATTTGCTTGTATCTTTGTCCTTTGTATATGAAATATGTGTTGGTTATGCAGTGTTCTGTTAGTTCCATGAGATGTTTAGCTGGTTGGTATTTATTTTTGATGATTTCAAGAGTTTCTTTTATCGGGACTTGAGTGAATAGTGAAACCACATTGAAACTTACAAGCAGATCTTCTTGTTCCACGTGAAGATTTTTGATCATTTCTAAGAAGTGGTATGAGTTTTGTACATATGAAGCTGTGGTTTCAGCATGGTTTTTTTGCTAAGTGTTTAGCGAGATTTTGTAGTGGTGCTCCTTTAGAGCTGACTATGGGCCTGAGAGGTATGCCTCCTTTGTGTATTTTTGGGAGGCCGTATAGTTTGGGGCATCTGGAAGATTTTTCTCTTGGGATGATCATATGTTGGATTTCTTTGCTTATGTGGCTAGTTATAATTTTCTTCTTGGTTAATTTTTCCAGATATGTGGTTGGGTCCGTATTTATAGATTTGTATGTGGAGTCTTGGAGTAGGTCTATCGATTTAGTTTTGTAGTCTTTTCTATCCATTACTACTGTGGCATTCCCTTTGTCTGCTGGAAGTATGATTATGCTGGTATCATTTTTTAGTGTTTATAGCACTTTGAGTTTTTCTTTGTGCAAGTTGCTTTTGGGTGGTTTGCTTGTGCATAGGATGTTGGTAACCTGGTGTCTTATTCTGTCAGCTTCATCTGTATTTAATTTAGTTTGGCTGGATTTTACTGCACATATGATGGATTCTGTTTTCAGGTATTCATGCTTTCAGGTATCATAGAAGAGATGATTCCACCAGACTGTCAATCATTTGGAAGCCTGCACTCGCAAATAGAAAGATCTCCACACCACAAGCCAGGCAAACACCTGGGCATAAACAGACTCCCCCGATACCTCCAGCTCAAACACATCCCAACCAGGCACCCAGATGATACCTAGCTTCATAAAAGATGATAGCCATCCTTTTACTCGAAGCCAAGCTGCACTGAAAGCCTCCAATACAGGAACACAGTGTTGCCAGCCAATCAAAGCCACAAAACAGACAGAAGAAATGAGAAACACCAATCAAGCAGAACACAGCAAACTCCAAGACCAATAAACACAGATCAAGACTCCCAACCAATCAGGATGAAGAAAAAAACCATTCTGGCGCTACAGTAAGCTCGCCTCAAATTTAAAACTGAAACAGCTATGATAGCCTGACTCACAGACGAACTCAATACAGAAGCCTGATGATGGCAGATGAGATTCTGCTGAAATGTTGCTCCAACTTTAAAAGCACATCTACAATGACGTGGGATAATACCCGAAGGAAGCTGAACAGCACACATGTAAGTACCCACGAAAACTTAAAAAAACAAATATATGTATGTATGTATGTATGTATGTATATATGTATGTATGTATGTCGTATGAATCTCTTGGAGGCAAATTCAACTTTTAAAAGTTGTTATTGTTTAACATGCCACAATAAGATTCAAATTCCTTGCTATAAAAACTGAGCACAAGATCCTATTCACATTTGTTTACTAGGAGCAAGCTATAAAAATAATAACATCCAGGAGCAAAATATACTGGAAATCATGCATTGTAATGATGAAGCATCTGAGTAGGGACTTCAGATGGTTGACCTTCTCTGGTCCAAGAAGTAAAGGAAAGCCAGAGATGGCTCATACTTGGATAAAGCACCAGCTAGGAAATCCCAGGGCTGGAAGTCAGATTGAGAAGTTTTGGTTTTTTCCTTGAAAACATTTCGCTTCTCATTCCAAGAAGCTTATTGGAATTCAGAACTTCCTGTGGATGATCTCCCAAGAAGGCAAGGCCAACCATGGCTGATAAAATGAAAACATCTCCATGAAATCACAAGGAGGCAAGCTCTGGTGAGGTGAGTCTTTACTTTCTCAGTGGCCAAGGTGAAACACACACACACAAACACAGACAGACAGACAAAGTAGGGACTTACCCAGAAGATGATGTTGTAGCTGAAGAGGAGATATTTATACCAACAGCTGATTTCAGCAGAAGGATACCGGTAATAGTGCATCTTTTAGAGGGCAGCAACTGTGCAGAAGCAGGGCAAGAGAATTGTTGGTTAGCAAGGCAGAAGTCATTGGATTCAGCTAATGTAGCTACTGTTGACTGTGAAGATGACATATGTGTAACCATGTGTTATTGTAAAAGTAAAGGTTCCCCTTGCACATGTGTGCTAGTCATTTCCGGCTCTAGGAGGTGATGCTCATCTCTGTTACAAAGCTGAAGAAGAGCCAGCACTGTCCAAAGACATCTCTGTGGTCATGTGGCCGGCATGACTAAATGCCTTTGAAGGTGCACGTAACTCTGTTCCTTTCCTACCAAAGTGATCCCTATTTTTCTATTTGCATTTTTTAATGTGCTTTCGAACTGCTAGGTTGGCAGAAGCTGGGACAAACCACTGAACTGCCGACTTTTTCTGACTGACAAACTCGATGTCTTAGCCACTGAGCCACCCTTATGTTTTATTGTAGTCTTTATCTATTCTTCTTAACTTTCTTTGGGGTTTCTGCAAAAGGATTTAATGGTGCTTCAGGCTCACCACCTTCTAGCAGCAGGAAGGGGGGTTGTAGAGATAAGGGGGGATGTTGTAACTAGTTGGCATTCCTTCCCATGGGAACTGAGAAGGTGCCTGAAGCTGGTGGAAGATGAAGCGTGGGAGTCATTAGACTGATGGACGGTGTGCTGATTGGAGAATGTGACTGGGGGGGTGGGAGTTTCAAATGTTTGCTTTTCCTGGGTGTAATTTTGGGCTCTGGTCAGAGTTGGAGTCACACCAAGATCTTGCTAATTTTATATGCTTCTAATAAACAGACTTTGATGAAAAATGGACGCCTTTGATTTTTATTCTGGGGACATATTACTTGGAACCTTGACAACTATCCAAATAAGAGCGGTGCAGTGGCTTTGTGGTGAAAATGTTTGCCTCCCCACTCAGAAGGTTGAGAGTTCAATCCGAGGTAGCAGCAGATATTTCTTTCCTAGGTGTGAAGAAAAAATATCTGCTGTGAACTTCAGGTAGGTGTCAGGAAGGGCAGCTGGTTAGTACATGCTCAGATACATCCAGTGTACTTGACTTTATCCCAGATTAAGGTTTATGGGGCCATAAAAGGATGTTTTATGTAGTTATCCAAAAAGGTTCAAATGAGTAGCATGTGCCCCAAAGAAATCTTTAGAGTACTGCAGTCTAAAGCAAATTCCAAGGGGTCAAATTTATATATGAAGTTACAATGGTGCACCAGAGACCTTTTTGCCTTTGTTCTACATTTTTGGGTGGATGGGAGAACCTATATCCTCCTATATGAAGACGTTAGAAAGAAAAGAAAAGAAAAGAAA
>BLBF01000016.1:10193362-10214364 GCA_015471245.1 Laticauda colubrina | reverse complement strand
AGAAAAGAAAAGAAAAGAAAAGAAAAGAAAAGAAAAGAAAAGAAAAGCTGAAGTGGTGAAACAGAAACAGAAACAGAAACATGACTCGGACAATACCAGCTGTTAAACTCTTTTTTTTAAATAACCGTAATTATTCACTACCCTAATTGAAATTTATTGCACAAAACCCAACGTCATGTACTTTTTCCTCTTTTGCCAAGATTGCAACAATCATTCCCTGCCCTAATGAAATAAAAACATAAAATAAAATAAAGAATAAATCTTTTGGAATAAAGACATGGCTTTGGTTAACAGCAGAATAGATTAAAACAATTTTTCTGTTATCTGTCCCAAGGTAACAAATACTGGCAAGCAAAAACATGACTGTAAGGTCAGAGTTAATGCAGTCTTCAACTGGGTTTCTTCCTCCAGAATGTAAGGAAACTAAAGACAAAGATTGCAAATGTTTCTGAAAAATAAGATTTATGGGCAATATTATCAAACTTCAGCTGTTATCATTTCCCCTACTTGCTACTGCATCTGCTCTGTTTTCTCCTGCCCAATTCCAGATGGAAAGGATAACAAGCCACTAGCTTTTCTCAAAAAATACCTACATACTATTAAAATTCTGGTTCCTGGAACCTTTGTAGGCATAACTATGCATCATTCGGCAAAATATTTTGAACCTTCAACTGGGCCAACTTACAGAATGGCCACAAAATTTGGATGCGTGGAATTGAAATGTGGCAAATGTTACCCAACATTTCACAACAAACATATCATGTTGGACAAAATGTTCTAAAATGTTCTGTGTGATGATGTTGGTAGTTCGACCTTAGCATTTTTGAGGTAGCAACATCCCTGAATGTACTCCAGCTTTTCGCAAGAAGGCATTGAAGACTCTGATAAGGAAATATCTCTGAAAGAATGACTCAAGAGGTCACTAGTTGTCTAGTAACGAACTAAAATGGTAGCCCAGTTGATTGGCTCACCTTGCAAACATTTCTGCTCGCTTATCTCCGAGTGGCACACGCAGCTGTGGGAAGCTAATAAATAGTTTGCAACACATACACAAGGGCTTCCAGCCATGGGTGAAAGATCAGGATTTTTTTATGGCTTCCTTGCTTTTAAAGTTCACCATATTTCCTGCCTGAATTCCTGTGCATTTTTATTTTACGTGCTGAATCACATTGAGCGGTGATGTTATTGGAGGGACACAGAGTTAATTAAGATCAAGCCAGTGGTGGGTTTTAATTTTTTTTACTATCAGTTCTGTGGGCTTGGCTAGGTGGGTGTTGTGATGTGACTGGGTGGGCATGGCTTTTTTTTGCAGCACCCCCCATTTTGGGGCCTTTGAGGTCTCAGACAAGCCTCTGAGGGGGCATTTTTGCTCCCAGGAAGCTTCCTGGGGCTCAGGAAGGAAAAAAAATGGAGTAGGGAGGGCTGCGCCCCCCACCCCACCAATTTTTGCCTTTCTGAGCCTTAGGAAAGCCTCCTTGGTGAAGCAGTAAGTAAACGAGGGGAATCCCAGCACAGCTGATCATAGGAACAGCTGATTGTCAGGAGGGAGGAAGAAAAGAAATGCCTTAAGGAGTGACTGGGCTGGGGAAGTGTCGGGTGGATGGAGTGAGTGAGCATCTGGTGGCTGGGTTAGCATGGCCAGCCAGAAGGTACTACTAGTTTGGCAACCCATGTTAAATCCTTGCTACCGGCTTGCTTGAACTGGTGTGAATCGGCTGAATAGCACCACTGGACCAAGCGCAGGAAATTAGGAGCCAAGATGGTTCAAATGAATGCAAGTTTGTTGCATGCTAACATTCCCTACAAGAATCTGAAGGATTAACAGTCAAAGCAAATTGGCAGTAGATAAGAGTCAATTGAATTCAAGGTGGGTTGGACTTAGATCTCTTGAGGGCACAAAGGAACTCAAAAGTAATGAGATACTTGACCCCTCCTTCAGGCTCTGCTTGGTCATCTCCTGCACATCATCTTCTTTCTTATTTTTACCTTTCTCAGCATTGGAGACTTTTCCAAAGGAGCTAGTATCCGACAGTTATCTTTCTTATCTGTTGACAATTGTCGGGGAAAATTGCAAATGGTGAACACATAACCCCAGGATGTTGCAACCATCATCGACACATGCCAATTGCCAAGCGCCTGGATTTTGATCATGTGATCCTAGAGATGCTTTGTTGTCATAAGTGCAAGATCATAAGTCACTTTTTTTTCCAGTGCCATTGTTAACTTCCAACAGTCACTAAACAAATAGTGGTGGTTGGAAGTTATAACTCTAGAAAAAGGGCAAAGCAGACACTGAATATGCTAAGAAGAAGATCTAGGAAAAGGAGAAGTAAGCACCCTGCCCTGCTTGCTTCCTACAAGACGTAGAAACCAACTGCTACCAGGACGAGAAGGAGAAGGAGAAGGGGAGGAGGAGGAGGAGGAGGAAGAGAAGATAATGAAGAAGACAAAGATGAAGAAGGAAAAGAAGAAAAGAAGGAAGAGAAGAAGAGGAGGAGGAAGAGGAAAAGGGAAGAGGAGGAGATGAAGATGAAGAAGAGGAGGAGGAGGAGGAGAAGGAAAGGAGGAGGAGAAGATGAAGATGAAGAAGAAGAGGAGGAGAAGGAGAAGGGGGAAGGAGAAGGGAAGGAGGAGAAGATGAAGAAGATGAAGAAGATGAGGAGGAGGAGGAGAAGGAGGAGGAGGAAGAGGAGGAAGTCTGTATAGAGGGAGTGGAATTGAGGATAGTCAACTCACAGTCACGTCTGAGCTTCCCTTCTTGACAACTGTCACCGGCCACTGAGTAAACAGCTGACAGTTAGGTGCCAAGAAAATGGCTGTCGTGACCAAGATTCCATCAGTGGTGACAGATGACCAGGGAATGTAAACACGCAGAGAGATACAGTCCCTTTGATGTTTCTCTCAAATGGCTATCCTTGGTCAAACTAATTCAGCTGGGAATTTGTTTCCTATCAGAAACTTTAAAAAAAAAAAAAACTCACAAGTGAGAAAGGACCTTCTAATTCTCTATTTAGTCCTTGACTTATTGACTCATAAAATGATCAAAATTCAGTTGCATGGCAACTAGTTGTAGCATCCTGGGGTCATGCGACCAACTCTTATGACCTTCCAACGAGCAAAAGTCAATGGGGAAGATCTCCACAACCATGTGACTCACATAACAACTGCAGTGATTCACTTAACACTTCACTGTGGCAAGAAAGGTCACAAAACGGAGCAACACCCACTGAACAATGGTCTCGAGTTAGTAACGGAGATGATGGACTTGATTGTGCTTGAAGTTGAAGGCTACAAGTCTGCGTTTCCAGACTCTTTTGCAACTCGTCTCTAAATCATGTTTTTCTTCTTCTTCTCTTGGACATTATTTTAATTTGTGGGAGTAGGTCTTAGCCTCAAGAGCACACTATAAATTCTTTTTAAAAGCTCATAGGATCCCCTCCAAAGGAGAGGAAAAGGATGTGTGTGGAATATGTAGCATGTTGGAATCCAATCCCTAAGGACAGTGGCCCTCAATCTTTTGGGGCATCAGGAACCGGTTCCGTGGACAGGGGTTTTTCTGTGGACTGAAGGGGTGTGTGTGCGCTTTCACATGCTGCCTACATCCCATGGGTGGGACTTCACTTGTTTGTGTGGCCCGGTTGGGGTAAATCATGGCCCCAGGCCAGGCCATGGACTAGGGAATTGGGGGGCCCTGCCTTAGGATACGGAGTATAAACTTGCAAGATTATGACAAAAGTGTCCATTCTAGACTCTTGCAACTAGGAATTTTCATGCTGTTGTTTTTTTACTGTTTTGATGCTTTATAAAACAGAATAAAATATAGAACAAAATAGAACAGAACAGAATATATAATAGACTAGAATATAGAATAGAAATAGACTAGAGAATAGAATAGAACAGATCAGAATATTCTTTATTGGCCAAATGTGATTGGACACACAGGGAACTTGTCTTTGGTGCATATTGCCTGTTTTTTATTGTTGTAAAATGTTTTTAAAATGTTAGTTGTATTGTGAGCTTTGAATTTTGCACCTCCTGAAGTCTTTTGCTGAGATGGGCAGCTATAGAAAGGAAATCAAACTTTCCCTAAGAAACGCTCCCCCCCCCCCCCCAAATACAAATTCCATTCTGGAGTGCCACTGAGAGCCAAATCAGACATTTAAGCATGTCAGAAAAAAAGAATAACTCCCACCTAAATATTTAGGGAAACGTTATCCAAAGTTTAGCCAACAATGAAGCCACTCAAGGGGAGATAAAGGTCAAGGGGAGAGAAACTATAGTCTTTTTGGGACACAATGGCCTTTTGAACATTTCAGAAGAATCTGTACAACATCACTCAGTCCTTCAGGACCCCAAGCTGAGGCTGAGGAAGGAATGGCATAGCAGCCAAGTTCTCTCACTCAACTTCTGATCACACCCAAGTGTTGAAGGAACCATTTTCCTCCTTGATTTATAAAGGCCTAAAGATGAAGGTTCCCCTGGCACATCCGTGCTAGTCGTTTCTGGCTCCAGGGGGGCAGTGTTCATCTCCATTTCTAAGCTGAAGAGCCAGCGCTGTCCGAAGACATCTCCATGGTCATGTAGCTGGCATAACTAAATGCCTTCAAAGCGCTGTGATCTTCCCACCAAAGTGGTCCCTATTCTTCTACTTGCATTTTTATATGCTTTCAAACTGCTAGGTTGGCAGAAGCTGGGACAAGTGATGGTAACTCACTTCATTGTGCGGCGCTAGGGATTCGAACCGTTGAACTGCCAACCTTTCTGATCGACAAGCTCAGCATCTTAGCCACTGAGCCACTGCGTCCCCTTATAAAGGCTTGGACTGCAGTTATTTTCAAAATAGGAAAGAAGCAAAAAGCCAATTTTTGTGCATAGACATCCCAACTCCCAAACTTCCAGCTGGCAAGATCTCCTGTACCTTAAAGCACAGATCATCCTTCACCTACAATGACAATTCAGCCCCAAATGTCTGTTGCCAGGTGAGACATTTGTTCCATTAGTGTGGCCCCATTTTACAAGTTTTCTTACCACTGTTAAGTGAAGTCACTGCAGTTGTTACTGTGAGGAAAGTGACTGTTCAGTGAATCTGGCTTCCCCGTTTGACTTGGCTTGTCAAGAAGGTCACAAAAGTGACTCCTCAGGATGCTACAACCATCATAAATATGAGTCAGTGTTTGAATTTTGATCACATGGGAATACGGCAATGGTCGTAAGCATGAAAAATGGTCGTAAGTCACCTTTTTTCAGTGCTGTTGTAATGTGGAACAGTCAGTGAATGAACTGTTGTGAGTCAAGGATCAGATGTCCTGCTTCTCAAGAATGATATAAAAAGCAACTGGCAACTCCCAGCACTCGGGAAGTCAATGTGCTTTCACAACATGGTTACATATCATGCAAGCACTAAATCTTATTTCCCTTCTTCCTCTTCAGATGTTTGCATCCTAGCTATGTTTCCTGATAATCCACTTCCTCTGAGTTCAGCCAAATTGCATCACATTGCATTGGGGCCATCTTCTCGCCCTCCTTTACACATGTTTCCTCACTGACTCCCTTCTCCCTTCTCTGGCTGTTTTACCCCCCTACTTAGGGGCAACCAGAGAAAAAACAGAATGGAACAACAACTGATGACCTCCTTTTACCAGTCCACAATAGAAAGCATAAGAAGATAATCAGAGTTGGAAGGGACCTTGTAAGTCATCTACTCCAACTCCCCTCCCACCCAAGCAGGAGACCCTACACCATTTCTGACAGATTGGAGTCCAGTCTCTTCTTCAAAGCTTCCAGTGATGAAACTCCCACAACTTCCAAAGGCAACTTCTGTTCCATGGGTTGATTGTTCTCACTGTCAGGAAATTTCTCCTTATTTCCAGGTTGAATCTCTCTTTGATCAGTTTCCATCCATTGTTTCTTGTCTGGCCTTCGGTTCTTGTCTGGCCTTGGAAAATAGCTTGACCCCCTCCTCCTCTCTGTGGTAGCCCCTCAAATATTGGAAGACTCCTGTCATGTCTCCCCTGGTCCTTCTTTTCACTAGACTAGCTAGGCCTGATTCCTGTAACAGAAAGCATCCTCACTTACTGCAATACGGTGTGGTATGCTGGCTTGACAGCCGCGGATAGAAGAACATTACAGAGGGTGGTGAGCATAGCACAAAACATTGTGGCCTGTCCCCTGACACCACTAGATGACCTCGCTATGGCTCATTGCCTTAGAAGAGTGAGGAAAATCCTCAAGGACAACTCATACCATGGTCAGCCCTTCTTTATTCTTCTACCATCGGGAAGGAGATACAGAAACATAGCCAGTTGCACCAACAAGCTGCAGAACAGTTTCTACCCATGGGCTGTCGGAATCCTGAATGGAAACTACTCTTACAACAACATAGTACGACTGACTTGCATGCAATAACTTCACATGGTGCAATAGGATGGTGTGTTTATTAGTAGGATTCACTGGGTTAGGGATTTTCTGTCTTCCACTGTGAGTTGTATTGAGTTTTTTTTGGGGGGGGGGGGTGCACGAAGGGAGGCTCAGCCAATCCCATCGTACACAGGTTGTACTCTGACAATAAAGGTTTGGAATGAACCAGACACGATTCGTGTGTAATGATGAAATCGTGTCGATGAGAAAGGAAGCTGCCCAGAAGACAAAACAGAATCGGGCCTCGCTTTCTCGGCAACAAATGGCATAAAGTGACTTCCTCCAATTGAGCAGGCAGGTAGGACCATGGAGTGAAAGGTAGTTCCACTTCTGGCTTGAAGAAACAAAAGGGACTGTGAATGACAAGATAGCAGTCTTCCAATATTTGAGGGGCTGCCCCCAAAATGAGAGGGAGTCAAGCTATTCTCCAAAGCACCTGAGGGCAGATCAAAGAGAGAAGCAACCTGGACCTCAGGAAGAATTTAATAAACAGAATGCACAACAAACCAGTGGAACAATTTGCATTGAAGCATCTAAAATTTGTGGATGCTTCAAGACAGGAGGTTTTAAGAAGAGACTGGACAGCCACTTGTCTGAAATGGTATAGGGGCCTCCTACTTGAGCAGCAGACTAGACTAGAAGACCTCCAAAGTGCCTTCCAACTCCATCATTCTGTTACCCTCTCTTGAGAATAAAAATTAAATATCTGGCAGATTTCCAATGGAGAAAAAACTGGCTACATTTCCAAATGGCATTTACATTTTTTCTTATTTCACTGATTTAGAAGAGAGAGAGAGAGAGAAACACACACACTCAGCACTCTTTGACTGTGTGTAATTGGCAGGCAGGGTCTACAACAACTAAAAATAAAACTCCCTGCTCTGAGATACTCTCCACTCTTTCAATGACATCTTCCCTAAACCTGGACCCATTTAATTCTAACTGGACTAAAAATTCTCCCCCAAATTCACAATTCCTGAGTATATGTTGAGTATTCTCGCCTCAAGCTTGGCCAGTTGGGAACTGGGATATCAAATGAACATGATTTGGCTTGCAACTTCCCAAATAGTATGACTGCTGAGTTGTGATATTTTGCACTGCCCAATCAGGTGTCAGAGGTGACCAGGCTGAGCCTGAGGGAAGAGTGAAATGCATCATCAGTCTTGAGTCCCTGTGTGCCCACAAGAGATCTAAGCCCAGCCCACCTTGAATTCCACTGACTCTTAAAGTTAAAGGGAAAGGTTCCCCTTGCACAAATGTGCTAGTCTTTTCTGGCTCTAGGGCGCTGGTGCTCATCTCCATTACGAAGCCAAAGAGCCAGTGCTGTCTGAAAACATATCCATGGTCATGTGGCCGGCAGGATTAAACACTGAAGGCACACAGAACGCTGTGACTTTCCCACGAAAGGGGTCCCTATTTTTTGACTTGCATTTTTTATGTGCTTTCGAACTGCTAGGTTGGTGGAAGCTGGGACAAAGAATGGGAGCTCACTCCATTATGCGACGCTAGGGATTCAAACTGCTGAACTGCCAAGACAAGCTCAGCATCTTAGCCACTGAGCCACTGTGTCCCCTTCCATTGACTCTTATCTACCACCAGTTTGGTTTGACCATTAGCAGCTCAGATTCTTGTAGTGAGCTAGCATGGATCCAACCCATACTCATTTGGAACAACCTCGATTCCTGATTCCTTGCGCCCACATCTGGTCGACAAGCACGCATCCTGTTCTGCTGATCACTTCGCATCTTGTCTGATCAGCGAATTTCCTATGGTCGGTGAACTTTCTTTTCACTCTCTGTGAAAAGCAAAACAGCTTAGGACAGGGGGCTTCAAACTTGATGGCTTTAAGACTTGTGGACTTCAACTCCTACAATTCCTCCTCCAGTCAGCTCAGAAATTCTGGGAGTTGAAGTCCACAAACGTTCAAGCTGTCAAGTTTGAAGCTTCCCTTGGCTTTGGAGCTCTTGGGTTTCAGGAATCTCACAATGATCTGGTGATGGCTGCCCAGTGATGTTCCAGGGGAGAAGATGCCAATTCAAGATGGAATTGCAAGCTTAAGCCAACTTTCTTTTCTATGTGGGTCCACATATATATCTTAGAAACCCCCCACCTCCAAGGGATGTTGGATCAGCTCCAATATGAGGCCACCCACACTGCAATAGTAAAGTAATTTGCTCCTGCTAGGAATACAGGAGTAACATATGTTGGTGACCCAAGAAGGAATGACAGCAAGATGACCTTTTCTTCTCTCTTGCTTTTTCTTTTCTTTTTTCTTTTCTTTCTTTCTTTTTTTTTTTGCAACCACAGCTGTTATGGTGAGCACAAACAGCTCAGCAGAAGTCATAAAACAAGAGCTTGCAATTATTCTGCTTTGGCAACCCCATTAAACTTGTATTTTCTTCATCCATGAAGCGAGTGGAGTAAAAAAAAAATCCTTTTTTTTCTATGCTGTAATTTATTAAAGAAATGGGTGACATCATAGAATTAATTGGTCACATCAGGAAGGAATACAATAACAGGGCAAAATATAAGTCTGATTATTATTCAATGGTAAAATAGACATAATTTGCAATCCTCCCAAGTAATTATATATGGATGTGCCCATGCACAGGGTTTTTCAAACATGAAGAGTTAAATCATTCTGAACACTTGAGAAACTGTGTGAAATGAAATTGTGGTTCAAGCCATTGGCAAATATACCAATTAGGAACATTAAAAGTTGTGAATTTAAGCCAAATTAAGGGTAGTTCATTAATTTCCCCTCTTAATAAATTATCCATTTCAGCTCTTTTAGGCATCCATTATGCTTGCAGAATGTACAATTAAATGGAGATATGTAAGGTGCCGTCACCTGCTCATATCTCTTAGGGAAGATCTGCAGAGATCCTTAATAATAACAAATTTCACCAGCATTGATAATTTGATAATTGGGAATCTGGGGTTGCCACAAAGTGGCATGCTATTCATGTTATTCTATTCATTTTTGTTCTGTTCTGTTCTGTTCTGTTCTGTTCTGTTCTGTTCTGTTCTATTCTATTCTATTCTATTCTATTCTATTCTACATTATCCTCTCTTTTATTCTATTCCTAATTTTTATTCTATTCTATTCCTAATTTTTTTATTCCATTCCATTCCATTCCACTCTACTCTACTCTACTCTGAAGAGCAAAGACATAACACATTATGGAAGCTGCTGCTATCATATCAAACCCAGCCTGTTGTTCCTGTTTCCTTCTCTTTGGAAAAAAAGAAAATATTTTGCAATGGAGCAGTTGAGTAAGGAAGACAGCTAGATCTGGAAAGTCAGATGTGCAATTGTGTCAAAACATTCAGCTGAAGTCATGCAAAGGTTCTCATAAGACAAAAAGCTGATAAAAAGAGAAGCATGTGTTTAAAAAAAATAGTTTTTAGAAGTATTTTTTTTTAAATAAATGATTACTCACTGAGACACTATTCCCAGTTTTAGTAAGAATAATTCTCAGTGGGAAACAGTTGGGACTGATCTTAAAAAAGGAAAGGAGGGAGGGGCTGGAAGCCAGAGACAATATTTCCCAAAAAAATATTCAGGGAGAAAGAAAAGATTCAGCTGGAGTGGGTTTGGTTGCATCCATGTCTAGATTTAAAGAGATATTTTAAACAAGGTTGCACGCATGGAAGCGCTTTGAGAGGCATAAAGCTGAAGATTTGCAGTTCCACCTTTTTTCCTCTTGTGTTCCTCCTAGGAGCAGATTTACAACAAAGGGCTGGGAAAGAGTTCAGAGCAAAATAAAACTGTCTCTTTTAAGGACGTTCTGTTTCTCCTTTGAACAAGAACTTTGGTCACCTTCAGAAGTGCAGCTTCCAAATCCAGATATGGTGCATTACACTGTGGACACAAATTTATGGGACGGCAAGAAGCTCTTTTAGAAAACAGATTTCCCAAAAGGGACACTCCATTCACCAAGGTTTTGAAAATAAGAGCGTTCCAGGGAATACAGCATTCCTATTTTGCACCTCCATATCAGAAGCCCCCTATCTGTAAGTAAGGAGGAGGAGGAGGCGGCCTTTGGAGATTAAAAAAAAGGGGGAAAAAAAAAGAGCATTTAAACATAAACAGTGATTTGGGGCCTTGAGTTCTTGCATTTTTTTCCCCAAGGACTCTTAAGCATTTTAGCGGAACAAGGTCAGCCTTGGAAACCTCATAGCCCATCTGCATATTTTTCTAGGCAATAATATGCAAGTTGTTTTTTCACAGTTGTCTTCTAGGTTCTCCTGTTGTAGGGTTTCAGATGCAGCTCAGCTTTTCACGACTAGTGGAAGTGGTCCCGACCTGAGCAAAATCTTCACGAAAACACTCAATCAAACCTTGGCCTGCTTGAAGATGGGGTGGACTTCAACTCCCAGAATTCCCCAGCTAGCCTGCTGGCAATTGAAATCCACCCACCTTCAAAGCAGGCAAGGTTAAGGAAATACTGGGCTATTGTTCTACAGAGATTCTCCATCATTCAGGTCATGGTAGTCCCAACAGTGTTTTCCCCAAAGGCAACTGGACTTTTCTTGGATTTTTTTTCCTTCAAAAGGTTTTGCTCCATAGAATAGAATACCCTGTTCCTCCAACAATACAGCCTCCCCCAATAGGAAGTCCCAGCATGTTTTATAGGCATGAAATGAAATTAAGCCCCTCCCCCCAAATTAAGGCCTATAATAAAACATGTGAAATGGGGGAGAATAGTGTGGGGGGGGGCTTGCCATTAGGAAATACTTTTGTTGCACACCCAGATATGGTGCTGCCTGCGTTGACCCCGATACGAAGTTCCCAACCAATGCCGAGGTCAACATCCAAGCTGTCGCCGCCCACCCGCCCGAAGATGCAAGGGGGGGAATTAAGTCACCCCCAAAAGATGGCCTAGCCATTTTTTCGGGGCTCAAAAAAAAATAAGACCCGGCCTTATTATATGAGAAACACGGTAGAATAGAATAGAATAGAATAGAATAGAATAGAATAGGATAGGATAGGATAGGATAGGATAGAATAGGATAGGATAGGATATTGGAATGAAGAAATAGAATAGAATAGAATAGAATAGAATAGAATAGAATAGAATAGAATAGAATAGAATAGAATAGAATTAGAATTCTTTATTGGCCAAGTATGGTTGGACACACAAGGAATTCATCTTTTGTGCAGAAGCTCTCATAGAACAAGGGTCTTCAAACTTGGCAAGTTTAAGACATGTGGATTTCAACTCCCAGAATTCCTGAGCTAATATGACTGGAGGAGGAATTCTGGGAGTTAAAATCCACAAGTCTTAAAGCTGACATGTTTGAAGGCCGCTGGAATAGAATAACAGAGTTGGAAGGGACCTTGGAGGTCTTCTAGTCTAACCACCTGCCTAGGCAGGAAACCCTACACCATTTCTGACAAATGGATATCCAACCTCTTCTTTAAAACCTCCTGTAATGCAGCACCCACAATTTCTGGAGGGAAGCTATTCCTCTGATTAATTGCTCTAACAGTCAGGAAATTCCTCCTTAGTTCCAGGTTGCTTCTTTCCTTGATTAGTTTCCACCCATTGCTTCTTGTCCTGCCTTCAGGTGCTCTGGAGAATAGCTTGACCCCCTCCCCCTCTCTGTAGCAGCCCCTCAAACATTGGAAGGTTGCTATCATGTCTCCCTTAGTCCTTCTCTTCCCTAGACTAGCGATGCCTGGTTCCTGCAACCTGTTCTTCATATGCTTTAGCCTCCAGTCCTCTAATCCTCTTGGTTGCTCTTCTCTGCACTCTTTCCAAAGACTCAACGCTCTTGTCCAAGAGGCTTCTTCAGAAGGGAAGCAACAGCATCTTGGATGAGAAGTGAAATGTTTTCAAGGGGGAAAACAAACAAATAAGCAAACAAACAAAAAAGTTCAGCTGTTTTTTGGAAACCTATCTATGTGATGACTGGTCTATCGATTTAGGATGGGGGGTGTCAACTCAAGGCCCATGAGCCAGATCTGGCCCATTGGATGCTTCAATCTGGCCCATGGGGCCGGACTGGAAATAACAAAAGATCAGCCCGAGGTGCCTCTGGAAAAGCAGGGCATGGTTCGACCAGCAGGGTGCTGCAAGAGGCTGTCCAGGACAAAAACGGAGTGCAAGGGGGTGCGTGTGAGTCCCCCCATGCCCCATTTCAGCCACCAGGGCGCTGCAGGAAATATTCTGTCTCCCCATCCACCCACCCACCCAAGGAGAATTACAATGCTGATCCGGCTTTGGAAGAAATCCAGTTTGATGCCCCTGGTTTAGGCTGTAAAGAATGCAGGCAGGGCGAAGGTGCACACGACTCTTCTCATATGGAAGGGCTGGGCCATTTCCTTCTCTTTGAGCTGCTGTTTTCCTGTTCAATATTTGCTGGGTTAAGCCCGCTTGAAAAGAACACATTGTGGTTTTGCCTTTTCACCACCTTCAAACCACATCATCTTTTTTTTTTCCAGCCTGTGAGTAAAAAGGGTGCTCAATGAACTGTAACTTGCCAAAAGAAGAACTTCAGGCAACTGTAGCAACACACCCCTGATCTCCAAATGGCTCCCTTGCCATGGCTTTGTGTACTTTTTAAATAAATCCTTCTCTCTGGTACAGGACCCAAACGTACCCACGAACCGGAGGGAATCAGGAATTTACCCTGAATTTACCCATGGTTGGCAGCCCTTGGAGGTGAGAATCTCTGGATTTTCACAAAAGAATTTGGTTTCTGGGGAGGCTATTCTTGTATTTCCTCACTGTAAAAGTTTTAATAGACCTATAAGTCTACGCACACTCTTGCTTCCTCCATTTCCTCCATTGCTTCCTAAAGAAATCCAAGAACACACAACAAACAAGGTGAACATCCGGTTCCCTCCCCCATTTCGTGCAATTAACTCCCCCCCTCCTTAAAACAGCAGTGGAGATGTTGGAATCATTGTGAACATTGCAAAGCAGTGGAGATGAAAAGAGCTATGAAGAATGGTTGCAGGAACTGGGTATGGCTAGTTTAGAGAAAAGAAGGACTAGGGGTGACTTGATAGCAGTCTTCCAGTATTTGAGGGGCTGCCACAAAGAAGAGGGAGTCAAATTATTCTCCAAAGCAGGACAAGAAACAATGGATGGAAAATGAACAAAGAGAGAAACAATCTGGAATTAAGGAGAAACTTCCTAAGAGTGAGGACTATTAACCAATGGAACAGAAGTTGCCTCCAGAAGTTGTAGGTACTCTAACACTGGAGGTGTTTAAGAAGAGACTAGACAACAATTTGTCTGGGATAATAGTGTCTCCTGCTTGAGCAGGGGGCTAGACTAGATGACCTCCAAGATCCCTTCCAGCACTATTCTGCAAAACAATGACTAAAACATCTTCAGTTTAAAAAGAGAAGCTATAGTCTATCCACTATAAGGGGTTAAGTGGCAAAAGCACACTGTATGGCTATTTTCTGAACAATACTAATCCATGGGCTGGGTCAGCTCACATGAAAGAAAGTCTTGCATGAATGTTGCCATGATAAATTATGAGCTGTGCTAAGGCCTCACCAGTCTAGCCTCTCAAAGTAGCTTACACATGTAAAAGCATGCAGTATATCAGAGGGTTTTTGTTACAGGCTGAGAGAACAATCCTTGTTTCAAATGTGTCAAGAATTGCATGTCAAAAAATAACCAGCGAAGCAAACAGAAAATCCACAGTGGTGTTTCATCCAAATTAAAGATAGCTGAAGCTCAGCCTTCAGTTATCATTGAAATGACCATCACTTCACCCTTCTGTTGTAAAAACAAGAAAACAAAATAGGCAATTTTCTATTATATATTATGAGGTGGTGATTAAAAGACACCATGGACTGGAGAAGAACGACAAATGAATGAGTCCTGTATCAAATCATCACTGAGTGTACACAAGGTATCAATAACTTGCATATTTTAGACACGAAATGTGAACCTTGGATGGGGAAAAATAATTAGGCTTGATAAAGTTAAGGAAATGTTCAAGACAGAAATGCAACAAATAAGAAAGATTACTAGAAGAACGCAAGCTCATGACTAGAACTGATGATCTCACTGAGATGTACTCTACTTACAGGAATTGAACTCATGTGCAAAACCAGGCATAACATGTAATCCTTAGACTCACTTAGTGTTGCAACCGTGTCTTGCATTGACTACAAAGACAGGCTGGCCTTAACAAGTTCACCAAAACTTGAAGTTTACAAAGCCTCCTTTAATTATGACTTAACAGGATAACAGAATTGGAGGGAACCTTGGTGGTCTTCTAGTCCAACCCCCAGTCAAGCATTCCACGTATTCTGTAACATTCTGACTGGCTTGTAACCAATGTGCATGCCAGCAACTGGATTCCTCTCATGAAACGTAGAATAAATAGGGTTGGAAAGGACCTTGGAGCTCTTCAAGTCCAGGTTAAACTTAAGACTCCAAGGGCCGGATCTGGTTAGATCTGGCCTGTGGGGCCACCCTGGAAACATTAAAGGATCAGCCCCAGTGCCTCTGCCAGCAGAAAACAGAGCTCAGGAAGGGCATGCACACCCCCACCAGGCAGAGGGCTCAGCAAAATAAACTAACAACCAAAGCAAACCAAAGGAGAAATGTTTCCTCTTTGGCATTTGAGCATGCAAGAAGGGACAGGAAAGGAGAAAAGAAGAGAGGAAAGAAAAAGAAGGGAAGAGGGGAAGAGAACAAAAAAGAAAGAAGGGAAGGAAGAAGAAAGGAGAATGAAGAGGGAAGGAAAAAGAAAAAAAAAGGAAGGGAGGGAGGGAGGGAGGGAGTAAGGAAAGAAGGAAGGAAGGTAGGTAGGTAGGTAGGTTATAATGAGGGAGGGAGGATCTGAGGGGAGCCCTGCCTTAGCACTTGGCCACCATAAGTGCCCCCCCCGAATATGAATGACATTGAGCTGGCCACGCCCACCCTGACCACACCCCCACCCCTCGAGATCAAACACAAGCCCTCAATGAAATCGAGATTGACACCCCTGTTTCTAGTCCAACACCTTTGCTCAAGCTGAAGAACTTATACTATGCTGGACAAATAAATGGCTGCCTCATTTCTTCTTGAAAACCTCCAGTGATGAAGAGAGAAGCCCTTTTCCTGAAATGGTATAGGGCCTCCTGCTTGAGCAGGGGGCTGGACTAGAAGTCCTCCAAGGTTCCTTCCAGCTCTATTCTGATTGATGGGTTGATTGCTGGTTAATTGTCCTCACTGCTAGGAAGTTCTTCCTCAATTCCAGGTTGGTTCTCCTCTTCTTGATTAATTCCCATCCATTGTTTCTTGTCCTGCCATCCAGAGTTTTGGAGAATAATTTGACTCTCTCTTCTTTGGGGCAGACTCTCAAATACTGGAATATTGCTATCATGTCACCCATAATTCCCCTTTTCTCTAGACTAGACACACCCAGTTCTTCCAACCTTTCATATTTAGTTTTAGCCTCCAGCCTGCTACTCGTCTTTGTTGTTCTTCTCAAAAACATGGAACGCTTCACGAATGTGTGTGTTTTGTCAGTACAGACATAATTTTGAGCAATGGTGAACTCTACATCCCTCCCCTGATCTGTTAGCTAGACTTAGAGTTCAGCAGGATTTTATTTTATTTTGTTTGAATGGAGCCTCCAAATTATAACCTTCCACCACTCGTCCCAAAACACAGTTTGCAAGAGTATTATTTTTAGTAATGCCAGCAACAATGGTATGATTTGCTCTCCGCCTTTCACTCTGCCCAAGTATTTGCAAGAGATACAAAAAGGCATTTGCAGGCAAAACAAAAGTTTTTAAGGACTGCAACAAAATGACAAAATGTGTCCAATTTGGATTTTTAACCCAAAGCTATATAAACTTGATAGAATAAATCTATCTGTATCACAATTCAGACAAACAGACTGCAATTTAATTCAGTTCCTCTAATGTGTATGAAGCTGGAATGAAACCTGGTTAAACCCATATGGTTTTGAGGGATTGTTGTAAGGGAAAATTAGGGTCAATGAGAGTTAATGAGGAATTGGCTATGTCTACTTTATTGAAAGGAAGGACTAGGAGTGACATGACATGATAGCAGGGTTCCAATATTTGAGAGGTTGCCACATTGAAGAGGAAGGGACCAAGCTAGTGTCCAAAGCCCCTGAAGGCAGGACAAGAAGCCATGGATAGAAACTCATCAAAGAAAGAAGCAACCTAGAAATAAGGAGGAATTTCCTGACAGTTAACCAGTGGAAGGTATTGCCTTCAGAAGTTGTGAATGCTCCAACACGGGAAGTTTTTAAAGAAGAGATTGGATAACTATTTGTCTGAAATGGGGTAGGCTTCTGCTTAAGCAGGGGGATTGGAGTAGAAGACAGAGGTCTTAGAATTCTTCTAGTCCAATCCCTTCCTAGATCCTCCAAGATCCAACTCTGTTATTCTGTTGATCATACCAGGCAACTCCCCTTTAATACTCACAGAATTGAAGGATGTGAGGAAGAAGTTTTAAAATGAACCCGACCTTGTGAAAGTGCTCAACAAACTGTAAGATCTTGTGAAAGTGCCTCTCAAAACCTTATGTAAGTTCACAGATGAGTTCTTGCTAACTCTCTCACTCGGTGCATGGTCTTTGAGACAATGAAAATGGGAGCAGACAAATAGATAATCTTTAAGTTGTCCACCAATTGTGGTTGGTCAAAGCATGCCAAAACGCAGCTCCTTATTTAAGGAATTTAACTTCAGAGTAGAGCTAGACCACAAAGGACTTTCTTTACACAAAAATACACAGTGTGATATTGGAGGGCACCATACCATCTAAAACACAGTTCTGCAGCTGCCAGGACACTGAGCATACAAACAATGGCCAGACTAGAGAAAGCCAAACTGTGTGAGGATCTACATAGATGTTGGTTTCATCATAATTCCAAAAAAAAGAGTATGGGGAGACTGAGAAGCATAACAAGTTTTAGATCCTTGTAGGCAAACATCAAAAGGGTCTTTCAAATGAAGCTGGACTTCATGGACACAGCCATGTGATTGTCCTGGTAGCACTGCATAAATGCTGGCCCCTTGACTTCTTCTGGGATGTCTTCTTGTCTTTCCAACCCAGTTTTTGGTTCTTGGATTTTTCTGGTGTCCAACAGCCTTTCTCAGCCTGGCTTTTGGCTACTGGAGATCAGCCAAGTCAACGGAAGTTCTCCCAATGCTTGTGCTATCTGAGTAGTGAAGCTGCAAGGGAAGGGCTGTAATAGAGATAAGGCTCCCCTACTCTTGGACTGAATCATCTTCCTTAAGCAACACAGCTGAACACAAGATGTGGATGGAAGGTTCAGCCCGATACATTTGGAGAGAAGCTCCCAACACTTCATCAGTAAAACAGGTTGGGGAAGAACCAATCTATCCCAAAAAAGGGGGTATTTTTCTCCCCAAAAGGCAACTGGAGTTTCTTGGGTTTTTTTTTTTTTTTCTTTCTCTGAAAACATTTCACTTCTCACTTAAGAAGCTGCTTCAGTTCAGAACCTGAAGAAGTTTCTTGGATGAGAAGTGAAACGTTTCCAGAGAACAAAACCAAGAAAGTCCAGTTGCCTTTGTGGGGGAAAAAAAACCAGCTTTGGGACAACCATGACTTGGATGATCATGCAAATTAAAGCCACCTTATAAAGTTTCCTTCAGAAGTTTCATTGCCAAGTTTCCTGCAGAATTTCCTTCTGTGAACTTGAGGTCTACTGCATTGGGGACATATAGGAAGGAAGACATGGCCAAATTTGATGGATTCGCCTGTCCTTTTCACCCCTAGAGCAGCAGTGTCCAACCTTGGCAACTTTAAGCCCAACATGGATTTCAACACACTGGCTGGGGAATTCTGGGATTGAAGTCCACAAATCTTAAACTTGCCAAGGTTGGGCACCCCTGGCCTAAAGCAAAGCCTACCACCAGCAGACTTTTTGGAAAAGTTGAGGATGACCTGTTCTTTGGATTATCTTTAGGAAAGACTCACCAGAAGCCCAACCCAAAAAGCATGTAAGCACCTAAAGGAAAGTTCTCCTTCAACAATAAGAATAAGAGAGCTCTTATCCATTGCTCTCCATGGAGCCATTCTCTTGAAATTGAAATTAAAAGTAAGCATTCAACACAGGTTAGACTTGTAGCATGGGAATTTCTCTGGATGTTCAAGTCCTTATCTCAGCACCTGCCCCAAATTTAGGAAATCTAGCAAAGAAACGCCTAGGCTACTAACAAAAGAACAAAGGCTCACCCAGTGGTTCTCTTAGTCATTACACAGCTTCTGGAATTTGCAAGCCATGCAAGATAGTCCTTGTCTTACGACCATTCATTTAATGACCAAAGTTATGATGGCGCTGAAAACAAAAAAAGACATATGTCTGGTCCTCATGGCTTCCAACTGTCGCAGCATCTTCACAGTCGGGGGAATCAAAATTTTGGCATGTATTTATGACCATTGCAGCATCCTGGGAACACACAATCTCCATTTATCACAAACACACACACACACACAAAACCACCAAGGAGCTTGCAAGAAGTAAAGTCAGAAAAAAAAAAAAGGTCATAAAATCAGATGCAACTCACTTAATGACGCCACCGCTTAGCAATTGGAAGCTCCAGTTGCCAATTGTGGTGCTTAAGTCAAAGGACTACTTGTAGAGTTTGGACCTTTGGGTAATCCTAGTCCAAAAGGAACAGGGCTGGGCTGCTGGGGGCTCGCAGGGGTTTGGGAGAGACCTTAGCTGAAATTCTGTAAACTTTGGAGAACCCCCAAATCCCACTCCTGGCTGGCCCCGCCCACCCCAGGAGTCCCCCAGCAGCCCATTTTGGATGCAGGTAAGTGCAGGGCGTGCACAGAGGCTGAGGGAGGGTGAAAAACAGGCCTCCCAGGAAATGGGCCCGTTTCTGGCTTCCAGTGAGCCTCTGGAGCCCGGGGAGGCCATTTTTGCCCTCCTGGAGGCCCAAGGAAAGCCCCCAGAGCCCAGGGAGGGCAAAAACACCACCACCCCTGCCTTAATGCAGGAGGCCAACATCCATCCAGCAACCAGGCAGAGAACCCCTTGCTAAAATTTTTGAAGCCCACCACTGATAACGAGGCCTCGAATGAAGCCAAGCCAATGGCAGCACCTGTGGGATTTCACATCCCTTCTGGCCTATTGTCAACCTTCACCCCTGAATACAAGATGAGCCACTAAAATAAATGCATGACTATTCCCAAAAATGTCAGTATCAAGTCATGATTCACAGACGTGGTGAGAACTCTTTCGAGGCAGGAATGTTCAGGCTTATCTCCTGAAATTCATCATCTAAGTTTTCGCCCTTTAGTTATATTCTTCTCGAAATTTCACAGCTAACTACATTACTTTCAATTTCCTTCTCCAATACAGTTTGACTTGTCCTTTGACTGCATTTTTTTTTAAATTTCAAATGTGTTTTCATTCATTTGTCAAAATATGAAGATGAAATGCAAAAATACACTGGAAAAAAATGAAAATAATGGTAAAATAAGGGAGGGGAAGAGGAGAGACAGAGAGAAAAGTGTACAATAGAAGGGATAAAGGGGGGGGGGGGGGGGGGGAAGCATTGACTTCCAGCTTCCTTTGGTGCAGTAGAATAGGATAACACAAAACCTCAATGTTTTGCATAGTAATATACATTAGACATTTCTGACTTTTGCAGAATAATTCTATAACAAGAAAACTATCCAACTGGCAAACCCCAAAGCAAAGTTTCATTTTTCCCCCCACCTCGAGCACAAAGTCCAGAAAGGGTTTCAGGAAATTATTTATATACATAAATATAAACATATACATATGGTATTCAGCTTTGTTTGGGTATTTTCCCACATCATCATAGTTGTGCTTTTAAAGTTGTAGCAACATTTCAGCAGAATCTCATCTGCCATCATCAGGTTTCTGTATTGTGTTCATATATGTGCAGGTCTTGGCGTGTTCAGGTCTTTTCCCATGTAAGAGTGAGAGTATCTTATCAGAGAAGCCATAGAGATTGAAAAAAGACCTGACAGCATGAATAGAAGAGATGATTCCACCAGACTGTCAATCATTTGGAAGCCTGCACTCTCAAATAGAAAGATCTCCATGCCACAAGCCAGGCAAACACCTGGGCAAAAACAGACTCCCTCTGATAGCTCCAACCCAAACACCCCCCCACCAGGCACCCAGGTGAAACCTAGTTTCCTAAAAGATAATAGCTGTCCATTTACTCAGAGCCAAGCTGCACTAAAAGCCTCCAATACAGGAACACAGTGTTGCCAGCCAATCATGACAAAAAAAGCCACAAAACAGACAGAAGATATTAGAAACACCAATCAAGCAGAACACAGCAAACTCCAAGACAAATAAACACAGACCAAGACTTCCAACCAATCAGGATGAAGAAAAAACCATTCTGGCACAGCAGTAGGCTAACCCCCAAATTTAAAACCGAAACAACTGTAAAAGTCTGGCTCACAGATGAACACAATACAGAAGCCTGATGATGGCAGATGAGATTAGGTCGAAATGTTGCTACAACTTTAAAAGCACAACTATAATGACATGGGAAAATACCCGAACAAAGCTGAATACCATACATCTATGTCTATGTCTATGTCTATGTCTATGTCTATGTCTATGTCTAT
>BLBF01000016.1:10154261-10165713 GCA_015471245.1 Laticauda colubrina | reverse complement strand
CTTCCTTCCTTCCTTCCTTCCTTCCTTCCTTCCTTCCTTCCTTCCTTTCCTTTCCTTTCCTTTCCTTCCCTCCCTTTCCCTCCTAAAGGTTGACTCAGCCTTCCATCCTTCTGAGGTGGGTAAGGATGAGGATCCAGATTGTTGGGGCAAGAGGCTGACTCTGCAAACCGCTTAGAGAAGGGTTTAAAAAGCACCATGATGCGGTATATAAGTCTAAGGGCTCTGGCTATTCTACTAATTTATTCAAATAGCTCTGAATAGGATCTGCATCTTGCATGGCATCTGTTAAGACTGTTTAAATGGGACAGAACAGTGGTGGGCTTCAGCCAGTTCGCACCAGTTCAGGAGAATCGGTTGTTAACTTCCTGAGCAGTTGGGGAACTGGTTGTTGGAACAAATCATTAGACCACAGAACCAGTTGTTAAATAAACCACTGGGGCAGAGGATCCTTCCCTGAATGTGACTATGGTGCTCCTCGCCAAACACTGGATCCTGTAATGACTAGCTGCCATTTGAGAGCTTATAGAGAATGAAAATCTGATTTTCTCCAACTAACAAATACTGTATTTAACTGGATAAACGGCCTAGATACTAATATCTAGAACATTCCATTCTCATTTAATAACGCATTTTGAAATGCAACCTATAACTCAACATGGAGAATTATCTTCTCTTGCATTCTGAGTTTGTATTGTCAGTGATTCTATCATAAGTCTCCTGCACACAGCATCCGATCACAGCATAGTTTTTTGCTGGAATGATTACCACAAAATAAGTGATGGGCCCTGCATTTTTGTGTCTGGGCGAGTCTTGTTGGTACATTAGTGTTCAGAAAATGTAGGCAGCACATCAAGCCCCTAAGCTGGGGTTTCAAGATAACGGACAGGCAAGTTAAGAGGCCAACCTGCTTCCATTAATTCAGGGGCCTTTAAACTTGACCGTTTTGAGACTTGTGAACTTCAGCTCTCAGAATTCCTCCTCCAGTCATGTTAGCTCAGGGATTCTAGGAATTGAAGTCCACAAGTCTTAAACTTGCCAAGTTTGAAGACCCTTGCATTAATTCTTAGAATCTGTTCTACTGGAGAACATACATTACCTCTCTGCACAAAAATCATCCAGGCCTCCTCACCGCCATGACCACAGCACCCTTCGTCTTCCACAGATCCTTGGCTTTGAATGTTCTCTGTTCTCCTTGAGGTCCAGGGAAGGAAAGATAAAAATTAAGCTTCTTTAAATCGTGCTCACATCCTGGTAAACTCATGGAGAAGTCCTCATTGTTGTTTTAGCAGCCAAGATGGAAGTGATTGGATTCTGCCTTCCACATGGATGCTTTTTCAACTTTCCAAGTTTGGTTGTTTTCCTGCAGATGTTTCTTTACCCAACTAGGTAACCATCATCCATGTTAGGATCGCGAACCCTACCTAGAAAACAACCAAGCTTAGAAATCACCAAGGACCCCACCATTCAACTCTGAGCTACAAGTATTGGCTTCTATTGATAGCCTGTAACTCTGAGAATCTCCCATCCAGCTTCTAAGCAGGTCCAACTCTACTTAGCTTTTCAAGATCAATCACCCTAAATCATGAAGACATGATCTGGAGACAATTAATTCTGTTACCATCTATTGGGTCAGTTTGATGCTTTCTAGACAGCCATGCTTCCCAGGAGTTATAATCCCAACATATTGAAGAGCAGCAAGTTGAAAAAAGTCTGTGCTATTTTAATCCCATTTAGATATATTTTTCTCCTGAAGAGTGTTTTGGAAGAACACCTGGGTTCTAAAATTCACCTATTTTTTCCAAACTAAGCCGTACCTTCTGAGTTCCCAAACTACAGAACCACAAAGATGCTCTTTCAGGAGGAAACTGGACTTCCTTGTTTTTTCTTTGAAGACATGTTGCTTCTCCTCCAAGAAGAGGAGCTGAAGAGGAGCTCTGAGCTGAAGAAGTCTTTCAAGAAAAAACAGAAAGTCCCAGTTGCCTCTTGAAAAAAAAGCACCTTTGGGAAAACCATGACCTGGAGGACTGAGAATCACTACAGACTTACAGAACTACAACTGGATCTCAACAATACAAGAGGAAACCTCCACCCCTTTTTTTTCCCAACCACTGGTAAATTTCCATGTTTAATAATATTCTGTGTCTTCTTTCTGTTTAATTTTCATTGTTAAGTTTATCCATTTCTGCATAATCTAGTTTCTGCACAATTCCAATTATCTCTTTATCTCGCGATGTTTCTTCGTTTTTCCAATCTTGTGTGAATATTATCCTCACTGCTATCAAATCATGCAACATTAAATACCGTGTTTCTCCAACAATATGGCCTCCCCCAGTAGGAAGACCCAGCATGTTTTCTAGGCATAAGGTGAAATTAATCCCCTCCCCCAAATTTAGGCCTAGTTTAAAACATGCAAAATTGCGGAGGGCAGGGGGAACTTGCCGTTAGGAGCATCCTGCAGGCAGCCACGCCTCCCACCAGCCGCTCCTAACGGCCAATCATGGCGGAGTGTGGAGAGCTCCCTACCCTTGCCAAGCGCCTTTGCTGCAGACCCGGGTATGATGCTGGGTGCAGGCCGGGTCAGTGGCGTCGTGGATGTTGGCCTTGGTGGCAGTGGGGCACTTTGCACCGCACCTGCCGCTATTGCTTCCTCTGCCGCTGTTACTTTCCCTTCTGCCCATGCACTGCCACAGTTGGAGTGCTGCACATTCCTCCACCAGCAGCATTTCAGCTGCTTCTCGGGCAGGGAAGCCATAGCTTCCACGGTTCCCGCTAGCACCTCTCTCACCAGCGCCATCTCCAACAACAGGAGCAGCGGTGAGACAGACCCCGCTGCCGATGAGAACCGTCTGCCTTCCCACAGGGGAATCGCTTTGATTGACGGCAGTTGCATTGACAAGGTCCTGCAAGTCGGTGAGTCTTTCAGGGTTGGGTGGAAGTGGTGGAGGGAGGGTGATGCGATCGTTTCTCTCCCCCCCACACACACCTCACTTTGCTTCCCACCACAGAGCTTTGTGTCAAGGTCTCATCCCTTGTACGGTCGGGTGCTCTCCTCTTGCTCCAGCCATCCAAACCACCCTCCCCTTGCACCTTTTCCCACCTCTTTAAGTTTTCTTTACTCCCATTCCCTCCATCAGTTCCCTAAGAATACAGACTGGTTGGGCAGCTTCCTCCCAACCCTTCCCCGGTAGTTTTAAAAAGGGAACCATCCATCCACTTTGCCCTTCAAGCAGAGGCAAACCTTCCAATCCAAAGAGAAGAGAAAGGGAATCATCCTACAGACCTTTAGCATCAAGCTTCTCAGAGGATTCTCCCAAAGGATCCACCCCAAAGGAGGATTCATCAGAGGATTCCCCCAAAAGGAGGGGAATCCTTCTTTGGGGTGGATCCTTTGGGAAACGAGACCAACGGACGAGACCAGGACTGAAAGCTCTGTGGCAAGAAGCAAAGAGAGGCATGGGGGGGGGGGGGAGATAAATGATCACATCACCCTTCCTCCGCCACTTCCACCCACTCAACCCTGAAAGACTCACCAACTTGCAGGACCTTCTCGATGCAGCTACCATCAATCTAAGTGATGCCCCTGTGGGAGGGCAGGCGGTTCTTGTCGGCAGCGGGGTCTGTCTCACCACTGCTCCTGTTGTTGGAGACGGTGCTGGTGAGAGAGGTGCCAGCGGGAACCATGGAAGCTATGGCTTCCCTGCCCGAGAAGCAGCTGAAACGCTGCCGGTGGAGGAATGTGCAACACTCCAGCTGCAGCAGTGCATGGGCAGAAAGGAAAACAATAGTGGTGGAGGAAGCAATAGCAGCAGGTGCGATGCAAAGTGCCCCACCGTCACAGAGGCCGACATCCACGCTGCCGCCCGCCCGCTGACCTGGCCTGCACCCAGCACCATACCCGGGTCTGCAGCAAAGGCACTTGGCAGGGGTAGGCGCTTGGCCATGATTGGCTGTTAGGAGCAGCTAGTGGTGAGGTGTGGCTGCCCACGGGGCACTCTAGGTGAGGCGGGGGTGAGAAAGTCACCCCTCAAAAAACGGCCTACCTGTTTTTTCGGGGGTCAAAAGAAAATAAGGCCTGGCTTTATTTTTTGAGAAACATGGTATATACTTCGCTCATCAAGTTTTTCTGATATTATGCCTAATAAAAGCAGTTCAGGTTTAAAATCTACATGTTTTCCTATCATCTTTTCTAACCACTTGTGTATTTCTGCCCAAAATTTTCTTGCTTTAACACAAGGGGTGAAGATAAGAATGTAATCTCTATTTAAAGCAAATTAAACACCCAGACAACATGATGTTTATTAAGCACTAACACATGTAAACAACAAAAAATTAATAAAATTAATAATAAGAATATGAAGGAATGTGTTTTTGAACACATTCTTGTATTTTGAGTGGAAAGGAAATGTTTTTTTCTGAAAAAAACAAACCTCACATACAAATGAAATGAAACTTGAGATAACTTTCCAAGTGAGGAAATGTTCCCACCTCTACATCTCTCTAGCAGAGTAAAATCTGAGGTTTGCTATTGGACCTTTACTCTCTCCGGGGAAAAAAAAAGTAGATTTGTGACTCTGGTGTATTTCTATAATTTATAAAGTAACTAAACACAAAGACAGTTTTTTCCCCAATGCCATCACTCTGCTAAACAAATAATTCCCTCAACACTGTCCAACAATTTACTAAGTCTGCATTTCTATTAATCCTCCCATCCCTCCTTTCACCCATCCCCTCCTACTTGTGACTATATGACTAACTGTGTTGCTTGTATCCTAATGATTTTTATTGACTGTTTCCTAGTACAATTTTATTACTTACTGGTACCCTCTGACTATCATTAATAGTTGTACCTTATGATTCTTGACAAATGTCTCTTTTATGTACACTGAAAGCTTATGTACCAAAGATATATTCCTTGTGTGTCCATTCATACTTGGCCAATAAAAAGTATTTTATTCTGTTCTGTTCTGTTCTGTTCTGTACTTTCCTCTCCTCTCCTCTATTCGCAATTAGGAGCCTGAAGGATCTTCCTTCTACGTCTTACCTTGGCTCAGGGTCTTCAGATCTATTTCTTCTAGGAACTCCATGGAGGCCATTTCTGCTTTGGGGAGGAACAAATCCGTATTGGCCAGGATCATCCCCGTCACGGCAGCCCCGATAGCTCCAAATCCGAGCGTCCACATTGCTACAGAGAGGTCAATCGGGAAAGACATCTCTAGAAAAGGATGGACAGAGCAGTCACCCCAGCAGCCCAAAAGATTTTTAAATTTTGAAAAGGAAATGAAGACAAGCTGGAGGGAGGAGTGACTTCAACTGAATGTCTTCATTAATTAGGATGGGTTTTAAAAGTTTGGTATTTGCACTGAAAGGAAGTTTTAAGTCAGTTTTGTATGTACAAAACAAGTGTGTAAATCAGGGGTGAGATGCAAAAATCCCAGCAACTGGGCAGAGAACCGGTTGATGAATGGGCATGGCCATGGTGGATGTGGCCTATTGGGAAGGCGAAAAATGGCCTCCCCTGGGCTCTAGAAGCTGCAAATTGGTCAGTTTCTGAACTTCCAGAACTTCCAGTTTGGCCATTTTTTGCCTTCCCCTAAAGAGAGTTGGAGGTGCCTTTTTTTCCTTTTCTTCCTTTATCCTCTCTTTTTTCCCCTTTCTTGTTTTCATATCTTTTTTTTTCTTTGTATTTTATACTTGGATAAATTAATTTTTAAAAAAATCTAATTTTGAAAAGGGAGAAAAAGAACAAATCACTTCCAGAACATCTGTACAACAGGAAGGTAAATAAAAGTTTCTGTTGAGTCAAACACAGATCCTAGTGACCACAAGGGATATGTCCATGCAATGTTTTCTTAACAGAATTACTCATTCGATAATCAAATGATTTTACCTGCTTTGCTTCCAAAAAAAAAAAAAAAAATGGAAATGCTTTCCACAGCAGAACTGGACACTGGGGCTCTTAAGTTTCTGCCTAGCGTGTAATTAAAAAAATTAAATTAAATAAAAAAATTTAAAACCCATCATCCCGTTTTCCTGAAATATAAATTAGAAATATAAATTCCCTTGTCAAATGTTTGTGAGAGTGCTTAAAGAGGGTGTTTTTAAACCAGCTTTGTTCATCTCATAATACTGCGTAATTGTGCATGTGTAATGGGAACACGAAGATTATCATTAATCTGGGAAATTGCTTGACTGTGATATTAATCCATACTTGGTGCTACCAGCAAAGGGAAAGATGCAACAGCGTCCAAAGCAACTGATTTTGTAATGTAGAGGTTGCACAGAAGTACACAACTGATGGGAAGATGTTTTGACATGCGCCCAGTGCCAAATCTGTCTTGCAATGTCTCCTGAATTGGCAAAATGATCAGATTAGCAGAGTTAGAAGAAACCTTGTAGGTCATCTTGTTCAGGGATCCTCAACCACCGGGCCCCAGACCGGTACAGGTCCGTGGATCATTTTGTACCGGGCCGCAAAGAATGAATAATCGTGATTAAAATATATATAAAAATATGTTTTTAGTAAAGAAATAGTAAAGAATCCCTTTACTATTGGGGAAGAATTGATTTTGCCGGTCCTTGAAAAAGTGTTTCTGTGTGAAACTGGTCCCTGGTGCAAAAAAGGTTGGGGACCACTGATCTCGTTCAACCCCTAGCCCAAGCAGGAGACTCTACGCCATTCCTGACAAGTGGCAATCCAATCTCTTCTGAAAGTTTCTTGAGTCAAGCTCAACTTCTGTTGAGCCTTCACAAAATTGTCATGACAAGAACCCCAATGTGGGTGTCACAATGGAGAACATAATTTGGCTCCCAAGGTTGAATTGTTGGGTCCTTGGAATTTTCTGAGTTTTCTTTTGATTATATGTCACCTGGCCTGGATAATCTTCGGAAGTTGTGGGAGCTTCATCCCTGGAAGCTTCCAAGAAGAGACTGGACTGCCATTTGTCAGAAACAATGTAAGGTCTCCTGCTTGGGCGGGGAGGGGGGTTGGACTAGATGACCTACAAGGACCCTTCCAACGCTGTTAATCTGAAATAATACTCTTAGCCAATATTAGTATGTGTTCATTATAAATGATGTGTATATTATGCCATTTTGCTCATTGTCTTTCCGTTGTTTAAAACTGTACTCAGACAACAAGCTCATCTTATAGATGTTGAGGTTTTTTATGTTTATTAAAGAAAAATGTATCAATAACATATATATTGAAAAAGAAAATTAAGTCTTTACATACATCTTCCAGGGCATTTTGGGCACTGTGATAACTGCTGAACCTTCCCAGGGCTTCAGACCGCACTAAAGCAAAATATAAGCACTAGCTAAATAGCTAGTCCTCAATGTACAATCATTTACTGAGCGACCGTTTGAAGTTGAGAAAAAAAAGAGAGACTTGATATCCAATCCTTGCACTTATGACCACTGCAGCATCCTCATGGTCACATTAAAATTCTGTTGCTTAGCAATGGGTACCATGGTGGGGGGGATGCCACATGGCCATCATTCATGACCTTCTCCACTGACCTCCTACAAAGCTAAGCCAATGAGGGGGGGATCTGTATTCACTTAACGACTGCACAAACTGCAGTGATTTCTTTAACTGTGGCCTAAACAGATTATAAAGTGAGACATGATTCTCTCTACAACTGCCTCGCTTAGCAACAGAAATTCTGGTCCCAACTGCTGTTAAATCGAGGACTGCCGATAATGGACTTTCTCTGCAAAAAGCAGATTTTTTTTTTCTTCCTGTTATTTTCCTTGTTAAGGGCATAGAATCCATGCCCTGTGATCACTTTTGACTTAAAAAAGAATAAAATAATCCAAATACAACGTCCATCGCTTACACCAAAAACTAAAAAAAAAAACACATTTTATCATTAGAATCTCTTCTTTTCCTTGTATCCCATTGCCTCAGTTCTATTCTCTTGCATATATTCCATCATTCCATTCAATTGCATTGTGTGCTGCCCCAGCGTTAAGGCTTCGGCTTTGCAGGAATCCTTAACTCTTCTTCATAATTTCTGAATTATTTTGATTCCTTGAAGTCCGGGTGCTTTCGATGATAAATAGCCAGCTTCCCTTTTCTGGAGCTGTATTAAAACTCAGCCCAAGCACCTTCCCCAATGAACAAAGAGGAAACATTTCACCAAATTCAAATGAATAAAGAGGAAACATTCACCAATACAGCTCATCAGTCTGGAACCCACACTACATATCTGATATTAACACAGTTGAGAAAGTCCAGAAATATTTCACAAGAAGAATTCTCCACTCCTCTACTCATTGCAGAAGACCTTATGCCACCGGACTGGAAATTCTAGACCGAGAAAACCTAGAACTATGCCGCCTTCGGTCTGATCTAAGTATAGGACATAAAATCATACATTATAATGATTTACCTGTCAATGAATACTTCAACTTCAACCATAACAACACAAGAGCACACAATAGATACAAACTCAAGGTTAATCGCACCAAACTTGATTGCAGGAAATATGACTTCAGCAACAGAGTGGTCAATGTCTGGAATACTCTACTTGACTCGGTGGTTTTTCCCCAAACCCCAAAAACTTTAACCTTAGACTGTCTACTATTGACCTCACCCCTTTCCTAAAAGGTCTGTAGGCTCATGCATAAGTGCACCAATGTGCCTACCGTCCCTGTCCTATTGTTTTGTTTCATACATACATATGTGTGGATCTTTGGTTGTTCGGGTTTTCTCCTGCATAAATTGGAAATATCTAGGCGACGTTTCAATGAAGTCTCATTCATCATCTTCAGGCTTGTTTCTTCGGCTTCGTGCTTCTCAGAGGAATGTGAGCTTGCAGCTGCTTCTTCCTCTTAACTGCTAGTGGGGGTGTGACTTGATTGGGTGGGGGTTTGGCTGTGTTCTGATTGGCTGGGGGTGTGTTCTGCTTAGGTGGGGGCTTGGTTGTGCTCAGGTTAGTCTTAGTTACTGGGGGATTTGAGCTGGTGAGCTGTGATTTTGTTGTTTGGCTTCATGTTCGTGGTCGTGCCACATCTTCATGGTGGGTGTCAGTTTGCTTCTTGTATGGGTCAGAGGGGTTTGAAGCGGGTAGTGGTGCAGCTGCAGTATGGTTTCTGGTTCGTGGTCGTGTCTCCTCTTCTGTGTGGGTGTGAGTCTTTTTTCTGTGTGGCAGTGTGGTGGTAGCATCTTGTGTGGCACTTGCGGGTGTGGGTCTGGTGTCATTCTTCATGTTAGTTACTCGTTTATGAATGAGGGCAGGTTTCCAAATGGTTGGTAGGCGGGAGGTATCATCTCGTCTATTCATGCTGTGTGGGCGTTTTTCTATCTCTATGGCTTCTCTGATTATTCTGTTGTTGAAGTGTTCGGTTTTAGCGATAGTTCTGGAATTTTTAAAGTCAATTTCATGTCCTGTGGCTTTGAGGTATTGGACCAGGGAAGAGGTCAGTTCTTCTTTTTTAATTGAGTTCTTGTGTTCTTCATGCATGCACTTATTCTTCTGTTATACCCAAGTACCTATAAAAGAAGCCTTGACAGCCATCCAAATCAAATACAACCCCCCCAAGCACATCCTAGATCTGACCAACCACTGCCTATCCAATACATACTTCACCTACAATGGACAAAAATACAAACAAATAGAAGGAGCACCCATGGGATCACCCCTCTCACCTGTCAGCGCAAACCTCTACATGGAACACTTTGAAACACAAGCTCTAGAAAAATATGATCACAAACCCAAACTCTGGCTCAGATACGTAGATGACACCTTCATAATCTGGCCACACGGGAAAGAAAAACTGAACAACTTCCTCACATACCTCAACAGCTTCCACCCCAAAATAGAATTCACCATGGAAACAGAAGCTAACAATCAACTTATCTTCCTAGATGTCTTAGTACACAAAAAATACAATGGCTTCCTAGGACACACCATCTACCAGAAGAAAACACATACAAACCGCTATCTACACGCACTCTCACACCACCACCCAGCACAGATCAATTCCGTAGCCCAGACACTCATCTCCAGAACAAACTGCTTAGCTGACGAACAACACCTAAACACCGAACTGCATACTCTCACTAATGTACTAACTGCCAATGGATTCCAAAGAAAGATTACCCACCTAATCCAAAAACAAACCCTAACCAAAATCCAAGATAGAACAAGAGAACGGCAAAGCCCTCCTCCCATAAATAAAAGGGACTACAGACAAAACCAGCAAGATCCTCCAAAAACACCACATAAAGAGAGCATTCTGCACAAACAGAAAAATATCCACCATCCTAAGAAACCCTAAAGACAAAATCAAGTTAGAAAACCAAGGAGTATACAAAATCCCTTGCACCACCTGCACCACCACATACATCAGGCAAACCAACAGAAGAATTAGTGCACACATTGAAGAACACAAGAACTCAATCAAAAAAGAAGAACCAACTTCTTCCCTGGTCCAACACCTCAAAGCCACAGGACATGAAATTGACTTTAAAAATACCAGAATTATCACCAAACCCGACCACTTCAACAACAGAATAATCAGAGAAGCCATAGTGATAGAAAAACGCCCACACAGCATGAATTAAAGAGATGATGCCTCCCGCCTACCAGTCATTTGGAAACCCGCCCTCATTAACAAACAAATACCGAACATGAAGAATGACACCAGACCCACGAGGGCCACCCAAGATGCTACCACCACAGCCAACCCCCCAACAACCAGATCACAGCCAGGCCCCCAACCAATGAGAACACACCCCCAGACAATCAGAACACCGCCAAGCCCCTACCCAGTCAAGTCGCACCCTCACTCGCAGTTAAAAAGAAAAAACAGCTGCAAGCTCACATGACTCCGGGAAGCACAAAGCCGAAGACACAAGCCTGAAGATGACGAATGAGATTTCGTCGAAACGTTGCCAAAATACTTCCAATTTTACGTGGGAGAAAACCCGAATAACCAAAGATAGATAGATAGATATATGCTGTTCAGCTTCCTTCAGGTATTATCCCACGTCATTGTAGTTGTGCTTTTAAAGTTGTAGCATGATATGGGATAATACCCGAATAATGATGGATAATGATGTGGAATAATAGGATAATGGCGGATAATGACGTGGGATAATACCCAAAGGAAGCTGAACAGAATACATGTAAGTACCCGCAAAAACTTAAGAAAACAAATATATATATGTATATATTTTATATATATATATATATATATATATATATATATATATATATATATATATAAAACCAGGAGCTGGTTATATATATATAACCAGGAGTTATATATATATAACCTGGTTATATATATATAACCAGGAGCTGTAAGACCCATATCCATACAGAAGCCTGAAGATGGCAGATGAGATTCTGCTGAAACGTTGCTACAACTTTAACAGAACTACAATGACGTGGGATAATACCCGAAGGAAGCTAAACAGCGCACACACACACACACACACACA
>BLBF01000016.1:10125764-10153731 GCA_015471245.1 Laticauda colubrina | reverse complement strand
TATCTATCTATCTATCTATCTATCTATCTATCTATCTATCTATCTATACACACACACACACACACACACACAAACACACTTATATGTATCCATGTATTCATAACTATGTTTTTACTTATACCTGTTATCTTGTAAGCAATTGACAAATAGAAATATATAAAATTAATAAATAAATTTTGGGACAAGGCAGGGGTAACTCCACCTCCTTCCTTCTAGTATGAAACACAAGTGAGAAGTAGCATGGAATACATTGGAGGAAGCCAGGACGGTCTTCGGAGTCTGGCTTGAATTCAATCAATAAGAATGCAGCTGGAAGGGACCTTGGAGGTGTTCTAGTCCAGCCCACTGCTCAGGGAAGAGACCCTATGCCATTTCAGACAGATGGTTGCCCAATCTCTTCTTAAAAACCTCCAGTGTTGGAGTACCTACAACTTATGGAGGCAAGTTGTTCCACTGATTAATTGTTCTAGCTGTCAGGAAATATTTCCTTAGTTCTGGGTTGCTTCTCTCCTTGATTATTTTGTACCCGGTTGATTAGTTTCTACCCGTTGCTTCTTGCCCTGCCCTCAGGTGCTTTGCAGAATAGCTTGACCCCTTCCTTTTCTTTTGGGGCAGCCCCTCAAATACTATTATAAATAGTGCCATTATATCACCCCTAGTCCTTATATCAAATATATCATAGGAATAAAAGGAGACACCTACCGGCTCTCACATGAATGCTAAGCTCTTGGAGACCTAAGTCCTTTCCCGTGCAGAAGCCAAAAGCTCCCTGAACAAGCAGAAGGCAGATTGCACATAAAAAGCCTTGAGCAAACAGAGAAATGTTAACTCAGCTCTTCTTAAGAGAAAACGTGGGCAGGACGGGGCTGGTTGCCAGCCAGAAGAACTCTCTGGCAAGTTGCCCCGAGCAGGATCTTACCCAACAACATGCCTTGTGTGGAAACAGGGCTGGGCGATTAGAAAATGGTACAAAGGAGGCAGTTCTCTAGAGATGGTGAGTCTTGGGAGAGCTTGTCACCAGGAACAATCTAAATTAGCCACAATTCACCAGTTATGTAAAGAAAGAAAGAGAGAGAGAAAGAAAAGGAGAAGTGTGAGTGAGATAGGACAGTGAGTGAGTGAATGAGTGAGTGAAGAAGGAAAGAAAGAAGAAGTGGAAGGAAGGAAAGGAAAAGTGTAAGGAAGTAAGAAAGAAAAAGAGAAGTGTGAGTGAGGAAGAAAGGAAGGATAGGAGAAGAGTGAATGAGTCAGAAAGAAAAGGAGAAGTGTGAGTGAGGAAGAAAGGAAAGATAGGAGAAGAGTGAATGAGTCAGAAAGAAAGGATAGGAGAAATGTGAATGAGGAAGAAAGGGAGGAAGGAAGGAAGTGTGAATGAGGAAGGGAGGAAGGAAGGAAGGGAGGGAGGGAAGAAGGAAGGAAGGAAAGGTCAGATCATATTTTCCAGTTCAGTTATACTCCAATCCCCATAATCCCTCGACAGCAAGGCTGAATGGCCTCATGCCCTGGGACTTGAAGCATAAGGCATGGGGGTGGGTGGGAATGGGGGAGGGCAATTTAAACAATTGTATCTTTGTGCATTGTTTGTTGATTATGGTGACACAGGACTCAAAGCATCACTCAATACACTCAAGATTTTGCTGCTCTTTTTAACTTGCAACAATTCTAGCAGGGATGCCAACAACTCCCCCCCCCCTTTGGCATCCTTGCAAATCTTGGCTTCAGGATTCTGTAAAATTTAACAGATCCTGAAAACTTTCTCAGCCTTAGTTCCCAGCCTAATTTTATTTAATGAGGGAAGACTTGTTTTCGAGCTGCCAACTGAATTAGACGCAGTTTAAGGCTTATTTTCAGCTGATTACACCATGGCTTTAAAAACAAGGTAGATTAAAAACCAACCCCTTTTTTAAACACAACCACACACCTCTTTTATTTTTGGTTTTGTTTTTGTTTTTTCTTATTTAAGCCCATTTGAAATGAGTCCCTCAAATACTTTGGAAAGAAGGAAGACATAATTTCATGAAGATAACTTCTAACTCTACCTTCTGTTGCTAATATGGACAGGGAAGATAAGCTATCAGTGGTGCATCAGATCTAAAAAGTGCAGAAATGACAAGGAGCAAACCACACAATTTAAAATTTGTTGCTGGGTGTTCCTTGAGAATATGAGGCCAAAAATATTCTCCAAGGGTTCTTGAAACAACTAATGGAACTAAAGCCAGATGAGCTCTTATTATCTTCACGATTATCTGCTTTGTCATCTACATATATAAAAGCGAAAGACCACTCAGGCATCATCACAAAATCTCCAGAATCGTAAAGCCTACAAACTTGAAATTTGGCACATATGTTCCTCTTGGCTTCTAGATACTCACTGAGAAAGGATTTTTCAAAATGACCATCACAGCATTAGTATTTCCTATATTATTATTATTAACACTAAGGAGTCCTACTCCCCCTCCCCACCTGAAAAAAAAGAAATATCTTCCAAATGCAAAACACAAGCAGAGGAGGAGTTTCAGTTTTACTTTCACAGCACCAAGGAGCTTTAGTATAGAACAGTTGAGCTCAGCCACGCCCAAGCTCCTTACTGTCTCCCTCTTGCTTGCACAGTAAATACTATTTCAGTTTCCAAACAGCCCTCAACTCTCTCACACAACGGCAGGACATTAGCTGGATGAACACCGATGGATGCTGATAGGCAGAGGCAGAATTCCCCCCCCCCCCCTATTTTTCTCCCCCCCAAAACTAAACCCCATCACATAGCTTCATAAAGCAGGACAGGTATCGAGCTAGTAAAGAATATTGTTTGAGGAAGATTCATTTGTAAAATACTATCCGACGGAGCCGGTAAAATGATCCAACAAACACAATCTTTACCTCACCTCTTAAAAACGAAACCTCAGCTAGGTCCCAAAAATTTGCTTCAAGTTTAAACCTGTAACCCACTAGGAAGTAATACTTCCCAGGGTAAAGTTTGTTTTTGCAGCTTGTAAAATTGCTATCCCACTGTCAGGGAACTAGTGCAAAAACAATTGCATCTTTCCACCTCGTACATTTTATTTTATATGCTCCAGCTCGTAATCCTACTTCACTTTTAAGTTTCAACTTAATTAGTTCAGGTAATCCTCACCTTATGACCACAGTTCAGCCCAAAATTCCTGCTGCTAAGTGAGACATCTGTTAAGGGAGTTTTGGCCCGTTTTATGTCCGTTCTTGCCACAAGTGAAATCGCTACACTTGTGTGGCTGGTAACCTGGTTGTTAATCTGGCTTTTGACTTTGCCAGGAAATCGCAAAAGGGGAATTATGTGACCCCAAGGACATCGCAACCGTCATAAATGCGAGTCAGCTGCCAAACCTCTGATTTTTGATCACGTGAGCTGTCTAATGGTCATACGTGTGACAAACAACACTGTGTAACTTCCAACAGCCACTGAACGAACTGTTGTAAACTGAGGGCTCCCTATAACTTAATTCGTAGTCTGTAATAAGAAATGTTGATGATTTGATGATTAAGTTTATATTTGTGTTGTTGGCTGGGAAAAAAAAATATTCACATGGAGAGCGAAAAGGTCACATTTCCTCAAAGGCAGCAGCACCTTTGATCATTTTGAGGAACTAGAAAATTGCATGGATGGAAGAAAATTCAACTAAATAATCACGTCTTCTTCAGTTAATTATAAAGCCGGTTCTGATCTGACACACAAGCATTTTTCTGAAAAATTTCTGTCATGAAAACTTACATGAGAAAACACATGAAAAGCTGTATGGAACAGAAGTTGCCTCCAGAGGTTTTTATTTTATTTTTATTTATTTAGTCAAAAGCTTACAATACAATAGAAATAAGAATAAACATAGGTTTAAATATAAGAAATAGGAACTAATAATTGATGGCAACAGGACAGGGACGGTAAGCACAATTGTGTGCTTCTTCATTTGTGGCTGCTCCATCTCTGGAGGCTTTTAAGAAGAGAGTGGACAGCCACTTGTCTGAAATAGTATAAGGTCTCAAGCAAGGGGTTGGACTGGAAGACCTCCAAGGTCCCTTCCAATTCTATTATTCACAATGTTCTCTGTTCCAAATCTCTGAAATAGTTGAAGCCAAGTTAGACTTTTTCTTCTGCAGCTGTTTTTTTCCAGAACTGATTTATATCCATATATTGCTAGCCTATTAATGACTGTTCAATTTTGATCATGCGACTATGGGGAGGCTATAGAGGTCATAAGCGTAAAAAATGATCGTAAAGTCACTTTTTTCAGTGCCGTGGTAACTTTGAACAGTCACTAATTGAACTGTTGTAAGTCAAGAACTAGCTGTGTAGCTGGTCCCTAATTATAGAAGATACATTAAGAGGGAGAAATGAATAGAGTTATAATGCTGATTGCTGATATTGTAAGATTAAAGAACTATTATCAATGTAATGAATACTGTCTTTAATTGTAATAGCACAGATGACACACTGTTTAATGGAAGATATGTTCAAGTTAAAAAAAATAAAAAATAAATGAAAAAAAGAAAAAGAAATATGTATCTTCAAGCTCAGAGAGACTTAATTTTCATCAAGACAACTTCACGCATATGCCAACTTACACAACTTTTCCAATATCAGAAATCTAATCCATTTAAAGGCGAGGTGTTAAACAGAGATTGTGAAGCATTCAATCAACCTGCAGTTTATAAGATGATGATGATAATAATAATAATAATAATAATAATAATAATAATAATAATAATACAGAATATGCAGAATGCAAGGCTCACTTTAAGTGAAGCAAGTGAAGCTCTTGAAAAATCCAACAGCAGACTTGTGTGTTCTCCAAAAGATTTGTGAATTAAACAACCAAATTAAATCAGAATTTTTGACTTTATTGATCTCGGTTGTCAAGACCAAAAAAAAATGCTTTCCCAGCAGCAGAAAAAAACCTGTTGCAGCAGAAAAAAACCTGTTGTAACCGTCCCTTTTTTGAACGGGATGCAATATTAAATCTACTCCCAAAACAGTGAGGGGACTGTGTAAAGCAGGTTGGAAATGATCCAGTTTCTAAACTGGATTAATTCAGAAAGATATGAACTCTTAATATGTTCTCCCTGGTACTCTTTGTCTCGTAAACAAAATCCCACACTCCATCTTTCCTCATCTAAGAAGCCAGCAGAATAGAATATAGATTATAGAATAGAATAGAATAGAATAGAATAGAATAGAATAGCAGAGTTGGAAGGGACCTTAGAGGTCTTCTAATCCAACCCCCTGCTTAGGCAAGAAATCTGTTTGCTTCCTTTCATCCATCCATCTCTCTCTCTCTCCATACAATTTTAAAAACTAGATTGTTTAATTTTGAAATATTTACTGTACAGTGTGTATTTGTGTATAATATTTTCCCATTCTTGTATCCTTTTCAGTAGTATTCAAAAAATATCTCTCTCTCCATCTCTCTCATGAAAGAAATTTGTGGTGAAGGTTGCATCACTGCACTAATAAATCCATGCAAATTAGAAGCAGGAAAGCAATTGCAAAACAGTTTCAAAGACTACTGTTCATTTTAAAATTTTATCAGAAAAATACCAGCCTCTGACCCAGTTAGCTTCATCCAAGAAGCCACATGGACTACATGTCCATGGAGATTCTCAACCATCCAACTCATGGTTGTCCCAAAGGAGCTTTCTTCAAAAGATCATTGGACTTTCTGATTTTTCTTTGAAGGCATTTCACTTCTCATCCAAGAAGCCTCTTCAGCTCTTTTTCTTCCTGGGCTCCCGCGACCCCCATTTGTGACCTTCTGACAAGCAAAGTCAATGGAGGAAGCTGGATTCCCTTTAGTGACCATGTGATGAACTGAACTACAACAACTCACATAACCACTGTGGCAAGATAGGTCACAGAATGAGGCAAAATTCAGTGCGTCTCACTCAAGCCACAGAAAGGGTGGGCTCCATTGTGGTCATAAGTCCAGGACTACCTGTATTGACCACGCTGCAGTGGTCACAAGCATGAGGACCGGTTGAAAGTTTGTTGTTGTTTTTTTCCCTCCCCAGTATTGTCATAACTTAAAACAGGGGTCACCAAACTTGGCAACTTTTAAGACTTGTGGACTTCCAAGCCCCAGAATCTTCTAGAGGAATCAGAAATACTGGATGGAGAATTCTGGGAGTTGAAGTCCACAAAGTTGCCAAGTTTGGGGACCTTGGACTTAAAATATTGGCTAAATAGATGGTTTTTAAGTGGATTACTAGCTGGAAATCGTTCTAACATGAAGAATATCCAAGTGTTCACTGACTGACTTCACAGGAAGGAATGCACTGATGCCCCTATTTTTTTAAATTGTTTTTATTTTGCACCCAGAGCGATTTTTGCATATTAAAAGGGAATTGCAGGGGTTTTTAAAAGCTTAAAATTTGCATGCATGACTTTTGAGCTGCACTGAGACATGTTGAGGGATGCAGCCCCGAGGCCTCCTCTGCAACTTTGAAGATAATTTCTTCAGTTTGTATCTTCCCTATATTTTCTAATTCCATTCCACAGTACATGAGGCAGCTTTAATGCCTCATAATCCCACCCACAATACAACTTGTTTGCTTCGGATTAAGAGTGGCAAGCAAACCCAGTTAATTATCAGGACCATTTTAAGGTGTTGAAACCCATCTAGAGTTGTTTGTTTTTTTAATTTAACAAAATCTAAATTTTTCCATGCATTAAGATTGTACAGTATGTATTAAATAGGTAAAAAACAATGGTTTGAAACTGATTTATCTTTTTTCTCTGTGTTGAATCTGAGTTTATTTAAATGCAAAATCTGGGAGTGGGTGTGTTGGTAAACCATTCAATAGATAATAATTTAGTTTAAAACAGGGGTCTTCAACTTTGGCAACTTTTAAGACTTGTGGACTTCAACTCCCAGAGTTCCTCAGCTGGCTGAAGAATGCTGGGAGTTGAAGTCCACAAGTCTTAAAGTTGACAAAGTTGGAGAAACCAAAGTTGGTTTAAAAACATTTTGAAGAAAAAAATTTTGAGGTGTGTGTGTGTGTTTCTTCTTCTTGGTAATCAATCTGGGTTTATTTAAGCACAAAACCCTGTGGATTTTTTTTTAAAGGGAACCCCACCACCAGCAACCCTAATAAACTTTGTAGTAAGCAAGCATCAAACCTCTGCAGCAGATTCTACAAAAATGTCTTATTAAGAAACCAGGATGGTTTATTGTTCTTATTGAGTCCGATTTCTCAAGGTGGTTGAAGCGATGTGCTGTGTCCCCATTAAGCACCATCAGGCTTTCAGAAATTGAGAAACCTCTTTTCAATATTTTTTATCTCTGGCCCAGCCATATAAAGTAAAATAAAATTTGCAGTTGTTCTGTTTCCCTGTCTTTGGATGAAGGCAAAGGATAAAATAGTGTTATTTCTTAAGCCTCTTTAGGAGCGCACACCTAAAAAACACATTTCCATCTGAAAAACCTGCAGGAAAGTTTGTTTTTTTTTTAAAAAAAGAAACCTGAAACAGCCAAGCTTGCCCCACTTTTCTCTCCTAACGTTCCTTCTAAAGCAATAAAACACCCATAAGTTTTCCTAATTGCACAATTGTGACACTTTGCACTGGCGTTATTTGCTCTGGCTGCATTGCATTCCCAAACATGTGATCTGAGCACGCAAGAGAAGGGGGGAGAAGCCATTTCCCTGGGTATTGGGGGGGGGGGGGGGAGAGAAAATGAATAAAACACAAAAGCAGCCACGTTAGGGTCCCTTTGTCTTGAGGAAGGGCTTGGAAACCCCCTCCCCTTTGCAGCCACTGTTTCAGTTTCTTCTGCAGGATAAAAAGACCGGAGACCAGCGTGCATGCAATGAAATGGAAATATATATATATATGTATTTATCTTGCAGGGGCCGAATGGGACTTTGCTCCCTGATTCCGACAGAATATATCCAAGTTTGTTTCTATCCCTTAAAAAACCACATTCGTAGCAAGCAGCAGAAGCGTGAGTGTGTGGAAAGGGCGGTGGATCAGCAAAGCAGGCTTGCATCTGAGCCCCTCCAAATACAAACCCGGATAAACGTGTGAATAAGAATCAAACATACTAAGAATTATTATAGTTGGATACATGGTGTGCAGTAGTATGAAGTAAGAATAGAGTCATGGTAGAGGAGCAATGAATATGTACTGGTTGTAATGGATATTGCACAAGGTATTTGTACCCAGGTGACACATTGTTTAAACCAAAAATGGAATGTTTGTATAATATAAAATTAATTAAAAAAAACAAAGTCAGGGAAAAGCAAGCCTTACAGAATGGCAGAGTTGGAAGGGGCCTTGGAGGTCATGTGGTCCAACCCCCGGGGCTCAAGCAGGAGGCCCTTCCAGAGGGATCTCGGAGGTCATCTAACTTCACTCTCTAAGCCTAACTCAAGCCTGGAAAAGGCATGGCGTTGCAAAAAGACCTTGGAGGTCATCTAGCCCCACCGCTGGCTCCTTAGTTGCAGAAAACAGCCAGTTCGAAGAGCCAACCCGCGGCCTCCTTTCCCTTCTAAGTTGGACTCCTGAGGATTTTGCAAATATAGGTCAACGCTGGGGTTTTTTTTTTTGTTTGTTTTTTTTTTTAAAGCGGGAGGTGGGAAACGGGTTTAAGGTGGTCTACCTTGTTTTCTCCACGTTGCATCAAGGCTTCTGCTGCTCTTAACTCCTGCTCAGTGGTGGTTTTTTTTTTTTTTCCCCTTTTTTTGCCGGCTGCAAAACTCCGGATGGCCACTAGAGGACGGCAACCCACCCAAATGGGTGGGTTTCTTTCTGCCGTCCTCTAGCGGCCGCCCGGCTATTGGCAGCTCCGAGCCGAATCCACGCGTGGATCTTTTGACACCACAACTCGTTTTTCCCCACCAGCCCACCGCCAGAAGCCCTTTCTCAAGCTCTCGGTGTGGCATCCAGGCACTTTCAAAGCGGGGAGAAAGCTTCACACACCCCCACACACACACCCCACCCCACACCCACCCCTCACCCACCCCCGTGGGCCTTGGCTGGCGAACTCACATTCAGAAGAGCTGCAAAGGATGCGCTCTCGCCGGCTCTCCATCCCCGGCGCTCCTGCGCCGCCGCCGCCGCCGCCAGAGAGCCCACACCTGCTCTCACCTGCAGCCGCAACCCGCAGCTTATGGCAGCCTTTCACGCAGCCCACAAGCCCCCAGGGCACGAGGGGGAGGAGGAGGGAGGGGAGGCCGACTAAATCAATCCACTCAGGCCGAGTAAATCAATCGGTGAAAGCGCCGATTCAAGCCAGCATCGGGTTACTTTTAACCAAGCGATGCGCAAAGGGACCTCTGATCCGTAAATGCGCAAAAAGGGCTGTAGCACAGCTGATGGTTCTGTTGTCCTTCGGAGGAGAGTGTGTGTTTGTGAGAGAGAGAGAGAGAGAGAGAATGGAATTCAGCTAAGGCCATCCCGATTGGCTTTGGCTAAGAATAGCATCTTTGCTATTCTTAAAAATAGAGACATTCCCCTGCTAACAAAAGGGCGGAGAGTCAAGGCTCTGGTTTTCTCAGTTGTCATGTATGGTTGGGAAAGTTGCACTTAAGGAAGGCTGAGCGCCAAAGAATGGAGGCCTTTGAACTCTGGGGCTGGTGGAGAAGACTCCTGCCAGTCCCTTGGCCTGCAAGGCCATCCAACTGGTCAGTCCTAGAGGAGATCAACCCTGACTGCTCTTTAGAAAGCCAGATCCTGAAGATGAAACCCAAAGAAGGGAGGACGGACTCTCTGGGGAAGAGAGTGGGAATGCTGGGAACGATGGAGGGCCAAAGAAGAAGGAGATGACAGAGAAGGAGGGGGATGGATGGAGACACTAAAAGCAGCCAGTGTGAGCTTAAATGGACTCTGGCAGAGGACAGGAAGGCCTGGAGGAACGTTGTCCATGGGGTCGCGATGGTCGCGACACGGCTTCATGACCAACAAGAGGAGCATCTCTGCAAAAACTAGGTTGCAAAACTGGGCCTGGGCGCTTTTTTCAGTGATGTAACTTTGAATGGTCACTAAATGAATGGTTGTAAGGATGACTCCTTGTACAAGGACTCTAACCGGCTCTGACCTGACTTAGTTTGAATTCAAATTCAGCCAGATATGGCAGCCCACTGGACGCAGGTATGTGTATTATTTACACCTGCATTTATGTTTCTCCCTGGACTTAAATCAGAGATTTGGAATATTGGCTGGGTTCATTTTTCATGTTCCTTGCTTGTCTTCCTTCTTCTTTGGAGAGCTGGCCAAGAGAGCCACCTACTTAAGCCCCAACCTTGATAAATAACTTCCTTTTCCTAATTAATTCTCCAACCATAGCTGGAAAGTGACCCTTTTTTCACCCTTCTAAGGTATTAATTAGAAAGTAAGGAAAGGAAAGACGTGACTATTATTTTCTCTATAATCATGACATGCCAGATAGGAATTTGATTTGGTCTGTGTAAATAACACAACTATAAATCTGGCACAAGGGTCAGCATTCCTTCCTTCTGAATCTAGGAAAGATTTACAGCGCAGAATAACATCAAAATAACCTCAAATGTTCTCATTTCTTTACTTGATTTTGTTCTCATTTGGATACCTTAATTCCTTCGAGCCATGATTTGGATTATCCTCAGCCCCAAAATAATAAAATAAAATTAGAGGTGGAACTCTCGCCTCAGTCAGGAGGCTGTGAGTTTGATCCTAGGTCGAGGCTAATTTTGGAATAGACTCTCCTGCTCGAGCAGGAATATGTGTGTGTATATATACACATACACACAAATATTCTGCAGGCCAACGAATACACTCACACACATACACACAAATATTCTGCAGGCCAACAAACAAAAAAACCCTAACTGGAAGTTGACTCATCAAATAAAAGCACTAAATAACGAGTGAGGTTCCGTTCCATCTTCTTCATACTTAACTTAGGAATGTCCTTTTTTTTCTTATATATATTTGCTCTGGAGAGCTCTGTGCTCAGAGGATAGTCAGGCAAGCAACCTTTTTGCAGATTTGACAGAACCTTGTCCATTTCACAAGACAAAAGGCACTGATTTAAACCAGGGAAGAGGCCGTGTGTTAGATTTCCTCCATGGCTGACCAAAGGCAAACAGATCCCACTTTTAGAAAAAGGAGAGATTCAGCTGCAATGATCCAAACCCAGGATCGATGTCCAGAGTCAATGATCTTGAGAAAAAGCATGGCTGCTTTGAAATGCTTTTTGTTGCTGCATCTGCCCTCAAAGCCTTTCCTACAGCATAAAAATGACAGATTTTAATGCTCCTTGGAGCATTTCTAAGCTGCTGTCTCAGCTGCTTCAAGGCTAGCCGTTCTTCTAACCTACCATGTATGTATTTAACTTAAAAAAAAAATAGCAAGGAAAACAATTCCACGTTTACTTTCGGAATCAATACAAAATAGCAAGTAATCAACACCAGATAAAGAATAGAAAGGAATCAATAACACAGAGATACAAAATAGCAAGAAATCAATACCACATCATAAATCAAACGAAAGTTTTGTTTTTCTTAAAATTGCTGCCATTGTTATTTATCCCATTTGAGTTAAAACGTTGCGTCCTTGTTTTGGCTCGTCACAAACAGATGGATCATGTTTTCACTGCAACGTTTGGTTATATTTTTATGCTTTAAGAGAAAGCAAAATAAATGTGTAACAGAAACCTAATTCAATGCCAAATGTTAATTTTGCAATCATTTTTTTAAAAGCTGTATCCGAAGGGTTAAATCTTTGAGATAAATTTAATTTTCTGGCGGTTGTTCTTTTAACAGTAGTATATTTCTCTGGTAATCTTTATTTACATTTTGTTTTTACAGCATCTGCTTTTCAGAATAAAAATCCAACTCAGTCTTATGCTCATGATGCATGTACATTCATCTCAGTGAATCAAAAAAAATTCCTCTTGAAAAAGTCTGTACATACCAGTATTTGCAAATAAAATGAAATGAAGATCAAGTTAAAAAGTAGCAAGTATTTCCTTTTTTAAAATCTTCAATCAACATTTACAAGGCAGTAGTTTGGAAATCTTTACAAAAAGTCCACTACTAACTACAGAACTTCCCATTTGAAAAATAAGCAAGAGAGAGTATAAGAAACAACAACTAAAAATATAGACAGTAACAGTTCAAGTTTGTATTTACCATATTCCTATAAAATATTTAAATATGCAGCATTTTCTGTTTTTCTCTCTGGAAATTTATCACGTGATATCCTTATCCTCTCCCCCCATCAGTTTTCTAACAATTTTGCAATTACACCTTTCCTCTGCTTGGCTGTCATGTGCTCACAAGCTTCCAGAACATTTGCTATTATTAAAGTCTGTTGAATTGTTTTGGCTTTTACCCAGATTCTTCCATTCATTCCTAACACTAGCTCAAAAGGATATAGTTGTCCCAAATCCCACATGATTTCACAATCTGGAGCCAAGAGTCTGAAATTAAAACAATGGGGAGAGAAAAAAGAAAAGAAATCAATTCATGACATCAATCCAGTCTCAATTCTTAATAGATTATTTTCCTTTGAAACCTGAGCCAAATATCCTTATTATGACTGCTTTTAATTTCTCCTTTCTGGGAAAGTAGAATTGTTATCAAATGAGGCCTTAAGATCTGAAGTCTATTGTTCCATGTAAAGATATAAAACTATTTCTCTATAGCTTTTGGTGTGCAATTTTCCCTTTGTTAATTTGTGTGTTTGTATGAGTTCAGAGTAGCAAAACTGAAAATGCTGATGAGATCTGTGCACTGAAGAGAGCTTGTGCTGATGGGGAGTGAAATCCATTCAGTACTTTGACAAAAGGGAAAAGAAACCAGAAGTAAAAAAAAAAAACAGGAATCTAAATTTACTGTACAACTCAAGACCACAATTGAACCCAAAGTTTATGTTGCTAAGTGAGACATTTGGTTTTTTTTACTATTATTAAAGTTTTATTTTATTACACAAAATACAAAGAAGAGAAGAAAAATATAGGAAATTAAGGGAACAAAAGGGAGCAGGGAAAAAGGGTTGTGAGATACAAGGGGAAAGACAGAAAGAAAGGGAGGCTTTTTTAGTACTTTGAAAGGAAAAAAAGAGTGGAAAAAGGGTTCCCCCCCCTTTTTTTTTTTTAAAGTAAGGTCAAAGAATTTCAAAGGATACAATGAATTTTGTAAATAAAAATGGTGATAGATCACAAAGATTACTAGATGCAAACAGAAATACATGTTATTTCCATAGCAAGGAAGGTAAAGCAGGAACAGTTCAATTGATTATTTTATTCAAAGAGGAAAGTATGTTCTTATTTGGGTATCACTTCTGGAATTGGTGCTTGGAAGGGGGGAAAAAATGAAACGTTGACCTTGGTTTTGTGGATTAGAGAGATTTGGCGTTATAGGAATGGCAAGTCATATATCAAAGTGTAAAAGGAAAAAGTTGAGGTTGGGGTGTGTTTATCTTGTACTGCACTAGAGTTGGAAGTCTAAGAGCTGGAAGTAAATGCTAAGGGAGTGTTAAGTGAGTTTTTCCCCATGTTACGACTTTCCCTCGGTTGTCATAAGTTGAGGACTACCTGTGTTAACTGAAGACTACTTGTGTTAACCTGTGTTAACTGATGAGGCCTAAGGTTGAAGGTTTTTAAAGGAAGAAACCTACACTAGGAAACATGGGAAAGGCATACACGATGTAGTTCCGGAGTATTAATTCCTCCACACCTACTTTCTTATCAGGCCTAGCGAGACCTTGAATAAGAAGCCATCCTGTCCTATGATTCCCATGCCATTTGCCCGGCCGCTGCTGTCTATGCAGACCATCTCGGGTTCCATATCTTTATTGGCCACGATGAATTGGCCGTAAATAAGGTCGCCCACCTGAAGAAGGAAAAAAGAAGCAGGGCAGATTAAAATAGGGCAGATTCGCATTCTGCCATTTTTCACCAGAAGCCCCAAGTGAGGCCCACTTCGGTTGGATCCTCATTGGGGGGGGAGGAGGGGCTTCAAAAATTTTAGCAAAGGGTTTCCTCTGCCCAGTTGCTGGATTGTTCCCCCCCCCCAGGCTCCAGAGGCTTTCCCCAAGAGAAGCTAATGTTTTTAGTGGCAATACATAACTATGATTATAATACTAATATTTAGCCTTCAGTAGACCAAGGAGCTGCATTTCCAGTTCACATTCTCATACAACCAGAAGATGTATCTGACAATCTGCTTGCTATCTCATATGCTCTTGTTCCCCAAAGATTTGCCTGCTCTTAAGATAATGCCTTTGAAATTTAAATCACTCATAATAAATGTGCTGGTATTAAAGCTGACTCCACTGCAGCTTCTTAAAATAGCTACGTCTTACTGCAAGGAATAAACCCAGCCGCATCTGTTTCTATCCGGATTAGCAATACTGACTGAACACACTGTTTTTTTATTTAGTTCATGTCCAGATTAAACCTCATGAGCCATGGTGGCACAGTAGTTAGAATGCAGTACTGCAGGCAACTTCTGATCTCTCGGCTGCCAGCAGTTTGAGTCTCACCAGGCTCAGGGTTGACTCAGCTTTCCCTCCTTCCAAGGTGGGTAAAATAAGGACCCAGATTGTTGGGGAAAAGAGGCACTCTGTAATCTGCTTAGAGAGGGCTACAAAGCACCTTGAATCAGTATATAAGTCTAAGGGCTATTGCTATACCGCCAAAATGAGGCCACCTCTTTGGCTTTGTTGTTGGCCAGAAACAAATCACTTTCAGTGCAAACCACAAGATCAAACCGAGAAGCCAGACCAAACATGTTGACGTTGAACACCAAACCCTTAAGTCACGGCTCAAATCCCACCCAGGTCTGCTCAGAAACTATTCCTGGGGACAACAGGATGTTTTCCCGCTCTTCACTCGTGGTGCTTGAGGGGGTCCCTCACCTGCACATTCGGCCTGTTCCTTTTGGTGGCCCCTTCAAAGGCCAAGTAAGAGAGAGAGGCATGCTCGCTGCCTCCAACATCCAGTTTGAATATGTCCCCAGCTTTGGCTGTCACTATGCCGATCACGTGGTCTCCTTTCACTGGGACATACTGGCAAAAATAAGAAAAAAATGGATTTTTTGTTTTGTTTTGGAGGGTCAGAAAACAAAGCAGAGGTATCATGCAACCATCCTCTCCCCTGCAATCCACTGTGAATATAGAGTGTGTTTTTTCTTGCACTTTATGATTCTTGACTCTTGGTGAATGTATCTTTTCTTTTATGTACACTGAGAGCATTTGCACCAAGACAAATTCCTTGTGTGTCCAATCACACTTGGCCAATAAAGAATTCTATTTATATTCTATCCTATCCTATTCCTATTTCTATTCTACATAAATACAGCATTCTTGCCCCAAATACTTATATTTATTATGTAACATATACTATATATAATGTAAATGTGATGTAAATGTGCCATAAAATATTAGAAAGATATCAGCTAGCTAGATGGATGGATGGATATAGATAGATAGATAGATAGATAGATAGATAGATAGATAGATAAGGATGGATAGATAAGGATGGATAGATGATGTATATGGGGGGGACGGATATATGGATGGATGGATGGATAGACAGACAATGATGGATAGACAGATAGCAAGATATGGATGGATAGATGATGGATGGATGGATGGGAGGTAGGTAGACAGACAGACAGGTAGATGATAGATGACATATGGTAGATAATCGATATATCATAGATGACAGATGATCAGATAGGTAGATAGGCCAAAGATAGATTGAGATGGATGGATATAGACACATAGACAGATATTTCCAGATAATCTATGCATCCATCCGTATCTATCTCTATGTGTGTGTATCTGTGTTTGTATATAATCTATCATGTAGATATCACTTATACATTTATAAAAGGATTAAATATATAAATTTATATCGATGTTACATATGTATATAAACTACATTTTATATAACCTTATGTAAGTCACAATATGAGTGTATGCTTTCTATAGCATTATAATTTAATATAGTTAATTAAACACAAAATTGCAGTGTGTAATATTTTATTCTCTTCCTCCGTTTTCATAGCATAGCCAGGAACTCATCTGCACATAACTGGGGCTGGCACGAGAGCCAGCCCCCGAACTGCGCACGCGCGGCCTTCTTACCCGTTTCTGTTGTGAGTCCACCCAATAGGTTCCCCCGGAACTACTTCCGCTCCCATTTCCGGTCGGGGCGGAATGGCTGCGGTAACGCAGCAGGCCGCATTTGATGACTAGCAGGCCATCGGCGCCGCGTCTCAAGCCCGGTCCGCAAACCAGCCGCCCCTTCTGCGGCCCGCTCGTAGTCAGGCGCAGCCGCTCGCCATCCGCCTCGCCCTTGCTGGGCAAGAGCAACGCTTCCCCTGGCATGACCACCTGTCCCACCCGCGTCTCGGCTAAACAAGCGGCGGTATCCGCCATAATGTCAGAAAACGGGCCTTCACTTTCCCCGCCGCGCGCTTGCGCAGAAAGAGCGGTTCCCCAAGCGCTCACATTTGAGTCCTTGCGCATGCGCAAATGAAGCCCTGCATCGGATTGCAAAAAAAAAGTTGCAATTTCTGTGCTGAATTTGTACATCCTCTTGCTTTTATCGGGTTGGAAAAATTAAGCAACCATTCATAGAGGGTGTTTATCCCTCCAAAGAGTGCAAAGAGCATTAAACCTCAGCAGATGGATTAAGATTTTTTTTTGTTTATATATTTTTTATTATTTACAACCATTAAGTGTACAACACAGCGCAACCGTTTTGGTGTTATATTTACCATATACATGCAAAAATATTACTAGACCATTAACATTCATATTATTGACACAATATTTACTTCTTAATTTTATTCATCCTGGTTATTTCTGTTCCAACCTTCCCTTCTCTTTTGCAACCGCTGATAAAACTTATTCCATGTTTCATAATAATCTTGATTCCCCCTTATTTTTCAATTCTAACGTTAGTCTATCCGATTCTGTACAAGCCATTATTTTCCTTATGATCTCTCTTTCTGGTTAATTTCATTCTTCCAATATTGTGTGTATATCATTCTTGCCGCAGACTATATGTATTATTAAATATGCTACACCTTTCCTATAATCTCATTATTCCCCCCCAAAATAATTCTGGTTTAAACAGAATATGCTCTCGCACCATTTGTTCCACCCATGTCTGTATCAATCTCCAGTATTTTCCTGCATTAGAATTTCTAAATTCAACTCTGACCAGACAAGTCCTTTTGTGCCTGACATTGGTGAGTTGGGCTATCTCCGGGCAAATAAGCCAGTAAAAGCCTGGGAAAAAGACAAGAGAGTGCATGAAGGGCAAAGCATTAGCATCCCTAAACTGGTGCAAAGTAAGCAGCTTCAACTCCTAAGCCCATGCAGTTTTCTTGGAAAAAATGGTGACATTGGCATGTAACATTATCAACAGTAACCAAGTTTGGAGCCATCCCTCAAAGAGAGACTTTTTCAACTTCCAGCGCTGTGATCCAAATAACAGTGTTTGCTCAGCCTATTCGATGTCTGATCAATGTCTTCCAAATGTGGGGAAAATGTTTGGAATAGTGTATGCTGTTTTGAGTACTGAAGTGCAGTGTATGCACAAAGCTTCACATCAATTCACTCTTGATTGGATTATATTCTTATCGGATTTTGAAAACAAAACATGGATTGCATCTTGTTAATAGCTGAAAAATATGAGCTAAACTGTGAAATTGAGGGTGGAAAAACCCACAAGACACTAGTCTGGACTTAGACAGGTTGAAGTTTCGACAGATTGTTGTATCCATTTTGCACAACAAAAGAAGAAAGTGTTTTACAAAACACCTCAGTTTACAAGTGTTTACAAATATTACTTTCTCTTGATGAGTACAATTGTCAATTAGATACAAAATGAAACTGTGTCAAAGTTAGATGAATTCCTGTTGGAAAAACCAGCTATTTCATACCGATATACGAAAGTATGAAATATTTTTTGGCTTGGGGAAAAAAAGGGGCCAAAATCATACAGGGATCAGTTTTATACCATGACTGACTAACGGACACGAAGGAAGATGGACCAACTGCGCCAAGTTATCCAGAAGACTAAAAATTATTAAAAACCATATCAGGTAAAGCTTTTCTTACACTGAGTGAAACATACACCAAACCATTCTTACATTTTCAACACCTGTAAACCCATCAATCAGCAAATCTAAGAATAAATGATCCATCTTGGTGCTCATATACCGTATTTGCCCTGGGACTTTCACATCTTCCTAAAAATATTTAGGAATTAAATATATATGTATATACATATATTTTACAGCTCAGCTAATACCAAGTCTTCTCAAGGAAGTTGACGCAGGGTAAATGACCTATATTGGTTAAGCTATGCCTGATGATTTAGATCTGCAGCTTATGCCATCTTACCTATTTTAAGACACTTTTTGCAAATAATATCTTTATAACTGCAGGTTCTCCAGTTTAGCAGATCAGAGCAAGAGGGTGAAATGATGAATTCCTGGATTATTAAACTTTAGCGACCCCATCTGGCTGACAGTGGCATAAACAATATATGAGAAAATTATAAAATGTGCAATACTATACCGAAGAAAGAGGATGTTATATCTTAAGACGAGGTTTGATTTTCTAAAGCTATATTGACGCTACTCAAGTTGACCTTTATTGACTTTAATATATTCTCTTCGGCTTTTGTATACAGCTATCCAGTTTCTCTATGCTTTTTTCTTTTCCAAACAATGTTTTTTTTTCCCAAGGCTGGAGACAATTCCAAGTTATAGCACATTATCATGTTAAAAAGGGAAAGGGAAAACTGATCATTATTTTTATTTATTAAATTTTTACGTCACCCACCTCCCTTACGAGGCAATTTGTAGTTTATGCTTTACCTAATAGTCTCACTTGAGACTACAAAAGTTAAAATAAAGTTAAGTTAAATAACTTAAAAGTTAAATAAAGCTATTGCCGCAACATGTTATGCAAACCAGAAATGACCATCTTGTGAATTGCAACCAAACCTTTGCAAAACCATCATTAAAGGCTGAAATATGTACAGATCTGTACCAATTATGTTTTGAATATGAATGAATTACAAGTGTGCATGACTATACAACTGAACGATTTGTTGCAAGCACAACCATTATCGGTGGAAATCTTCATGTATTTTATGTGAAGTCAAGTCATACAATATTTAATAATGACCCTTCAAAGAGCATAACTATTGATATAGTTGTTCATGATGCCATCAATTTTACAAGATTTAGTAGAAGAGAAAGAAAAGAATCACATGTTTTTATTCTTCAAAGGATATTTTTATTCTGGACATAATATTTTTGTTTAAATAAACAATAGTGTATACACACAAAGCTATCTCGTGCATGCATGATAGCTCTTACAGCATATAGATATTTATACAAAAAATCACTAAAGCATAAGCATATTTCCTTCTAATTGTCCACATGTATATATCTGTAAGGAACAGATGTGTTTTATGACTTTTAAATTTTAACATTTATTGAACATTTTGAACATCTTGATTTGAATAAATGGTACTTACAGCTTCATGAGCATCTAAATTATTACAAGTGATTACCAAGTTTTAATGAAACTAAAAATCCCACAAAGAGTGTTTACAAATATCTGCTGATACTTTAATTTGATACATACATTTTAAAGACTGAATAGAAAAGGCAATTTATCCAAGCAATGGTGAATTCTATCTGGAATATCTGTCCAGTTTATCTATCTTAATAAACCTTAAGACTACATTTTATTAAACACAAAACATATTTAACTTACCGGACTCTACTGCATTTGTACAGAAAATAGACAAAGTTACTGTTGATATTATTCTCAGTGAGAATACAGTATGACTTCGGTCAAGCATATGTTTTTAGAATATGCTAAAATGTATTATTGGAAGAAGACATTGCACATATTATTTTAAGTTTGAACACTGAAAGATGCCTGTGTCTTTTGATTCATATACGTACCATATGCAAATTGGCAACTGGACAATGGAAATGGACTATCTTTCTTATCACTAAAAGAAATGTTGTTGAACATTGAAAAGCTAAACAAAAATGCTTCGACTTAACACAATTGAAAGTAGAATTTACATTGCTAAGCAAGGCAGATGTTAGTGAGTTCACCTGGTTTTATGACCTTTTTTGTGACAGTTGTTAAGCGAATCACTTAAGTTGGTTGTTACCCTGTTGACTTTTTTTGTTGGAAACCAGTTGGAAAGATCACATATGACCTTGGTACACTGCAACTACCATCAATACATGCCAGTTGCCAAGTGCCCAAATTTTGATCATGGAATTGTGGAAATGCTGTACCACTTGACCTGTGCAAGACAGGTCAAAAGTCATATTTTTAATGCTGTTGTAACCAGTGGTGGGATTCAAAATTTTTTACTACTGGTTCTGTGGGTGTGGCTTGGTGGGCATGGCATTCCCTCGCCACCTGCTTTCCAGCTCTGTTCTCCTGTGTAGAGCAACAAAAGAATAGGTGGGAGCGGGGCCAGTCAAAGGTGGGATTTGCCTGTACTTCAAATTTCTCAAAATTTCCACGACCGGTTCCCCACAACTGGTCAGAACCTGCTGAATACCACTTCTGGTTGTAACCTTGGATGGTCACTAAACAAATCATTGTAGGTCAAGGACTATCATTATAAACATAATAAAAATCAAAGTGATAACAGAAGGGGAAACTGGGCTACTTTTCAAACACTGCTGATCCGTAAGAATAATCAAAAGTTCATTACAATGTCTTATTTCTAAATACAACAGCATAGGACAAAAAAAAAAGCCATTTTGGTATATTTAAGAATAGTTTTTTGATCTTCAAAAAAATCACCATTTAAAAGAAGTATTAATCTGCAATATTCTTTCAAAAAATGAAGGCAGATGGCTACTACTTTTAATGACAATTGGCTTGGAAGATTGAATAAGTGTTCTACTGAATACTTTACCTGGCAACATTTTTTTTTTTTTTTAGAAAGTATGCCTCTACATTCATATTCATACCCTTAACCTGGTTTAGGAATTAGTTCACTTTCTGGGTTTGTGCTGAACCACAGTGAAATGGATTATGTTCAAAAGTAGCCAACTAATCACAGAAAAATACTCAATATTTTGTGTGAACATAGGTCTTAGAGATGCTGTGTTAGAGACACTTTATATGCACCTGTACCTCTGAATCTGTAGAATATATACACGCCTCATATACAAGAGCCACAAGTTGATATAGTGTGTCTCCAAATCAGTGTCGCTCATCTATAATGTGTGGATGTGGATTGGGGATAGTTCTATGCGCATACAAAATGTCTTGTGTGAACTGTGTCCACCTTGTCTGTGAGAAGAATTCCTTCCCAAATCACCCATAAGTGTGATTGTGCAAGAATCTTTCTGCTTATTGAGTTTTGTTTGCAATCAATTGTATAACAAGATTTCCAGTTGTAGATAAAACACCATTCCTTCCAACAGATAAAAGCACAAAAACAAAAGTCACAAGAACACAGCAGGTGTTTAAAGAGTCACATTGTACACATACTTTCCTAGGACTTGATACCATGTGATGATCAGTCTTATCCATATAACATCCCAGTGCAACTATACTGGAAAGGTATCACTATCACACACCCAAAAGATTTTCATCATTTTTAGATAACCTTCTTTCTGAAACAAAGGCTTCACACAAAGCCTTTTGAAGACAGCAGGATCTTCTTCCAAGTATACATGAATTGTGGAATTACTCCAAGTTCCCATCCTGAGCAGATGTATCTTTCTCAGCCTGAGTGTCACCTTGAGCTTGTGCTTCATTCTCCTTCTCAGCTGCTATGTCTTGTTCCAACTGGTCTTCGCCTTTGTCATCCAAGGCTTTGGGATTTAAATCTTCATCTGCAGCAGTTCCCAACAAGGCTTCCTGGAGCATTAAACTAGGACTTACCTGACCTGACTGTTCATCCAACTCATTTATCACAACATTGAAGTCATCCTGATCTACTTTGTTTTCTAACATCTCTTGCGTTGACTTAGTTTCATATTCTTCTGCCATGTTTCCAACCTTTTCTCCAGTTGTTGTCTATGATTGAAAATTAGTTTCATCTACATGAATAAGTTATTAAAATCCCTCTTCTCAACCCAATCTTCAAGCCTAGCTTTTCAAGATTCTGCTACATTACCCTACTAGCAAACAAGATCACTCTAGAAATCCAAGTGGTTTTTTGATTCCTGCCTAAAAATCTTGAAGGGCTTTACAACAATCTAGAAAGCCTCCAAAACAATTGTCCAGCTCCACTTACACCCAGTATAATCAAGGCTGGATTGCTATGAGCCTCTTTCTCGTGCTTTTTTCCTACTTTGGAACAAAAGATATTTTCTGTAATGGCCCTCCTCTATGTTCTCAAAGATTGCTAGATATTCCATCATCCTAGTCTTAAACAAGACCAATTCCAATTCTTCAAAATAAGAACAAGAACTAAGCTTGCACAAAATCTAAGTTGCAGATTCTGTACAGATTTTTAGAACTGAATGAATTTATTCATCAAGGCAAGAAAGCAACAATGCTAGATGACCTACAAGTTCCCTCCCAACTCTATTAATCTGTATGTCTGTAAATCCTCCTGAATGAAATGCTCCATGTTTTACCTGGTGTCCTTAACCTCTCCCAGTTCTCTGAACTTGTGAAGAACTTCAAAACAAAGAGTGTAGGAGACTTCCAGTAGGCAAAAACTATTTTAATGTGAATTTAAAAGGCCTGATTTTGCTGTTAGTAATAGTATGTCAAGTGCATTTGTTAAAATAGGTACTCACTTCATCTGCCTTCTCATCAGTCACCTCTTCTCTCAAAGGTTGGTGTGATGCTCCACCTATTTCCATTAATTTTTCAGGAGTATCTTCTGTTTGCTCTTGGAAAAGATCCTTTATAGAATAAAACTGCATTCAATTTACTTGAGCCATCTAGCATCCATCCATCCATCCACCCACCCTCTAAGTAGACACTTTTTTAATATGTTTTTTTTTACAACTGCTCCCAACAATTTTTCTCATTACACCAATGAGCCAAATGGGGCCCATTGTATAGTGGTGTATTCTAGTGTAAAATTAAGAGAACCAGACCTTCTGCTGCTCTTCAAATTTTGGGGCCATCAGAAGTTCTTCTGCCTTCAGATTTTCTGTATTCTCCAACTCTGCAAGAAGTTCTTCATAATGAAATTCTTGGTGGTTCTTTTCTCTCTTTTTCTAAAAGAGGACAAGGGGTAGGAAAATTGGGAGGAAAAGACAATTTGATTTGATCATTGTTGAGACAAGCTTTCTTCAACTTTGTTTTTTTTTTTCAAGTGTATCACCTTTTCTTCTTTCTTTCTATTTTCATTATAGTTGTAAATCCAGGCGGCCAGGAAATGGATGGGGTCTATTGGTCGGCGATCCGCCACCTCTGCAAGTCCTTCAGCCAAGCACATTCCGAGGTTTTCCTTGAAATATATGGCATTCATTCCCATCGTTTGCCTTTCACTCTGCATCGATCCAAGAGGCTGGATAAACTATCAAGATCTCTGTTTATAGGAAAACAAAATAAAACAAACAAAATATACTGTTTTCAGGATAGCCCTTAGAATGAATCTAGGTCCTAATTACATGCCTTCACTTGTTCTTATGGAAAAGACATTATGCTGGACATCATTTTCAAAGAATAGCATTTCTTTTTGTACCTCCCATAAATAATCATCTAAACCAGGGGTGTCCCATGCGCCAGATGCATCACATGCAGGCCATGTCCACCCCAGTTCCATGAAACATCACATGATGGCAACATGACACCATGAGTTTGACACCCATGATCTAAAAAATAATAGACCTATACTCAAGTTAACAAGTAGAAGGATCAAAATTCACAAGAATAACTGAATAAAAGAGTTGGAAGGCACATGGGATGTCTTCTAGTCCAACCCCGATACAATTCTTAACAAATAGCTGTCCAATTTCTTTTTAAAACTCTTCAATGTTGGATAACCTACAAATTCTGAAGTCAAGAAATTGCATTGATTAATTGTGCTCACTGTCATGAAATTTTTCCTTATTTCCAGGCTGAATCTCTCCTGGATCAGTTTCCAACCATTGTTCCTTGTCTGGCCTTTGGGTGCTTTGGAAAATAGGTTGACCTCCCTCTTCTTTGGGGCAGCCCCTCAAATATTGGAAGACTGCTATCATGTCATCCAGAGTGATGGACAAAGAAATCTACGAATCTTGCAAAAAAGTGTAAAAAAAGAAAACAAGAGAATTTGACTGCAAATACAGTCCACGGTATTGTATTGATGGCTGCTTTGTTGCCGTTTTATTTCATCTGCTATCTATTCCATTTGTAATTTTTCGCTGCTGTGCCCAATGTCATTTTTTTAAAAATATGGGCAGCTGTCCCATAGAATCGTCAGGTTGGACACAAACTGAAGGGCTTTCATATCATCATTGTGATCAGTCATCATCTCTTGTTGGAAAAGAACTATGAAAAAGCACTCTCTAATCTAGAAATACATTTGCAACCCCCTTAAAACTCAGCAAGGAAAAAAAAAAGACTTCCCAAAATGTTGCAAGGAGCAACTTCCCAGGGTCCCACGATAGAATTAATGACGAAAAATACTAGGTCAGCTTTTTGATCAGAAGAACCTAACACCCCAGTGAATATTCTCCTTTTCGGAACCTTTTCAGAACTCAGAATTCATTCGGAATGAACGAAGTTATTGGAGACCTTCAAATTAGCATCCTTTGCGCTCTCATTCCTCCAGGCGGAAAGAAACTCGTAGACTGCTCGCTTTCAGCAACGTCTGAAAAAGACCAGGCTGGGAAGGAAACCTGCCTCTCTTGCAACCGCTCGTTTATACCTTTTTAACCGTATTGCAATCTTCACAGCTGGAGGGTTTGGGTTTTGTTTTTTTTTGTTTTTGCTCCTTGCGCGCGATTTCGGTGTTCCTTCGTCGCCTGGCAACCGAACACCTTGTTGGGACCCGGACTCGTGACGTCATGGAGTCTTCAGATGCGTGAATCCGGGGTGGAGGGAGATTCTCATTGGCTGCTGAGTCCCATTGAGGAAAAGAAAGAGACAGAGAGTTTTGCTTACGAAACTTTAGAAAGAAAAACAAAAGTCGTGCCTTAAAAGCTCCGGCGTAAAAGCGCAGCAAACAATGGAGAAAAAAAAAAACTAAGTTCCAAACAAGTTGCTTAAATGCAGTTCGTTGTTTTCCCGGGTGTAATGTTTGTTTCCTGCTGAACATCGCATGCATTTTCTTTTAAACTCCACTTTTTTTTCCTGAGAACTTAGAGAAGACTACTTACTATGCGTGGAGGCGAAGTCGTTTTCCAAGGGAGTTCTCTTTCTGAAAGGCCCTTTGGAGATCTAGAGATGCTAGGAAAAATACCCATCTGGGCTGTTCCACTGGGGCCCAACCAAGCACCTCTAGGCCCAGCAGGACATGCCCCCCCCCCCCGCAGAGATCTCAGGGGAAGGGGTAGGGGGTGGTGTAGAAAGACAACACCATAATCTGAGATAGACAATGGAAGGCAGGTCTACCATTGTGCAACCTTCCTGGGCTTGCAAAAAAGACAGCAAAGGAAAGTCTGGTGCCCTATTTTAGAATTTAGAATTTTACCTTTATTGTCATTGCATTCCACAAATACAATGAAAATTGAAAGCCACTCCAGCACAGTGCCCCAAACAGTATATTCCATATTCCAAGACCACAATTGGAATATTGTATCCAGTTTTGGTTGGGATGATATTAAAAAAAAAAAAAAGTAGAAGGGCACGCTAGAAAAAGATGCTAGCTAAAGCACGTAGATGTATATCCTTTGGTAACCTCTAGTTTATAATAATATCAAAAGACACATCTTCTTTTGGTAAGAAAGCTTTATTAACAAACATGTATGAAGAAATAGGGTAAAGTAGAAGAATCCAGTCAAAAGAAACATGTCAAGAGGAACCAATGTCTTAGGGTGTTAACTTCCATAATCATAACTATCAAATTTTATTTTGCATAGCTTGGGGTCTTGGCTTCTATAGCTGCTGAGACCCTTTTGCTAGAATATTCAAATGAAAGAAGCTGAAAATACCATTCCTTGTGTCTTTATTGGTTTTAATGCCAGGCTAGGACCCATCTTGGGTACAAACAATAAGTTATTAAGAGTTAATGTTGACATCTTTATTTTGGATGAATTTCTTGCCTGGTCACGTTGGTAAAAACATGCACAGACAAAGAATATTGATTACATCATTGTCCATAAAAGAAGCCAGCAATTTTTCCTTCTCATCACAAGTAGCCTTTAAAAATGACCCTGTATTAATTTACGGAGGTAATCATTTATAATCAGTCATGTTTCAGCTGTGAGCATTCATAGCCTTTCCCTCGACCTGCACAAAGATCTGATTTGAGATTAATACAGCAAAAATGTAATATAAACATACATGGTACATATCACACACACACCCTTGCTGGCACAAGGCTGGTCAAAATCAGATAGAGTGAGTCTAGAGAGATTCAGCATTGCTCTGTTGCTAAGATACAAAAAGGAGCATCTTCATCCTTAGCTCTCCACACAAAGCTTCTCCCAAGGCATGGAAGAGAGTAGCAAGAAGAACATGTTCTGTGCTTTGTTTTTGAATGGATAAAGCTCCTTTTTCAAACTAATGTGGATCTGGTTTTGGAAGCTATGTAGCCCTTCCATGCTCTTAAGCAGAGCTCAAGTAGCAGTTAGCTTGTTTTCCATTTGAACAGGATTCCAGATTCTGTTGGGGTGCCCCAACTGTAGGCAGGTTCTCCAATACTGATTTCTGAAAGGGTAAAAGTTTTCTATCTTGGCTTCATTTCAAAGTTATCTTTTTATTTATAATAACAACAACAATTTCTTCTTCTTTGCCTCCTCCTCCTTCTCCTTCCCCCTCCCTCTCCTCTTCTTCTCCTCCTCCTTCTCATCCTTCCTCTTCCTCTCCTCCTCCTCCTCCTCCTCCTCCTCCTTTTCTGCTACTTCTTCTGCTTCCACTTCTCCTCCTCCTCTTCTTCCTCTTCTCCTCTTCCTCTTGTTCCTCTTCCTCCTCATCTTCTTTCTTCTTCATGGTGTTTTGATCAGAGGCTCAGCAAAACAACTTATAATAATTGGTAATGGAAACACCAAGACATGTACAGTGCACATTGATTTATTATTCAACTTGGGTGTTTGTTTGTTTTTTAAATAGATCTCTCTAACCTAGAGAAATTCGGGAACCAACCATGGAGAGCGCCTACCTGAGAAAAAGTCTGGGCACTTGTTTAGCCGGAGGCCTTGCTGAAATTGCGGAGCATCGGCCCTCAGATCCTATCCTGTACTTGGCCCACTGGATTTACAAGTACAAGAAGAACATGATTGAAGAACTGCAGGTGGGCTTTCGGCTCCTCATCTCCTACTTGGGGTTCTGCACCATTTTGAAGGTACCTTGGGATTTCTGCTATTTCACAGGGTGGGCAGTTTTTGAGAGCCGACTCTGTATTTCTTGTTCTTTCAAGTACTGAACTTAGTTTTTGTTCTTTAACATGGACAGTCAGATTTCCGTTAGCTGGAGTTCCTGCTTCACCAGGCCTGTGAGCTCCTGTGCTTGAGATCTTTCAAGGGGGAAAGTATTGTGATCACATTTCAGCTCTCCTCATCGAAAGAACTTCGTCCCCTGCCCTTCAATTTTTCCTTCCTCCTTTCATCTTTATTTCACCTTCCCTTCCTTTCTTTTCAGCTTTCCATTCTCTTCATCTTGTTCTTTCCTCCTTTCATTCCTCCTTTATTTCCTCTTCTCTTCATCTTTTCTTCCCTTCATCTTTCATTCCTCCTTTCATTCTTCCTTTATTTTCCCTTCCCTTCCCTCTTCTTTCTACTCTCTCCTTCCCTCCCTATCTTTCTTTCTTTCTTTCTTTCTTTCTTTCTTTCTTTCTTTCTTTCTTTCTTTCTTTCTTTCTTTCTTTCTTTCTTTCTTTCTTTCTTTCTTTCT
>BLBF01000016.1:10110157-10125754 GCA_015471245.1 Laticauda colubrina | reverse complement strand
TCTTTCTTTCTTTCTTTCTTTCTTTCTTTCTTTCTTTCTTTCTTTCTCTCTCCTTTCCTCCCTCCCTCCCTCCTTCCCAGACCATAAATACATTGAAGGTGAGATGAGGGGGCGCAACACAATTTTATTTCAGTCTCACATGCAGTGAAGAAAAGGGAATTTTGCTACTCAGGCTCCAGGCACAGGCAACATTAAATGATGTTCTTTGGTTCTTATTCTCTGTGTTTTGAGGGTGTCAGATATAGAAAAAAAAAAAAGTCCAAGGGGAACTGCCTTCAAACTCCTTTTGAAGGCCTGATGGGGCTCCCTCCTTTTGCCATATGTGTGACCAGTTTTTTGGAAACTAAAGTGGAAGGCTTGCCTGCTCCTCTCTTTTCATTGTTCTTCCCTCTCTTGGTATGCAGGACTGACCTTCCGTTCTCTCTACTTCCACCCACAAAACCTGATTTTTCTAAAAGGCCCTGCAGTTGTGGGAGCTGTCAAATGTTTGTTTTATTGCATACTTAGAGGAAATTGGACAGGGAAGAACTGGAGCGAGAGCGTGAGGAGGCTCAAAAGGAAGTGGAAATGCTAGAAAAAATGAAAGAAGAAGAACTTTTGATTCAGCAAAAGCTGGAAGTAGAGAGACAGGTAGGATGCCTTTCATATTTTTTTTTTAAAGTACATATTTGTGTTATAATTGCTGTTTAAGTCTTCCGATTGTATGTTTTGGACTGTGGGTAAATGCATGTTCCCTGGTTTAGAATATTTTGTTTTGCAGTGTTGACTTTGCAACATTCACCGAACCGTCTTAAAGGGAATCAATTCCATAGATTATCTCTCAAGGCAAATTAACCTCCCAATGCTGGTTTGTAGATGTAAAATGTAAATGTTGTTATTTATCCCAGGTATACCTGTATTAATTTTGCAGAGCAATTACAGTTACCTGATTTTGCTCTAAAATTATGCTGCCTATCAGACTCTACATCTTGTGGTTTAAAGTCACATACATTTCAGAGAACTAAGCATTGGAATCTACTGTATTATTATTTACTATTCATTTACCATTCATTTTATTCATTCGTTCACTGTGTACTCCCCTATATTGGGGTTTGATGAACTTGTTACATGTGAATCTACTGCCTAAGATTAGTAGATTAGAAAGGCAGAAAAGTAAAGAGGCAGCATGAAATTATTTCTGCTTTCAGTAGATGTTACCTGGGTATATGTAATTATGGAACCCAAACACAACCAACCATCTTGGGGGGGGGGGGGAGTCCAAAACCAGAGCTTGTGTTATGGCTCAGAGACTATGCTGAGCAGCTGGGAAAAAGGGAATGTGTTTATCTATAACCAGCCCAATGGAGCCAGGAAGAGCTGGGTAGATCTTAGCCTTTGGACCTCATCATAAGTGATACTGGACAGAACATTGATATGGCAGTATGATTGTCAAGAAAAAATGGGGAAAGCATAATTTTAAAATTTGGAGTGGCTAAAGATGACCAAAACCCACTTTGGAATAGAAATTGTTTCGACTTCTACCCTCAAAACAATGCTACAGGACTCTGCACATCAGAACAACAAGACAGAAGGACAGTTTTTTTTCCCCGAATGCCATCACTCTACCAAACAATTCCCACAACACTGTCAAATTATTTACTAAGACTGTATTACTGTTCTTCTTCTCATCCTTCCTATTACCTCTCTCTTCCCATTTATGACGATAACCATGTTGCTTGTATCTTTACAATTTATATTGTTTTATTGGTTTCCTAGTATGGTTTCATTGCTTATTATGACTATCACTAAGTGTTGTACCTTATAATTCTTGATGAATGTATTATTTTTCCTTTATGTACACTGAGAGCAAATGCATCAAAGACAAATTTCTTGTGAGTCCAATCACACTTGGCCTGTAAAAGAATTCTATTCTATCTAAATAAGGAGAAGGCCACATCATGAGGATGTTGCAAGCATCATAAACTCTTAGCAAAGCCTCCTCCATGCCATGACCAGAAAGATGAATACCACGTATCGCTTTCATTATGCTCAGAATTTAATTCTGGAGCTCCCTTCTCTCTTTTCATGTCTATGTCCTCCCTTCCCACCCACCACCCACCCAATGGTGGTATGCAACCGGTTCGGTCTGGTTCAACTGAACTGGTAGTGAAAAAAGCCTCCCACAATCTCTGAGAGGAGGGGGAAAAAAGCTTCCATATCAGCTGAGAGGAGAAAGAAGAAAACAGTTCCCCTGTGCTTTTCTCTTCTTCATCCTCTCAGCTGATTGGCACTGCAGGCCTCAGCTGGTGTGTGGAAAGCCATGCGCATGTTAGGGGTGTGTGTGTGAGTTAGGTGTCAATGCGCGCAGGAACACAAAATCGGCAGTGGAACAGGTAGGATCCCACTGCTGTTCCCCTCCCCTCGCCATGGGATGCAACTTCTGATGCAAACTCTTTTACCTGAACCAAGGGAGCCTGGAGGGAGTGACTCTTGGCTAACTCGCATGAAATGGTTGCAGGCCCAGATGGAACGAGAGCAGGAAGAGCGGGAGCGGATGGAGCGAGACCGTGCTGAGGATCTCCTGCAGGAGCAGAAGCGCCAGGCAGAGATGGAAGTAAGTGAAGCAACACCCACCCACCCCCATATATCAACCCCCAAGAAAGTCAGTCCCAGGAAGAACCAGGGTAGTTCACCAAAGGCATTAGGAGAGATAAAGGCCGACTCTTTCACCCGATTTCCTTTCCTGGATGAGGTGCGTATTTTATGACCTCCTCTCTCTCTCTCTCTCTCTCTCTCTCTCTCTCCATTTAAAGAGAAGGAGGATGGAAAAAGAGGTGACCTCTCAGCCCACTGCAACTGAGAAATTTTTTGTCTGTGTTAGTTGGATTGCATTCCCCATGATCCCTAATCTCTGGAGGTTATCAAATGGATTTTTGTTGTAGGCCAAGATTGCTGCTGAGAAGGAAGCAGTTTCAAAGACTTTGGCTGAGCTAAGTGACAAGTATGGAGCTCCTCATCTCAGTCGGGTTGAAGAGATAGACGAAATGGAGCAATCTGAAGTAAGTAAAATTACTTTGTCCATTGCCTGTCATATCATCTCCTTCCCTCCCTCTCTCCCTCCCTCCTTCTCTGTCCATCCCTTCCTCTCCTAGCTATCTATCCATTTATCTAGCTAGCTATCATCTGTCTATCTATTATCTATATATTATAATGTATAATAGGGGTCAACCTATTTTCCAAAGCACCTCAAGACAGGACAAGAAGCAACGGATGGAAACTAATCAAGGAGACAAGCAACTGGAACTAAGGAGGAATTTCCTGACAATTCACCAGTGGAACAACTGGCCTCTAGAAGTTGTGGGTGTTCCATCAATGGATTTTGATCACATGACTATAGGAGGAAGCTGCGGGGATGGTCATAAGTGTGAAAAATAGTCGTGTCCCTTTTTTCAGTGATGTTGTGACTTCATTTCACTAACTGTTCTAAGTCAAGCACTACCTGTGTTTCATTCAAACTTTAAGAACCAAAACATGAAGAAAGCTACTGGCAGCCATAATTTATCTCTGCAATTCTCTCTCATACTTCTCTAAGGCTGTACATTTTTTTCACTGTTGCATTCTCTTAGTGGTTGTTTCTTGGATGCCTTAATTTTTACTTTTAAAAAAATGCAAGCTGCATTTTTTTTCTTTTTATTGTGGCGGCATCAAAAGATGTTACAGAAATAAATAAATAATCAGGGTGGCTTTACAAATTCCAATAATCCTACAAAATTGCCTCAGTCTTTCTCTTTCCCCCTTTTTTCTATTTTTATTTTTAGCATGCCTTCACTACTGTTGTCGACTCGGAGGAAGAACAATAAACCTGCTCCTGTCTATTCCAGAACCATCATGATTTTCTGCAAATGTGGATGAAACCCATCCAAGAGAGTTAGAATAAGTTAATACAGTTAAGTGAATTGAAAAAGATTACAAAAAAAAATTAAATTGCAGCCTCACATGCTTCATGGTTTATTTTATTTGTTTTAATTGGGAGACATGACAAGGATGGTAAGATCATTATAAAATGTCAATCTCAAATCTAAGTGGAGTTTCTTAGAGTCACTTTCAACTCTAAGAGGTGAATTAATATGTTCATGTAATTGTGGTGTCTGTGGGCTTGGTTCTTTTATTGCAGACGTTTCATTACCCAACTAGTTAAGCGCTAGAAGGGAGGGTGTGTGCAGAGCGGAGGAGAAAATGAAAGGGGGAGAGGAGGAGGAGGAAGATGCCATGGGGTCCCTGGTGCTCTCTAAGCTTGATTATTTTCTTGCAGATGTTTCATGACCCAATAGATAACATCATTAGTGCTACAAGGGAGTGGGGTTTGTAAAGTGGGGGAGAGGAGGAGGAGGAGGTAGAGGAGAGGAGGAGGTGGTGGAGGAGGAGGAGGAAGAAGAAGAAGAAGAGGGCTGTGGGGTCCCCGGTGCTCTCTGAGCTTGATTGTTTTCTTGCAGGCATTTCATGACCCAACTAGGCAACATCATCAGTGTTAAACTTGAACTCCCAGACACAATTTATGAACAGTAGACCACAAGCTGTCCAAAGAACTGACTGTTCTGTCAAAATGGTCCTACTCTTGGAAAGTTTCTCACCCACCTCATTTATTCCAGATCCATTTTCCTGTAACATCAAATTTTCCACTATTAGGACTCCTTTATCCCTAAGCAGTGAAACAGAATGTTCAAAACAGGGAATGGCAAAATTAGAGCTGGCATACAGATATTGGAGGAAAAGTAATATTGATGAATTTGCTGCCACTGTTTTGGCATTTCCATGCACCCGGAGGGTGTGTTTTGGAGAAGGTTGCCCTGACATCATCCAGGTATAATTAGGAGGATGTTTTGGGCGCTGGTATCAAAATGCAAATATTCTATATATTTCAGTTCTCCTTCCTTCCCTCCGACTAATTCCAGCAGGTTCATGTAGCTGAATCTGAGACGTCCTGCACGCACGACCACTGTAAAGAATGCATGGATAGTTATATATCTCTCACAGCTGTTGCCATCCGACTAGATCTAAGCAGGGTGAAAACTGATAGGGAGCCCAGAATGAAGCTGAATTCAATGAAGGTGTTTAACCAGCCAGGCTGATACCGAGGATCAGAATCCATGCAGTGCTATAAATAAAGCGAAGGCAGGAGAGGCAGCTGCCTGGGGGTCTCCAAACACAGGGAGTTTCCCTTGCTACTCATGCCAGCCTCAAGTCTTGGACAATTCTGATCACATGCAATAAAGACCTATCTTAGTTATCGCTGATAATGATCACAGTGATCAGAGGTATCACACAGCTATCCTAAGCAGGAGCCAGCAACTGCCCAAAAAACCCAATGCCATCCTAGGCTGCATCAGCAGAGGGAGAGAATCAAGATCACGTGAAGGGTTAATACCACTTTATAAGGCCTTGGGAATAAGGCCACGCTTGGAATACAGTGTCCAGTTTTGGTTGCCACGATACCAAAAAGATGTTCAGACTATAGAAAGAGTGCAGAGAAGAGCAATGGCGGGTTCCCAAACTTTTTCCTACTGGTTCAGAGAGCGCGCAAAGCTCAAAGGCCACCCTCTCTATCAATGCTGGTGAGCTGTGTTATGATATGTACAGAATAACCCTTGAGGAACATGGAAACGTTTATGAGAGTAGTTATGAATTATTATCCAGCTACACACAGCTATACTGAACTGAGTTAAAGTTTACTTTAAGAACTAGCACAGTCCAATAAATGGTCCAGGTCATATACATTTTATAGTCCAAAGAATATCCAATTACAAAGTCTTCTTACCAGTTGCCTTTGTAATTTACAGTAAACAAAGATATCAAAGTATAAGCACAGCAGAGAACCTTACATAGCAACAGTATGTCAGAGATAGAGCATTTCAGAGAGAGCAAACCATGATCTTGAGCTCCCTCTTATGGCAATCTGCAAAACAATCAACCATTTGGAACACACAAATCAATACAGTGCAAATCAATACAGTGATTTTGTCTTAAAGCTACAAACATACATTGCTGGTTTATATATTGCCAACCCAACTAATTGGTGAATAGATTCCTAACAAGCTGGGCTGTTTTTTAGCTCAGCTGAGACAGGGCAATCCTCTCTGCCTCACAAACCAGCTGAGCTAAAAAAAAACAAGAGAATATAGGAGAGATAAGGGTGGGGCAGGGGTGGGGCCAGCCAGAGGTGGTTATTTGCCAGTTCTCTGAACTACTCAAAATTTTCACTAACGGCACACCAGAACTGGTCCAAACCGGCCAAATTCCACCTCTGGAGAAGAGCTGCAAAGATGATTAGGGGGCTGGAGGTGAAAATATATGAAGAACAGTCACAGCAATGGAGCCTATCTTGTCTAATGACAAGAGAAAGGCTAAGGGTGACATGACAGCAGTGTTCCAATATTTGAAGGGCTGCCTCAAAAAGGATGGAGTCAAGCTACTCTCCAAAGCACCTAAAGGCAGGACAAGAAACAATGGATGGAGACTAACCAAGGAGACAAACAACCTAGAACTAAGGAGAAATGTCCTGACAGTGAGAACAATTAATCAATGGAACAGCTTGCCCTCAGAAGTTGTGGATGCTCAACCACTGGAGGATTTGAAGAAAAAATTAGACACCATTTATCCAGGATGGAATAGGGTCTTCTGCTTGAGCAGGAGCAGGGAGAAGAAGACTTCAAGGTCCCTTGTCATCTATGGAGATTCTCAGTCCTCCAGGTCATGGTTGTCTCAAAGGTGCTTTTTCAAGAGGCAACTGGACTTCCTGGTCTTTCTTTGAAGATGTTTCGCTTCTAAGCCAAGAAGCTTCTTAGCTCTCTTCAGAGGAATTTCTTGGATGAGAAGGGAAATGTCTTCAAAGAAAAACCAGAAAGTCCAGTTGCCTCTTGAAAAAAAGCACCGACAAGGTGCCTTCCTTTTGTTATTCTGTGACTCTCTTCCAGCCGGGCTGCAATGCCGTGGTATCACCACTAGACAGCAGCAAAGTGCTTCAGCAATCTCGAGTGCTTTGATGCCATCTAGTGGACACCTGAAATTTTGCAATCCAGAAATAGTATGGAAAAGAAGAGGAGGTCACTCCAATCTTAAAGGGAGTGACAGAGAAGGAAAGGGGAGAGAGTCTTGTGAAAGATCAGACCTGCTGCTGGAGGAGAAGAGGACTCCACTATCTGACTTAAGTTTTTACAGCCCCTTCTCAATTGTTACAGCCCAGAGAGAACTCCATGCTTGAACAGTTTCATCAATGGGTGTGGGTGGGAGTGGGTGGGCAGGGGACAGGATGAAAACTTTGACTTGGGACCAACCCAAAGATCTCCAATTATGCCCCTGAGTCCACATCTAAAAGTAAAAGATTTATTCTTCAGAATTGTTTTTTAAAAAGCAGAAAACCATCTACACCACAGATTTTCCAGATCATCAGCTGGTCACTTTTTTTTTTTTTAAATGGCCTTAAGAAATAGCTTACCAAGGCATGATAAGATCAGCCTGACTGACGCCAAAGGGAATTGAGGGAGTCCTCAAAATCCATGGAGATTCTCAGTTATCCAGATCATGGTGCTTTCCCTCCCTGCCCCCAAAAAGGCAACTGGACCTTATTTTTGTCCTTGAAGATGTTTTGATTTTCAACCAAGAAGCTGCTTCAGCTTTGAAGTCAGAACTGAAGAAGCTTCTTGGATGAGAAGCGAAATGACTTCAAGCAAAGTCCAGTTGCCTTTGGGGGGGGGGGAAGGCACCTTTGGGGCAGGTAGTTCTCAACTTACAGCAGTACGCATCGTGACCGTTGGAAGTTACAACGACAGCAGTGATGGGATGCTACCAGTTCACACTGGTTCTAGTTATCTGGTTGTGCCGCTCAGCAATTGGCCCCGCCCATCTGCCCCACCCTTTCCTGTCCTATATTTCCTTTGTTTGCAGCTCAGCTGAAAGGCGCAGCAGAGTGGATTGCTACACCTCAGCTGTTTTACTCTCCAGCACTGATGGTAAGTTCAGTTTCCATGCTTCCAGTTTTCAAACGCTCCATGTGCCCCCAGAACCAGTAGTAAAATATTTTGAATTCCACCCCTGAACAGCACTGAAAAAAAAGGGACTTAAGACCTGTTTTTCATACAACTGTTTCAGCATCCCTGGGTGGGCATGGTCAAAATTCAGTGCTGGGCCCAGGGGTTCATATTATGATGGTTGCAGTGTCCCGTGGTTTCATGATCCCCTTTTATGACCTCCCAGACAAGCCAAATCCACAGGGATGCTAGATTCACTGAACAACCATCTTCCTAACTTAACAATCATGGCGAGAAAGGACATAAAAGGGGGGGGGGGAGAACCCCACTCAAGTTTCACTGAGCAAACAAAAACTTTGGGCTCAACTGTGTCATAACTTGAAGATTACCTGTTATGACCTGCTCCTTTGATCTGAGGGTTTGGGCTGGATCAAACTGGATCTGGTTCTTTGTCTGAGTTTGGAAAGCTGTTCTTTACTTACAGATTGCTATGAAGGGCTCTCCTATTGGCTGAGAGCCATTCAGGTGGGTGGGAGTCTCCATACGAGGGGACAGGGGCCAACCAATGGCAGAGATGATCAGTGAGCATTGCCAATTGTCCCCACTGATTCCAGGTTCGTTTGGGGTCAGAAGAGGACAACGCTGTTTGTATCCTTAAAGGGAGAGGAAACCTTTAACAAACAATGTTCTTTGGCACACACAGGGCCCTTCTGGGCCCTTCTGGGATGCCCATGCCATTTTCCAGCTTGAAAGTGTTAAGCATTTTAACTTTCCCCCATTTTCCCACTGGGGACGATTGGGTGGGTGCAAACACCCCACAAAGTGGCGAAAAGAAGCAGAAACCATGCTCTGAGGAAGCCTGCATGTGTCTCTGCAGCCAAAAAACAGAATAACAGAATTGGAAGGGACCTCAGAGGTCTTCTAGTCCAACTCCCTGCTCAGGCAGGAAAGCCTAGACCATTCCAGACAAACGGTTCTCCAATCTCTTCTTAAAAACCTCCACTGTTGGCCAGGCAAAGAATAATGGATGGAAACTGAACAAGGAGAGATTTAACCCAGAAATAAGGAGAAATTTTCTGACAGGGAGAACCACCAACCCATGAAACTGAAGTTGTCTTCAGAAGTTGTGGGAACTTCATCCCTGGAGGCTTTCAAGAAGAGACTGAACTGCCCTCTGTCAGAAATGGTGTAGGGTCTCCTGCTTCAACTAGATGACCTCCAAGGTCCCTTCCAAGTCTGTTAATCTATTAAAGTATGTGTTAAAGCCCTGTCTCTCTTCCTTTCACGAACAAACCAGGATTGTTTCTCCAAAACTAATAATGAGAAGAAAGAACCCAGCAGCCATTCCTGACTTCATAAGCAATTGTGAATAATGCTGGCATTGGCCAGACTAGGAAGCTAAAATTATGAACTCTGATGCTGTTTTTTTATTTGGTCTGGGGAGATCCTCAGTCCTCCAGGTCAGGGGTCCCCAATCACCGGTCCCTGGACTGGTACCGGTCCGTGGATCATTTTGTACCGGGCCACAAAGCTTGGGCGCCGCCATCTTGTTTCAATGGTGCTTCCGGGTTTTCGGTTGGAAAGCAGCTTTTGGGTGCTGAAGGAATCCTCGTGCTTTAGTTTCATCGAAGGGGGGCGGCGGCTTTGAACGAAGAGCTGTCCCGATGGTGGTGGAGTCTCGCGTTACTCAGGTACCGGTCCGTGGAAGAATGAATAATCGTGAAACTGGTCCCTGGTACAAAAAAGGCTGGGGACCACTGCTCCAGGTCATAGTTGTCTCAAAGATGTCCCCCCCCCAAGAGGCAATAGGACTTCCTTGATTTTCCCCTTCGTCTCTCGTGTCGCTACACTTTTCCCAGCTGTGTAGCGTGGTAGAAGGATTCGCAGGTAAACAGATACCTGACAGGGGCCGCGACGTGAACGCTCCTTCTATGGCCCCCGATTTTCCCCTTGAAGTCATTTCCCTTCTCATCCAAGCAGCTTCTTCAGTTTTTCTTGGATGAGAAGACAAATATTTTCAAGAAAAAACCAAAGAAGCCCAGTTGATTCTTGAAAAAAAAAAAAATCACCATTGGCACAACCTGTATGACTGAAAGTCTCAGACACAGAGAAGTTCCTTCCTAAGTAAAATGCCACAATAGCTCAGCATCTCCTTGGACCATAAATGTCCAACTGGAATGCAGCAGGTTTGACTGATGGAGGAAGAAGCAGCTGGGGTGAAAAGTGAAACGAGTCCAGCAGCAAAGCACGGAAATAAATCTGATGTCAAACAATTCTTGGACTCGAAACCTCGCCTCCCAGGAATGTTTGGTGAGAAGCTGTCCAACCATTTCTTTCCATTCCTTCCCACCTCCCCAGCAGGGTTTCTTCCCCAAGTAATTGGCTGGATCGGGACACACCTCTTTGGTTCATGATTATCTCACTTCCACTGTTTTTGCCACCACCAAGAGCAAAAAGAGAGAGAGAGAGAAAGAGCTGAGCCAAAGAGGAAGGAAGGCAGTGGGGTGGATTTATTTATTCAGTTGAGAACTGCAAACTGCCCATGATTTGTGAGGGGTGACTGTTTTTTGGAGAGGGGTCATTGGCTAAGCACGTGGCAATGCTTGGGACATCTGCAACCCATTTGATTAGGGATATTGGATCTACACCGAGGACATTCCTGGGTTGCTTAGATCAGCAGGAGAGCCGATCTGGAAAAAAAAATGACTGCTTGCCAAAGCTTGGCTACTTCATGCATGAGAGAAACCCTTCTCCAGTGTGACCCCCTCTTAAGAAGGGGCTTTGGGTTTCCATTCACCCAGGATTGGAGAAAATTGCAAGGATGCATCTCTACCACCAATCTTTTTAACTTGTAAATCTCAGACAGTCCTCAACTTACAACAGGTGGTTTGGCTGTGCTTTATATATTGGATTGTAATGTTGTTGACTTGATTGCTAATATAGGAAGAAAGGCAATCCATGGATTAACATGATAAAGCCAATAACGTTTGGATTTTCCTTAGGTCCAAATCACTGGAGGCCATACAAATTATTCTGGCCCGAATTCCACCCCCCCTCCAAAAAAAGAATCTTTTAATGTAGGAACAAAAAGAAGGAAAGCTTCAACCAAATGCAAGCCTTTTAATTTTTTTAAGAGAAAGTCACAAAGAAAAGTAAACTAGATCTTAAAAAGGAAGAAACGTAGATTAAATTAATACCACCAACTATAAGTTCTTTCCTACAGTTCAGTTTGAGATCTATGTTCACTCCTTGCAGATGTTTGAAGGTTCCCCCAATGCATTTTGGAGGCATGGAGAATTAATCCAGGACAGTCTTGCAAGCAGCTGTGTGGCCCTGGCCCATGCTTCTGAGAGAAGCCCTTCATTCTGTGCTGAGGTTTATTCTACAGAATGTCTTTCCAATGCTTTGCAGAGTTGTATTAATTTGTCTAGCTCCAACCACATTTGTTGGAGCAATTGTCTGGCAGTTGTTGAGACTTTCCTGTTTATTTGTTTACCCCAGCCATTGAGAAGGTTTCACAGGCTGTTTCTGGAAAGAAAACAATCTTGCTTTGAAATTGGAACAGAGTTGCAAAACCACCCAAAGCTAATGGTGATCCACAGAACATAAAATATTATAGTTGGAAGGGACCTCAGAGGTCTTCTAGTCTAACCCCCTGCTCAGGCAGGAGACCCTAGACCATTTCAGACAAATGGATGTCCAGTCTCTGTGGACAGTGATGAAGCACCCATAACTTCTGAAGGCAAGACTTTCCACTGGTTAATTGTTCTGTCAGGAAATTTCTGCTTAGTTCCAGGTTGCTTCTCTCCTTTATTAGTTTCTACCCATTGCTTCTTGTCCTGCCTTCAGGTGCTTTGGAGAACAATTTGACCCCCTCTTCTTTATGGCAGCCCCTCAAATATTGGAAGACTACTTTCATGTCCCCTATCATCCTTCTTTTCTCAAGAGTGGCCATACCCAAATCCTGCAACCATTTTTCATATATTTTAGCCTCCAGGCCTTTAATCATCTTAGTTGTTCTTCTCTGCATTTTTTCCAAAGTCTCAACATCTTTTTTTCTATTCTTGTGACCAGAACTGATGCAGTATTCAAGGTGTGGCCTTACTAAGGCTTTACAAAACGGTACCAGTTCTTCGTGTGATCTTGATTCTACGCCCCTGTTCACACAACCCAGGATTGTATTAGGTTTTTTTGGCTGCTGCCCCACACAGCTGGCTCATCCTTAAGTGGTTGTCCACTAGGACAATTTCCCCCAATCTTTTGGGCACCAGGGACCGGTTTCATGGAGAGAAGTTTTTCCATGGACCAGAGGAGGTGAAAGACATATTGTGAGGCTTTCAACATGAATTAAATAACATGCTGAATGAACATGAAACTATTTCAGGTTTTTCCAGCTTTGCTTCTCTTTGGAAAGGGAGGCACATTCCAGACCCATCTTGCCCCATCTCCTGTGAGGCCAAGATATTAGACTGATTTCATCCTTTTCTTTATGATGATAAGTATCTGGGAAAAGTTATAAGGGCCTCGATTGGCCAGAGAAAATGTTACAAGGTAGGGTTGAATTTCTGCGGAATGCAGTCAAACCTTTAAGGCAGGAGCTTGTCATTTTTCTCTAAACCTTGGGTCACTTTGGAGTAGAAGCTGTAACCAGAGCATACATTTAATTAGACACCCCTGTATTTGTCTTTCCAAAGTGCAAATAGGCACCTTAGCACCTAGAAATGTTAGTATTCCCATTCGATTGAATTTCATTTACTGCCCCAAAGCCATCCCAAAGTTTTCAAATGTATTGGCATTATTTAAAAACCATTCTTCCTTCCCATAATCTCTTAGGTGAGCTTTCAGTGATGGTAAAAAAAGTCAGAATAAAAGTTATATGTCAATAGAAGAGAATATTTGTAGCTCAGGGTTGAACTATGGCATCCTTGGTGCTCTCTGAGTTTGGTGGTTTCCTTGCAGATGTTTCATTATTTAACTAGGGAACATCATCAAGAAGAGATGGTGCTAGAAGGGAAGTGGGGTTTGTGGATTGGAGGAAGGAGAACAGCAGGGCATGGAGGAGGAGAAGGGGAAAGAAGGAGGAGGAGAATCAGAATAGAGCTGGAAGGGACCTTGGAGGTCTTCTAGTCCAGCCCCCTGCTCAAGCAGGAGATCCTATACCATTCCAGACAGGTGGCTGTCCAAGTCTCTTCTTAAAAACCTCCAGTGATGGAAGAGGAAGAGGTGAACTGTGGAGTCCTTAGTGCTCTCTGAGCTTGGTTGTTTGCTTGCAGACATTTCATGGCCCAACTAGGTAACATCATCAATGCTAGAAGGGTTTTGTATAAATCGTTAATAACACCATTTGGCTCATCTGAATTCTCTTTATTTATTTTTATTTATTTATTTATTTGTCAAGCGATTATAAGACAATAGGTATAAGAATAAATACAGTTATGAATACATGAAATGGATACATATAAGAAAAATAAAAAGAAACAACAGAACAGGGACGATAGGCACGTTGGCGCGCTTATGCATGCATTTTGCCTGCATTTCCCAATATTTATGAATGCATTCGTTGATAGCTTGGTTGGTTCCCCTTCCTTTGCGTTTGTCAAAAAGGAGTTTTCCATTGGGAGGAAAACTAATCCAGACACGATTCGAATCGCGTTCTTCTACTGCATCTACTCAACCCTTGGGAGTTAAGACCAGCGGTGCTCACGTCCTAACCTTTCTCAAAGTGTGTGTGTGTGAGAGAAAGAGAGAGTATTTACACGACTCTCTAACTTCAGGGCCATCCCATCCTGTGTCCCTTAAAACCCGGACATCCTACACACCCAGATCCTTTGAACTTTGCGCTGCCCCCCTCGGGGCCGTCCGTAACTTTGCAGCTCACTGCCCCCTCCTTCCCAATTGCATCAGCCGGGCGCCTTAGGCGAAAAAGAACCGAGCCACCCGCTCCATTTAATCCGGCTCCTTACACAAAACCTGGCGGACCTGAGGGTGGCGAGAGAGAGCAGGACTCCTTCCTTGCTTTCCGTCCTCCTCCAAGGAGGGGAGGGGTATGTGTATGTGTGTGTGTGAGAGAGAGAGAGAGAGAGAGAGGAGGACCGGCGGGGTGGACGGGTCCTTTTCGGAACCGCGGCAAGAGCTCGGGTGCATCCTTGCTCCTTTGCCAGGAAATTTTGGGCGGAAATTTTGGTGCCAGGAGTGCGCTCGGCTGCTGCTTGCTTTCTCTCTCTCTCCCTCTCTTCTCCCCCCACGCGTGGCCAGTTTCCCCTCCACCTTGCCAGGGAATGGGCTCTTCCGTGCTCCTCACATGATGAGCGAGGCATTTTCGCTTTTCCATATATAGAGGTCAGGCGGCGTGACAGCTCCCCCGAGGGCGAGCAAGGGAAGGTGGCGAACGACGCGCTTTTACGCAGCCAGCTGGGAATTTGGAACGGCTCCGCGCGCCTGGCCGAGGGACAGTGCCGCTCGCCCCGCTCTGCCTTTAGAAAGGGGGAGATCGACGACCTCGCCGAGATCTTCTTCCCTCCGGGAACCAGCCGCCTTCTCCCCCTGCCTCCTGCCCCAAAGAAATTCGTCCGAAAAGCCACCATGAATGGGACTTTAGATTGCCTGCAGGACCACACGCTGAATGAAGAGCAAGGGGCGTTCATGTTCACGTCGGAATCCGTCGGAGAAGGGCATCCAGGTAAGGCTTGGACACGGGAGTCCGGAGGATGTCAGAAAGCGAGGCTGGTCGTGCGACTTCTCGTTCCCGCAAGCAGGAAAGTTGAAACCTTTCAGAAGGTTTTAAACAACAACGGCGTGTTTTTGTTTTTGTTGTCCCCCCCCCCCCCCCAAGAGATGGGACAACCATTTGTCTGAAATGTTATAGGGTTTCCTGCTGGAGCAGGGGGTCCGACTGGAAGACCTCCAAGGCCCCTTCCAACCCTGTTATTATCCTCTCCCATCAGCCACAGGAATTATTTCTTGCCTTTAGTGTTTGGCAGACGGGCCTTGGAAGCCCTGGTGGAAGCATGGTAGGGCGCCTTCAGACCTGGAGAAGGTGGACATGAGCCAAGAACAAACTACACCTTCCACTAGGCAGGTTTATCTGGGAGAGCAAGGCCTGTAGAAAACAGTGGGGCTAAGTTCAGCATAGAGAATTCAGTACTCGGTCTCCAGTCCTGTGCATTCATTCGTTTGGTTGATTTCCATGGTGCTTATTCTCAGACAGATCATGTGAAGAACATTGTGCCCAAGTCAACACCTAAATAAGGATTGGCTCTGTTTATGGTATATCCTAGAGCCCAGTTAAGGGGAAGGGGCAAAAAAACCCCAACAACCATGAAAGAACTCTATTTTTTTTTCACATTAGATTACAGAGTAAAAGAGTTGGAAGGGGCCTTGTAGGTCATCTAGTCCGACCCCTCCTTCCTAAGCAGGAGACCCTACACCCTTTCTGTCAGATGATGTTTGGGAGGGGGGTCCTGGAAGAGAACAAGCTGTACTTTCTGCTTCTTTACCATATCTGATCCTTTTTAGTAAAGGATCCCTTGAGGATTTCCACCTTGCTAAAAGAAAGAAAGAAAGAAAGAAAGAAAGAAAGAAAGAAAGAAAGAAA
>BLBF01000016.1:10061608-10093135 GCA_015471245.1 Laticauda colubrina | reverse complement strand
GATAGATAGATAGATAGATAGATAGATAGATAGATAGATAGATAGATAGATAGACAGACAGACAGACAGACAGACAGACAGACAGACAGACAGAAGCTAGCTAGCTAGATGAGAGATAGATGATAAGTAGATTTGGAACAATAATAGATATTATAGATAGTAGTAAAGATGAGAAATGAGAGAGAGAGAGGGAGAGAGATAAATAGTAGAGATATAGATAGATAGATGATAGACAGAGACAGACAGATAGTGGATAGATAGATAAATAAATAGATAGATATAGATAAATAGATAGATGATAAATAGACAGAAAGTCAGATAGAGAGAGAATGCAAGCTTTTCTTTTCCTGAACAAGCAACTACCTTTAAATTTATTTAAATTTAAATTGATAAAGTACAGTCCTTACTTGATTATGATAGCAGGAACATAAATTAGTGTATTCTTGAATAAAGCCAGGAAGTTTAATCCTTATTTGTCAAACTGGAGGTAAAGAGTGGTCAAAGATCCTCCTGAATAGTGTCCTCTCCCAAATGGCTTTTTTTTTTTTTAATTTGAGGCAAAAACATCACATAGATTAAAAAAAAAACCAAAGTAACCTGTATGTGGAACTTCCAAACATATTTCCCTTGATTTTCAGTTGTCACAGGAGACAGACATTTGTCAGGATTATGAAGGTGTTCTTTGGTTGGAACGGTTGGGTTAAGTCCATTGTTCTGACAGTTCTCAGCAGGAGAGAGAGAGAAAGAGAGAGGGAGGGAGAGAGGGAGGAAGAGAGATAGAGGAAGAGAGGAAGAAAGCAAGAGAGAGAGGAAGAAAGAGAGAGAGATAGGAAGAGAGGGGGGTGTATGAAGAAAAAAAGAGAGAGAGAGACAGAGAGAGTCAGAGAGAAGGAATCAATAGATGTCATAAAAAGATCAGTTGTCATATGTAGGAAGACTTCCAGAATGAGTTTCATTACACATGTTTGGCTGTAGCATTTGGTCAGCCTACTGAAGCCAGGGAAATTTCCATTTGAGTCAGTTCTGGAGAAGTGTAAGTTTTCCAAATGTTGAATTTTGGAAGAGATAATATTATAGATGATCTTTGAAGTGCAGCTGAATTACATTCAAACGCAGACTTAGGGATATACCTTTGAAACCAAATAAGGTGTTTTAGCAAATGTGGCTTCCAGGCAACTCTTGAAAAAAATAATGGATGTTAGTTTGCCTTGCAAAATGCTTAGCAGAATGGGGTTGATCATCAATTATTTTTCAGAAAAGACATTTTGTTTGTGTCAGATCTCATTTGGAATAAATAAGGAGAAAAACAGCACATGGATTTTCCCTGTAAACTGAATATTATGAGACAAAGCAGATGGCTAAGCTTAGCATAAAAATCCAAAGAGACCCAGAAAGAGGTGGAAAATGATATTATTTTGTCTGCATCTGATGTCGCTTGAATGACACTTCAGCAGGCCTGCTGAATCTGAACAAACATTTCCTGTGGGGCACCAACCCTGTCTTTGCTCTAAAGAGTTTAAAAAAAGAAGAAAAAAACAGAATAAGAGGTAATATCTACCAATTTGATGTCCTAGACTAGACCAGAGGTCTCCAAACTTGGCAACTTTAAGACTTGTGGACTTCAACTCACGGAATTCTCCAGCCAGCTGGCTGAACAATTCGGGGAGCTGAAGTCCACAAGTCATAATGCGGCCAGGTTTGAGGACCCCTGTCCTAGATGGAGAGAAAAATAAAAACAAAGTAATATACTGAAAATACCCCTATGTTTTTTTAAAGAGGGGGATGGTAATATGTTTGTGATTTGTGTAAATTTGGGAGCGAAATCTTGGGTCATAGAAATAAAATATTACTAGTTGCTAAGAGATATTTAAAGGCACCCTTGATGGGAAAATTGGCAGTTACATCTATCCCAAATTCTGTAGTGTGTTATTTTATTTCTTTTTGTATGAACATATTCACATTTTTTTAAACAAGGCTTAGATACGTACATCAGGATCCAATCAGTTCCCTTGCTGAAATGTTTGTCTAGGATTAGAGAGGCTCACCATCATGTGAGTGAGGATCTTGGAGTCTTAGTAGACAGCCAATTAAATATGAGCCAACAAGATGTAGTGGCAACCAAAAAAGCCAATGCAATCCTAAGTTACATTAACAGAGGGATACAATCAAGATCAAGAGAGGTACTAACACCACTCCATAAAGCCTTAGTAAAACCACACCTGGAGTACTGCATCCAGTTTTGATCACCACACTATAAAAAGGATGTTGAGACTCTAGAAAAAGTACAGAGAAGAACAACCAGGATGATGAGGGGACTGGAGGCTAAAACCTATGATGAACAGTTGCAAGGACTGGGAGACATGATAGCAGTCTTCCAATATTTGAGGGAGTCAAGCTATTCTCCAAAGCACCTGAAGGCCAGACAAGGAATAATGGATGGAAACTGAACAAGGAGAGTTTCTATCTAGAAATAAGGAGAAATTTCCTGACAGTGAGAGCAATCATGGAACAGAACAGAAGTTGCCTTCAGAAGTCATGGGAGCTTCTTCGCTGGAAGCTTTTGGGTGGTGGGGGGGTTGGATTAGATGACCTACAAGTTCCCTTCCAACTCTGTTAATCTGTTAGATGTCCTCTCTTATCATTGGAAATTCTCTGATTACTTTGGACATGCCAGCCTCACATAGTTGTTTTGGGAACCAAATGGAGGTTTTCAAAAATGCTACCTGGAGAAAATGCAAGACAGAGTTCTGAGCCCATAAATGAATCAAGAAATAAGTGATTGGCTTTCACTGGTCACCTACTGTAACTGGGACCCTCCAGATGGCATGAAACTGTCATTCTCAGCCACTTGAAGCCCTAAATGCCTACGCTGATAGAACTTGGAAGTTCTACCAACTTTTAGAGGTTTCCGTTTCTTCACCCTGTGCTTGGATTATGAAAAGCATTGTTCACCCTCTTCTGTTTCCTCTCCTGGATGATGAATTTGCAATTCCAATCAGAAGGGTAAAAAAGTAAGAGGACTGCAAACACAAAAGAGCAACCCAATGAGGTATATCTTACCAAGCAAAACAAACAGGTGGGAAATGGGTCTGTGTAACCAGCTGTGTTTACAATAAAAGTACTTTTGTGTGCCAGTTGATGTTTCGTGTTTGAGCTTTTCATCACCTGTTTTCCCTTTCTTCTTTATTTATTTATGGGTTGTTGGTTTTTTTTGCAGATGGTTGTAGAAGAAAAAGGGAAAATCCAGATTTTGTGTTTAGGTACTACAGAAGATTGACAGCTGTTAGAAATGGATGATGGGAATGAGGTTCAATCTAAACTCCATTTGTTTGTGATCCCATCTATATCTTCTAATCAGCCTTCTTTCTTCTATAGGGTTGCCATGGATTTAGGAAGTACTTAAATTTTTTTTCCCTCCAATTAATGGAAATCCCTGGTTATATTTTTTGTTGGGAAATTTAAATAATCAAGGAAGTAAAGAAGACAGTGATCAAAGATTGTAGAGAAATGAAAATGACTCACAAGAGTAAAGTCATCGGAGACACAGAAATTTAATAAATAAAAATAAATATTCAATAAGGGCTCTTGTGCAAGGTTGATTTTTTAAATTACACCTCTTAAGTGTAAAAAGGTGTAGATCAAACTGGCAGGTCGATTTGATCCAGTGCTTCAGATTGATTAGGTAATTTGGATGGTTGTCAGTTCAGCCACAGACAATTTTTTTTTCTCATCCCAAAGTGAACTGGAAGACTGAATCGAAGATGAAGTGAATTGAAATGAATCTAAATATTTTGTTTTCACCGACTCTTCCCTACCAGCCAAACTGACTGGCTTTAGTGATCCATTTAAAGTGCACAAAACTCTTCGAATCTTTCAGCTGCTCTGTACAAAGTACAAAGTACTTTGATGCCAGTGGATGTGGCGGGGGGAGCAGAGACCCAGGCAAGGAGGTGGGTCTCTCGCTTCAGGGGCAACCTGCTGAGTTTCTGGCAAAGAGACATTGCTCCTTGCAAGATGAACAGCTGAACTCCTCTCTCATCCCCTTAAACCCCAGGTCGCTCCAGGGATAGCATCTAAATTAAACATTTTGCAATGCTGCATAAGAATGCCTGCACTATTCTGGGACAGAGAAATACACATTTCCCCTGTTTCAGTGAAAGAGTGGCTAAGTAATGGCAGGATAACTTTGCTGGTCTGGCCCTTTAAAGTCTGACACACTTTAAAAAGAAAGCATAATTAGGGCAATCAGATATCAGGGGAAAAATATTTCTCTTCTTTTTTTTGGGGGGGGGGGATTATTTTTTCAATTGAATAGTTCTGAATAATTCCAAATCTATAGTTCATTTGTGTAGATAATTGAGTATCAGTACATTCTTGTCCTTCCTTTTTGATTCTATGGACAAGGCCCTGAAGTTTTCTTGGCAAGGTTTTTCAGAAGTGGTTAGCCACTGCCTCCTTTTTAGGGCTGAGAGAGAATGACTGGCCCAAGGTCACCCAGCTGGATTTGTGCTCAAGGTCGATAATTTAATGTCTCCCCGTTTCTAGACTGATGCCAAACTGTCTCCCAGTTTAGCTATGATACCAAACTGGTTTTTTAACAGTACATTTTAGCTATCGGGGAGAAATATTCAAGAGGAGTTGAAATATTCATTCAAACAAATCACCTCTAGTTTCTTTTCAGATCAGGTAAGTAACCTTTAATAAATAAAATAAACCTTTGACATTCCCCTTCTTTTAATAGCTGTAGCTTAATACAGAAATTTGAGGGTGGGAAGGGATTTTCCAAAAATCTGACCTACTAAATAATTCTCTCCAGCAACCTTAGGAAAGACAGAGATATTTTCATTTTTTAACATTATACAGATTAACAGAGTTGGATGGGTACTTGTAGGTCATCTAGTCTAACCCCCTCAAGCAGAAGACCTTACACCATTTCTGACAGATGGCAGTCCAATCTCTTCTTGAAAGCCTCCAGTGATGAAGCTCCCACAACTTCTGAAGGTAACTTCTATTCCATTGATTGCTTGTTCTCACTATCAGAAAATTTCTCCTTATTTCTAAGCTGAATCTTTCCATGATTGGTTTCCATCCATTATTCCTTGTCTGGCTTTCAGGTGCCTTGGAAAATAGCTTGTCCCCTTCTTCCTCTCTGGGGCAGCCTTTCAAATATTGGAAGGCTGCTGTCCTATCTCCCCTGGTCCTTCTCTTCCCTAGACTATCCATGCCCAGTTCCTGCAACAGTTTATTGTATGTTTCATCCTCCACCCCTCATCCTACTGGTTGCTCTGCTCTGCACTCTTTCTAGAGTCTCGACATCTTTTTAAAGTGTGACCATTTTGAGGATGGACCATGTATTTCTTCCAAATGGAGCATTTGGAAAAGAAGATGCTTAGTTCCCATATCCATACTTCAAAAGTTGATCTAACCCGCAGGTAAGAATAGATGAAGCAACTGCTTACCTTCTCTTCACCTGTTTCACCTTTTAGATAGAAGAAAGGTGTCTATAACTACTCCAAAGGTGTTTTTTTCTGTTTCCATTCAGGCTGCTAAGCAGGACAAAACTTTCCCCAGCTCTGAAGGTCGTTATGCTCCATCTGGGTAATAAAGCCATACAAATCCAAGCAAGTCTTGAGACCGATCAGCCGGGAAATAGCTGTCATAACCATACTAAACAGGTAACTCCAGTGCTTATACTGTGCCACCTCCCACCTAGTTCTTAAAGTGACACAGTCCCTTTTCCCCCCTCCCCAGACTTCATCATGAATATTTCAAGCTGCTTCCACCCCAGTTCCTCCTCAGATGTTCAACAGGGTCGGTCGGTCCTAACGACAATACCCCGGATAAGTGGTTGCTCCAACACACCCAGAGTCTGACAAGAAAGACAAATGAAGCATTTGTTAACCCTAAAGCTTATTGGTCATGCAAATGGTTTGGATATTGTAAAAATAATTGCTGTGGTGATTAATATCAGCCTGTGGCCTTCTGTTATTATCCATTAACATAGTCCCTGCTTACAGCCCTTTGGAGTTTTCCCAGGACTGGCACAGCTAAACATTTCTAATAAACACCCTATTTTCCAAGGAAATAACTTTATTTAATAAGGTGAACAACAGTCCTCCTTTAGGGAAGACAGTCCTTTTGTAAGTTCTGTCCTCCCTCAAAAAGTGTCCTCCTACATGTTCTCCTTTTTGATATTTGAAGACTAATCTGTAAATCTCTGAATTTGATCGATGATGATCCAATCCGCTGTGTGTGATGTGTCATATTTGTATTTGACATGACGATTCGTCAAGGCTTTGTACAGTGTGGTGAGATGCGATTATGAGATGCATGCGCTCCATGCAGGAGAATTTTGTTTTGAAGGAGCGTGCTGTGCACAAGTCTCTTTGGTTTTTTCCCCTCAATTTATTTGTGTCCTCCTTTTCATTGTAAAAAAGTTGGTCACCTTGTATTTAAGCACCTTAAGATAGCAAAAGTCTTGCCTTCCTTGTGCTTTTTCAGATGTTTGCGAAAGCAGGGAGTTTGCATCAGTTCTTGGCTTTGATAATGTTATCTTTTTAAAAAAATCAGAGTGAGGAATAGTTCTCAGACTGACCCTATTGCCACTGATACTTTGTGTTTCAGGGTTTCATCCTGCCTCCCAAGCTCTTAAGCATCTACATGAAAGCAATGGGTGGGGGGACATCATCTGGAGTGAGATGTTAAGAGGTGTGCAGTTGATACCTAGCAATTGGTATCTTTTATATACCTGGGAAAGCCAATCAAAATGGAAAAAAAAAGAGAAGGTTAGAATATTTTGGACATTTGATGTAACACCCGGAAAAATATTTCATGTTCACTTAATCTTCCAGGGAAAGATTGAAGACAAACGAGATCCAGAAAGAAGAAGAAGGACATAGTGGCTTCAAAATCGAAGTAGTCAGAGTGAAAAATATTTGTAAGTGACTTATTTTCAGTGCCGTTGTAACTTTGATTGGTCACTAAATGAACTTTTGTAAATCAAGGGCTGCCTGTATAACCCCACCTCTCTATCCTAGCTGGATATTATCTCCCCTGTTGGAGGATGACAGTATGTCTAATTTCTTTTTTAATTTATTTTCACGGTCTTTATGACACTTAGCCCACGTCCTAGAAGTAGCTTTTCGGTTTCTGAACATGCAAATCCTTGCCTTTTGAGTACAGGAGATGGAATGAAAGCAAAAGAAATGCCAAGGAATTTTATTGATTATTTTTTTGGGGGGGGGACAGAAGAATCACACCAAGTTATATTTTAAGGAACATTCAATGGTTGCCTTGGGCTTAAAATTCACAGATCTGAAGACGGTAATTGTTGCACTTTTTATCATTCCAAGTGCCATCGTTGTACATTTCCACACATTTTTCTTGACCTGAAGGTTCATTCTTGTACCAGTTGGTAAAATTCAAAGGATCCCCATTCCGGAAATGGAATTCCCCTGGCTCATCGCTCTCCATAATACCCAGATAGGCGTAACTGTTATAATATTGCACAATCTTCTGAATAGCTTTGTTCTCATTCAGGTTCCTTGGTTCAGCAATGGAGCCATGGGCTTCTTGGCAAGTCACTTCTGTTTGCCCAAACACAGTTGTCTTCCCAGTAGTGGCGAACAGCTTATCTCCAACAATCGCTATCTTTCCTTCCAAGGTCAAAGCTGTCAAGAAATTTGGAAGTCTTGCTTAGATCACCCAGATGGCCTCAACCCTGCCAGCCTTTTTGTAAAAATAAAAATAAAAATCGAAGACCCACGGAATCCTTGATGCTTCCTGAGTTTGGTGGTAGACTTGCAGAATTTTCATTCTCCAACTATCACAAGCATCTACGAGCCAATGGCCAAGCTCAGAGAGCATCAAAGATCCCACAGTTTCACCCTGAACTGCATAGATTCCATTTCCATATACAGTAACCCTCAAAGAACAACGGACCATTTTGTGAGCATTCGGAATTATGACTGATCTTCAAAGAGCTATTTATGGCCCCCTTTCAAAATTATGATGACTGAAGCTCCCCAGGATGACCCACCACAGAGTTGGTGCAGAGTCCTCCTGCTCTCTCTCTCTCCCCCCACCCCACCCCACTGAAGGCCTGCTGTGCTTGAGCCTCCTCCCCATACTCACGGTCTCCTGGCGATTGGCCCAAAGTCAATCAGTTGGCTTTCCTGACTAAGGTGGGACTAGAACTCACAATCTCCTGGTGGTTGGCCCAAAGTCACCCAGTCAGCTTTCATGGCTAAGGCAGAACTAGAATTCACATTCTCCTGTTTTGTAGCCTGGTGCTTACAGCACACTGGCTGGCAAGTGGCTGGCTATGCAAATGGAATGAATGAGTGAGTGAAGGAATGAATGCATGGATGTATTTTAATCCAAACTTTTAACTTTTTAATCTGAAAAAGAGAAAGGGAAGCCATTAAAAAAGAATACCTTTTTCTATTCTGGCCAGTCTGCATTGAAGTTTTTTGATGTCCTTTTGTAGCTTAGGATCTTGGCTGGCAGGCACACCTGCAAATGAAAAATAATAGAAATTCCTTGTCAGACAGTCTGACTGAAGTTATTATTACCATGACGTGACTATCTGATCCTGTGAAATTATTTGGGACGTCTCTTTTCTTTAACGATGCATCAGAACACAAATCAGCAATAATCTGACAGATTAAAAAAATCCCAGAATGATTATTTGAGTGATTTGTAAGCCTGGAATATTTCTTCAGTCTTTCAATTGAAGCAAATGGATTTTGTTTTGTGTAGTAAGCACAGTTTCATGTCTTTCTTTCTCTGAATACTTCCATGAAGCCAATGTTACACTGATTATTCAACTTTTGAAATGAAAGACTCTGGTCATCCATAAAAGATATTAATTAGAGGCTCTTGCAAACCCTCTCACCAAGTTCTTTCATATGGGTAAGCCAAGGTTAGCAACGAGTGGCTATTTGTGTGTCTTCAAATTATTGTTGACACCTCCGTCCATAATAAATACATATTTCATGGCAAGATTTTGGAAAGGTCTTTGCCTCATTCCTAAAGCTCAGTGAAAGGGACTAGCTAGCCAAGATCACTCAGCTGGGTTTGGGCCTAAAGCAGGACTAGAATTCACAGTCACCTGGTTTTTAGCCTGATGCACCAAACTGCTCTTTGCAACAGTATAAGGGAAAAAACATTTTGGGAAAAAACACTTACCTCCTCTCAGGCTCTAGATATTGTTCGTGCCAAATATATGTAGAATAGAGGAATAGAATATGCAGAGGTAAATAGATTATCAATGGAATTAAAAGACAGAGAAGAAACAGAGTACTATGACATTTGGAATATATGGTACAGTTGGTTGGAAGGTAGATGCAAAGCTGATAGATGAAGGACATGTAGGAGCTATAGTAAGTTGAGACAAATACTGTTTATAAGCTTTTAAATAGTTGGTTTATGTTGAATGCAGAAACAAATATGTAATATATAGTAGCAATCTAAATAATTAGAAAATATGTGAGTGACCACCGATTCTGAAACGATGTAAAGAGTGGAAATGTGTTTTTATGATGAAAATATGATTGATAAAATTTATTTTTAAAACTTCAAAAAAAGAATAGAGGAAGAATGGGTTACACTGAAACACTGATATAACCTGAAAGATGGCAATATGTTTTGTTTTCAGTTACATCCGCCCTGTGAGAATGTAAGAAATTTCTCAGAGTTATATAAATGCTCGATTTCCTGGGACAATAGAACCTCAAAGGAAGGATTCTCAATTAAAGAACATTTTTAGAAGTTACTAATCTCGCCAAAGATTTGTTGTTTTGATTCAGGAAAAAATATATATTGTTTTCTTCAGCTCTTACTTCAAAGGAGTTGGGAAGCAGGTGTATTTTAGTTTGAAAGTAAATAGTTCCCTCTAGCGGCTAACTTTACATAGGAAGGCTAGTGAATTTGGGATGTTGCAAACACTTTATGCAAGATTAACCAATTGAGTAAGAATCTTATTTAGCAGCATTTCTGCAGGGGACAATAAATCAAATAATTCATATTCTGCAGCTGAAATCCAAGTCATAATTTTGCATTTCACAGCACGCCGGCAGTTTGGAAGTTATGGCCTCCCTCAGTCTGAGATCTGGCAAAGATTTGCATTGCAGATGGACAAAATTTCAGAGCTAGAAATGGTTGCAGTATGATAGATTCTAGCAATTTTTCTCTTTTGGGAATTCTCTGGGCTACATACCCAGTGAGCATACATTACACTTGTATAGCAAGTGTTCATGTAATTCAGTGGGTGGCGGAGAAGTCTGTAGTTTAGATGTTTCTACATTATGTAGATGTGTCTGCCGGGAGAAAAGAGGAGACAGTAAATGCAAGAAGTAAGAAAACTAAAACGAACAATTCAATTAAAGGCAAAATTAAGATTTAAACCCGATACATTCATGGTTTAAATTAACTGACAAATAGGACTCTGCTTGTTAAAAGAACTAAGTTTGCTTAGACTAACAAATCAAACTTTGAACAGAAATAGAATAACAGAGTTGGAAGGGACCTCTTCTAATTCAACCCCCTGCTTAGGCATGGACCTCATGGTGCATCCAAAGAATTATTGTCCATTAAGGTTAAAACTGGGTGATCCAGAGATGACTTCAATGCCATCATCATCATCATCAGAGTTGGAAGGGACCTTGGAGGTCTTCTAGTCCAAACCCCTGCTTAGGCAGGAAACCCTATAGCATTTCAAACAAATGGCTGTCCAACCTCTTTTTAAAAACCTCCAGTGATGGAGCACCACAACTTCTGGAGGCAAGCAGTTCCACTGATTAATTGTTCTCACGCTCATGCAATTTCTCCTTAGTTCTAAGTTGCTTCTCTCCTTGATTGGTTTCCATTCTTTGCTTCTTGTCCTGCCTTCAGGAGCTCTGGAGAATAGCTTGACTCTCTCTTCTTTGGGGCAACTGCTGAGATATTGGAAGACTAATATCATGTCACCCCAGTCTTTCTTTTCATCAAACTAAACGTACCCAATACAGTTTGAACAACTTCAATTGCCAATGGCTTTCTGAAGTAAATCTTTTAGACTGGAATTAAAGAACTTTTTTTGGGGGGGGGAAGGGAGAAAGAAAATCAAGCTGATACAATTCTTCATGGAATGGATTTTGCCTTACCAACCTCATTCCACTTGCTAAACATTTCAGATGTCTACCCCTGGCTTGTATTTACACCAGCCTCGGAATTTTCCATCCTTCTTTCTAAAAAGTGATGTCTCTTTGCAATTATGAAACTTGAAGCCAAAAGCTTCCCAGGTTGGGAAGGTGACAATAGGATTGTGGAGTAGAACCAATGACTATATTTTGATTGCAAAAGGCAAACATCTAAATGAAGTCAAGGGCTCTCATCAGCTAATTTCCCTCTCCAACAACTCTCACAATTGACCCTCTGCTTCAAGGTGAATCATTTCATCCCTATTTATTCTGTAAAAGGATTCCTGTTGATTCTCACCCCTCCCACTTCCAAGAGGTTGAAGGCCTGATGGCCAAATTCACAGGCCACATCCAGCTGCTTAGGCAACACAACAACACACAAGGAAAGCTCAATCTCCTTTCCATTTAAGAAAATACCTAGAAGATGATGGAGTGAGTGGCACTAATTATCGTCTGGATGAAAACAGTTTACAAAAATAAGAGACTTCTAAACCCCTTCAGAGGGCATGGCCTCTATTAGGATGAAGCAGTCTTGCAAAAAATAGTTTTTGAAGGCATCAGGAAGTTGTTCAGAACATTTCATCAGGTAATATAGGAATCAAACAGATTTTCAAAAGGGAAGAGAAGGATTGGCATAGTTTTTGTTTGGGATTCTGGATTGGACAAAGCATATCTACTTAGATCCAGGAACCCTCCCCCCCCAAAAAAAAAGTTCACACAAAGGATGACACTCCATCACCTGGTGGCCCAGCAGGTCCTCTGACACCTGGGTTGCCCTTTGGTCCTTGAGGGCCAGGAGGTCCATGTTGTCCAGGAGGTCCTTGGGGACCTATTCAAAGGAAAACAGAGGTGTTATTATGCAAAATTCTTGGGTACTTATTTCAAATTTTGGATAGAGAGAGCACTGAATTTTTGGTTGATTGGTTCATTATGTAGTAGAAATATAAATATATCTTTAATGACCCAAACTCTCAAAAACTGGGGCACGTGATATCTATAAACCTTCTTTTCTTTATTGATGTAAAACATTTCCACAGCAGCATACTGGGAAGGTAATGGCAGATTGTGGAGCAAAACTAACAACCATCTAATAAAACCAACTAATAACAACTCCATGAAGCCAAGGTTTCTCCTAACTGATTTGCATCTGTACACTAACTCTCATAAGTTAGGCTGTAGTTCAAAGGGGTGAATCCTTTCAAAGCATTCATCTCATCCATCTTTATTTTGTGGAATGAGTTCCTGTTGATTTTCACCCCTCCTGCTTCCAAGTTTTGGGGCACTTGATTACCAAATTAACATGTCATGGATTTGGCCCACCCCACTGTCACTTACAGAAGGGACATTCTGTGGAACCCATTAGCCAAGGGATTTTGAGTGGCAGGATTGAGGAGAAGGACTGTCTCTGCCATGGTGCTCCCATCATGACCCTCAAGAGGAGATCTGACCCCACTCTTTGGACCTTCTGTAAAGACCTTAAAGCCAGGCACTTGCAATTGCCCCTGGAGACCGGGGGCAGAGAGGGCTATGTCATCCTGGAGAATGATTACTGGATTGGAAGATTGCAATAGCACTTAATTACAACCCTCGGAGAAGGCGGAGCTACGTCTCGGTGTTACAGCTGCGATCTCGGGGCTCTGAGATCTCAGCTGATATTTTTGCCTCTGGTCGGTTCTAACGGACCTAAACCGTCCCGTAGAGACGGGGATCGTGAAGGGCACAGTCCCAGGATCCCAGAGATATCGCAAAATCTCTGGTTTGATCCGGGAGAAGCCCTTTTGCTGGAAGCAGAAAGGCAGCCTCTAAAGCTGCTGAAGTCGGGACAACTCCAGAAAGAAAGGGATTTAAATGAGCGTGTATCGGTTGGGTGAGAAATTCTTTTGTATTATAAATTGATTAAGACTTGAAAGGACATCCTGAACAAAGAAGAAATCTGTGACTTTATTTTTCTTTTGATTGAACCTGGGTTGAGCGGCGTTTAAGTGATGTCAAATTGAGACTTGGATTATTATTTTTTTCTTATTTTCTTTGAGGACTTTAAGGTGACTTTGTAGGTAACCGGATTGAATTTTCTCTTATATATATTTTTATTTTTCACTTGATTTTTATTTTTTATCTTTTTAACTTTCTTTTTAGGATAGAGGCTCCCTTTGACTATCTTTTTCTTTTGTTTGAGTTCTTTATAAACATTTTTTCTTTTGGCTGGGGGGGGAAAGAGTATTTAGAGATGCTGTAACACTGCCAACTAGAGGCTTGAAAATATTTTATTTGAATTGGGGAGAAAAGCACTTCTTTTCAAGGACATTTTAATGTGATAAGATAGAGGGAGAATACAGTAAAATATTATTACAGGTGCTCTCTTGGACTCTTATCAATATCTCAACATTTGAGGTTTGGCTTTGAAGCTGCTGGAGAAGACAGTCATAATAAGAGCCTTGGATAAAGAAATAAAGTGCAGTGTACAGTGCATATATATATATATATACTTTTGAAACACCTACTTGCCAGCCTTTTTGGTTAATTTTAACTCTAGCATTTTTGCTTTTTATTTCAAAGGGAAAGCCTCAGAGTTTTTTCTTTTTTCTTCTCTTTCTTTGCTTCTTCCATCTATTTTAATTGGATTAGGGTCTAGAAGAACCTGAAGACCTTTCTTTTTCCTTTTTCCTTTTTTCTTTTTTGGCTTTGGGCTTTTTAATATTGGATTTTTTCTTTTTCTTTTTGATTTTTTGGACTATATTTGGTTACTATACCAGCTGGATTTAAAGTCAAAGAGAGCTTGAAGATTTGGAAATATTAAAATGAGCAGGAAGCCAAAATCATTCGGCGTTTTTGCTTCTACCTCTGCTTCCCCACCACTTGAAGGACAACTTTCAATTCAGACAATGTTGAAGCAAGATAAGGAACAAGAAAAAGTAAATTTACAGATGATTATGCAAGGAATTCAAGATATTAAGATAAAAATAGATACCATGGACAAAAAAATAGAGAAATCTGATGAAAATTTTAAACAAATGATGGGAAAATATGAGGAGAGATTCCAAAAAATTGAGGAAGAAGGAAAACAAAGAGAGGAGAAGATTGGAAATATTGACACTAGATTAACAGTGATAGAACAAGAAAAAAATGGGATGTTGAGGTGGGAGATGGAAAGATCAGAATTTTATCTTAGATTTCAAAATATAGAAGAGGAAAAAGGAGAAAACTTGGCTGTGATAATGATAGAAATATTGGCAGATCTTCTGGAAATTACTGAGGAAAAAATGATGGACGGAGTAGATGAGATATACCGAGTTTATACAAGATATGCGATGAGAAATAAACTACCAAAGGAAGTACATATTAGATTTACTAAAAAATCCATCAGAACACAAATATTACAAGTGGCAAGAGAAAAAGCATTGAAATATAAAAACAAAGAGATTGTAGTTTTAAAACAAATACCTAGAAGATTGAGAGAGATGAGAAGAGAATATCGATTTTTGACCAAAGTGCTACTGGAAAATGAAGTGAACTACAGATGGCTGATACCAGAAGGACTAATTTTTACGTGGCAAGAGCAGAGACATAGAATTGACTCGATTGAAAAAGCAGAACTTTTTTATGCAGAATTTTTTGGAAGAAAAAAAGAGGTGGCAGAGAAAGAGATCTCATTAATTGAGCTTCTGGAGGAACAACTGGAGATTGAAAAAGAGAAAGGAGTTGCAGGTGGACAGGTAGACAGTAAAGAACAACGTGAAGTGAGAGCTACGAGAGCTGTTAGACCTAAATATAAAGCATAATCATGGAAGAAAAAAAATTGATTACAATGAATATAAATGGACTTAACTCAGCTGTTAAAAGAAGGAAAACTTTTCACAAATTAGAGAAATTAAAATTTGATATAATTTGCTTACAAGAAGTTCATATTAAAAAGCAACATGAGCATTTGTTAGTACAGCCAAAATTAGGGAAAATATTTACTTCTTTGATTCAATGTAAGAAAAGAGGAGTGGTTCTCTACATTAAAGAAGATATTCTAGCAAAACTGATCTACACGGATGAAGATGGAAGAGTATTAATGGTGGAAATAATGGATAATAATAAAAAAATACTCTTGATTGCAATTTATGCTCCGAATGATAAACAAGAAGAGTTTTATAAAAAACTACATATGGAAATAATTAGACTGGACTATGTTAACATAATCATGATGGGAGATTTTAATGGAATTGTGGACAATAAATTGGACTATATAACAACAACAACAAAACAAAATAGAAAGATTCTCCCTAAATCTTTTTTTAAAATGACAGATGAATTAACCTTAAAAGATATTTGGAGAGAAAGAAATGTTAAAACTAAACAATATACTTTTTATTCTAATAGACATTTATCATGGTCCAGGTTAGATATGATTTGGATCTCAACAGAACTAATATCTACTATTCAAGAAACAAATATTGAAATAAGTACTTGGGAGATCATAGTCCAATGACAATTAAATGGAAGGGACAAAGAAAAAGATCGAGATGGACATTAAACAATACCATTTTAAAGGAGAAAGATTTTATACAATGGATGGAGAAGGAATTGGTCTTTTTTTTTAAAGAAAATAAAAAAGAAGATACCTCAATACAGAATGTTTGGGATACAATGAAGGCATATGTAAGAGGTTTGATAATAGACTATACAAGAAAAAAGAATATTAGAAAAAGACAAACCTCTAAGGCCTTGGAAGATGAATATATAAGGCTTGAAAAAGAATTACAGAAAATACCACAGAAAAAAGATATTAAATTGAAACTGGATGTAATTAAGCATAAAATGGAATTAATAGAGAAAGAAGAACTGGCACAGAAAATTAGAAATTCTAAACAGAATTATTTTGAAGACGCAAATAAACCAGGTAGATGGCTAGCATATAAACTGAGAAAGGAGAAGGAATCAAGAAAAATATTGAAACTAATAGATGATCAAGGTCAAGTTTGTTGTGGTAATAAGGAGAAAAAGGAAATTATTCGAGATTATTATGGACAACTATATAATCAAGAGAATATTGATGAGAAAAAAATTAAACAGTATTTACAGAATGTTAACTTACCGAAGATACCTAAAGAGACTGAAGAAATGTTAGAAAGCAATATAACAATGATGGAACTAAATGAAGCATTTAAAAGACAAAATAATGGGAAAGCACCAGGTCCAGATGGGCTTCCGGCAGAATTCTATAAAAAATTTCAAGAATCATTGAACACTCCATTGTTAGAAATTATGAATGAAGTTATGTTAAAAAAGATGATACCCAAAACATGGTCAGAGGCTTATATTACTCTTATTTTAAAGGAAGAGGCTGACCCATTGCAAATTAAGAACTATAGACCTATTTCCTTATTGAATGCAGATTATAAAATCTTTGCTTCAATTTTAGCAGAAAGACTGAAAAAATCTTTAAATAATTTTATCCATCCAGATCAAAATGGATTTCTACCAAAGAGACAAATTAGAGACAACATGAGAGTAATTTTGGATACCTTGGAATATTATGAGGCTCATCCTGAAAAACAAATGGCTTTGATATTCCTAGATGCTCAAAAAGCATTTGACAACGTGAACTGGAGATTTATGTTATTATTATTGGAACAGATGGGCTTTGCCAGAAAATTTATTCAAGCAATAGAAGCCATATATAATAAACAGACAGCAAAGGTAATGATGGAGGGAGAATTTACAGATCTTATTAATATAAGAAGAGGTACAAGACAAGGATGTCCCCTATCTCCTTTGTTATTCGTATTAACTTTGGAAGTGTTGAATAGAAATATTAGAGATGACAAAAATATAAAAGGAATGAAAATTAAAAAGGAAGAATTTAAACTACAAGCTTTTGCTGACGATTTAGCTTTTATTCTGGAAGACCCGTTAGAAACCGCTCCAAAGTTATTGGAAAAGGTAGAGACATATGGTGAGATGGCTGGCTTGAAAATAAATAAAGATAAAACAAAGATTTTGACAAAAAATATGTTGTTGAGACAAAGAGAAGAACTGACAGATCTTTTGAAAATTCAAATTACAAACAAGGTTAAGTATCTGGGGATATATTTGACAGCAAGATGTAGCACATTAAAAGAGAATAATTATATTAAACTTAAACAACAGATAATTACAGATTTGAAGAAATGGGAAAATTTACAATTGTCATTAATAGGGAGAATTTCAACAATTAAGATGAATATTTTACCTAGAATTTTATTTCTCTTTCAAACAATACCAATTAGACTTGGAAAAGACTATTTTGAAGATTTAAATAAAACTATGTTGAAGTTTATATGGCAAGGTAAAAAAGCGAGAATAAAGTTAAAACTTTTGCAAGATGCTAGAAATAGAGGAGGTTTTGGCCTGCCTAATTGGGAACTGTATTATCAAGCTGCAAGTTTGATGTGGGTCAAAGAATGGATAACATTAAGAAAACATAGATTGTTGACATTAGAAGGACATGATTTACTGTTGGGCTGGCATGCTTTTTTATGGTACAAGGGAACTAAAACACAGGGGTATTTCAGAAGACATTATATACGGGAGTCTTTGTGGTTAAATTGGGAGAAGATAAAAAAACAATGTTATTTGAAAATTCCAATTTGGTTATCGACTATTGAAGCATTTTCCTATCCTATGATCTATAAAAAGGAACAAACAGTTAGATATGGGGAACTGTTGGATGAAAAGGGTGGACTTAAAACGATCCAAAATTTAGAGGAACAAGGTATAAGGATGAATTGGTTTTCATATGCGCAAATACACTCAAGATATCTTGAAGATTTTAAAACGGAAGGATTCTATGATAAACAGACTGATTTAGATAAGATATTGATGGGTACTGATGAGAAAGTGATTAAAAAAATTATATGGTTATTTATTGGGAATTAAGCTAGAGGAAGAACAAGTTAAAGAAACTATGATTGCATGGGGGAAGAATTTTGGATATGGAATTGATTTAGAACAATGGCAAAAATTGTGGTCTCAAAATTATAAAATGACAATGTCAATAGCATATAAAGAAAACTTGTATAAGATGTTTTACAGGTGGCACTTCCCCCCGACAAGAATAGCAAGAATGTTCTAGAACAAATCTGAAAAATGTTGGAAATGTCATCAGATACCTGGCTCATACTATCATATGTGGTGGACTTGTGAGAATGCCAGAAAATATTGGACTAAAATTCACATGTGGTTGGAAAAAATGACAAAGAAACACATAGACTTGAAACCAGAGATCTTTTTATTGGGAATCTTACCTGATATATATAATAAAGACTTGAAATATTTGATTGTAAATGTATTAACGGCGGCTAGGATTGTATTTGCTAAAAACTGGAAGAATGAGAAAATACCATTGCAGGAAGAAATTATTAAGAAAATATTGGAATGTGCTGAGATGAGTAGATTGACATTTGAAATTAGAGAACAAGAAGATAAACAATTTTATGCAATTTGGGTTTTTTTTTATCAATGGTTAGATGATAAAATACAATAATAGAGCATTAATATTATATATATGAAGAGTTTTTTAGGATTGATTTGTTATGATTATACGACAAATTATAGAATAAACTGTTTGAAGTATTGTTATCTCGCAAAGCATGAATGATTAAAAGTATAGTCAGAAAAAGATTTTTTTATTTTTATTTTTTTTTAGTAATATTAGAATATGGATTGACAATATGAGTGGTTATGCAATATAATTGTAATTGACACTATAAAATGAATGCACAAAACTGATGAACCAACCGATACACCGGAAGTATATATGAGAGTAGATGTTTTTAATGTTTTGTATGTTTGTTTGTTTGTAGAAAATTAATAAAAACTTTAAAAAAAAAATTAATTACAACCCTCTCTAAGTGGTGTAGAGTCAGCCTCTTGCCTTCAATAATCTGGGTCTTTATTTTACCCACCTTGGAAGGACAGAAGGCTGAGTCAACCTTGAGCCCAGTGAGATCTGAACTGCTGAATTGTAGGCAGCTGGCAGTCAGCAGAAATAGCCTGTAGTACAACACTCTGACCACTGCACCACCACAGCTCCTCCTTTAAGGCATCCCACCTCTATTGTGGACCTGCCCCTCTATCTTAGCTATTTCCTTGTTAATTTTTATGTATTTATTCTCTTACTATTTTAATATTTTACAAAAAACCACTTGATCAGATTGAAAGCCACCCAATCAGCGAGATGAGCAGCAAATGAATTGAATACATTGATAAACAAATGCCCAGTTGCCTCGGCAACACAACAAAACACAAAGACAGCTTGGTCTCCTTTTAATTGAAAAAAATACCTAGAAGATGATTGCTTTAATGTAGGAAGGCACTAATTAATGTCTGGAAGAAACCCTCTTACAAAAATAGGGGCACTTCTAAACCCTTTCAGAGCACATATCCTCTATAAAGATGAAGCAGTCTTGCAAAATAGTGTTTTGCCAGTTGTTGAGTGCATCAAGTGATACACCACGATGTTTCATCGGGCAATATAGGAATCAAAGGGATTTCAAAAAAGGGGAAGAGGAAGACTCTCGTGTTTTGTCTGGAATCTTGAATTGGGCAAAGCTAGAGGTTGGGACAAGCGTATCTACTCAGGTTTGGGACCCCAAGGAAAGCCAATGGAAAGGAAGATACTTGATCACCTGATGGACCAGCAAGTCCTTGGATGCCAGGATCGCCCTTTGGTCCCTGAGGGCCAGGAAGTCCAGTTTCCCCACGAGGTCCTTGGGGATCTGTTCAAAGGAAAACATACTCTTTAACATCCTTGGGCACCAATTTCAAATTTCAGATATAAAAGAGCATTGGAGTTTTTGTGAATCGGTTCATTGTTCTGCTGTAGAAATATGAATATATCCTGAACTTCAATAACCCAAACTCTCAAATTGGGATATACAATATCTATGATGTTCTGTTCCTTTCCTTTCCTTTTTCCTTTCCTTTCCTTTCCTTTCCCTTCCATTCTTTTTTTCCTTTCCTTTCTCCTTTCCTTTCCTTTTTCCTTTCCTTTTCCTTTTCCTTTTCATTCCTCTCCTCTCCTTTCTTTTCCCTTCCTTTCCTTTTCCCCATTTTAAAGCTCCACTCTATGATTATAGATTCCCCCTGGAGAATTCACCAGTAAAATGTTGACTCAAGAAACCACACAGAATGTTCTTCTGTTCATTAGCAACAAAATAATCTCTGTTTATTTACAATTGCATTTTTTTGATCACTTAATCATTGCCATCAACATTTTTGTTATTTCCAAGCTTACCTGGACAATTTATCTGTGCATGAGCTTCTATCAGCAAAGCAGCTGTAAAAGCAAGGATCTGAACCAGCTGGGAGGACAGCATCCTTTCCCAACAAACTAAAGGAAGAAAAAAAATATTTTCAGCGGATGGCCTTACATCCAAATAATTTTTTATTTCCAAAATACCTTATGACGAATTGAAAAAAAAAAAGGTTGAAGAGACTTAAGCATACATATAATGAGCAGGTTATTTAAATTAGGGAATGGCATGGTGATCAATAATGTTGGTGTGGTGAGTGGTGAAAAGTAAAACATAGGCTAAGGAGTAAGTTAAAAAAAACATCAGCCAGAGTTGCAGCATTTCACCTTCCGTGTATCAAACAAGGTTTCCTTCATAATTCGTACCTCATTTTTTTCACTTTTATGATGAAAACAGCTACTTGTACTTCTGGGAACAATTTGGTGCTGGAAAGAGTATTTATGGAAAGCATAAGTGCATATTAACAATCTTGAGTTTGGCTGATGAAGATCCATAACATTGCATTATGGAGCATCTCCATGTCTCAAAAAGTTATATGGGAAGATCAGATCTTTTTCAGGTTAAATTCAACTCCTGGTGACTTCAAAAACACATTCACATAGCAAAATGATGGAAGTGGATTCTCTTTGCCTTTTTAACTTTTCTGTGCCTAACCAAGTAGTAGCCACATCTGGTCCAGTTTAGGGTATCAAAATTAGTTTCCCAGCTGATTTTCATATTTTAAGTTCCACCAGTTCAAATTTTTATCATAACACAATAGGAACACGTCAAAGCTTGTCCATTATGCTGATTCAAGCAATATGTGAACATATTCTTCTTCTTTAAAAAATGTTTCTTAAAATTGTGAATACAAAATAAAAACTAATAAAAACTAATCAAAACTATTGCTGATTATCAGAAAGACCATAGTAATGGGGGGATGAAAAAAAAAGGGAAAAGAGAGCTCTCTAAGATATGTAAGGAAATGATGAAGGAGTTGAAGCCCATGTCACACTGAACCAACGGATGCAAAGAGGATGTAAAATGGACAAAAAACCTTGCCATCCGTTGGTTAACGCGATGTATCCGTTCTGTACTCACTGCCTCCATTTGGCTTCCTCTCTATCCACCCAGCATCCGTTTATGGACGTTTCATCCACTCCAAAAGTTTTGGGCTGCCTAAAACTTTTGTGCAGAAAATGTATCCAGTTCATCCGTTCTCAATCTGCTACACATCCGTTACGCATCCGTTACGCATCCGCTATATCCGCTAGGCATCCGTTCCGCATCCGCGCAACGGCATCCGCCCGGACGCTGGGAGGAAGCGGAACGGACGCGGAACGAATGCAGAACGGATGCAGAATGGATGCCTAGCAGAAACAAAGCGTTTAAAGTGGAAAAAACATTCGCAGAGGGGACCTATCTCGGATATTAAGGATGTCTAGAGGATGCCTAGCGGAAAACCTATACTGCCTATAAAAAGGGAGAGCAACTCGCCTGCATTGCACTTTCAGAACAGCAGCCCAGCGGTGCAGACCTCTGCAGCCTTCATCTGCCTCTTCCTCTTCCACAGCATCCAGTCATGTCCACCGTGGATTGTAACAAAGTCCTTTCGGCAGCCACCATCATTCTGCAACAGTGCGAAGCCATCTGCAGGCTCTGTGAACACTACTGCGAGAAGAAAAGGAGCCACCCAAAAAGAGTCTGGGTCCGAAGATGGTTCACCAGGAGAGCGGAGGACGGACTGTACAACAAGCTCCTGGTGGAGCTCAGGAGCGAAGACCCTCGGGCATTCCAGAACTTCATGAGGATGCCTCCAGCCATGTTTGACGAAGTTGTGCAGCGCCTGACACCCAGGTTGACCAAGGCAAACACCAGCTTCCAGCCCAGCCTGGAACCTGGGCTCAAGGTGGCACTCACTCTGCGCCACCTGGCCTCAGGGACCTCCTACAGGAGCATGCAGAACGGCTGGAGGGTGCCATCCAACACCATCAGCATTGTGGTCAGAGAAGTGGTGCAGGCCATCATCGAAGAATACAAAGAGGAGCTCCTCCAGTACCCCTCCACTGAAGAAGGATGGAAGAAAGTTGCAGAGCAGTGGTATCAGAAGTGGAGCTTCCCCCACACCGTTGGAGCCATAGATGGCAAGCACGTGGCCTGCAAATCTCCAGCCAAGTTGGGGTCCACTTATTTCAACTCCAAGGGCTTCTTCAGCATCATCCTCTTTGCCATGGTCGATGCTGACTACAAGTTCATGTACATCGATGCTTCAGGCAGTGGCTCATGTTCAGATGCCCAGGTATACAACGCCAGTGACCTCAAGGAGGGGCTGGAAGGCAACCTCATCATGGGCTTTCTAGATCCAGAACCCCTGCCCAACGACACGGAAGATGTTCCCTACTTCATCGTGGGGGATGACGACTTCTCCCTCACAACCTACCTCATGAAGCCCTACACTTCCAGACTCCTCACCCGTGAAGAGAGGATCTTCAACTACAGGCTGTCCAGGGCAAGGCGGGTGATGGAGAACGCCTTTGGCATCCTGGCCAACAGGTTCCAGGTACTTCTCACCACCATGCAGCATTGCCCAGAGACCGTGAGGAGGATCATGGAAGCTTGCTGCATTCTGCACAATCTCATGTGCACCCGCTACCCAGTCTTGCAGAACAGGCTCGTGGACCTCCAACAAGCCAATGGGGTCATGGAGCCTGGTGAATGGAGGCAAAGGCGAAACCTGATCGACACTGAGGATGTGCAAGGCCCCAACAGAGCCTCAAATGAAGCGAAGAAGCAGCGCAACCTCCTGAGACACTGGTGCAACTCCCCAGCTGGAGCAGTGGAGTGGCAAGACAGGATGGTAGATGCTTAATGGATGCTTCCTTCAGCCTGTCTCATCACACAGATGAGATTGGGCCATGTATGTTTGGTTGGCCTACAATGAACAGGGCGTTTATAAAGAGTTGTGTTTATGTTGACATGTGTGGATAATTGATTACATTATTATTGATAATAAAGGGCCATAGGTGTGGCACTGGGAGTGTGGACCATACAGTCCCACTATGCTTACACTGGAGGTTTATCTATCCCCACAGCTATTACCCATCCCAAAGGTATCCCTGCACATCCCACAGCTATCTTAACCCATCCCACAAGCATGCAAAGGCTTAAACCATTTCTAAAAGTTTCCAAAAAGACTTTATACAAAAAAAGAAATGAAGCAAGTGTGTGAATCAAAAATAGACTTTACTAACAACAAGCTATAAGACAAAAAAGAGTCTCTGGCACTCCTCTTGGTCGCTCAGTCTCAGGGGTGAAGGGTCCAGGTGCTGTGGAGGTGGCTGGTGCTGGAGTGCTTGTCATCAGCTCCTCCAGAAGCAGAAGCAGCAGAAGCCCCAGTCCCAGAAGAGCGAGCCCATGCTGCAGAAGCCCCAGCAGAACCAGAGTGAGGGCCAGGGGGCAGGATGGTAGCCCTGTCCCTCTTGCCAGGGCTGGCAGCAGATGGCTGAGGCTTGCTGTGCTTCCGCATGGTTGTGGGGTTGCTGGCTGGCAGGGAGGCTGGCAGGAACAAAGGCTGGCAGAAAGGCTGGCAGGGAGGCTGGCAGGAAGGCTGGCAGGAAGGCTGGCAGGCAGGCACCAAGGATGGCAGGCAGACATGAACCAAGGCTGGCAGCAAGGCTGGCAGGCAGACATGAACCAAGGCTGGCAGGAAGGCAGGCAGGAAGGCTTGCAGGCAGACCGGCTGGCAGCAAGGCTGGCAGGGAGGCTGACAGCAAGGCTGGCAGGGAGGCTGGCAGCAAGGCTGGCAGCAAGGCTGGTAGCAAGGCTGGCAGGCAGACATGCAGGCAGGGCAGGCAAGGGAGTCGATGTGTCTGGCAGCAGGTCTTTCCTCTGAATGGCGACCTGCTTCTGAGCTGCTTCCGTCATATCCGCGGGGCTGACGCAATGCATCCTCCCCGCATGCACAGTGAACTCCAGGCATCCTTTAGGCTTCCGCTGTGCATCCGCTGTGCATCCGCCTCATCTGTTCGGCGTCCGCTGTGCATCCCCTGTATCCATTCCGCGTCTGCTTTGCTGAGGCCCCCCGGAAGCCCTGCGGATGTGCCACCCACTCCCATCCGCTCCCATCCGCTTCCATCCGCTAGGCTTCCATTCCGCATCTGCTTTGCATCCGCCCTGCGTCCTCCCCACGTCCGCGTTATCCGCTCTGCTTATGCAAATTTTTGCCCCTTTTGAGAGCGGATAACAACGGATGGAACATTTTTCTCGTCCGTTGGGTCCGTTTTGCATCCATTGGCCAGTGTGACATGGGCTTTAATTTGGTGGATTTATGGAGAAGATTATACCCTGAGGAAAAAACAATTTACATTCTACTCTAATCCACATAAAATATGGACACGAATTGACATGACATGAATTAATGGGGAAATAGTAAATGAGATAAAAGGGATAAATATTTTACCGAATGAGTGGGCAGACCATAGTCCAATTCAGATAATATGGAAGGGGAGGAAAAAAACCCAAGAAAAGTTGGACACTAAATACTCAATAAGAGAAAAACAATATATTGACAAACTTAAGGAGGAATTAAATTATTTCTTCAAAGAAAATGACAGTAATGAAACTATGAAACAAAACATTTGGGACACAGTGAAGGCAGTAATAAGAGGTATAACAATTTCTTATAATGCTAGGAGAAATAAAGAAAAATATGCCCAACAAAATAAATTACAACAACAAATTAAAGAATTAGAAATTCAATTGCAGAAGACCCCAAAGGATTCAAGAATGCAAAATCAGATTATAATTGCTAAACATAAATTGAATTTAATCGACCAAGAGAAAATGATTATAAATTTGAATATGACCAGACAAACCTACTTTGAGCATGCTAATAAACCAGGAAGATGGTTATCTTATAAACTAAAGAAAAAGAAAGAAAAGAGACTGATATACCAACTAATAAATAGAAATGGCGACACACAACAAGAGATAGAACAGAAAGAAGAAATTGTACACAAATACTTTGAAGAGCTATATAAAAAGGAAGATATTAATGAGGATAACATAAGAAATTATTTAGAAGAAATTAAAGATAAAGTAATTTGGGAAGAAATGGTAGAATTATTAAACAAAGACATTACTTGGTCTGAATTGAAATCAGCAATAGAGAATCAGAAAAATAATAAAGCCCCGGGGCTAGATTGGATTCCGGGAGAGTCATATAAGGTAATTGCAAAACAAATTGGACCTCTGATGATGAAAGTTTTTAACAATGTCTTATTAGCAGCCAAGATGCCGGACTCATGGAGGGTATCATTGATTACGTTGATCCCGAAGGAGGAATCTGATCCCAGATATATTAACAACTATAGACCAATTTCACTGCTAAATACTGACTATAAAATATTTACCTCCATAATAGCAAACAGATTAAAACGAATTTTAAATTTATATAGACATGAAGATCAAAATGGATTTCTCCCGACTAGACAGATTAGGAACAATTTAAGAACAGTAGTAGATATCTTAGAATTTTATGAAGCCCAACCTGGAAAACAAATTGCACTTATGTTTTGAGATGTAGAAAAGGCCTTTGACAACTTAAATTGGCAATTTCTAATTCAAAAATATTATAATATGAATTTAGGCACTAAGTTTGAAAATATTATAACAACTATTTATGATACACAACAGGCCAACATGAAAGTAAATGGGGAATATACTCACCCAATAAAAATAGAAAAAGGAGTCAGACAAATTGTCCACTCTCACCCCTGCTCTTCATATTTTCATTAGAAACATTATTAATATGAATTAGACATAATTTAGAGATAAAAGGATTAAAGGTTAAAAAAGAAGAATACAAGTTGCAAGCGTTTGCCAATGACATGTTTTTTTTTTTTAATTGAGGAACCAATAGGAAGAGGACAAAAATTGATAAATGAATTAGAACAATATGGAGCGGTAGCAGGACTCAAAATTAATAGGAAAAAAACAAAATTAATGACTAAAAATTTATCAGAAAAACAGAAAAAAGAGTTAGAGAAAGCTATGGGAATACAAGTGACAAAGAAAGTTAAATATTTAGGAATATGGTTGACAGCACATTGTAAGACACTTAAAGAAAACAATTTTGACAAATTGTTGCTACAAACAAAGGAAGATTTAGAATCATGGGGCAGATTACAACTTTCTTTACTGGGTAGGATTTCTGCCATTAAAATGAACATTCTTCCAAAATTTTTATACTTATTTCAGATGATCCCAATCAAACTACATAAATTTTTTTTGGAAGAACTTTATAAAACAACTCATAAATTTATTTGGCAAGGGAAAAAATCTAGAATAAATTTAAAGGCAATGCAAAATTTGAAGAGCAGGGGAGGATTGGCACTTCCAAATTGGGAACTGTATTATATTGCTGCCTCTTTAGTATGGCTAAAAGATTGGGTGAATTTAACTAATAAGAGAATTCTATTTTTAGAAGGTCATGATCTGCAGAGGGGGTGGCATGCTTTTTTATGGGATGTAGGGAAAGTTAGCCAGAAATATTTTCATAGACATTTAATTAGAGACTCATTATTAACTAATTGGGAAAAATACGGAAAAAACATTATTTAAAAGTACCGATTTGGATATCAACAATGGAGGCAATGATCCATCCAAACAATTTGGATATTACTAAAATGATTAAATACAAAGATTTACTGGATATACAAAGAAATTTGAAACCGCAACAAGAATTACAAGAACAGGGATTTAAAATTGATCAGTGGATATACCTCCAAATCCACAGTAGATATAAACAGGATAGGAAAGAATCCGGAATTAACAATAATCTTCAGCAATTAGACAAAATTTTATTAGGACTAGACAAAAAAAATATAACTAAATTTTATAATTATTTATTAGAAGTAGAATTAGAAGAAGAAATAGTCAAAGGGAATATGATAGCCTGGAGTAAGAATGTAGGACGTAGCATCACCTTAATAGAATGAGAAAAGATCTGGGGTAGAAACAATAAGATTACAAAATCCGCAGTATATAAAGAAAACGCTTATAAAATGTTTTACAGATGGCATCTTCCTCCTTCGAAATTGGCGAAGATGTACCCCAATATGAGTCTGAAGTGTTGGAAATGTAAAAAAAAAAGAGGGAACCTTTTTTCATATGTGGTAGTCCTGTATAGAAGCCCAAAAATACTGGCAGAAAATTAGAAAATGGTTGGAAGATATAACAAAAGAACAGATCGAATACAAACCAGAATCCTTCCTGTTAGGGATTTTTTTATAAACAATTATCAAAAAAAGTGAAGTATATAATAATACATATACTAACAGCGGCCAGATTAGCTTTTGCCCAAAGTTGGAAGCATCCCCAAATACCTACAGAAGAGATGATTATTCAAACAATTTCTAATTGCGCAGAAATTGATAGATTAACTCGAGCACTAAACAATAAATATACTTCAATATATTATAGTAGTTGGAATAGTTGGTATAATTGGCTAGAACAAAGAGATATTCTATATTATAAAGCAAAAAAGAATAAGAATAAGATAAACTCATATGAGCGATATATAAACACTTGTAAGGACAATGGTGCGTATATGGCATAAATTAAGGGAAGAAAAGATCTTACAAACTGTCGAAAATGAGAATGTTTTTAATTGTTTTCTATTCTTTTTTTTCCCTTTTTTTCTCCTTTTTCTTTTCTTTTCTGTCTTTTCATTTGTGTATGTGTTGTTGATGTGTTTTTAATTGTAAAACTAATAAAAAATTTTTTTTAAAAACTAATCCTTAAAATGGAAAATGAGGAAAAAACCAGGGAACAAAAGAGCAAAAACAAAAATGGAGAAATTGAAGAACAAAAACAAAAGGATTATAAAGAAGTGATTTCCAATTTTCTTTGATCGCAGTTATAACCTATGGTTACAGTAAAGCTTTTGTTTTTCCTGTGGTCTTTTACTTTTAGTCTAATCCTCAAAGCTGTACATCACAATTTTATTTTTCTTTTCTGTTTTCCATAAAAAGCATTATTTCTAATGAAAGCAGTCCATTTGGCCATCCCAGCAAACATTAAAATGTTTTTTTGATAGAGAAATGGCCTCATTGTGTTTTATTTTACTTGGAAATTGACACAAATTTAACAATTGCAGTCAGCAGCAGTAAAGGAGACCCTTTGAAATCATTTTATTATCATTTATTTAGAAAATATTTGATACTTCCTCCCTTTTTAAACCAGTCATATTATTTGCATCTCTTTATTCTACTGGTAGTTATGAAATTCTCAACAGCGTTTTCTTCAAATTGATAAATTAAAAGATGGACATATCTAAATGACAACATAGGGCTACCCTTCTTTATTCCAAAATTATATATTTAAATTACTTTAAAATTGCCCTTCTCTCCCTTTTCAATTCCAATTCCAATTAAGTCAGCACAACAGACTATTAATTACTATTATTGCACGATGTATTAATTTTAAAAATGGCATGCATCTTTATGGAATTCTAAAACATACCATGGAATGCCATAGATATCTACTCAAAAGAAAGTCCTAAACTGTTAGGACCCCATTCACAACAAACTAGATAGAGGTTGTAGCTTTGAATGAAGGATTTCAACTTACCCTTTTCACTTCAGGTCTAAATACTGAGGAACAGTGAAACATTTCAATTTATAGCGTATATCAATACAATTGTCTTGTATTTTTTCTTTACCTGTCCCCTCTGTTTTGTTTACATATTTGTTCCATTACGGAAAAAGATTTTATAGAATAATCATCTGTCAAAACTGATTTTCCTTAAGAAATAAGATATCAATAATATTGAAAAAATAAATAAACCAAGTTCTTGGACAATACAGTAGACCAATGGAGAGAGAGAACGTAATTCTTTCTCCTGGAAATTGTTTGCACATCTAAGGTTTCCATAAGACGATCCAATTCATTCATAAGGATATATGCCATGTAATTTTTGAGGCCTATCCAAACTCTTCTCTAGACAACTGAGTATAAAACACACATTCTTTGTGTACATTATCTGTCCACACAGTAACAGTATGTACACAGGCAGATGGAACAAAAACAGGATTAGAAATCTTATATGGTTGACTAAGAGCATATACCATGAGGAGGATATCCTGTTCCATACTGAAGACATTTAAAAAAACAATGCATGGAAAGCTTCACAAAAGAAAGGAAGGATTACTACATAAAATTAGTTATGCAATCCTAGAATCCATCATTTGGAAGGGTCCCATAAGGTGAGAAAGACTCATTGTTGCTCAAGATAGCAAATCAAAAACAAAGTATCCCAAACAGGTGGTTAACAGATTAACAGAGTTGGAAGGGATCTTGTAGGTCATCTAGTCCAACCCCCCCACCCAAGCTGCAGGCCCTGTGCCATTTTTGACAGATATCCGATATCTTCTTGAAAGCTTCCAGTGATGTCGCTTGCACAACTTCTGAAGGCAGCTTCTGTTCCATGGGTGGATTGTTCTCCCTGTCAGAAAATTCCTCCTTATTTCTAGGTTGAATTTCTCCTTGATCAGTTTCCATCCATTGTTCCTTATCTGGCCTTCAGGGACCTTGGAGAATAGCTTGACCCTTTCCTCTCTGTGGCAATCCTTCAAATATTGGAAGACTATTATCCTGTTTCCCCTGGTCCTTCTCTTCACAAGACTAGCCATGCCCAGTTCTTGCAACCGTTCATTGTATGTTTGAGCCTCCACTCCCCTAATCATCCTGGTTGCACTTCTCTGAATGCTTTCTTGAGTCTCAACATCTTAGTTAGTTAGCCGCTGCTCAAAAACTTCCAGCAAAGGGGATTGTGCCCTGATAGAAGCCATGATGACATTCTGAATTTCATGAATCATTATGGAAACAACACAGATGACTAACTTGCACAAATTGTACTTTGCTAAAATGAAGTGGAGCAAAAAAAAATATTTCGATAGGGTATTGTTATCTGTCATGATGACGAGAATCACTTTATTTGGGACTAAAGCACACTTCAATATTAGGTGAACATAAATCTAATATTAAATATGTTGATGAGAATTTCTAATCTATTGAAATTGAAGAAGTAAAGTATGTGTATAGGGAGGATTACAGGAAAAGGGACCTCAGTCTCTTCTCTCCTTTCCTCTCTTCTTGTTGAGACTTTGGAAAAAGTGTCGAAAAGAACAACTTATTAAAGCCCTGGAGACAAAAATATATGAAAAATAGTTGCAGGAATTGGGTATGGCCAGTGTAGAGGAAAGAAGGACCAGGGGGGACATGAGAGCAGTATTTCAGTATTTGAGAGGCTGCCCCAAAGAGGAGGGGGTGAATTTATTATCCAAAGCACCTGAAGGCAGGGAAAGAAACAATGGATAGAAGCTAATCAAGGAGAAAAGCAACCTGGAATTGAGGAGAAACTTCCTAACAGTGAGTACAATTAACAAGTGGAACATCTTCCCTTCAAACATTGTGGCTGCTCCAACACTGGAGGTTTTTAAGAAGAGACTGGACAGCCACTTGTCTGAAATGACATAGGATCTCCTGCTTGAGCAGGAGGTTGGACTAGAAGACCTCTAAGGTGCCTTCCAGCTCTATTCTATTCTAATTCTAATCAGCAAGATGACCTTTGTTGCTATTCTAGCTTCTCCCATATAAGGGACGCAAAAAAATGGATGACCACCAAGATGTCAGGAGAGAATTTGAGCCCTTAATCTTGTTGCTGCCACCTTCAGATCACTTCTATTTTGGCAATCCAGATATGGCATTTTTAACTTTGAGTGATAGGTAAACCAATGATTTCTAGCTGTAATTCAGCAAATGGGTGGTATTGGAAGTCTGTAGGGATGTGATAAATGGGTAGTTCTGCAGGAATCTCTTTATGTCTCACCATCCTAATTTCTGAGATCCTATGGAGCAGCAGCCTCTTCGGCTGAAGCAATAGAACTGTGAGTGCCCAGGGGAGCCTTCCCAGAAACTAGGAGCACAGTGTAAAATGTCCATCTGGGAGAGATCAGGTTGGTTTCTGTATGTGAGGTGAGAAGAAGAAGAAGAAGAAGAAGAAGAAGAAGAAGAAGAAGAAGAAG
>BLBF01000016.1:10019685-10061598 GCA_015471245.1 Laticauda colubrina | reverse complement strand
AGAAGAAGAAGAAGAAGAAGAAGAAGAAGAAGAAGAAGAAGAAGAAGTCATCACAGACATTCTTGAAATATTTTCTGGATTTTTTTTTTCATTGCCATTTAGTGAAAAAAAAAGATATTTACCCCAGCATAACATAAAATGGCCCCAACTTGGCTTCTAGCATAGTTGAAACATTGAAAACCTAGTTGAAGTCCAATCAGTTAAAGGACTTCAATCAGTGGGAAACCACTTGTTACAAGTGAATTCCTTGCTCTTAGTCCTTTGCGCCTTCAAACAGCCTGTAAACAAAACCTTGGACTCCTTGATGGGGAATTAAACCTTTTACAAATAACCTTTTATAATTTCTTTATTTCATGCGATGCAATAGCTGGAGAGCTCCACAAATTCTCTTTAAAGGTTTTCACCTCTTTGATGCTCATTGCCATGGAAATGCCATGGAAATCTCAACAAATATTGGGTGACTGTTTAAATATTACAGGAGCAACCAGTAATTAACTTTCCATTGTGTTAGTTTTGCTGTAAGATGTTCAGACTGTGAACAATATTTAAGAGTGTGTCCCTACCCTGTTCGTGTACTAATCATGGTCATAAGAAAGCATCATTTTAAAAAATATTTATTCATATTATTTTTACAGGACTCATATTCAGTCATTCTTGTTCCTGGTTTGAAAAGGACTTCTTGTTCTTTTACTATGTTCTTGGTACCATTAAGAGATAAGACCAATAATGATTAAATTGCACTGAATCCATTCCTTCTGAAGGGTTATAAGAATTTTAGAATATTTAGCATAAGCAAAATCTTCCAGTGCTTGTGATTGAACTCAAGTTGGCAGTCTCTCAACTCTTGGAGATGAACTCAGGTTGAACTCATTCCTTGGTCAGATTCATTTAGTTTTCTTGACAGCAATACTTAAATTGCCTTTTCCATTGCCTTTTTCCAGAATGTTCTTGATTTTTTTTTTAAATATACAGCCACTCAACTCACTCTCAATGATTCTGGACAGCTTACAAAGATAAAAAATCATATAAAAACAATAAAAACAATAACCCCCAATAATTGGCAACAAAAATCAATCAATAAGCCCTAGTCATCTGTAAATCAATATTTTTAATTTCTTTTAAGCATCCAGAAATTGGAAATGCTTGATTGTAGCCACCATGTCATTATCAAAACCCTGATCCTCATGATTTGATTCTCATGCTTTGGAATATTGGGAAATGTAGAAGACTGAAGGCTGATGAAGATTTTACAACAAATCTATTCAGAGGACTACAGTTCCCAGAAGCCAAACCAATTCCACTGGTTTAGATGTTAAAACAGGAAATTTTAAAATTCACAGATAATGAGACGATACTGGTTGCATTTTTTGTCATTCCAACTTCCATCAGTTTGCATCTCAACACAATTTTCCGCCCCTTTTCCATTTGGTTCATATCGACGCCAGTTGGTATAATTCACAGGAGTTTCATCGAAATATTCAAAGGCTCCTGGAACTGAACTCTCCTTAATTCCCAAGTAGGTATATTGATTTTGCTCCTTCACAATTTGCAAAATAGCGTTGTTCTCCTTTTCATTCATGGGTTTTGCAATGGAGCCTCCTGAAAGCTGACATGCATGGATTATTGAGTCAAAGCCAACGGTCTTCCCATTGGTAGCAAATATTTTGTTCTCCACCTTATTTATCAATCCCCTCAAGGCCAGAACTGCAAAAAGAGAATATGAAGCACAATTATCCATCTTGTCCTATCATCTGGCAATTCTTAAAGTGCAAATTAACATTTGTTTTTGCAACTCCAGATCCTGACTATGCATGCATTAACCAAATACATTTGAATTAATCCAGGTTTGATCCATGCTACTGTCTCAGATGTCCCTCGATAAATTTGTCCCATTTCCATACAAATCTAAAAAGATCTCTCAATATGAAAATTCAGATTTAAATGTCTCGGATTCAGTTTCAGAGTTTCACCCCCATAATACTTGTCTACCCATGTTTGAACTTTGTGTTTGCACATTGGAAAAAGTGCAAAGAAGACCATCTAAGATGATTAAAGGACTGGAGACAAAAACATATGATGAACTGTTGGAGAATTTGGGTTTAAGTTAGTCTAGAGAAAAGAACATGATAGCAATCTTCCAATATTTGAGAAGTTGCCACAAAGAGGAGGGGGTTAACTTATTTTTCAAAGTGCCAGAGGGAAGGAGAAGAAATAATGGATGGAAACTAATCAAGGAGAGAAGCAACCTGGGATTAAGGAGAAACTTCCGAACAGTGAGGACAATTATCCAGTGGAACAACTTGCTGTTAAAAATTGTGGAGTTTTTTTAAAGAATAGACTAGATAACCACTTGTCTGAAATGAGATAGGGTCTCCTGCCTGAGTAGGAAGTTGGACTAGAAGACCTCAGAGGTCCCTTCAAGCACTATACTGATTGACTGAATCTCACATTTGACCACTTGCAGTAGAATTAAGACTTCTGAAACACTTCCAGTTAGATTGGAAAAGCAGTGGAACATCAAAACCTCCAAACATTTTGGATAGCATCCTTATTCCCCTCCCCCAGTACTCTCCTAAATATGTTTTCCCACAACAGTTGTTGATAGATACATTTATGTATCATTTACAAGAGAGTTTTACATGTCCAACTGATTTTTGAAGTTTACATTTTTCCCCTCTGTGATCATTTGCATAGGGATGGAGTCGACTTGAGTGAATGGAGCTGAAAGTTTACTGGCCGGATACCCTTCCTGATGCCTATGTGGAGTTCACAGCAGATATTTTCTCTTGTGCCCAGAGAGAAAAATGTCTGCTGCTACCTGGGATCAAACTTGTGAGGGAAGATCTCCACCTCTAGGCAACCACACTGCTCTTTTGGAAGTTTACTGTATAAAATTTAAGATCAAAATTATCAAAACGAACATGGATTAAAACAAAAAATGTGCCAGCCCAATCAAAATGCTTCCTACAGCACTCAACCTCCAAACATTTTTTCAAATATTTTTTGAATGCTTGAATTTTAATTATTTGATTTGATTTGAGAAATGGTTACACCTCTGATTTCCCAATAGGAAAATGAATATTTCTCTTAGTTTTACATTTGAAAAAGTAAAGCCAAAGCTTCCTTCTCAAAAAGCAATGGAGAGATCAAATAAATGCAAGATTTTAGGGGAAATGTAGCTTATTTCACCATCCCCTTTTCAAAAAAATATCATTTATTTTTGGCCTTTTGTGAAAGCTACTCCCGGGTGAAGGTATTTGCTTTGCTGACATCGTTTGCTCTCCATAATTCGAGGAATAGGAAAACCAAGCAGCTTACCCCCTTCAAGCCTCAGGATCCTGTCTCCTAGACTTCTGATCACTTTCTGCACATCTAGATCAAGGAAAGCTGCCTGGCCTGGAAATAAATAGAAAAACAATCCATTTAACTTTGAGGATCAGCAGAGCAAGCCCATTTCTTTGCTCAGAATTTTGTCTCTGGAAAATACTGAATTTTCCCATGGCCTGTCAAGTATTCTAGACATGGAATATTGCATCCCGTTATGGTCACCACACTATAAAAATGGTGTTGATACTCTAGAAAGAGAGCAATAAAGATGATTAGGGAGCTGACAGTGAGAACAATCAACAGTCATGGAACAGAAGTTGCCTTCACAAATTGTGGGAGCTTCATCATTGGAGGCTTTCAAGAAGAGACTGGACTGCCCTCTGCCAGAAATGGTGTAGTCCAGTCTCCTGCTTGGGCAGGGAGTTGGACTAGATGACCTACAAGGTCCTTTCCAACTCTGTTAATCAGTATCAGAATCACTGTAGTTCAGGCTTGTACTATGAAGTCCTTGATAGTCTCTGAGCTTGGTTGATTTATTGCAGATATTTCATTACCCACCCAGATAACATCATCAGTGCTGGCAGGAGGTAGAGTTTGTGGGCTGGAGGAAGCGTGGGAGATGGAAGAGAAAGAAAGGGACAACTGTGAAGTCCTCAATGCTCTCTGAGCTTACTTGTTTGTTTGCAAATGTTTCATTATCTGACTACATCAGAAATGTTTGAAAGCAAGCAGCCAAGTTCACAGAACACCAAGGATACCATAATGATGCACTCCCAGGTAGTATGAAATTGGTGACATAATATTAAGGGGGGAGGGGAATCAATTAATTGGTGGGGCCTTGAAATCACAATGAAAGCAGTAATTCTTGGACTACCTTCTGGCCCAGGGGGTCCATGGTCTCCTTTCTCTCCTGTTTCACCTTTCAGTCCTCTTGGCCCTGGAAGCCCATCTCTTCCAGGAGCACCTGGCAAACCATTGGGGGGTCCCATGGGGCCTGGGAAGAAACAAGAATCAAGGAGTTGCAAGCTGAAAGTAGAGCGTATTTGTTTCTTTGTTATTATTATAATGGTAAATAAACAAATTCAGACATTGTTTTTTTTTAAAAAAATAAGATGCATTGACAGCAATTAAAATAAATAATAAATTCAAGTCTGGGAATAACTTTCAAGAAACAAACACTTCAGAACTGAATGAACTATGACTGTCTGTCTTTCTGTCTGTCTGTCTGTGTCTGTCTGTCTATCTATCTATCTATCTATCTATCTATCTATCTATCTATCTATCTATCTATCTCAGTTGCAGTATTCTTTTTTGACTTTTCTTCCTTCCTTCTTTCCTTTTTTTTCCTTCCTTCCTTCCTTCCTTCCTTCCTTCCTTCCTTCCTTCCTTCCTTCCTTCCTTCCTTTCTTTCTTTCTTTCTTTCTTTCTTTCTTTCTTTCTTTCTTTCTTTCTTTCTTTCTTTCTCTTTCTCCATAATACAAATATGTGCATTTGTGGGATTCCACCACAGAGAAACATCTCTCCTTTAGTTGCAATAATGTATTCATCCATGCTCAGACCGAAGAGGGAAGAAGTGCCATCAATCCCAGTGGGCATACCCTGTCTGATCTTACTGTCATTTTAGCAAAATGATGGCACAAGATTTGTACAGTCAAAGCCAACTGAGCCAACCTTGTCACTTAAGAAAGCTTCACTACCACCATCCATGGCTGTTCTCCACAATTTGAGTAATATGAATCAGTTGCATATCAGTTCTCTACCCTTAAGGGCAGAACATTTATACCTGGTGGTCCTGAGTCCCCTTTCATGCCATCCCGTCCATCTCTTCCAGGTAGCCCATTAGTCCCTGGGGTCCCTGGAATTCCTGGAGCCCCTGAACATTTGCCCTCCTGCCCATGACATGGTAGGGAAAAAATAGCCAGTACTGATGCCACATAAAGTAACGTCGATGAAGTCATTTCTGCTTAGCTGGAAGAAAAGAAAAAAAGTAAAAAGAACGTGCATTCACATTTTACAGCATTGTTGGACAACAGATGCCCATCGTATTGCCCATCCCAGACCCTACTTATAACATTTCAATTGGGACCTTCACCCACTCAAAGCTGTTTGTTCCACATTGCATTGATCTGACCCAGCCACAGAAGGTTGCGTTGGCAAAAGTGCAGAACAAAGTAAAATAAATATTGCCTTGCAACATGTAACTGGTTACTTCCAAGCCTCAAATTTGCACATAGCCCTTAAGACTGGCAGCTAAGTGCAAATTGCAATCACTACGATTTCCCAGGTCAACTTACCATTCTTTGTCGCTGTGATAATGAAGGAACGGGTTTTGAAAGCATCTGATTTATAGTAGTATTTACGATTGGGAAACAGCAAACTTAAGTGGACATGTGCTTGTAAAATACAATAAAAGCTAGGGGTGGGTGAAGTTGTTTTCCTGGCAAATACTTTAAACAGGGTGACAAACCCACCATGGGGACAAAATAAGATATTGTGAAAGTGCAGATCAAATTTCTTTTCCAAGTGGATAATTCTCCACTACATAGTGGCACCTTGGTACTCAATGTTAATTGATTCCTGGAGGCGTGATGAGTACAGAAAATGATGAAGGCCAAAGAAAATTTTCCCGTAAGGAATAATATAGTGAATCATAAGGCAGTCTACACAGACAAGTTCTAGCTTGTGTATTTGAGTATCAAAACAAGCAATGAGTACTGGGACAAAAAAAATCAGGTCAAAATGCATCAAGTACCAAATTCACTGTTTCAGCAGTTGAGTATTTTAGAATGAATGAGCTGGAAGGAACCTTGGAGGTCTTCTAATTCAGCCCCATGCTCAAACAGGAGAACCTATACTATGTCAGACAAGTGACTGTCTATTTTCTTCTTAAAAACTTCCAGTGTTGGAGCATCCACAACTTCTGTTCTCACAGTCAGGAAATTTCTCCTTAAGCCCCTGTCACACTGCACCAACGGATGGAAAGAGGATGTAAAACGGAGAAAAACACTTGCCATCCGTTGCTTAATGCGATGCTTCCATTTTGTACTCACTGCATACGTTTTTCTTCCTCTTTATCCATCCAGCATCCGTCTATTGACGTTTCATCCGCTCAGAGGGTTTTGAGCTGCTCAAAACTTTTACGCGGAAAATGTATCCAATGCGTCCATTCTGCATCCGCTAGGCATCCGCTAGGCATCCGTTCTGCATCTGTTATGCATCCGCTATATCTGCTAGGCATCCGCTACACATCCGCACAACTCGATCCACTCCAGTGGTAAACAGACGCAGGGAGGAAGTGGAACGGACGCGGAACGGATGCAGAACGGATGCAGAACGGATGCAGAATGGATGCAGAATGGATGAAAGCGGATGCAGCTCGCAAAGAAAGCATTTAAAATGGAAAAAACGTCCGCAGAGGGGACCTATCTTGTATATTAAGGATGTCTAGAGGATGCCTAAAGGATGCAAAAGGACACATAGGGGAAAACCTATATTACCTATAAAAAGGGGGAGTAATCTCACTTTCAGACCAGCAGCCCTGCTGTGCAGACCTCTGCAGTCTTCATCTGGATCTTGCTCTTCCACAGCATCTAGTCATGTCCACCATGGATCGTAACAAAGTCCTGTTGGCAGCCACCATCGTTCTGCAACAGTGCGAAGCCATCTACAGGCTCTCTGAACTCTACTACGGGAAGAAAAGGAGGCGACCAAGAAGCGTCTGGGTCCGAAGATGGATTGGGAGAAGAGCAGAGTACGGACTGTACAACAAGCTGATGGTGGAGCTCAGGAACAAAGACACTCGTGCATTCCAGAACTTCATGAGGATGCCTCCAGCCATGTTTGATGAAGTTGTGCAGCGGCTGACACCCAGGTTGACCAAGCAGACCACCAAATTCCACCCCAGCCTGGACCCTGGGCTCAAGGTGGCACTCACTCTGCGCCATCTGGCCTCAGGGACCACCTACAGGAGCATGCAGTATGGCTGGAGGGTGCCACACAACACCATCAGCATTGTGGTCAGAGAAGTGGTGCAAGCCATCATTGAAGAATACATGGAGGAGCTCCTCCAGTGCCCCTCCACTGAAGAAGGATGGAAGAAAGTTGCAGAGCAGTGGTATCAGAGGTGGAACTTTCCACACACCGTTGGAGCCATAGATGGAAAGCACGTGGCCTGCAAAGCTCCAGCCAAGTCAGGGTCCACTTATCACAACTACAAGGGCTTCTTCAGCATCATTCTCTTCACCATGGTCGATGCTGACTACAAGTTCATGTACATCGATGCTTCAGGAAATGGGTCAGCTTCAGATGCCCAGGTATACAATGCCAGTCACCTCAAGGAGGGGCTGGAACGCAACCTCATCATGGGCTTCCCAGATCCAGAACCCCTGCCCAACGACACGCAAGATGTGCCCTGCTTCATCGTGGGGGATGACGACTTCTCCCTCACAACCTACCTCATGAAGCCCTACACCTCCAGATGCCTCACCGGTGAAGAGAGGATCTTCAACTACAGGCTGTCCAGGGCAAGGCGGGTGGTGGAGAACGCCTTTGGCATCCTGGCCAACAGGTTCCAGGTACTTCTCACGACCATGCAGCATCGCCCACAGACCGTGAGGAGGATCGTGGAAGCTTGCTGCATCTTGCACAATCTCATGCGCACCTGCTACCCAGTCTTGCAGAACAGGCTCATGGACCTCCAACAAGGCAATGGGGACATCGAGCATGGGGAATGGAGGCAAGGGCAAAACCTGATAGATACTGTCGATGTGCAAGGCCCCAACAGGGCCTCACATGAAGGGAAGAAGCAGCGCAACCTCCTGAGACACTGGTGCAACTCCCCAGCTGGAGCAGTGGAGTGGCAAGACAGGATGGTAGATGCTTAATGGATGCTTCCTTCAGCCTGTCTCATCACACGGATGAGATTGGGCCATGAATGTTGGGTGGGCCTACAATGGACAGGGCATTTAATAAAGAGTTGTGTTTATGTTGACATGTGTGGTTCAATGATTAAATTGTTTTTGATAATAAAGGGCCATAGGTGTGGCACCTGGGAGGGTGGACCATACAGTCCCACTATGCTTGCACTGGAGGTTTATCTATCCCACAGCTATTACCCATCCCAAAGGTATCCCTGCCCACCCCACTGCTATCCTTACCCATCCCACAAACATGCAAAGGCTTAAACCATTTCTAAAAGTTTCCACCAAGACTATATTAAAAAAAAGAAATGAGGCAAGTGTGTGAATCAAAGACAGACTTTATTAACAACAAGCTATAAAAGAAAAATGACCCAAGTCAAGTGTCCAAATAAAGTCCACAGGTAGCCAGCCAGCCAGTCTCTGGCACTCCTCTTGGTTGCTCAGTCTCAGGGGTGAAGGGTCCAGGTGCTGTGGAGGTGGCTGGTGCTGGAGTGCTTGTCTGAAGTGCCATTGGGGTGCAGCATCAGCAGAGTTAACACCAGCAGAAGCACCACCACCAGAAGCAGCAGCATCAGCTCCTTCAGAAGCAGAAGCAGCAGAAGCTCCAGCCCCAGAAGAGCGAGCCCCAGCAGAAGCAGAGTGAGGGCCAGGGGGCAGGATGGTAGCCCTGTCCCTCTTGCCAGGGTTGGCAGCAGATGGCTGAGGCTTTCTGTTCTTCCCCATTGTTGTGGGGTTGCTGGCTGGCAGGGAGGCTGGGAGGAACCAAGGCTGGTGTCAGTCTTCAAGATCTTTGCTATTGCTTTGCATCTTTTCGACTGCCATAAGTAACGGGGGGGTGGAAAAGGGAGGTAGGAATAGCTGGGAAAGTGAGCTGGAGGAGTTACATTCGTCTGATGTATAAATGGAAGGGGGGAGCATGAAATAGAGTTAGGTTTCTATTTCTCGCTTAGCTTTCTTCTTTCTCTGCGCAACTGCAACCCGTTATCAAACTATGCCAAGGTCAACGGACAGAGGCCTCATCGTCACCTGAAGATGCCACATGATCATATCCACAACTTCTAATTGGAAGTGTCAGTTGAACTATTGGGGGTGGGAACATTTCCAGCATTTTCTATATGTGAATTGCGCGCCTAAACTCTCAGATTCAGAATTCTTTGGTTGCTACCACTTCACTTTCAGTAAAAGATATCTTTTCTCTAAACTAAAGAGTCTAAGTATTTCTTTCCTGGATTTTGAATGGAGCTCCGCCTGACATTATTCTGAATCTCATTCCACCGGCCCACCCGGAGAGAATACCCAATTTTCTTCTGAGGGGGCCTGGACATCATGTCATCTTCAAATAGTGACCAGGAGGATCTGGGAGCCATTGGAGGCCAAGATTTTTTGCTGGTGCAGGAAGCCCAATTGCTAGCAGAGCTCAGTCTGGAATAGGATCCAGCTGTGAAGCCCAGATGGTCGGTGGGAGTTGGTTGGAAAGATCCAGAGAAGGACCCCCCCCTGGGGTCACAACTACCCGTCGGCGTGGAAAAGAGGAGCTTTGGCAAGAGAAGGAAAAGAGGGAAGTCTTGCTGGATCAAGCCAGGAAACTCCTGAATGAAGCCTTTGAACAACCTCAAGCTCCACAAAGGTATGAAGGGGGAGGGGAGGCAGCCCCAGCCAGAAGAAGCAGAGCAACTCCCTCTCCCATAAATCAACCCGATCCAGCAGCAGCCCCGGGGCCTTCGGCGGGAGGTGTGACTCCTAGAAGGCGTAGAGCTCCTAGGCTACCTCCGTTAGAAGTAAAATACGGAGGGGATCCCAAAGCCTTGGGATTTTTCTTAGCTCAAGTATGGAGCCATATGGAGGAGTATGGGGAGGATTTTCCCTCAGAAGCAGCCAAAGTGAGGTGTGTTACCAGGGCTCTGGAGGGAATAGCGGCAGAGTGGATGGTGACTTTGCATAATGATAATGATCCTCAGTTGCTGAATTATAACCTGTTTATGGCTGCACTGCGGGCTAGGTTTGAGGACCCACTGGCGGAGCGCAAGGCCCGAATTAGGATGAAAACCATAAGACAGGGGTGGAGGTCTGTGGCTGATTACACTCAAGAATTTAGGCAGTTAGCAGGCCATTTCCGAGGCTGGCCCCAAGAAGCTCTGATAGAACTGTTTAAAGATGGTTTAAATGAAGATGTGTACCAGAGATGCACTGCTAGAAGAGACCCCAATAACTTGCAGATGTGGTACCTGTTGGCAGAAGAAGTGGAAATTGATTTAATCCGAAGTAAACGGCGGGGAGGTTATGGGTGGAGCAAGTTTTCCCCCTCGCGCCCTCAAGAGGCTCCTAAACCTCAGAGGGGAGGAGTGGCGGCAAGACCCAACCCCTCAGCCTGCTTTCGATGCGGGAAAGAATGTCACCGGGCTATGAACTGCAGAGTCAAGTTGGAGAAAAAGGGGGCGCCCAAGGAAGGAAAGAAACCTGAAAAATCCCCAGCGAAGCCTAGCGAAACAGCACTAAAGACGAGAGAGACAGCAGAGGTCGCCCGTCCCGCAGCAGAAGAATCAGAAGCCCCAGTGAACCCTGAGGAGGAGGTTTCTGACTCGGAAGACGACTTCCTGGTAAGTCCAAGTGTGGGCCCTATGACCATTCCGGTGAAGTTGAGAGTACCCAATTCAGGGGTTGAAGGGGAAATGCTAGCCCTGTTAGATTCTGGGTGCACCAGGTGTATAATAAACATGGAAGTAGTGAAGAAAATGGGCCTAAAGTTAAAACCTTTGAAGATGCCCATTTCCTTTTGCCAATTAGATGGATCAGTGGCTGGAGGTTGCCCTGCACGTTATGTCACGGAACCTATAGAAATGATCATGGGAGAGCATGATGAGACTCTGCGGTTTATTGTGGTCCCTGGAATGGAGCAACCATTAATACTGGGATTTCCCTGGCTCTGGAAATGGAACCCCCAGGTTAACTGGATAAAGGGGTTGTTGCGCATACGCACAAAGCAGCGACTGGGAGGAGGGGCCAGATCGCAGCCGAAGCCTGGGGCCCTAATTGAAATAGCTTCCACAAGTACTGAGTCCATAAAAGATGAGGAGAAAATTCCTAAAGAGTATTGGGATTTAAAAGAAGTGTTCAGTGAGAGGGCCTCGGATGAGCTTCCACCTCACCGACCAACAGACTGTGCTATTGAGATTTTGCCCGGGGTGAAACTCCCGAAACCAAAATTGTACTCAATGACCCCACAGGAATTGAAAGAGCTAAGATTGTTTATTGATAAAAATTTGGAACGTGGTTTTATTCAACCCGCTAGACCCCGGGTAGCGGCCCCAGTGTTGTTCCGTGAAAAGAAAGATGGTTCCAAACGCTTGGTGGTGGATTACAGAAATTTGAACGCTATTTCTGTGGAAAACGTGTACCCCCTTCCTTTGATGAAGGACATGTTGGCCCATTTAGCGAAGGGAAAGATCTTCACCAAGTTGGATTTGAGAGAAGCTTACTACCGGATTCGAATTAAGGAAGGGGATGAGTGGAAGACCGCTTTTAACTGCCCGATGGGATGTTTCCAATTCAATGTTCTTCCTTTTGGTTTACAAGGGGCCCCAGTTGTATTCATGCAAATGATCAATCAAGTGTTACATGAACATTTATACAGGGGGGTTTTGGTTTATCTTGATGATATCCTTATCTACACAGAGACCCTGGATGAACATGTGAAGTTAGTGCGGTCGGTTTTACAAAAACTGTGTGCCGCTAAGTTGTATGCTAAATTGTCAAAGTGTGAATTCCACCAAGACAAAATTGACTATTTGGGATATCGCATTTCATCTGAAGGCATAGAGATGGATCCAGAGAAGGTGCGTGCCGTTCTGGAGTGGGCTCCACCACGCACTAGAAGACAACTTCAAAGCTTTTTGGGATTTGCAAATTTTTATCGGCAATTCATCCCGACGTTTGCTAAGATAGCAATGCCCATCACCAATCTCTTAAAAACAAAAGGGGAGGTGAAGCCGAGGCCAGGAAAGCCGCTGGAGTGGTCCATGGAGTGCCAAGCCACTTTTGAAAAGCTAAAACGACTATTTGCTGCAGAACCAGTGCTGAAACACCCGGATATGGACACTCCTTTTGTGATTCCAGCTGATGCAAGTGATGTAGCTATTGGAGCGGTATTACTGCAAATCAACGAGAAAGGGACCTTACAGCCTTGTGCGTATACCTCCCGTAAACTGTCTGAAACAGAGAGAAGATGGGCCGTCTGGGAGAAAGAAGCTTTTGCAGTTCATTGGGCCTTGTTGACCTGGAGACATTTCCTGGAAGGAGCAAAACACCCGTTTGAGGTATGGACTGATCATAAGAATCTGGAAGCCTTAAAAACACCCCGGAAGCTGTCCCCTAAACAAGTTCAGTGGGCCCAGTATTTCAAGCGATTCAATTTCTCATTGAAGTACATTCCGGGCGGGAAGAATTTCATGGCGGATGCTCTCTCTAGACTACCTCAATATAATAGTATGCGTCAGGAGGTGATAAGCCCAATTGTCTCAGCCAAACACCTAGCTGCCCCTGTGGTTACCAGAGCCCAAAGGAAGAACCAAGAAGTGGTTTTAGCGAATGACCTTACCGAACAATTAAAAGAAGCTTTAAAACTGGACAAATGGTTCCTGGCTCATTCAAGTGATTATACAATTAGAGATGGTTTGGCTTGGGTGGGGGCCAAGTTGTATGTGCCACAAGTATTCAGGAGCCAAATACTACAACAGGCTCATGATTCTAAAGCAGCTGGCCATTTTGGATTTGTGAAGACCTTACATCTAGTCAAGCGGCAATTCTGGTGGCCTACTTTAAAAAAGGACATTGAAATTTACGTAGCTAGCTGTCCGATTTGTGCTTCGGCAAAGAGACCTCCTGGTAAGCCAGTAGGATTGTTACAAAATGTAGCTAGACCAACGACTCCTTGGAAGGAAATCTCTATGGACTTTGTAGTAGAACTACCCGAAAGTGGTGGAAACACGGTCATCTGGGTAGTGACTGATTTGTTTTCCAAACAAGTACATTGCATACCTTGTTCCAAGATTCCATCTGCTAAGACGCTGGCTAAACTATTTATATCACATATCTACAAGTTACATGGCGTCCCGGAACGCATAATCTCTGACAGAGGGGTCCAGTTTACTTCAAATTTTTGGAAAGAGTTCCTGAAGTTAATAGGCTCCTCCCAGGGGCTAAGCTCTGCCCACCACCCCCAAACCAATGGGACTTGTGAGAGGACTAACTCAGTGTTAGAACAATATCTCAGATGTTACATAAACTATCAACAAGATAACTGGTCCGAATTACTACCATTTGCTGAAGTGGCATACAACAACTCCGTACACAGCAGTACTGGATTTACTCCATTTAAAGTGGCTTCGGGACAAGATTTCGTTCCCATACCTGAACTTCCTCGTGAAAAGCCAAATATCCATTCGTTGGATGAATGGATAACTCAACTCCAACTTAACTGGCCAGTAACACGCAAAGCATTAGATGAGGCCCATCAAGCTCATAAGAAATTTGCTGACAAGAAAAGATCCTCACAGAAGGAATATAAAGTGGGCGACAAGGTTTTCCTGTCCACCAGATACCTGCAGACCACTCAAAAGTCAAAGAAGCTTGGTCCTAAATACGTTGGTCCATTCACAATTGAATGGATTATAAATCCTGTAACGGTCCAGCTGAACTTACCAAAAACTCTTCGACAAATTCATCCAGTTTTCCATGTTAGTTTGCTAAAACCTGAGCGTACTTCTGACCTAAGGCCCATTCAGACTGACTCTCCCATACCAATATTGATTGAAGGCGAACAACATTTTGAAGTTAAAGAAATTCTGGATTCTCGCAAATGGAGGGGTCGACTCCAGTATCTTGTAGCCTGGAAACATTTCCCTTCTTCACAAGCCGAATGGGTTAATGAGACCGACGTTAACGCCCCTAAGTTGATCAAAGCATTTCGTTCCAAGTATCCTGATAAGCCTTAGGAGTGTATTGTTTTGAAATTGTTTAATGATTAATAATTGTCTTTATATTCTCTCCTCTCTCTCTCTTCTAGGACTTCTAGGACTGATGATTTCCCTTTTTCTAGGAGGGCCGAATGTCAGTCTTCAAGATCTTCTGCTATTGCTTTGCATCTTTTCGACTGCCATAAGTAACGGGGGGGTGGAAAAGGGAGGTAGGAATAGCTGGGGAAGTGAGCTGGAGGAGTTACATTCATCTGATGTATAAATGGAAGGGGGGAGCATGAAACAGAGTTAGGTTTCTATTTCTCGCTTAGCTTTCTTCTTTCTCTGCGCAACTGCAACCCGTTATCAAACTATGCCAAGGTCAACGGACAGAGGCCTCATCATCACCTGAAGATGCCACACGATCATATCCACAACTTCTAATTGGAAGTGTCAGTTGAACTATTGGGGGTGGGAACATTTCTAGCATTTTCTATATGTGAATTGCGCGCCTAAACTCTCAGATTCAGAATTCTTTGGTTGCTACCACTTCACTTTCAGTAAAAGATATCTTTTCTCTAAACTAAAGAGTCTAAGTATTTCTTTCCTGGATTTTGAATGGAGCTCCGCCTGACAGCTGGCAGGAAGGCTGGCACCAAGGCTGACAGGCAGGCAGGCACCAAGGCTGGCAGGAAGCCTGGCAGGATGGCAGGCAGGCAGGCAGGCAGGCACCAAGCCTTGCAGGCAGGCAGGAACCAAGGCTTGCAGGAAGGCAGGCACCAAGGCTGGCAGGAAGGCTGGCAGGCAGGCAGGCACCAAGGCTGGCAGGAAGGCTGGCAGGAAGGCTGATAGGAAGGCTGGCAGGAAGGCTGGCAGGAAGGCTGGCAGGCAGGTAGTAACCAAGGCTGGTAGGCAGGCAGGAACCAAGGCTGGCAGGCAGACTGACTTGCAGGGAGGCTAGAAGGCAGGCTGGCAGCAAGGCTTGCAGGCAGGCAGACAGCAAGGCTGGCAGGGAGGCTGGCAGCAAGGCTGGCAGGGAGGCTGGCAGCAAGGCTGGCAGCAAGGCTTGCAGGCAGGCATGCAGGCAGGGCAGGTAAGGTTGTCAATCTGTCCGGCAGCAGGTCTTTCCTCTGAATGGTGACCTACTTCCGAGCTGCTTCCCTTTATATACGCGGGGCTTATGCAATGTATTCTCCCCGCATGCGCAATTAACGCTCGGCATCTGTTAGGCTTCCGCTGTGCATCTGCTTCATCTGCTGTGCATCCGCTTAATCTGCTGTGCATCCGCTCTGCATCCACTGTATCCATTCCGCGTCCGCTTTGCTGCGGCCCCCCGGAAGCCTAGCGGATGTGCCAACTGCTCCCATCCACTTCCATCTGCTAGGCTTCCGTTCCACATCTGTTTTCCATCTGCTCTGCATCCTCCCCGCGTCCGTTCCTTTCCGTGTTATCCGCTCCGGTTATGCAAATTTTTGTCCCTTTTGAGAGCAGATAACAATGGATGGAACATTTTTCTCATCCGTTGTGTCCTTTTTACTAACATTTTACATCTGTTGGGCAGTGTGACAGGGCCTTTAGTTCTTGGTTGCTTTTCTCCTTGATTGGTTTCCACCAATAATTTGACCCACTATTATTTGAGGCAGCCCCTCAAATACTGAAATACAAGTTTCATATCCCCCTTAGTCCTTCTTTTCTCTAGACTACCCAAACCCAAATTCTTCATATGTTTTAGTCTCCAGGCCTTTGATCACCTTACTTGCTCTTCTCTGAACATTTTAACAAGGCAACAAGGCAACGTGGAGAGAAATTCACTTGGCAAAACACACCTATAAACTATTAAATTTATAGAGGGGGAAAGTTTTAAAAGATGTAGGACCCTGTATATACTGAGTCCCACTCTATGTGGGACTCCTTTCCTTCTAAAGTATTTCTTGACCCTCTCATACAATGATGATGAGGATCTTACCCATTCAGTCATGTCTGAATCTTGGCAATTCTATGGGCCAGGCGGTCTCTCCACATCTTCCAATCTTGCACTATTTCCTTGAGTTATCCTATGCTATGGCTGATGTCAACTTTGATGGTGTCAAGGCATTATGTTCCTTACCAACCTGGTTTCTTTTTATCACTAACTCTTCCAATAATAATTGCTTCCTATAGTAAGTTCCCCCGCCTGGCATGGGCAAAATAAATGAGATGTAATTTAGTGATTTTGCCTTCTAGTGACATGTATGGTGTTATGCTCTCTAGTACTTATGTGTTCTTTGCTGTCCAAGGAATACTTTGGAACCTTCACAACAGTAGTGGGATTCAAATATTTTTACTACCAGTTCTGTGGACGTGGGTTGGTGGGCATGGCAGGGGAAGGATACTGTAAAATCTCCAGTCAGAGATGGGGTTTGCCAGTTCTTGGACCACTCAAAATTTCCGCTACCCGTTCTCCAGAACTGGTCAGAACCTGCTAAATCCCACCTCTGACTTCACAAGCACCACAATGAGTAAATTTTCTTCCTGTCTTGCTTTTTTAAGGTCCAACTTTCACAACCATAGGTAGCTACAGGGAACAGGATGGAGTAGACTGACCTACATTTGGCTACCAGGCTGACGTCCTGGCTTTTTCATATTCAGCTCACATTCACCATTGCCGTGCAACCCAGTGCAATCTGACAATTTATTTTTGGGGTGCATTCACCAGTTTGCCTCTCACATATAGCATCTCCCTACAATCCAGCAATGATGTATCAGAAGGAGAAGATCTGGTTGCTCAGCAAAATGGAGGAAACAGATCATTTTTTGCATCTCCTGAACTTCAGTGTCTGACTTGACTTTCTACCACACTCCCATGTCCCAGCATACGGACTGCAACTTGCAGCAGTGAGATCAACATGGAAGACGAGTAGGATGGATTTATTTTGTAGTGGAGATCTTGGGTTACCCAATTCGTTGAGGCCAGTGGGAAAGAAAAGAACTTCGGCTAAGCTTGATAACTCCAGACACGAAATTTTGGGTCTGGACAATCTAGAACTGTGCCATCTACAGTCCAATCTAAGGATAGTTTCACAAAATTATCTGCTATAACATCTTGCCTGTCAACGGCTTCTTCAGCCTTAACCACAATAATACACAGGCAAACAACCGGTAAAATCTCAAGGTAAACCACTCCAAACTCGATTGCAGAAAATACAACTTCAGTGGTCAACAACACCTGGAACGCCTTACCAGACTCCGTTGTTACAGCCTCAACCCCTCACAGCTTCAACCTCAAACTGTCTACTGTTGAGCTCACCCCATTCCTAATAAGTTCTTAAAGGGGTGTGCATAAGCACACTAGTGTGCCTACCGTCCCTGTTTTACTGTCCCCCATTTATCTGTATTTACTTCCCTTGTTCTTGTTTATGTTCATACTTATACTTATCCTGTACATGGTATCCTGTACTTGTTTGATAAACAAATAAAATACTAAAAATAAAATACAAAACCTGTCTTCTAATACTTGAGGTGCTGTCACAGAGAACAGAGGATTGATTTAATTTCAAGAAGTCAAGACAAGATGTAATGGATGAAAGCTTATTAAAGACAGATCAAACCTGGAATAAGGAGAAGTTTCCTGACATTGAGAACAATTAATCAATGGAACAGGTTGTTTCTGAGAGTTAAGGATGTTGCATCAGTAGAAATTTTCAAGAAGAGATTGAACAGTCATTTATTTGGAATGGGGGTCTTCAAATTTAACAGCTTTAAGACTTGTGGGCTTCAATTCTCAGAATTTCTCCTCCAGTCATGTTAGCTCAGGAATTCTGGGAGTTGAAGTCCAGAAGTCTTAAACTTGTGAAGTTTGAAGATCCTTGATCTGGAATGAATTAGGATCTCCTGCCTTGATCAGGAGGTTGGGTTAGAAGACCTCTGAGGTCCCTTCCAGCCTTTTGATTTCGTGTTCTAAGTAAAAACGCAGAAATGTTAGGTTCTATCGAGACCCCTTCCTTGCTGTAGTAGTTTTCTAACTTAAGAAAGCATTCCTCCATAAAATTTAAGGTAGTACTCTTTCATATCATGGACAGGAAGACCTCATTTTAATTCTGATGATTTTTTTTTTCCAGAGAAGCTTTCCCTCACATCGGGAAGATGTGCTGGAACCCAGAATGTCCCAACACATCCTGAAGATGTGAAGTTAGGAAGATTGCTTTAGGAAAACAAAAACAAAAAACCACAACACTGTCTTGAAACCCAGGCCATTAGGCCACAGTCCCAATCTTGCAACCACAACGGAACTGAGTCAGCAATGACTCTCAGAAGAACCATTCTAAGAATACAAAGGCTCTGTTGATCTTCTGCATTCTTCGATGTGATGTTTTCCTCAAATATGGGTAGCCTGCAAATAATACCAGGAATGATTAAGAGCAGTACTTCTTTTAATGTAAACATCTCTCATAATTTGAGTAGATCAAGTGGGAAATAATCATCTTAGCCTGGCTTTGAATAAAAAGAACATTGTGTTCATTTGCCCCAACAGTTGCATGTTACTTCTGCTTATTGATTGTCAGGCACCACATGATTGCCCAACTGCTGTTGGTTGGGGAACATGAATTAAACTATAATTCCCCACCCCCAGGCATTGTCCCAAATCCACTGGAATCATAGAATCATGAGGATCTTCTAATCCAACCCCCCCTGCTGAAAGCAAGAGACCTTATTTCATCCTGGACAACATGCCTGTCCAACCTTTTCTTGAAGACCTCCATGTCAACCCTGAAGCTCACCTGATGGAAGCCATCTTGGAACTTCGGCTTCATGGGCAATTACAGATATCTGGGGTTTTGTAGCCAAAACAAAATACTTTCTCTTGGGAACCAAGGACATTCTCACACCTGGTTGGAGGAAAGAGGAGTAGTATCACCAGGCAACCAGAGAGTGTGTTGATTGGACTGTGTGACTGATTGTTTGGGGTTTAGGAAAATTTTTTACTTTTAATTAGGTGAAAACTGTGGGAAACGTTAGAGTCGGTTTCCACCAGATCTGTGTTAATCAATGTATTCTTTGGGGAATCTACCTGCCTCGGAGGTTTGCTTGCTATGGGTCTATTACTTGGAACCCCAACACTCCAGCAGTGGAGCTCCCACAATTAAATGGAAAAAAATTAGAAGCAAATTGAATTATTTAAATTTAATTAAATTGAAACATTAGAATCGGTGGCATTTGTGTAAAGAGATAAAGTGGCATCAAATATCTTTCCCCTCTTATGCAGCAAACATCCTGCCAAGTTTGTGGGATAGCCAATAGCTTCTTGTACAATCTTTTGATCCATTTTATTTGAGGGTCCGATCTGCTCAGATTCGAGAGGTGGCTTTTGACCTTTCAAGAGCAGGATAAGAAACAACGGATGGAAAATAATCAAGGAGAGATGTAACCTTAAAACTAAGTAGAAATATCCTGACAGGGAGAACAATTAATCAGTGGAACAAGTTGCCTTCAGAAGTTATGGGTGCTTCATCACTGGAGGTTTTCAAGAAGAAATTGAACAGCCATTTGTTGGGAATGATATAGGGTTTTACAGGTTACAGATTAACAGAATTGGAAGGGATCTTGCAGGTCATCTAGTCCAACCCCCCCCCCCCAAAGCAGGAAACCCTACACCATTTCTGACAGATGACAGTCCAATCTTTTCTTGAAATCCCCCATGGATGAAGCTCCCACAACTTCTGAAGGCAACTTCTGTTCCATCGATTGATGTTCTCACTGTCAGAAAATTCCTCCTTATTTCTAGGCTGAATCTCTCCTGGATCAGTTTCCATCCATTATTCCTTGTTTGGCCTTCAGGTTCCTAGGAGAATAGCTTGACCCCCTCCTCTCTCTGTGGCACCCCTTTAAATATTGGAAGACTGCTCTCCTGTCTCCCTTGGTCATTCTCTAGCCATGCCATTATGTTGTAGCCTCTAGTCTTCTCATCATCCTGGTTGCTCTTTTCTTCTCTCTTTTTAGAGTCTCAACATCTTTTTCATAGTGTGGTAACCAAAACTGGATGCAGTACTCTAAGTGTGGTCTTACTAAGGCTTTATAGAGTGGGATTAGTACATCATTTGATATTGATTGCATCCCTCTATTAATGCAATTTAGGATTGTGTTGGCTTTTTTGGCTGCCACTGCACACTGCACACTGCCTATTTAACTTGCTGTCCATTAAGACTGCTCAGGTAATGGTAATGGATTGCTTAGCTCTGGAAGAGCAGCTGCAGACCAAATTCTTAGGAATTCCCCAAAAGCTGTCCCAAGAGGAAAGGACATTTGTTATCTGTCTTTTCAGCATGAATGATGGCGTTCCAACCTACAATCAGGTCGCTGTGCTCTTTCAAAACTATTACAGCAGGTTTCCAAATCAGGCATTTTGACTGATAGCATTAAGACTCTTTCCCTTTGGACCCCGCCCTCCAGTGCGCCCTTTTTAGGAAGCAAGGACTGAATTGTCTCCTTCCCGGACAGAGAGAAGGAAGGTAAGAAATATGGCACTTGGAAAAGGTCATTGAAGAGCTTGGCTATAAATCACTGAACCCCTGACAAGTTTAAATGGAACGGAATAATCAGCTCCATTCCAGGCTGGCTTCTGGCATGGCTGCAATTTTCTGCACAACCTGAAGTTGTAAAAGTTGGCATGACCAGGAGGCAGCAGCAAAGAGGGTTTCTCCCCATTGCGATACAGCAGTCCTAACTAAGGTGGATATAGTAGAATCATAATAGAGCTGGAAGGGACCTTGGAGGTCTTCTAGTCCAGCCCCCTGCTCAAGCAGGAGACCCCAGACCATTTCAAACAAATGGCAATCCAGTCTCTTCTTAAAAACCTCCAGTGATGGAGTGCCCATGATTTCTTTTTTTTTTTTTAAGAATTTTATTAATTTTCTACAAACAGACATAACATACAAAACATTAAAAACATCTACTCTCATATATACTTCCAGTGTGTCGGTTGGTTCATCCGTTTTGTGCATTCATTTTATAGTCTCAATTACAGTTATATTACATAATCACTCATATTGTCAATCCATATCCTAATATTACCCAAAAAAATTAAAATAAAGTCTTTTTCTGACTATACTTTTAATCATTCATGCTTTGTGAGATAACAATACTTCAAACAGTTTATTCTATAACAAATCATATAGTCATAACAAATCAATCCTAAAAACCCTTCATAGATATAATACTAATGCTCTATTATTGTATTTTATCATCTAACCATTGATAAAAAAGATCCCAAATTTCATAAAATTGTTTATCTTCTTGCTCTCTAATTTCAAATGTCAATCTACTCATCTCAGCACATTCCAATATTTTCTTAATAATTTCTTCCTGTGATGGTATTTTCTCATTCTTCCAATTTTTAGCAAATACAATCCTAGCCGCTGTTAATACATTTACAATCAAATATTTCAAGTCTTTATTATATATATCAGGTAAGATTCCCAATAAAAAGATCTCTGGTTTCAAGTCTATGTGTTTCTTTGTCATTTTTTCCAACCACATGTGAATTTTAGTCCAATATTTTCTAGCATCCTCACAAGTCCACCACATATGATAATATGAGCCAGGTATCTGATGACATTTCCAACATTTTTCAGATTTGTTCTAGAACATTCTTGCTATTCTTGTCGGGGGGAAGTGCCACCTGTAAAACATCTTATACAAGTTTTCTTTATATGCTATTGACATTGTCATTTTATAATTTTGAGACCACAATTTTTGCCATTGCTCTAAATCAATCCCATATCCAAAATTCTTCCCCCAAGCAATCATAGTTTCTTTAACTTGTTCTTCCTCTAGCTTAATTCCCAATAAATAACCATATAATTTTTTAATCACTTTCTCATCAGTACCCATCAATATCTTATCTAAATCAGTCTGTTTGTCATAAAATCCTTCCATTTTAAAATCTTCAACATATCTTGAGTGTATTTGCGCATATGAAAACCAATTCATCCTTATACCTTGTTCCTCTAAGTTTTGGATCGATTTAAGTCCACCCTTTTCATCCAACAGTTCCCCATATCTAACTGTTTGTTCCTTTTTATAGATCATAGGATAGGAAAATGCTTCAATAGTCGATAACCAAACTGGAATTTTCAGGTAACATTGTTTTTTTATCTTCTCCCAATTTAACCACAAAGACTCCCGTATATAATGTCTTCTGAAATACCCCTGTGTTTTAGTTCCCTTGTACCATAAAAAAGCATGCCAGCCCAACAGTAAGTCATGTCCTTCTAATGTCAACAATCTATGCTTTCTTAATGTTATCCATTCTTTGACCCACATCAAACTTGCAGCTTGATAATACAGTTCCCAATTAGGCAGGCCAAAACCTCCTCTAATTCTAGCGTCTTGCAAAAGCTTTAACTTTATTCTCGCTCTTTTACCTTGCCATATAAACTTCAACATGATTTTATTTAAATCTTCAAAGTAGTCTTTTCCAAGTCTAATTGGTATTGTTTGAAAGAGAAATAAAATTCTAGGTAAAATATTCATCTTAATTGTTGAAATTCTCCCTATTAATGACAATTGTAAATTTTCCCATTTCTTCAAATCTGTAATTATCTGTTGTTTGAGTTTAATATAATTATTCTCTTTTAATGTGCTACATCTTGCTGTCAAATATATCCCCAGATACTTAACCTTATTTGTAACTTGGATTTTCAAAAGATCTGTCAGTTCTTCTCTTTGTCTCAATAACATGTTTTTTGTCAAGATCTTTGTTTTATCTTTATTTATTTTCAAGCCAGCCATCTCACCATATGTCTCTATCTTTTCCAATAATTTTGGAGCGGTTTCTAACGGGTCTTCCAGAATAAAAGCTAAATCATCAGCAAAAGCTTGTAGTTTAAATTCTTCCTTTTTAATTTTCATTCCTTTTATACTTTTGTCATCTCTAATATTTCTATTCAACACTTCCAAAGTCAATACGAATAACAAAGGAGATAGGGGACATCCTTGTCTTGTGCCTCTTCTTATATTAATAAGATCTGTAAACTCTCCCTCCACCATTACCTTTGCTGTCTGTTTATTATATATGGTTTCTATTGCTTGAATAAATTTTCTGGCAAAACCCATCTGTTCCAATAGTAATAACATAAATCTCCAGTTCACGTTGTCAAATGCTTTTTGAGCATCTAGGAATATCAAAGCCATTTGTTTCTCAGGATGAGCCTCATAATATTCCAAAGTATCCAAAATTACTCTCATATTGTCTCTAATTTGTCTCTTTGGCAGAAATCCATTTTGATCAGGATGGATAAAATTATTTAAATATTTTTTCAGTCTTTCTGATAAAATTGAAGCAAAGATTTTATAATCTGCATTCAATAAGGAAATAGGTCTATAATTCTTAATTTGCAATGGGTCAGCCTCTTCTTTTAAAATAAGTGTAATATAAGCCTCTGACCATGTTTTGGGTGTCATCTTCTTTAACATAACTTCATTCATAACTTCTAACAATGGGATGTTCAATGATTCTTGAAATTTTTTTATAGAATTCTGCCGGAAGCCCATCTGGACCTGGTGCTTTCCCATTATTTTGTCTCTTAAATGCTTCATTTAATTCCATCATTGTTATATTGCTTTCTAACATTTCTTCAGTCTCTTTAGGTATCTTCGGTAAGTTAACATTCTGTAAATACTGTTTAATTTTTTCCTCATCAATATTCTCTTGTTTATATAGTTGTCCATAGAAATCTCGAATAATTTCCTTTTTCTCCTTATTACCACAACAAACTTGACCTTGATCATCTATTAGTTTTAATATTTTTCTTGATTCCTTCTCCTTTCTCAGTTTATATGCTAGCCATCTACCTGGTTTATTTGCGTCTTCAAAATAATTCTGTTTAGAATTTCTAATTTTCTGTGCCAGTTCTTCTTTCTCTATTAATTCCATTTTATGCTTAATTACATCCAGTTTCAATTTAATATCTTTTTTCTGTGGCATTTTCTGTAGTTCTTTTTCAAGTCTTTTATATTCATCTTCCAGGATCTTGGAGGTTTGTCTTTTCCTAATATTCTTTTTTCTTGTATAATCTATTATCAAACCTCTAGCATATGCCTTCATTGTATCCCAAACATTCTGTATTGAAGTATCTTCTTTTTTGTTTTCTTTAAAGAAAAAAACCAATTCCTTCTCCATCCATTGTATAAAGTCTTTCTCCTTTAAAATCGTATTGTTTAATGTCCATCTCGATCTTTTTTTTTGTCCCTTCCATTTAATTGTCATTGGACTATGGTCTGCCCAAGTACTCATTTCAATACTTGTTTCTTGAATAATGGATATTAATTCTGTTGAGATCCAAATCATATCTAATCTGGACCATGATAAATGTCTATTAGAGTAAAAAGTATATTGTTAAGCTTTAATGTTTCTTTCCCTCCAAATATCTTTTAAAGTTAATTCATCTGTCATTTTAAAAAAAGATTTAGGGAGAACCTTTCTATTTTGTTTTGTTGTTGTTGTTATATAGTCAAATTTATTGTCCACAATTCCATTAAAGTCTCCCATCATAATTATGTTAACATAGTCCAATCTAATTATTTCCATATGTAGTTTTTTATAAAACTCTTCTTGTTTATCATTCGGGGCATAAATTGCAATCAAGAGTATTTTTTTATTATTGTCCATTATTTCCACCATTAATACTCTTCCATCTTCATCCGTGTAAATCAGTTTTGCTGGGATATCCTCTTTAATGTAGAGAACCACTCCCCTTTTCTTAGATTGAATCAAAGAAGTAAATATTTTCCCTAATTTTGGCTGTACTAACAATTGCTCATGTTGTTTTTTAATATGAACTTCTTGTAAACAAATTATATCAAATTTTAATTTCTCTAATTTATGAAAGGTTTTTCTTCTTTTAACAGCTGAGTTAAGTCCATTTATATTCATTGTAATCAGTTTTTTTTCTTCCATGATTATGCTTTATATTTAGGTCTAACAGCTCTCGTAGTTCTCACTTCACGTTGTTCTTTACTGTCTACCTGTCCACCTACAACTCCTTTCTCTTTTTCAATCTCCAGTTGTTCCTCCTGAAACTCAATTAATGAGACCTCTTTCTCTACCTCCTCTTTTCTTCTTCCAAAAAATTCTGCGTAGAAAAGTTCTGCTTTTTCAATCGAATCAATTCTATGTCTCTGTTCTTGCCACGTAAAGATTAGTCCTTCTGGTATCAGCCATCTATAGTTCACTTCATTTTCTAATAGTATTTTGGTCAGAAATCGGTATTCTCTTCTCATCTCTCTCACTCTTCTAGGTATTTGTTTTAAAACCACAATCTCTTTACCTTTATATTTCAATGTTTTCTCTCTTACCACTTGCAATATCTGTGTTTTGATGGATTTTTTGGTAAATCTGATATGAACTTCCTTTGGTAGTTTATTTCTCATCGCATATCTTGTATAAACTCGATATATCTCATCTACTCCGTCCATCATCTTTTCCTCTGTAATTTCCAGAAGGTCTGCCAGCATTTCTATCATTATCGCAGCCAAATTTTCTCCTTTTTCCTCTTCTATATTTTGGAATCTAAGATAAGTTAACATATAAGTTCCATCTCCCACCTCAACATCCCATTTTTTTCTTGTTCTACCACTGTTAATCTAGTGTCAATATTTCCAATCTTCTCCTCTCTTTGTTTTCCTTCTTTCTCAATTTTTTGGAATCTCTCCTCATACTTCCCCATCATTTGTTTAATATTTTCATCAGATTTCTCTATTCTTTGATCCATAGCATCTATTTTTATCTTAATATCTTGAATTCCTTGCATAATCGTCTGTAAATTTACTTTTTCTTGTTCTTTATCTTGCTTCAACATTGTCTGAATTAAATGTTGTCCGTCAGATGGTGGGGAAGCAGAGGTAGAAACAGAAATGCCAAATGATTTTGGTTTCCTGCTCATTTTAATGCTTCCAAAGCTTCAGGTTCTCTTTGACTTTCAATCCAGCTAATATAGTAACCAAATATTGTCCAAAAAAATAAAAATAAAAAATCCAATAGTAAAAAGCCCAAAACCAAAGAAAAAAAAAAGGGGAAAAGGAAAAAGAAAGATCTTCAGGTTCTTCTAGACCCTAGTCCAATTGAAGTAATCCACCATAAAAAAAAAAAATAGAAGAAGAAAATAATAATAATAATAATAATAATAATAATAATAATAATAATAATAATCAAAAAACAAAACAAAAACAAGGTGGTAGATGGAAGAAGCAAAGAAGCATGAAAAAAAAGAAAGAGCTCTAAGGCTTTCCCTTTAAAATAAAAAGCAAAAATACTAGAGTTAAAATTAACAAAAAATCTGGCGAGTAGGAATTTCAGATATATATATATATATATATATATATATATATATATATATATATATACACATACACTGTACACTGCACTTTATTTCCTTATCCAAGGCTCTTATTATGACTGTCTTCTCCAGCAGCTTCAAAGCCAAGCCTCAAGTGTTGAAATATTGATAAGAGTCCAAGGAAGCACCTGCAATAATATTTTACTGCGTTCTCCCTCTATCTTATCACATTAAAATGTCCTTGAAAAGGAGTGCTTTTCTCCCCAATTCAAATAAAGTATTTTCAAGCCTCTAGTTGGCAGTGTTGCAGCATCTCTTACTACTCTTTCCCCCCCCAGCCAGAAAAAAAAATATTTTTAAAAAACTCAAACAAGAAGAAAAAAAAGATAATCAAAGGGAGCCTCTATCCTAAAAAGAAAATTAAAAAAAAATAAAAATAAAAATCAAGAGAAGCATAAAAATATATATAAGAGAAAATTCAATCCGGTTACCTACAAAGTCACATTAAAGTCCTCAGAAAAAAAAATAAGGAAAGAATCCAAGTCTCAGTTTGACATCACTTAAATGCCGCTCAGCCAAGTTTCAGTCAAACAAAAATAAAGTCACAGATTTCTTCTTTGTTCAGGATGTCCTTTGAAGTCTCAATCAATTTACTATACAAAAGGAATTTCTCACCCAACCGATACACGCTCATTTAAATCACTTTCTTTCCGGAGCTGTCCCGACTTCAGCAGCTTTGGAGGCTGCCTTTCCGCTGCCAGCAAAAGGGCTTCTCCCGGATCAAACCAGAGATTTTGTGATATCTCTGGGATCCTGGGACTATGCCCTTCACAATCCCCATCTCTACGGGACGGTTTAGGTCCGTTAGGACCGACCAGGGGCGAAAATATCAGCTGCGATCTCAGAGCCCCGAGATCGCAGCTGTAACACCGAGACAAAGCTCTGCCTTCTTCGTGCCCATGATTTCTGAAGGCAAGTCATTTCACTGGTTAATTGTCCTCACTCTTAGGAAGTTCTTCTTTAATTAATAATAATTTTGTAATAATTCTATTACAGGTTGCTTCTCTCCTTGATTAGTTTCCACCCATTGTTTCTTGTCCTGCCTTCAGTTGCTTTGGAGAATAGCTTGACTCCCTCTTCTTTGGGTCAGCCCCTCAAATACTGAAATACCACAATCATGTCACCCCTAATTCTTCTTTTCTCTAGACTAGCCAAAACCATATCCTGCATCCGTTCTTCATATGTTTTAGTCTCCAAGCCTTTAATCACCTTAGTTGCTCTTCTCTGAACTTTTTCTAAAGTCCCAACCTCTTTTTTGTAATGCAGTGACCAAAACTGGATGCAGGATTCTGGTTGTGGTCTTAGTAAGGCTTTATAAAGAGTTACTCACACTTCGCGTGATCTTGATTCTATGCCTCTGTTTAGACAACCCAGGATTGTATTGGCTTTGTGGATTTTTCTTAAATGCAAAACTACATTCTGAGGCTTGCAATGATCTTCTGTACATCTTTTTCTATAGGTAGTTCTCAACTTACAGCAATTCGTTCAACAACTATTCAAGGTCACAAGGGCACTGAAAAAAAAGTGACTTACATCCATTTTCCAAATTTGACGACAGTTGCAGCATCCCATGGTCATGTCATAAATATTCAGATGCTTGATAACTGGTTCATATTTATGATGGTGCCATTCCCCTGTTGGAATCTGATTCTGAGGGGGAAGTCGAGCAGCTGACAGGGAGTGGGAGTGTGGCTCTGTTGGCTGTGGAAGAAACTGGATAAGGGCACAGTCCTTCTCCAATGCCCACAGCTGGGCATTCAGAGGAAGACCCAGGCCCACCCCCTCTTCATCCTAGAGCATGCAGGGAGGAATGGAGAAGGGAGCAACGTGGCTTACAGGGGAGAAAAGGGCCCTGATTCCCTTCATTAGCTGCAGCTGGGAAAACAGGATATAAAGGATATTTGCGCACAGCACCTTGCTGGAAGCAAAGCATGAATTATCTTTGTTTGTCAAGTCTTATCTGGGTTCTGGCATCCTCCCAACTGTGTGTGTTTCATTACCTTTTGAAGTCTGCAATTCCTGACCCTGCCCTGTCTCGTTAATTGCTGCAGTGTAGTTTGTGTTGGGTTTTATTTATAATTTATATGTACTTTGGGTTCGGACTGAATTTCTTCCCTTTAAAGACTGTTCCCGGGAGAGTTTTTTCTCTAGCCGAGGATAACTGGACATTGGGGGCCAAGTTGGAGGAATTAAAGGGACTTTACTTACTTTTGTGACTTTGTTGCTTTTGTGCCATGCCCCTTTGGGTCATCACAGGTGGTTGCAATGTGTCTGGGATCATGAAATCAAGTTTTCTACCCTTCTGACAAGCCAGGTCAAAAGGGAAGCCAGATTCACGTAACAGCTGTGGCAGGAAAGGTTATAAAATGGGGCAAAACTCACTTAAAAATGTTCAGTAACAGAAAGTTTGGGCTCTGTTGTAAGGTGAGGACTACATGTATCATATTTGAAGGGCTGCCACAGAGAGGAAGGGGTCAAGCTATTTTCCAAGGCACCCAAAGGCCAGAAAAGGAATAATGGATGAAAACTGATCAAGGGGAGATTCAACCTGGAAATAAAGAGGAATTTTCTGTCAGTGAGAACAATCCACCCATGGAACAGAAGTTGCCTTCAGCAGTTGTGGGAGCTTCATCACTGGAGGCTTTCAGGAAGAGATTGGACTGCCATCTGGAATGTCAGAAATGGTGTAGGTTCTCCTGCTTGGGCAGGAAGGGTTGTGCAGAGGGGTTGGACTAGATGACTACAAGGTCTCTTCCAACTCTATTTTTCTGTAGTACAATGAAACTTCTAAGAAAGTTGCATTTAAAGAATCACGGAATAATCACGTCTGGAAGGGACCTTGGGAGTTTTCTATTTCAAACCTTTGCCTGAGGCAGGAGACTTTATACAATTCCTGTGAAATGCATGTCTCTCATCCATTTGGAATATTTTATGTGTTCCAATATTTGGAATATCTACAATTGCATAATTAGGAGAGTCGTATCTGGATTGCAGAATTCTGGCTGGGCGTTAAGATGGGAGTCAAGAGTTACCCAAAATTAACTCTTTGCTGCCCTCAAGCGATCCACTTCTTCAAGCATGCACAATGCACGGCCTCTTCCTCATTTAAAACACCTAGGAAGTAGTTTGTAGCTTTAAAACAACAACAGACCAACAAAAAAGGTCCCTCTTCTTTGTTCAAATTGGCTAATCGGAACACCTATAAAAACCCCATTAGCACCATATGCCTAAGCTTCAATGGGAGCAAAGAGAGCTAATGTATAATTAATGTAAGATTAAATGGTGAGCAGAGACTCTCCATAAAGTTTAACGGCTAAGGAAAGAAAGCCTCTCCAAATAATTGGTGTTATTTAAGACATTTATTTGTTTTTTGTTAAAGGATCTGTTTGGTCAGGCTGGGAAGTGTTCGGTACACATCTGAGTCACGCAGATAGCTGTTTTTGAAAAATAATACATTGTGAAGTTAATCAGGTGCTGGTTCTCCTTCACTCCCTGCATTGTGTTGGCACTGAGTGAAAAGAACATCCTGTTGACAATCCAAAATCCTTTTATACAGTCCCGTAACAACTATGAATGGGACATGGTGGCTCAGTGGCTAAGACGCTGAGCTTGTCGATCAGAAAGGTCGGCAGTTCAGTAGTTTGAATCCCTAGCACCACACAACGGATTGATCTCCCGTTCCTTGTCCCAGCTTCTGCCAACCTAGCAGTTCAAAAACACGTAAAAATACAAGTAGAAAAATAGGAACCCCTTTGGTGGGGAAGGGAACAGCGTTTCGTGCACTTTTGGTGTTAGTCATGCCAACCACATAACCACGGAGGTGTCTTTGGACAGCACTGGCTCATTAGCTTTGGAACGGAAATGAGCACCGGTATCCCTCGTGCCAGAAACAACTAGCACATACGTGTGAGGGGAACCTTTCCCTTTTAACAACTGTGAACAGCATATGGTATGGCTGTAAGTTGTTAGAAGTCTGCAGTAGCACAAGGTGCAAACTTAAAATATTCTTGGCCTGGTCTTGTCTGTCCAGGGTTTGCTATTCACTTATTTAAATAAGGAAGCTCGATTTGATTTGTCGCATTTTTCACTTGGAAAGATCTAGAACTCCGGCAAGTTCTGTTTGTATGGAAGCGGTTGAAAGATATGTGCTATGTAGATGTAGAATACAAAGAAGCTTTATTGCTATTGTTATTGTTAACCCACTTTTGAAAACATGGCAATGCAATTGTATATCAAACTTAAAGTTATAAAACAACATTGCACAACCTAAAAGCAATTAGTAGTATGAAGGATGCATCAGGCAGTTGCAATGAGCAATAGCTATTGGAAATTTGGTAATCTTTTTAGAAACATCTGAAGTTGATCTTAACAGATTAACAGAGTTGGAAGGGACCTCGGAGGTCATCTAGTACAGAGAAACCCTACACCATTTCAGATAGATGGCAGTCCATTGTCTTCTTGAAAGCCTCCAATGATGAAGCTCCCACAACCTCTGAAGGTAACTTTTGTTCCATCAATTGATGGTTTTCACTGTCACAAAATTTCTCCTTATTTCTAGGCAAAATCTCTCCTTGATTTCCATCAAGTTTCCATCCATTATTCTTAGAGGAGGAAAAGAATGGCCTCCTGGTCAAAACAAATAAGTTTCTAACAATTGGTGTTATACATTCTGTCTTCCACTTAATATTTTAAGTATCCTAGCCATCCATGAATTCTAAGTACACGAGGTTGACTGTTGCATTGGAGCAAGGGTCTTCAAACTTGACAGCTTTAAGACTGGTGAACTTCAACTCCCAGAATTCCTGAGCTAACATGACTGGAGGAGGAATTCTGGGAGTTGAAGTTCACCAGTCTTAAAGCTGTCAAGTTTGAAGACCTTTTCACTGGAGCATATATCTCAATTCCACTGACAATGAGGGCTGTAGGAAGACCTGAAAGAACAAGTTAAGGATAGAACATCATGGAGGAAATTTATTTTGGTGGCCACTAGGAGCTGAAAAGAACTTGATGTCACATCATCATTAATCACTCAATCCGAGCATAGGCAGGATGGCTTTCATAACAAATGCTGGTTTATCAACTCATCAATTCAGGCTGAAGGGAAAAGTCCTGTACATGAAATGTGTAAAATATTATTAAAATCTCTAACCTGAACTTTCTTCTCCATATCATCGAATTATAAAGAAGTAGAATGGATGGATGAAATCTCAAAGTGCACAAGAAGCCTTGACAAGATCCCATGATGGGCACAGCAGACACAAATCAACCAGTGGTGGGATTCCATTTTTTTTTACTACTGGTTCTGTGGGCATGGCTTGGATTGGTGGGCATGGCAGTGGAAGGATACTGCTAAATCCCCCTTCCCTCCCCACCCCACTAACCTGCTTTCCTGCTCTGTTCTCCTGGGTAGGGCAACCAAAGAAGATCCAGCCAATCAGCTGGGGCTCAATGGGAGGCAGAGAATAGATGGGGTTGGCGGGGCCAGTCAGAGCCAGTATTTTCTGGTTCTCTGAACGACTCAAAATTTCCACTACCAGTTCTCCAGAACTGGTCCAAACTGGCTGAATCCCACCTCTGAATCCCACCTCTGACCCTTTTGTGTCACTGAAGAATCAGAAGGGTGAAGGATTGGTTTAATGTTGGATGTCCATCACATAATTCCCCAATGTTTATGGCTTTGTGGACAGGTGGTAAAGGGAGAGGGGATGCTTCCATGTGGGCGGCTGGCAAGTGTGCACATAAGTGTGTAACTCCATATGTGTATGCAGTGTGCATGCACACCTTCCACTCATTTAAATCCACACACACAAGCATGCTTGCTGGCTGTTTCCGTGGCGCAGTTGCAAGCCCCTCATAGCCCACTAATGGCCTGTGGCCCTTAGGTTGAGACCCCCTGATCTAGCAAACTTCATAGGAAGTCCTATCACACAACACATGGAGAAGTGCAGGTACATTTCTGAAGGTGACCACAAGGGGGGAGGCAAACTCTTTCCCCAAACAAGCCAGTCCTAATGTCTCAATATTTTACTAGTCTTGCCAGTGTGTGGAAGTTCAGAACACAGTTTTTTGGTCTTTGTGTTTGCGCTTGTGCATATGAGTGTGATGGGTGAATCTGAATGTTGTATAAGCTATGGAACGCTACTGGTGCGGAAGCATTCTTTGCTTGCAAAGGAAGTCCTTTCATAGGGTCTCTGGTTATTAGCTTCCTCTTTAGAAGCTTCCAAGAAGAAACTGGACTGCCATTTGTCAGAAAGGGTGTAAGGTCTCCTGCTTGGGTGGGAGGGAGGTTAGAGTAGATGACCTACAAGGTCTCTTCCAACTCTGTTAATCTCTTATTATTAGTCTACCATACTAGGGCTCCTACACAGGTCAAAAATTCCTATGTTGGAACTGGAGCTTTGATTTTCTGAAAGAGAAAGAAGTCTAGTCCTCTTAAATGCTTTGAGAACAGACTTTCAATCTCCCCCTTTCAAAATTATTAATACATGTGAATAATATGACTAGACCTACCAGTTAGAAGCAATGGGTGGAAACTAATCAAGGAGAGAAGCAGCCTAGAACTAAGGAGAAATTTCCTGTCATTGAGAATGATTAATCAATGGGACCAGCTTGTCTCCAGAAGTTGTGGGCACCCCATCACTGGACAGTTTTAAGAAGAGACTGGACAGCAATTTGTCTGGAATGGTATAGGATCTTCTGCTTGAGGAGAGGGTGGGACTAGAACAGGGATTCCCAGCCTGAGGGCTATGGCCCACTACTATGCCATGGACTATTTGCAGCCAGGCTGCATGAGTGCTGGCCAGCTTGCACCCCGTCCACATGAGCAGTGTGCACCAGCACTCGCAGCCCCACTCACACCCACAGTGGGCACAGAGTATTAACCATGAAGCGGACTAAGCACGTGCTTAAGGCACCAGGCCCAAAGGGGGCATCACAAAGTTGAGAATATAGCTTCGTTTGTACATTAAGTACAAAGGAGAGGGCAGGCATCAAGATTTGTCAGTGCTTACGGCACCAGTGAGCTTTTATCTGCCACTGGCAGTGGGTCGGTGTGCATGCCACTCACACAAATGAACTGGTGTATGTACATGGCCCTGCTGCTCATGCAGAACCATTGCCTCTCCCCTCCCCCCACTGGGCCACCAATCCAGAAAATTTGGGGAATGCTGAACTACAAAACCTCCAAGGTCCCTTCCATCTCTCTATTATTCTATGTTCTACTTCTCAGAATTTTGGAGGCCTTTTCAAAGCTTGATCTGAATGAAACATCCGAGAAGTTACCAGATTTAAGAAGAGGAAATTGTTCATTCCACAATTTGCTCTTTCTCTCGTTCTGCTCAAGAGCTTTTCCTGAAACTTGGAATGACACTTTTCAAAAATATAATAACAATGAAATACTGTGAGACAAAACACGTGTGGAGAAAAATGGAGACAGTACCTCTCTTGCGTCTTTTTGTTTTTGTTTTGTTATCACAATTGCATTTCAGCCTGGAAAGCAAAATCAATGTACTCATGCAGTTATTTTGTCCTCTCCTAGAACATGGATAGCAAGCCACAAAGATGTCAAAAATGTGTCATGGCGTCATGGCATTAAGAGCGCCAATGATGGCCTGACGATGGCATGACATCCCTCGAGCCCCATGCCTTCTTCTCCCATGGACGCCCCCTGAGAATGCAAACAGTGATGTTCTAAATAGATCAAAGTTCACAAATGATGAGGGCTTGGTAGTCACAGGCGATGTCATTCCACAGGGCATCTGTAAGGACTATCGCACAGTCTTCGTTGTTCAAGTTGTTAGGCTCAGACCTTTTCCAGTTAGTGTACCTCACCGCCTGTCCGTTCAAATACACGAACTTGCCTTCTGTCTGGAGGTCACTCATACCCAGGTATATGTTCTTGCCATTCTGCTTGGCCATGGCTGCCAAGGCCGTGTTCTCAGCCACATTCATGGCCACTGCCAGAGCTCCACCGGCATTGCTGCAGAAAGCTTTCCCATTGGCAAAATTGTGAATCTGACCAGATGAAATGAAGGTTTTCTGTCCAACCACGGTCAGCCCCTGCATTGCGAAGACTGGGCAGAAAATAAATCACCAACGAATAAATAAATAAATAAATCATCAATGAAAACAGCTTCCAGCCAACAAATCAACGTAACTCAAGGCAAACATTGAAGGTGCACAGTGACAGGTCTCCTTCTAGCTTAGCTTAGGGATTTAACTGGCAACCATGTCAAAATGATTCGTGATGGCTTCTTCATTGTGGTTTATTCCCCAGTGAAGCCTATTCTCCATACAAGGACTAACCAGGTCCACCAGCTAACCAGGTTTGTCACAGCCTTCTTCACTGTGCTTTATTCCCCAGCAAAGCCTATTCGCCATGCAAGACTAACCAGGTCTACCAGCTAACCAGGTTTTCCACTGCCTTCTTCACTGTGGTTTATTCCCACAGTGAAGCCTATTCTCCATGCAAGTCTAACCAGGGCCACCAGCTCCTTTTCCAATCAAGTAACACAATCTAGCCCAATGCAAAACTGAGTTTTGTCCAGAAATCAATAGGGCTTAGCTGTGGATGGATATTCCCTATAGCGTTCTTAATACTTGCAGCTTTTCTGCCTTTCTTACAGAGACATTGTTAGTTTGATTTATTTTCCCTTCCCGGAACTGTGCATATGTGTATTCTGCAAAGCACTTTGCCCATTGATTATATTCCCTGCAACCATTCTTATTTATTTGCCACTTGATTTAAATCTCTTGAATGCTCTTCAAGGAATTTTTGGAAATTCAAAAGCATGGGGTGAGCAGAGGGGGAAATATCTATGTGGTTTGAAAAGTTGAACATGATCAATATCTAATAGATGTTAAAAAATGTTTTCTTCTTGTTTTTTGTTGGGGTTTCTTTTGAGATCAGCTAATAAAAATAAATATTGCCATCTCACTGAGCAGAAAACACTTACATGAATTTATGTATAACTATATCTACATGGAAGGAAGTAAGCAGTGGGGTACCCCAAGGTTCTGTCTTAGACCCAGTACTCTTCAACATCTTCATAAATGATTTAGATGAGGGAATAGAAGGGGAACTTATCAAATGAGCAGACAACACCAAGCTGGTGAAAAAACCCACACACAAATAACAGATAATCAGAGTTGGAAGGGACCTTGTAGGTCATCTAGTCCAAGCCCACTCCCAAGCGGGAGACTCTACCCCATTTCTGACAGAGGGCAGTCCAATCTCTTCTTGAAAGTCTCAAGTGATGGCACTCACACAACTTCTGAAGGCAACTTCTGTTCCAACTTCTGTTAATGGTCTTCACTGTCAGAAAATTCCTCCTTATTTCCAGGTTGGATCTCTCCATGTTTAGTTTCCATCCATTATTCCTTGTCTGGCCTTTGAGTGCCTTGGAAAATAACCTGACCCCTTCCTCTCTCTGGCAGCCCCTCAAACATTGGGACACTGCTCTTCTGTCTCCCCTGGTCCTTCTCTTCACTACACTCCAGCAGGTAGGCTCAAGATCCAAATGGATCTTGATAGAGTTGAAGACTTTATAAAGCCTTTGCAAAACCAGTGCTGATATTCGACCGGTTCTGCCCAGTTCTGGAGAGTTGGTAGGAGCAATGAGCAGTGGAGACTGAACCGGTTCTCTCTGCTGGCTCTGCTGTTGGGCCCACCTGCCTACCTGGGCTCCCTTACTTACTTTTATCTGCAGAATTTGAAGCACAGCTGCTTTGCGCGGCATAGAATAGTGCTGCATGGCAGCTGCTGAAGCAACCGGGATCGTGCAGTCTTGCAGGAGCAAGTTAGAACACCTCTGCGCCTGCACAAATGCCTCTGAGCCTGCGCAAAGTGCATATTTTGCATGCACGTGCCTGCAAAGTGTGTGCATGTGTGCAAAGTGCACCCACCAAGCCACACCCACCGAACTGGTGGCAATGTTATTTGAATCCCACCACTGTGCAAAACCATACTTGAAATAGTATACCCATTCTGATCTCCATATTATAAAAAATGATGTAGAGAGCAACAATGATAATTAGGGGTCTGCAGGCTAAGCAAACAAAGAAGAGTTGCTGGAATTGGGTCTGTCTAGCCTAATGAAAAGAAGGACCAGGGGAGACAGGATAGCAGTGTCCTGCTATTTGAGGGGCTGCCCCAAAGAAGAGGGCGGCTCAAGCTATTCTCCAAAGCCTTGAAAGCAGGACAAGAAACAATGGATGGAAACTAATTAAGGAGAGAAGCAACCTGGAATTAAGGAGACATTTCCTGACATCCTGAGATCAATTCGTTTATGGAACGGTTTCCCTCCAGGAGTTGTTGGGTGCTCATCACTGGGGTTTTTAAAGAAAAGACTGGACAGCCACTTGTCTGGAATGGTATAGGGTCTCCTGCTTGATTCGTGGGTTGGACTAGAAGACCTCCAAGGTCCTTTCTGACTCTGTTATTTTCTTATTGACACTGGGCCCTACCTGACAAAATAAAATTCAGTGTGGCCTTACCAAGCCATTATAAAGTGGTACTAACACTTCATGTGATCTTGATTCTATCCCTCTGTTAATGCAACATATGATTGCATTTGCATTTTTGGCTCCTGCAGGACACTGATGGCTCATGTTTAGGTGATTGTCCAAGATCCCTCTTGCAGTTACCACTATTGAGCTAAGTATCTGTGCGTTTGATTTTCTTGCCTAAATGTAGAACCTTACTTTCCTCATCACTGAATGGAAGGGAATGAGTTGGCCACACTGCTCATTGTTACTTTTTTTTCCTTCCCCCAGATGTTGCACACAAATGCAAACCAACAGCTGGCCCCCAAACCCATATTTTTTCTTACTTTTTTGGCTTTTGCTGACTTCAGCTTGTAATGTCTGGACCATCTTTGCCAAAGCAGTCACCTGCCTTTGGACTGTATCAATGACTACAGAGAAAAACAAGAAATCTAATCAAACACCAAAACTTCCATTTATTTTCATGCTGGCTGGAGAATTCTGGAAGTTGAAGTCCACAAGTCTTAAAGTTGTCAAGGTTGGATACTCCTGGTCTGTTATATCTAGATCAGAAAAATCTGTATTGTACTGGGAAGTCCAATAAAGAAATAACCCACCAAGAAACAACTTGTGGCAAATGGAGCCTCTATAATCAATAACTCAGTGCCAATCCTGAATGCAGGTATTAACAAATCTAGGATGAATTAGTGTACATATTGACAGATAAATGCAGTGCTTTTATTTACTTTTCTTAAATGTGTAACTAGAAAGGAGGGCTGCTTAAAAACATATTGCCATTAAAATAATTTTAAGATTTGTCAGTGTTTAGGTTAAATAAGAGGATTTAGATGAAAATAAAGAATAAATGCTAGTTTGGGCCAGCTATAAATTGAGAAATTGTTACCAGTTTGGCTGAGGTAACCTGATTCACTCTTAAATCAGGAATTCAAGATCTTTGTTGAATTAGAACAATCAGGAAGTTTGCATTTGTTCTTCCAAGATTGAAGATGAGGAATTCCTCCCCTCCAGAAGTGACACAAGGCTTGCAAAGCAATGTTGCCAATTGCTATTGATGGACATTGCAAAATAATCCATATTTGAGCTCTTTTTGGAAATATCAGAAACTCCCCTTCCTTCTCATGCAGGCAAAGCTCACCATCAAAGAAAAATTTCCTACCTGACATTTCTCCTTTTTGTCCTTTTTGTCCTGGGGCTCCAGTGTTTCCCTTCGGTCCAGCAGGACCAGCCTTACCAGGGAATCCTTGTTGACCCTTCACTTGGAGGCCTGGGGTTTAAGACAAAGCAACATCTCTTGGACTCCATTCCCCCAAAATAGCCATCCCCTTCCCCAAACCCCACCCAGCATCTATCTATCAGACATCGCCATCTCAAAAGATGTCTGCTGATGACATGATGTTCTGCTAGGCTGAAGGATCAGTTGCATGCAAACCAAAGCCATTCTCAGATAGCTAAAGTAAACAACTTTATTCTACAATTTTCCTCAGACTCTTGCCTTCCCATGGGAATGACCAGATGGACCAACTTCATGGATCTTGGGGAAGGTCAAGTTTTACGCTGCTTGCTGCTATGGAAGACTCTAAGCTAGATCCCCACTTAACCTCTCTTTCCAGCTGGCAGTTTTCTAACATGACAAAAAGTGAAGAAGAATCTATAACTTTTGTGTTAAAGGTCCTCCTTTTTGTTCAAATACAGAAATAAGATTAAATATATAGCAGTATTGTAATGAACACACTTTGTATGTGTGAATGAGAAAGACAGAAAGAGAGAGAGATTATACCCATGTCTCCTTTCTCTCCTTTGGCCCCATCCCTTCCATCTCTCCCAGGTAAACCAGCAATTCCTGGGTTGCCACAAGTCAATATTGGGCAGGAATTTGGATCTGAACTCCTTGCCTCTGGAGCAGCAGCAAAAACCAGCAATGGTCCTAAGAAGAGCAGCAGCAACGTGTGGAAAGATTGGCAGAAAAACATGGTTGGTACCTTGGATCGAGAACAAAATTAAGGAGAGATTATTTAGTGCTATGTGGTTTTATTCATCATTTAGAGTTAATAGACCAAAATAGATTGCACGAGGTGTCTGGATGATGTTCAAAGCTACATCCTCATCAACAACATTCACTAAGTAGAGGTGACAATGTGCTAAATAAATAAATGAACAAACAAACCAAGTAGTGACACTGTTGAGTTATTTAATTGGTCATTCAGCCTGAGTTGTCCAGATCTTAGGGAATCCTATGATTCAAACTTCTCAGGAGAAGGAGATAGAAGCAGAAATGGCAAAAAGATTTGCTGTAAAGATTTACAAAGCAAAGTTTGAGCTGAACACGAAATCAGCGTTGCTTACCAGAGTGTTCCTTGATCAGCTAAAGCAGTTCCTTCACCCTGGAAAGAGATGAGGATCGATCCAGATGGAGTAGATTCACTTCTCTTTTCAACAGCAAGAAAAGTAACAGGAAAAGCAAAATGCATGCAGATGTGTTTTTCTATATCTCTGCACTTGCACAAGATATTGGATTGCAAAAGTAACCTTTGCATAGTTCCAGTTATTGACATGTGTGCAGTTCCTTAGCATAAACTTTCACCCAGTTTATCTATTACAAAACCACTGTCAGTTTCCAGATCAGATCAATTTGCACAGGGCTGAATTCATTAACTCTTTGGAATTGACTGACTGACTGATTGATCAGACTTATAAACCACTTCAATCCAACTCTTTGAGCAATGGGTGGCTTTACGATACCCACAGCTTTTAACCCTCCCCAATTATCTAAAATGGGAAAAAATGGAACCACAGGTCACATCCAGGGCCAAACTCTTTTCATGGAAGCTCCTGGGATAAGTACGCTATGAGAAAGCAGAGCAAAAGGTACATTAAAGCAGCAGATATTTTTCTGAGCCTTGCTAGATTACTAGTTTACTTGGACAGATTGCTTGTCTAGAATCTTTGTGCTCTTCAGGCAGTTGGCCTGAAGGGGTCAGATTGCTCCTCTAGAATCTTTGTGCTTTTCAAGAAGTTAGCCTGAAGGAAGTTGGCCATCAGTTGGCCAACTAATTGCTCTATTGAGCTGCCCTGCTATCAGCCTCTGTCTTCTACAAACACACTGCAGTGTGGGCAATGGTTGGATCTGGACAGCACCAGAGCTGTGGACCATAAACATGAAGCTTTTGGTGTGTCCCTGCACAACAGTTATGGCCCCTTTGCTGAACTTAATAGGAATACTATAGTGGCAGGTCCAGCTGTTTGTGATGACAATGGTGACTCAGCTGAGAGGGGATTGTGGGCCATGAGAAAGAAGTTGTCCTAGGTAAGGGAGGGTCTGAATCAGGTGTTGCAAATCATCCATGAGTGGTGAGTAAAGTATCAAAAAGTTCAGTTGCCAGAGGAGCCAATTTAGGAAAAAATGTGGAGGTTTTGAAAGGACTCAGGTGTCTGCCTGGTGCTACTGCCAGCAGAGGAAAAAAAGGTGATTTGATAAGATGTTCAAGAACTCTAGTAAGTAAGACTTTGGTGTTGCATTGTTGTGTGTCCTGGCACTAATGATCTGTCGCAAGAAGATGTACTTCCTGTGGAGAATGTTTTCCAGGGCTTGGGGCAGGAGCTTAATAGGGTCCTACTTTTTCAGAGATTTTACCTGTTTACAAGGAGCAAAAAGGAAGGAGCCAGAGATGAATGTAAGTTAGAAAAATCACTTTGTTACACTATATGAAAAGTTACTTTTATGCAGTTGGTGAGAAATATAAACAACTCATGCCCTCTTTTCCTGCAAGGTTTGCTTGTATCCAGCTAATGCAAAATCTTCTGGCAGTTTTGGGGGTTTTTCCTTTGAGGGCACATTGGAGATTTTTTCAAAGATGTCTCATTAACACTGCATGAGAGCAGAAGTACAGTACTTTTGACAATCTGCATATATCCAAAATAAAGTCTAGAGATTGATGTTCTCACAGTCTTGTTTACGTTAGAGAGTTTCTTGCGAGATTATTTCTGTCTCAGGGTGGTGCAGTGGAAAGAAAATGAATCTTTTTTTCTTGCAATCTACAACCAATCACTCTAGAGCTTGTAATGGTTCTTCTTTTCAGGAAGAAACTCTTGCCTCACCCACTGCCCAACATCGGGTGCTGTCATCCTGAAATATCTGCAGGTATGTATTATGTATATATCATCATAAACACCTTTGGGTTTCCTTGCTTAGCATCAATAAAACATTAAATGCCAGCTTGTGGCATGAACACTTTCAAAGGGAAAGATGGACTGACAACTTTGTAGCTTTCTCTCAAAGGAACCAATGAGATTTTCTTTTTTGTTTTAGCATACCAAAGAAAAGAAAAAAGGGCAAGAAACACACAGAACATTAATTAAGGACACAAATGGTGCGGTAGTGTAAGACTTAACTGAGATAAAAATCAGGCACTTTAATAAACCAAGATGGTGTGTTGGGAGAGAAATGGCTGGTTTCCACTTCTGGAATTTCATTCCCTTTTCATTTCCTGGTGCTTTTTTCCTCAGATTTAGCTTAGAATATTATTTTGTCCTACAGTATTTTCTTGGAGGGCATGATAATGAAAAGCAAATTTAATTTGGGAATGGATTGTGGAAACAAAGGATGAAAAAGATGCTGTTGATTAGTACAGGCTAGCTAGACCCATGGATCTTCAGAGATATGACCCAAATATTTTAATTCCAATCAGTCAAAATATTAAATGAAACTTTTGGTTAAACTACCAGGGAAAACTTCCTTTACTAAGCTAGCTAGGATTATGATGAGCCGTGGTGGCACAGTGGTTAGAATGCAGCATTGCAGGCTGACTCTGCCCACTGCCAGAGTTTGATCCTGACCAGGTCAAG
>BLBF01000016.1:9991609-10019675 GCA_015471245.1 Laticauda colubrina | reverse complement strand
CATGGTTGACTCAGCCTTCCATCCTTCTGAGGTTGGTAAAATGAGGAGCCAGATTGTTGGGGGCCAGAGGCTGACTCTGTAAACCACTTAGAGAGGGCTGTAAAGGCACTGTGAAGCAATATATAAGTCTAAGGACTTTTGTTATTACAGTTCACCTCTGACCTCTTGGGCTGCATGGCTCACAACAAAAAAACTGTAATCCATTTTAAATTCAAATCTGGATCTCTCGATGCAAAATAATATTCCCTGATATCGGAATATCTCTGAATTCTAGTGCCACCAAGTCTCTGAAGAATCCTTTGCATAACGGTCCAAGGATTTTGGGGAAATGTAGCAAGGGTATTGTAGGATCATGTCAAATAAGCTACCTCTTAATGTAAATGAAAATAGAGTCTCAAGCAATAAATGCTGGTAGGAAATGCATTTATTAAGAAACGGAGGAAAAATGGATCCATAAATTGCTACATTTCTGTGCTAGTTTTGCTATCTAAGCTAAGTTAGGGAAAACTTGGAAGATGGCAACATGTATCGGATGCTGGGTTGTAAAAGTTAAACAGGATCAAATCTGGTCACTATTTCAGTGGAGGATTGAGGAAAGATTCCAAGATGGTTGGTTTAAGTGGAAAAAGGCAACTTCCGTTGGAATAACAAGGCTGAAGTCAGTGGAGTCAAACTTGACTCCAGATCTCCTTGCTGAAAACAGGGAAGCTATTGGATTAGGACTTACTTGCCAAATGCTAGACTGTATAGTGTGAACTACATACAGAATAAGCTTTATTTTTCAACTCTATGGTGGAATTCTTGTCCTTCCCCTAATCCAATTTCCATTAGATGTCAACTTCACAGATGATTGACCAGCCGAGATCACAAATTCGATTATGCCACTGGCCATTTGGGTGCATTTCCACACATTTTTCGTAGCCAAGGTTATTTGGTTCTCCTGGAGCCCAGTTTAAAAATTGTAGGGGATGGCCATTGAGATCTTCAAACTTCTTTTTAGCTGTGTTGTAAGTGATTCCCAGAATTGCCTGTTCATTGCGAAATGCTACTATTTCTTGGAGGGCGCTGTTCTCTGCCACATTCCTTGGCAAGGCAAGTTTGCTATTCATGTGTGCACATTTGGTGGTAGCAGCCTGGAAATCTCCTTTAGAGTCATCTCTTTTGAACATTTTCTCACCCACAATCCTTCCATTGGGAGCCAGGATCGCTAGAAGGAAGGAGAATCGCAAAATGTTGAAGTGCCCTCTTCACTTCTTAGTGGAAAGGAAAGTTTCTCAATCAAATATAAAAACATGGTCAGGAGCTAATCAAACAATGGGCCCATGGTCCAAAATAACTTTGTATCAACAAGCAAATTGGACATTGAATTCATTTTTAATGGGGAGCCATTCATGGACTACCATGGGTTGTTCTAGATTGAGAGATTATATTTCAAATGAAGATAACTAAAACCCCGAGGGTTGATCTGATTTATTACAGCTCATTGCTCTAGTTAGGGATTTATACCTTGTTAACTAGATATTCTTTGTTTAAAGCTTAACAATGCTTTTCATTTTTTTTCTTTAAAAAGTAAGCCAATGTATCTCACAACATGAGATGCAACTAATGATATATGGAAGGAGGTTACTCTGTGATGTTCCCATCAGTGATGAAATTCAAATTATTTTACTACTGGTTCTGTGGGCGTGGCTTGGTGGGCGTGGCAGGGGAAGGATACTGCAAAATCCCCATTCCCTCCCCACCCGCCTAACCTGCTTTATAGCTCTGTTCTCCTGTGCAGAGCAACCAAAGAAGACCCAGCTGATCAGCTGGGACTCAATAGAAGGATTGGTGGGGCCATTCAGAGGTGGCATTGGCCGGTTCTCTGAACTACTCAAAATTTCTGCTACCAGTTCTTCAGAACTGGTCAGAATTGGCTGAATACTACCTCTGGTTCCCATCTCCATGCTTTACTTACTTGCCTTTTACATTGCAAGTAAGTAAGCATTAATGGCATCTTACTCTTTTATTCTTTTCTACATACCTTTTATATAAATTGGTTATGGATTTTAAAAAAATATCCTTAACTACTTTAAACTGTTTTTTTGTCTAAAAAGTAAGATAATGCATTACACAACTTGAGAAGCAACTGATGATATATTGAAAAATGTAACCTCCGTAACGCTCCCTTGATCTCCATGCTTTACTTACTTGCATTTTACATTGCAAGTAACTGAACATTAATTGCATTTTACTCTTTTATTCTTTTCTACATGCCTTTTATCTACCTTGGTTTATGGACTTTTTAAAAATGTGTCATTAAAAAAGGGAAACATGAAAGAAGAATGAGCACCTAGACATCTATGCGTGGCTTTCACTTCTCTTTTTGGTTATACCAACCTCGATCTTAGTTTGGACACCCTGTTCCATTCAGGGATTTAAATTAAAGTTTTAAAGACAGAGGGTTGTCCATCCTCTTATTGAAGCCAACAAAGCAGAGATATCCCACTTCTCCGGGTCATTGCTTTCATTATCAAAATCACCTTTCAAAATTGTGTAGCTTTTCAGGCAGCTGCTGAAAAGTAGAAAAGGAATTTGAGGGGGTCCTTGATGCTCTTTGAGCTTGGTTGTTTTCCTGCAGATATTTCATTACCCAACCAGGGAGCATCATCAGTGCTAGTCTAACATTGAAGGTGTTACCTCATTTGAGGAATGGCCACAATTGGACCAAAATGTTCTGTTGCTTAAATAAGGCATTTGTTAAGTCAGTTGGGCCCCATTTTACGAACATGTCACCATGGGGATTTTGCAATGGTTGTAAGTGTGAAGAGCAGTCCTAAGTCACTCTTTTCAGTGACGTAAGTTTGAACAATCACTAAACTGTTGTAAGTCAAAGATTATCTGTGGTATAATGAGGAAACCCACAAGAGAGAATTCCTGTTGTGTTTTCAGAGTCGCTGATCTCAGAGCTCCCTTGGAAGCCAAATTGTCCCTGATTCATATTTGGATGGGGAAACAGTAGGGAAACCCAAAGCTACATCAAGATGTGGAAACAAACATCCCAGAAGAGCTTAAATCCTTCTTCAAAATGTCTTACCTTGTTGAATTTTGATGAAGGTAGATTTGAAAATGTCCAACTGAATCCGAAGTTCTTTCATTTGCAATTTAAGAAGTTCAAGCTCTGAATGGGAATGGAATTTAATTAGACTTCCTCCTTGATATCAAATTCAATTAGAGATTTTTCAGTGAAAAGAATGATATTTACAATAGCCTTAGAGAATATAATAGCCTCCTTGGAGAACATTTTCATCTAGCCAGAGGGACTCAAAATCTTGACCCTCATTCCTAGAGTTCTTACTTCAGGTGCCTAATTATTGAATACGTCAGATTTTTTTTGAAAGAAACCATGAGGGTCATCTAATATAGTTTAAAGCAGGAAATAGAATTGAAATTAAATTAAGACTGATTTCACTTTTAGGAATATATAAAAGTGGTACTCTATCTTTGGAAGCATATTCTTCATAACTATATATTCTTGTGAAGTCCCTTGTGTAGGTATTCACCAAATGTTGAAACAAAAATTCATGCAGAAGATGCCCATTCATGATATAAAGAGATATTTCAGGACTTATATGTCCTTGAGTTTAGAAACTTAATACCACATATATTTGTTATATGCATATTTAAATTTGGGGTGGTCATCACCTCTATCAATCCCTGATATTATTTTTCCTTATGAATTTTCCTCCTAAATACAGTGTCTTTATTGGTTGAACAAGAAGCAAAGTAACCTTTGTAATGAGACAAGGAAGTTCACCAGGCCAAAACAATAGATACACTGTCTTCTAGTGTTTATGCAGATTTCAGCTCAGCTAGTGATAGGAAGGCTGGTTAGACAAGTTTGGCCTGTAGAAAATAGAGAGTTCTAAATCTCTCCTTCATTCTGGATGGATCATAACTATGTTTGCTGGAGAAGCAAGTTTATTAATGCAGTGTAAAATAACTGTGCCCTTCTTTGGAACAGGAAGTAAAACAACCTTGTGTAGATATGCATGAGTTTAAGAAATGAAAACAAAAACCTATGAGCCTGAGCCAAGAAAGATTTGGGGAAAGTTTCTGTGAGGGATGGTCTAACCATAGATGAACAAGAGGCCCTGTTCCTTTTTCTTTGAGGAGCAGAAAATAGATCAGAGGAGGAAAAGAGCTAAGATAGCAAAATTTAAAAAAAGAGAGAGATTTCTGCAATGTCACCTTGCTGTCAGAGCTGAAGGGATGTTGTCATTTTGATCCTTTGAACAATCCCTGGCCTGTAAACCAGATGTGCTCACTACATGGATATCAAAGTTTAATTATTTGGACCTTGTACAAATACAAGGAGCAGGAAGAATAAACTTGGTGCTTGTGAAGTTAACACAAACCAAGGCAGAGTCAGTTGAAAAAGCCATTATGTGGTGAAGTTTACACACAATGCTGAGCCATAGACAAGAGTTTACAAAGCTCAGTTGCTGAAATTGCACAACACATTAGCACAGTTGTTGCAACCCAACCAACATGCTTCAGAAACCATCGACCATTTGGAGGGGTAAATGAAAAGCCAATTGTGATTTCTTCAGCAAACAATGACTGAAAGGAAGCTGGCTGAATGGTGTGTGACTCTAACATCTTATGATTTGATTTGAGCAAGATTGTGGCTCAATGTAACAAGAAATCTCACAAAAGTAAAAGGAGCGAAGCAGATTCCTAGTTCTCCCCCTAGCTTATCTCATTAGAATGTTTTCAAGATCAATCATATTTAGAAAAAGAGCATAATCTGAAAGGGCCTGAAGTCATGGCTTCATCACCTGCCTTGGATCCTCAATGGAAGGGGAGAGATTTTTTTGGTTAATCAGCTAAGAAAAGATTCCACCTCCTCACCCAATGTGCATCTTGCTCTCTTCCTCTCCACTTTTGTCAGTCTTAATCAAGTCAATGCCACTTTTTGTTGTTTTTATGGGTTTTAATGCTTGTAAGCCACCTAGAGACACCTCCAGGTGAGGTGGCTGGCTTAATAAATAGAATAAACAAATAAATAGTGCAGTATATTAAATTACCTTCTATGTCCTGTTCATATTTGCATCATAAGTAGTTCCCTTCCCCTTCCTTTACTCCCCGCCCAGTTTCCTCCAGCCCCCTCTTTTGGGTGAATCACATGGTGGTAGAGTCACAAAATGTTTTCATCATAGTAAGTTTTTTATCTGGAAAATGAATCTCACCATTTGTTCCTGTCCCCAGTTTATCTCTGTTTGGTGCAGAGAGAGCCAGAAGTTCTGATGGACTTGAAAACTGTTGAAGTACTGGTGATTTTTATAAGAGAAAGACAGATGGGTTCAATGAGTCAAAGGAAGACTTTCCACTCCTACAGTGTTATTATCATCCAAGGTTCATTACATAGCATTTGCACTTCAAGCTTTTTAAACCATGTAGTGATTTTACTTCCCAATTCTTGCTTCTTCTACTCTACTGGTTGGGTGAGGGAGGGCCAGTGACACCATGCGTGTCACAATGTCATCATGCAAACTACAAAATGGAAACCAAAGGCAGCAAGTGGCCAATTTTTAGTTGCTGGGTGTTACGTAAAAGAGGACCTGATCTGGTCAAAAGGGCCCATCAGAGATTATACTACCTGAGGCTTCTCAGGAAACAACAACTGAATGGAAAACTACTGGTGACCTCCTACCGCAGCACCACAGAGAGTATCTTAACTTACTGCCCCTCTGTCTGGTTTGCCAATTGCACAGTGGCAGACAGGATAGCACTCCAGAGGATTAATGTCATTGCCCAGAGGATCATTGGCTGCCCTCTCCCCTCTTTGGAAGAGCTTTAGAGTTCCTGCTGCCTTAAGAAAGTTCAAAATATTCTCTAAGATCCATCTCATCCTGGACACTTTTTTTTTTTTTGAACTATTACCATCTGACAGATGGTACAGGATAATAATAAAAACAAGGACAAATAGGCTGAAAAACTGCTTTTATCCCAGGGCAGGAACCCTGTGAATTCTACTGTATAGTGCAATATTAATGTAATATCGGGATTCAGTTGTGTAGAATGTGAAGGATGTGTGTTCGTGTTTTATTTTTATAGTTACTGAAGATGGCATTTAATTTCGTTGTACGAGGTGTGATGACAATAAAGTAAACTAAATGATGCCCTTGAGGCATGGATATTATTGACAGAATTATGGCATGTAGCAAACATCTATATACATTAGTAAACATTACTGAATTATTGCTTATGCACTGACTACACAAATTCAAAGGATTGAATCAGGATTTGAGTATAGTGATTTAAACTTTCTACTTATTTTATTTTGATTGATTTATTGGAATTTGTCAAACAAAAATGAGAACAAGAATAAGAGAATAAAAATATAATGACAGGGACGATAAGCACGTTAGTGCACATATGCATGCCCCCTCTACTGCCCACTTAAACTTTTTCAAAACAGCATATCTGAGTTATCAGTAAAGTTAATAACAGTATAGTTATTAAATTGATTTAATACCTGTACATTCTAATATAATTTTGGCATTTTTCTTCATATCTCTGCAATCTTTCATCAATAGAACAGAACATGGTAGCTGAAGCTGGCACAAAGGATTACAAAAAGGCATAAAATATCTCCTTCTATGCATAGGAAAAAAGCAACACACTCTCATGCAGATATTTAAATACCTTGAATGGCCTTTTCTCTTCTGGGATCCCCTTTGTTAGGCGCACACATAATTAATGTGCATGCATTTTGGAGCCAGTCTTGTGGAGTACTTGATGTGGAGGTTTTTTTCAGTGAGACCGCCAAGGCCAACTGAAGAAGCATTAGGAATTTCAGCATTGTTTGGATGTTTGGCCTAAGATGACAAATGGATTGTCAGAATTTGAATGTAGAACTAGTATCTGAACAGTTGAGTGTAGATTCTTTGTTGGGTATCTGTGGATATTTCATTCCCAACTTCATTAGTGCACTCAGAAAGAGAAAGAAACTCAGGTACCACCAAAGTAGTTGGTGGGATTAATTTTTTTTTACTACCAGTTCGGTGAGCATGGCTTGGTGGGCATGGCAGGGGAAGGATACTGCAAAATCTCCATTCCCACCCCACCCCACTAACCTGCTTTCCAGCTCCATTCTTCTGTACAAGGCAACAAAAGGAGAACCAGCCATCAGCTGGGACTCGGGAGACAGAACTTGCTGAATACCACCTCTGCACCAAAGTCCTAACAACTGAGCCTTGAGCTACATATTTTCTTTACTATTTTGAAATCATCTCCCAATTGTACCCAATTCTAATCAGGAATATTTGATTTTAAGGAAATAGGAAATGAAGAGTATTAAAGGTACCACAGTAGAAAATCAAACCAGATTTGGACTGCCAGTACATGGCCCCTTGAAAAGGAGAATCAGGAAGATTATAAAACAATAAATAGGTAATTGAAAATCTGTTGCAGAAGACAAAGTATCATTCTTACGTAGAAGATAAACAGAAAATACCTTGAAGAGTGACTCATCATGGGCTGAATAAAAGAGATCCTTCAGCAGAATGGTCCTTCAGCAGTGTCTCTTGCAATCTTTAAAAGACGGGATTCAGAGAAGAAAAATGCAGCAGAAATTATACATGATAGCTATATCAACAGTAGATAGCTAGGTAGATGATAGATATAGATAGACAGATACATAGATAGATGATAGATAAAAGATAGGTAGGTAGATAGATTGATATTTCAAATCTGCAATGGTGCTTCAGTTTGTGGAATAAAATTGCTGTTGAATCTTGCGAAGAACCAGGCTGAAGTCATTGTTCAAGTTATCACTTGGCTATGCTGGGTGACGATGAAGCAATCACGCTCTCTCATTTCAGCCTTCTGGGTAAGGTAGTGATACCTTCAATTTATTTTTAAAATGTGGGATCTGTCTCTGTCTCTCTCTCTCTTTCTCTGCATATATTCTATAAGATATAGATCTTATATATCAATCTGTCATCTATCTATATCAGGGGTCTTCAAACTTGACAGTTTTAAGACTTGTGGACTTCAACTCCCAGAATTCCTCCTCCAGGCATTTTAGCTCAGGAATTCTGGGAGTTGGAAGTCCATGAGTCTTAAGCTTGCCAATTTGAAGATCCTTGATCTATATCTCTCAATCTATCAATCAATCTATCAATCTATCTAATCGATTCAATAGCTAATGGAATAAGGTGCCACCTGTTTTAACCCCAGCCTTCATTACTATGAAAAGCATACATGGAATTAAGTCCTGCCTTGAAAAAGGAAATGTTTGTATTTAAAGAGATTGAAAGATCACGTAGAAATGAGGCTTACCTTTCTGAGGTCTTCCATAAATAAAAATTATTGCTCAATCAAATAAACTCTTAGTTCCGCACAGATCTAGAAATAATCAGCAGTCTGCATAGAAAAATACAGCAGCCATTTTTAACCTAACTCTAGCTCTTTATATTTGGTGAAAGCAAATATTTGACGATAAACCCTTAATCTATTCCCAGGCTCTTAATCTATTCCCAGGCTCGCAGAAATATCTCTGAAGATTCTTGGCTGATTGACTGACACATTTAAGGGGGGGAAATCACCAATGACTTTACACGAAGCATCCCTTTTCAGGATTGAGTCAACAATCAGATGACTTACTTTGTGATTTCCAGTGTTTCACAGGCGTCTTGGGTGGAATAATATAACAGACTTTAAAGCTCCTATTTATAAACAATGGCTTATGTAATGAGGTCTCACATTTCACATTCACATTTTAAGAATAAATGTTGTGAGTCACAATATTCAAACCACATTTTTCAGCATAGCTTGGTGTCATTTAGGCCATTGCTTCCTTATTGACTCTTGTAAGACTGTATTAATCACAAAGCAAGTATTGTTGGTGAGTTTTGAAGCATAAGCAAGGAGTACCCTGGGTTTTTATATTTGGTGCAAAGGATGGCTTCCTATTTTTACACTCTAACCATTCCCAAGTATAGAAAAGCTTTCTCCCTAGCTTGCTTTTATGTTCTGCCCTCCGCACTATTGGATGGGCAATTTAAGAGGCTCCCGATTAACAAGTGGCTATGCCCCTGTGACAGAGCTGAGGTTGAAACTGTGGAGCATGTCCTTTTATATTGCTCTATGTATAATGCAGGCAGATCTAAGTTACTATCTCTCCTCGAAACAAACCCTTCTAGACCCAGAGTTAGTAATTTGTTCTTATATTGTCTAGGGGATGGCTCCTCATACATCACTTCTCAGGTTTCCATTTTTTTTTTTTTAAAGCTGTAACCATCAGAGGAGAATGCTGTAATTCCCCTGAGTCAAGTGGTGACCAATTGTTCATGATTAATTTTCCCATGTTCTTCTTTTGTTGTACTTGTTTTTTGGTCTGTGACCGCAAATAAAGTTTTATTATTATATTTAGCGCAAGCAAATATTTAATGATAAAACTCTTAATCCATTCCCAGCCTTGCAGAAATGTCTCTAAAGATTCTCCACTGACTGACTGGTTAGGAAAAAAATCACCAGTGATTTAACCTCAAGTATTTTTTATGTCCAGGAATACAACTATTTGCCTTCCTTGTGGACCCATATAGATAGATTTTTAGAGGGAGATTTTCTTGCTCTGAAGCTCTTTTGTTCTGCCTATTGAGAAAAGAGCTATTTCAATAATGCGATGAAAGAAATTAAAATTGTACTGTAATGTCACAGATTTAACAAACACTTATCATGACTAAGTTTGATGGGGTTTCACATAAGATTTATTATTCTTGGATATGATCATGTAAAATATTAAGGTGAAATTGCTATAATATTAATGGATAGGGAGGGATAGGATAGGATAGGATAGGATAGGATAGGATAGGATAGGATAGGGGTAGAATAGGGATAGGATAACAGAGTTGGAAGGGACCTTGGAGGTTTTCTAGTTCAGGGGTCTCCAATCTTGGCAATATTAAGCCTGGAGGACTTCAACTCCCATAATTTCCCAGCTATCAAAGCTGACTGGGGAATTCTGGGAGTTGAAGTCCTCCAGGCCTAAAGTTGCCAAGGTTGGAGACCCATGTTCTAGTTCAACCCCTTGCTCAAGCAGAAGACCTTACACCATTTCAGACAAATCGTTGTCCAATCTCTTCTTAAAATCTTTCAATGTTAGAGGATTCACAACTTCTGGAAGCAAGTTGTTCCACTGATTAATTATTGTAACTGTCAGGACATTTCTCCTTACTTCCAGGTTGCTTCTCTCCTTGATGAGTTTCCATCTGTTGTTTCTTGTCCTGCCTTCAGGTGCTTTGGAGAATAGCTTGACTCCCTCTTCTTTGTGGCAACCCTTGAGATATTGGAATGGAGTTATGATTGATGGATTGATTTCTATCCCATCTTTATTATTTTTATAAATAACTCAAGGAATATATCCAATGCACCTTCTTCTTCCTATTTTCCACACCACAACAAACCTGTGAGGTGGGTTGGGCTGAGAGAGAGTCACTGTCCCACATTTGCCCAGCTGGCTTTCATGCCTAAAATGGCACTTGAACTTATGGTCTCCTGTGTCAACTCATAAAGCATTCCTGGCTTGCTCTTGAGTTGCCATAAGAAGGAGGGGGGGGGAGATTTGATGGAGCAGTTCAGTTTCTATGACCAGAAGCACATTCCACGCAAATCTTTCTCCTCGGTTACCAGAGCCAACCAGAGAGGCATGTTTTCTACAGCCATTGAAAGTGTGTAGTTGGAGAATGTGATTTATGACATGCCCTGGGAGGAGCAGGGTCACAGGTGGGCAGTAAATTATGTAGGCCAAGTGCCGACATGTTGCTCCTAATAAATAATTGGATTTCTTTTGAAACTTGGCTCCAGGCTCATGAATTAGAGCATCCATTGGAACTCCGACATCCTACTTTCTAGACTGGTGCCTTCAAGGCTCAACCAGACTAGCTTTCTGATGTGCTGGATCATAGCTGGCTGCTTTAGTACTGACTGCTATCTTATGCCATTCAGTCTGCTCTCTGTTAGATTTGTGCCAGCAAAAGATGTAACAGAGATCAGATCAGACACTAATAAGCCAAGATACTACGTTAAGAGGAAAACGGCTGGTTTCCACGACAGGAATTTCATTCCCCCGCTTTTCATTTTCTGGTGCCTTTTCCCCTGATTGAGCTTGGAATATATCTTCTGTCAGATTTTCTATAGGTTATGGTAATGAAAAGCAAATTTAATTTGGGAGTAAATATGAAAACAAAAGCTGAAAATTGCAAAGGATGCTGAAAATCACTAGGGTGAACAAAACCCATGGGTCTTCAGTGAGATAACCCAGATATTTTAATTCTAATCCAACAACCCAATATTAAACCAAGCTTTTGACTGGGTCTAGGACAGGAGTGTCAAATGAGAATGAGAGCCCCCAGGATGAAAAGGTGGGGGAATAGCACTGGCAGACCAGTGAAGGGAGAGAAACACCAGTGGAGACCCAGCCGAGTAAGAATGCCCATGTTGACTCAGCCATGGTGGAGTGCCCAAGAAGAAGTGAGCATGTTAAGACAGCTGTGTTCAATTGTCCAATTATGCTTTTGATTAACCCACCAGGCCAAATTTCTTTTACTAAGCTATCTAGGACTTATTAAGGTTCACCCCTGATCTCTTGGACTGCATGTCTCACAACAAAAAAACTGTAATCCATTTTAAATTAAAATCTGGATCTCTCCCTGATATAGGAATATCTCTGAATTCTAGTGCCACCAAGGCTCTGAAGAATCCTTTGCATAACAGTCCAAGGATTTTGGGGAAATGTAGCAGGGGTATTGTAGGATCATGTCAAATAAGCTACCTCTCAATGTAAATGAAAATAAAGTCTCAAGCAACAAATGCTGGTAGGAAATGCATTTATTTAGAAATGGAGGAAAAATGGATCCATAAACTGCTACATTTCTATGCCGGTTTTGCTATCTAAGCTAAGCTAGGCTAAGATGGCAACATCTATTGGACGCTGAGTTGTAAAAGCTAAGCAGCATCAAGTCTGGTCACTATTTCAGTGGAGGACTGAGGAAGGATTCCAAGATGGTTGGTTTAAGTGGAAAAAGACAACTTCCATTGGAATGACCAGGTTGAAGTTAACAGAGTCAAACTTGACTCCAGATCTCCTTGCTGAAAACAGGGGAAGCTATTGGATTAGGGCTTACTTGCCAAATGCTAGACTATATGTGTGATACACAGGGTAAGCTTTCTTTTTCAACTCTATGATGGGACGTTTTCCTTTCCTTAACTCAACATCTGTTAGATGTCAACTTCACAGATGATTGTCCTTTCATACAGACAATCTTCCACATGCCACTTTCCCTCTGTGTTGATTGTCACACACTTTTTGTCCCCAAGGATATTTGGTTCTCCTGGAGCCCAGCTGAAAAATTGTACGGGATGGCCATTGAGATCTTCAAACTCATTTTCAGCTGTGTTGTAGGTGATTCCCAGAATTGCCTTTTGGCCAGGCTTTTGTAATAAATCTTCAAGGGCTTGGTTCTCTTCATTATTCCTTGGCAAGGCAAGGTTGTCATCGCAGCCAATTTTGCCTCTCTGGAAAGTACCCTGATGTTCTTCCATTTTGAAAATTTTATGACCAACAACCGTTCTATCAGGACCAAGGAGAACTAGAAGGATAATTGCAAAATTTTCAGATGCCATGTTTATTTATGTTGCAAGGTGCTAGTGTGACATCATTACTTCTATGAGGACTTTTCTATAAAGTATAAAACATGGTCTGGAAACTAGCTCATCAAACGATGGACCTGTACTCCAATGTCCAAAATAACTTTGTATCAAAAAGTTTTTTTAAAAAAGGAAACATATAAAAGATAGAAATCTACTCTACAGGTAGCTTTTTGTTATTCTAACAAATAACAATATTCTCTCCTTTTTGTCATTCTAAGCTTAAAGATAACCCTAGTGTGGACATCCTGCTCCATTCAGGGTTTCCAAATTAAAGTATTAAAGAGCAATGGTTGTCTGTCCTCTCATTCAGGACAATGAAGCAGTGATGTCCCACTGCTGTGGGTTTATTACTTACATTGTCAAAATGTACTTTTTAAATTGTGTCGTGAAAATTCAGGGGCAGCCCCTGAAAAATGGAAAAGGAATTTAGGGATCATGATGCTCTCTGAGCTTGATTGTTTACTTGCAGACATCTCATTACCTAACGTCATCAGTGCTGGTCTAACCCCGAAGATGTTACCTAGCTGGGTAATGAAATGTCTGCAAGGAAACAGCCAACCTCAGAGAGCATCAAGGGCCCCTCAATTCCTCTTCTACTTTTCAGATGCTGCCCCTGAATTTTAGCTACACCATTTAGAAATGGTGGGGAATGGCCACCATTGAACTGACATTTTCTGTTGCCAAATGAGATATTTGTTAAGTTGAGTTGTGCCCCACATTACAATTATGTGACCATGGGGATGCTTCAATGATAGTAAGTGTGAAGAGCAGTCCTAAGACACTTTTTTTAGTACCATTGGAACTTCAAAAGGTCACTAAATAAAGTGTTGTAAGTCCAGGATTATCAGTGGTGAATAAACAATGAGGAAACCCACAGGAGAGAACTGTTGAAGACCGCTGATCTCAGAGCTCCCTTGAAAGCCAAATAGAGTTGTTCCTGATTCATATTTTGATGGAAAATTATAGTAGGGAAACCCACAGTTGTTAGCTAGATCAAGATGTGGAAACACACATGCCAGAAGTGCCTAGCCCCTTCTTCTAATGCCTTACCTTTAATAATGTTCATGATGGTATCCACCTGAATCCGAAGTTCTTTACATCGCAATTCAAGATCACAACCTGAATGGGAGTGGAATTGAATTAAAAGTTAAAGATTCTTCAATGCAAAGAATGATGATTATAATAGGCATAACCTAGGAGAATATTTTCATCTACCCAGAGGGACTCAATAACTTGACCTGCATTCTAAAACTCTTACTTCAGACACCTAATGATTAGTTAAATCTCTTTTTAAGGAGACCATGAAGGTCATTTCATATATTTTGAAGTAGGAAATATGACTGAAGTTAAATGAAGAGTAATTTCCCTTTTAGGAATATATGAGAAATGATATTCTATCTTTGGAGGTACTACTGTATATCTTTCTTAACTATAAATTCTTGTGAAGTCCCTCATGTAGATATTCATCAAAAGTTGACTTATGAAGAAGATGCCCATTCATGGTATAAAGAGCTATTTTAGGGCTTATATGTCCTTGAGTTTGGGAACTTAATACTGCAGTTATTTCTTATATGCATATTTAAATTTGTGGTGGCATAATCTCTGTTGGTTCCAAATGTTATTTTTCCTTCTGAATTTTCTGTTCAATCAACATTCTGATTGAACTGCTGAAATTTAATTTGTTGAACAAGAAGCAGAGTAACCTTCGTAAGATAGAAGGATGTGCACCAGCCCAAAACAATAGGTACCCTGTCTTCTAGTGTTTTATGCAGATTTCAACTCAGCTATTAATAGGAAATTTGGTTGGGCGAGTTTTGCCTGCAGAAAATCCTGAATTCTGAATCTCTCCTTCATTCTGGATGGACCACAACTATGTTTGCCAGAGAAGCAAGTTTATTAATTCAGTGGATGGCAGGTAAAATAACTGCAACCTTGTTTGGAACAGGAAGTAAAACAGCCTGGTGTAAATATGCATGAGTTAAATAAATTAAAAACAAAACAAAAAACAAAACAAAACTGTTAGCCAAGGAAGATTTGGGCAATGTTTTTGTGAGGAATGGGCTAACCATAGATGAACAAAAGGCCCTGTTCCTTTTTCTTTGAGGAGCAGAAAATAGATCAGAGGAGGAAAAGAGCTAAGATGGTAAAAGAAAAAGAAATGAAATTTCTGCAATGTCACCTTGCTGTCAGAGCTGAAGGGATGTTGTCATTTTGATCCTTTGAACAATCCCTGGCCTGTAAACCAGATGTACTCATTACATGGATATCAAAGTTCAATTGTTTGGACCTTGTACAAATACAAGGAGCAGGAAGAATAAACTTGGTGCTTGTGAAGTTAACACAAATCAAGGCAGAGTTGGTTGAAAAAGTCATTATGTGGTGAGGTTTACACACAATGCTGAGCCATAGACAAGAGTTTACAAAGCTCAGTTGCTGAAATTGCACAACACATTAGCACAGTTGTTGCAACCCAACCGACATGCTTCAGGAACCACCGACCATTTGGAGGGGTAAATGAAAAGCTAATTGCGATTTCTTCAGCAAATAATGACTAAAAGGAAGCTGATATGACTCTAATATCTTATGATTTTGTGGCTCAGTGTAACAGGAAACCTCACTAAAGTAAAGGGAGCTAAGCAGATTCCTAGTTCTCCCCCTAGCCTATCTTACTAGAATGCTTTCAAGATAAATCGTATTTAGAAAAAGAGCATAAACGGAAAGGGCCTGAAGTCCTGGCTCCATCATCTTCCCTGGATCCTCAATAGAGGATGGGCGTGTTTGATCACGTGACCATGGGGAGCTGCAATGGTTTTAAGTGTGAAAAATGGCCATAAGTCACTTTTCACAATGCTCTTATAAGTTTGAACCTAACATTTATTTATTTATTTATTTATTTGTCAAGCATGTATTAGATAACAGATATAAATCTAAATATGATTATTAATATATGAAATGGATATGAATAAAAGGGGAACATTAGGACAAGGATTGTAGGCATGTTGGTGTGCTTATGCACACCCCTTAAAGACCTCTTAGGAATGGGGTGAGGTCAACAGTCAACAGTCTGAGGTTAAAGTTTTTGGGGTCAGTGGAAGAATCCGCAGAGTCAGGTAGGGCATTCCAGACAATTGACCACTCTGTTGCTGAAGTTGTATTTCCTGCAATTGAGTTTAGTGTGGTTTACCTTGAGTTTGTATCTATTATGTGCTCATGTATTGTTGTGATTGAAGCTGAAGTAATCATTGATGGGTAGGACATTTCAATGGATAATTTTATGTACTATGCTTAGGTCAGACCAAAAATGGCGTAGTTCTAGATTGTCCACGCCTAAAATTTCAAGTCTGGCGGCATAGGATATTCTGTTGCGAGTAGAGGAGTGGAGGATTCTTTTTGTGAAATATCTCTGGACTCTCCCAATTGTATTAGTGTCTGATATGAAAATGGTCGTAAGTTAAGTTAATTTTGCTTCCAAATTTTTTCTAAGCATTCTGCTCTACTGGTTGGGAGAGGGAGGGCCAGCCACACCACGCAAGTCACAACACCATTATGCAAACTGCCAAATGATACACCTGATGTGTAAACATTAGTGACAGAAGTATGGCTTGTAGCAAACATCTATGCGCATTAGTAATTCATTACTGAATGACTGCTTATACTGGATCAGAATCTGATCCATAGCGATCTGAACTATATACTTATTTGAAAAAATGCATCCCTTCAAAATTGCCAAACTGAGTTATTAGCATTACAGTTATTAATTTGCTTTAATAACTGTACTGACTAATATAATTTTGGATTTTTTCTTCTACTTCTTTGTATCTCAGCAACCTTTCGTCAGTAGAAAAGAACATGGAAGCTGAACCTGGCTCAGAGGGTTATAAAAAACACACATACTCCTTCTATGCATAGGAAAAAAAATAGCAACCCAGAACACTTTCATGCAAATATTTAGATACCTTCAGTGGGTATTTTTGTTCTGGGATACCCTCCAGTAGCTGCGATTCCCTCTTGGAGCGAGACCTTGAAGGCCAGCTGAAGTAGCAACAGGAAGGTCAGCATTGTTGGGATGCATGGCCTAAGATGACAAAAATAATATAAAACCAAGTTATCCTACATGGGTTGTCAGTTACTGGATATGGGAGCAGTTCCTGAACTGTTGGCTAATATTATTAGTGCATGCAGAAAGGGTTAGAAACCTCCAAGGTTCTAATGACTGAACCCTGAGCTGCATATATTTGCCACTAATCTGGCATTCCACTCCCAATTATACCCAATTCTGATCAGGAATGTTTGAGCTTAAGGAAGTAGGAGACAAAGAGTGTTAAAGAAACCCCAGCAGAAAATCAAAGCAGATCTGGATGGCCAATACAGGCCCACCTGAAAAATAAGAAGAGAAGATTACAAAATGACAAATAGGTGTTTGAAAGACTATTTGCAGGAGTCAAAGGTTCCTATTTAACGTAGTAATAATCAGTGGTAGAAGATAAATAGAAAATACCTTGCAGATAGCCTCATTATGAGTTGAATAAGGGAGATCCTTCAGCAGAATGGTTCTTCAGCTTCTCTGTATCTCTTGTAATCTTTGCAAGACATTCAGAGAAGAAAAATACAGCAGAAGTTAGACACAGGCAGGCCAGCAGACAGACAGACAGACAGACAGACAGACATATGAGATTATAATAAAGAGAGAGATAACAGAGATAATAGAGTCATATGAAGAATAGCTGATGGAATAAGCAAGTCAGCATTCATTACTCTAAAAAGTATACATGGAATTAAGTCATGCCTTGCAAAAGGAAATGTATGTGTTTAAAAGCATTGAAATAGCACATAGAAATAAGGCTTACCTTTCTGAGGTCTTTCATAAATAAAAATTATTGCCCTATGAAATAAACTCTTAGTTCTGCACAGATCTAGAAATAATCAGCAGTCTGCATAGAAAAATACAGCAGCAATTTTTAAAACCTAACTCTAATTCTACCTCTTTATACCTCCTAACCACCTCTTTATAGTTGATGAAAACAAAAAAATTAAGATTAAACCCTTAATCCCTTCCTAGGATTGCAGAAAGTTCTCTTGTTGACTGACAGATTTAGAAAAAAACCACCAATGATTTTACATGAAGCATCCCTTTTCAGGCATGAGTCAAAAGTCAGATCACTTACTGTGTAATTTCCAGTGTTTCACAGGCGTCTTGGGAAGAATAATTTGGTAGACTTTCATGTCTCCTTTTATAGACAAGGGCATATGAAACAAGGTCTCACATTTCACTTTCGTAATTTTGGGGAAAAATGTTCTGACCCACAATTTTCAAACCACATTTTTCAGCACAATTTGGTGTCATGTAGGGCTATGAATGATGGCCCACTTTCTTCCTTATTGACTCTTGTAAGACAATATGTAAGAGATGAGGGAATAGAAGGAGAACTCATCAAATTTGCAGATGACACTAAGCTGGCAGGACTAGCCAACATCCCAGAAGACAGATTCAGGATCCAAAAGGATTTTAACAGACCCAACAAAATGAAATTTAATGTGGAGAAAAGCAAAGTTTCACACTCAGGCAAGAAATGAACCAAACTACAGATAAGTGAAACCTGGCTCAAAAACAGTAACTGTGACAGAGACCTTGGAGTCTTACTGGACAAACACTTAAACATGAGCCAAAAAAGGCAATACAATCCTTGGTTGCATGAACAGAGGCATAGAATCAAAATCACAGTATTAGTGCCACTTTATAAAGCCTTAGTAAGGCCACACCTGGAATACTGCATCCAATTTTGGTCACCACATCACAAAAAAGATGTACAGAGAAGAGCAACTAAGATGATTATGGGCCTGGAGACTAAAACATATGAAGGATGGTTGCAGGAATTGGGTATGGCTAGAGGGAAAAAAGGACTAGGGGAGACATGATAGCAGTCTTCCAGTATTTGAGGGGCTTCCCCAAAGAAGAGGGGGTCAACTTATTTTCCAAAGCACCAGAAGGAAAGACAGGAAATGATGGGTGGAAACTAATCAGGGAGAGGAGCAACCTGGAATTAAGGAGAAACTTCCAAACAGTGAGGACAATTAACCAGTGGAACAGCTGGCCTCCAGAAGTCATGGGTGCTCCATCACTGGAGATTTTTAAGAAGAGACTGGATAGTCCCTTGTCTGAAATGGTATGGGGTCTCCTGCATGAGCAGGGGGCTGGAATGGGAGACCTCCAACTCTATTTGGATTGATTGATTGGTGTTAATGACAAAGCAAGTATTGTCAGGTGGTTTTAAAGCATAAGCAAGGGATACTTTGTCTCTCTATATTTGGTGCAAGCAAATATTTAAGGATAAATTCTTAATCCATTCCCAGCTTCGCAGAAATGTCTCTAAAGATTCCCAACTGACTGACTGGCAGATCACCAGTGATTTTACATCACGTATTTCTTATTTCCATCAACACAATTAATTATTTGCTTTCCTTGTGGACCCAAATAGATTTTTAGGGGGAGGTTTTCGTCTTACTCTGACGCGCTTTTGCTTTGTCTATTGAGAAAAGAGCTATTTTAATAATGTAATGGAAGAAAAGAAAATTAAAATTGCACTGCAATGTCACAGATTTAATCAAAATAAAAATTACTTTTTGCATATGATCCTGCAATATTTTAAGGTGAAATTGCTATAGTATTATTGATGGGTGGATTACTTGTATCCCACCTTTATTATTTTTACAAATAACTCAGTCGTGAACTTATCCAACATACCTTCTTCCTCCAGTTTTCCCCACAACAACATTGTGAGAGGGATTGGGCTGAGAGAGAGGTCACCAGTTGTCTTTCATAGCTAAGGCAGGACTAGAATTCACAGTCTACCTTAACTACTAGAGACTAGACCAAACTGGCTCTCAAATCAAATTATGATTTGTTTTTCTTGGTAGTGGTGGTAAGTTAATGGTTGAAAAATTTTTCCCTCCCGCTCTTATTCAATTCTGATTCAAGATTTAGATAATGCAACCGAAAATTTAAATCTCATGTAATACAAACTCTATAGCCATGCTTTGCTCCAAAACTATGTGATCGGGATTAGTTTTTTGGGAGGAAAATAAAAGGAAAAAATTCTGCCTCTTTCTACCAGCATCCATTGGTACTCATCTGGCTAGTGTCCTGTCAGTGTGGGAGAGAATTGAGGGCTGTTTGGAAATTGAAACATGGAAACTGAAACAGTATATGCTGTGTGAGCAAGAAGGAGACAGCAAGGAGCCTGAGCGTGGCTTATTTCAACTGTTCTGTACTAAAGCTGCTTGCTGCTCTGAAACTGAAATTGAAACTCCTCTCCTCTGCTTGTGTTTTGCATTTGGAAGAGATTTCTTTTCAGGTGGGGAGGGGGAGTAGAACTCCTTGGCATCTTAATAATTATAATATAGGAAATACTAATGCTCTGAGGGTCATTTTGAAAAATCCTTTCTTAGTGAGCCCCTAGAAGCCAAGAGGAACATAGGTGCCAAATTTAGAGTTTGTAGGCTTTACGGTTCTGGAGATTTTTGTGATGATGCGTGAGTGGTATTTCACTTTTACAGATTCTTGAAAACCTTCTATTTAAGAAACCATATTTTTTATTATTAGCACCACTGTATCACACCACAAATATTAGAAATGACATTGTATTAATGCTCTTTTAAGGGATATATTTGGCTGAATATTGATTGTAACTAATGCCCTTTATAATGTAACTGTTCAACAGTTCCCAGATTAATTTTGTTGAATTGATCCAATAAATACGACTGATTAGCTTATTACAATTAGTAATGCCATTTTTTTAAACCAATGCTCTTCTCTATTTGTTCCCCGCCAAGCCTGTATTTCTTTCAGTCCTACCATTCACTGGAAAGTTCAACAAATGGCAATCATTAATCAGGAACAGAATAAACAACTCTTCTTAGAGACAAGATCTGTAATTTTTCCAAAGGGGAAATGATCAACCATTTGTGACCTTGGCTTTGTGATGGATTTGATGATTGTATTCCAATTTAATTTCTAGATCCTGCTTGCTTAGACTTTCGGTTTGCAGAACTTTTGTGAGTTCTATCATTTTTAAAAAAATTCTCATCCAAAATTTACCACTGAAAGTTGGTCATTTCTCTGCCAAATTTCAACACCTTTTTCCATTTCCTGGAACTTTGTAGAGACGGGGAGAATTGATCTTAATTTAATGCCTTCTTTCTTTCTGAGAAATATATTCCAAAATTAGAAAGCCATTTTTTCTTTCTTTTTACCAAAAAGTCAGAATGCATCAGCTGTCTTCTGTCTTTTCTAAAAACAACCATTCTAGCTGGGCTGGTTTTTTTTTTTTAAACATAATGGATCCCATGGCTTGTTTCTCTTTTAACTTATCCATTATGCTGCAAAAATAGATCCGTCAGTGAGACAGAATGACATAATCATCAACAGTATCATTCTACAACTGTTTGGATAAGAGAAGAAATATGAAATTTGGAAAAGCAGTCTAGCATTTGAATTTGCGACCTTTTAACCCTTTGCTTTCTTTATTCATGTCAGAAACATCTACAGATTATAGTCATGTAATATTTAACACTAAGCAAACAAAATAGGTCATAGAAATATAGCACATGTAAAAAGTAAGTAGAATAAATAGTATTAAAACTAAGTGATGTTAGCCCAGTATTGGGCTACATCGACAGCATATTCTCTCACTAGTATGAGGTCTTCTGTTGAAGGACATTGAATGCACCATGGCATGTGTGAGATGGATTGTTCTTCACCACATTCACACAGGGTAGCTTCTATAAGAAAGCCTCATTGTCATACATCAAAAGACAATCTGCTTTGAATGCTTGAAGTAGATGGTTCCTGGTGGAGTCATCCTAGTTAATATGTTAGGAGTTGGTGAATTGTATCCAACCACTGGGAACTGTTAGACATATGTCAACCACCCCAATGGAATAATTCATAGCATCTTTTAGGACATTCCATACAAATTATTGAGCCCCCCACTCTCCATCTTATTCCTTGTCTTCTTCCTCTTCTACTTCCTGTAACCTTGCCAATATGATCATTCCCCACCTCCTAGTCCATCATCATCATCTCACATCCCATGCCTAAACTACCTGTGTTTCTGCTTACAGCTGATAATTTCAAGAATCAAAGTCAGACTTTATTTAGTCCAGGACTGACTGATTGTCCTGCAGTCAGATCATCCTGCAGTCTTTGGTTCCTTTTTGTAACATGAGCTGGTCATTAAAACAACTTACTGTGCATATCAATTTTAGTTTTCCCATCTTGATTGACATTTTGGACGAGTAAAGCAGCAGGGAAATAACTAGAAGGGTTGTATGTGGATGCTTTCAATATCTGCAAAGTCTGTGAATCAGATAGGATGATTACCCATTAAGAAATTCATTAGAGATTTATTTGACCACTCTATTGATTAAAGTACTTTTTTTTTTAAAGATAGTACAATTGTTGTCTATTTGGGCTTCTTTTAAAATGGAAAAGGTTTTGCCAACCCCTGTCATCTTCTGGAAAGGATTTTACATTGAAAGCCATAAGCAGTCCATCTAAGATAATTGCTAAAATGTTAAAAGACAATTAAGAGATATTGGTTTGGTGGAATATATAATTGCACACATTACATACAGTATATTTAACTAGTAAAACACAAATAAATGTTACATTAAGGAGACAATTTAATATGTGATTATCTGAACACAACAATTACCAGTACATTATTTATTAGTTGTATTATCACAAATATTTCTCATGAATCCACATTTTTTAAAGTAGCCTCCAAAGTGCAACAAGCTGAATTAAATTATATGAAATGGCCCCAATGCTTGTTCATCTTTTGACAGTTGCCCAAGCAAACCTTGTACAGCCTTGTGAAACCTTGATAATTTTTTTTCGAATATCAGAGTGAATAAGGCCATTTGGCTCATGTTCTGAAATTATAGTGAATGTCCTGTTCTTGCTATCCAGTCAAACTTAGAAGGATGGTTGGATTAAAACTCACAGATGATTAATCGATTTGCACTGCAAGTAATGTCATTCCAATGGCCATCTGGGAACATCTCTATGCAATCTTCTTCTTCTCCATTAGGTTCGCCACTTGCCCATCGTGAGTATCGCATTGGGTCCCCATTGAGGTGCTTAAAAGTACCTTCTGTCTGCCGGTCTGTCATCCCAAGAAAAGCATGTCTTCCAAACTTGGAAGCCAGTTTTGCTAGAGCAGCGTTTTCTTCCTCATTTCTCGGAGAAGCCAGTTTTCCTCCAAATTTGGAGCAGGTGGCCTTGGCAGTTTCAAAGTTGGCTTCAGCTCCATTAGATGCAAATTTTTTGGTTCTTATTATGGTGAAGGTTGGGAAAGCAGACTCTTGAATATCTAAGAAAGGAAAGAACTAAAATGAATTCTTTCTCGGCTGTTTTCATGGCGAGAACTCCATTTTAGGACCGATCCTGATCTTGACATCAAATGAACCAGGGGTGGGCTTCAAAAATTTTAGTAATGGGTTCTCTGCCTGGTTGCTGGGTAGGCATGGACATAATGGGCATGGCCTCGTCGGCCTTCCGCACCATAGTCTCTAGAGTTCCACTCTGATACCTTGATCTCCACCCCAAATGTTTGTCTGTGTCTGTCTGAAAGAAAGATAGATGCAAAAGCTTTTCTTGAACCTCCAGGAGGATGAAAATGACCTTCCTGGGCACTGGAGGCTGTAAACAGTCCCATTTCTGGCCTTCTTGAACTTCCGGGAGGCCCATTTTTCACCCTCCCTGAGCCTTCATGTGTGCCCTGCACTTACCTGCATCCAAACCGTATTGAGATTCTTGGGGGGGCGCAGGGGGGGGACAGCCAGGAGTGGGATTTGGGGTTCTCCTAACTGTACAGAATCTTACTAGCGGCTCTCCCAAACCCCTGCAAACCCCCAGCAGCCCCCCTTGAAATGAACCGAAGGAACATTGGGAAGTATCAGAGCAAAGTATTTATAGAGGAGAAAATGTATAGCCAAGGTTAAAACGAGAAATCGTTTGTGCTCTCTGAGCTTGGTTGTTTTCTTACAGATGTTTCATTCCCAAATTAGGTAATAGAATCATTGCATGATGATGTTATCAAGTTGGCAATGAAACATCTGCAAGAAAACAACCACACTCAGAGAGCACGAAGGATCTGTTAGGAATATAAATCACCTAACAGCTATTTGAGTTGGACAATATATAAACCGGGATAAACATTTTAAAACTGTTTCTTTCAGAAAATGCAAAAGTGCAATTGGGTGTGGTTTCTCAAACGGCCATAAGATGTAGCCAGAAACCTGGGTTGCTTAGTCTTAGCCTTAGTCTCAGGAGAGAGTGTGAGTGAGTCTCTGTTTTTCCTTCTGTTGGAGAGCATTGCCATTTCTTCTAATTGACTGCTATTCCTGGATTTGATGCAAGTCTGATACTGAACTGTTTTTGATACTGGACTTTGTTATTGGATTATCCCTGGATTGAAAACTGACTGATTTACCTGTGAATGACTTTGGACTGCTTGTTTTAAGCTTTGCTTAAACCTTTCTGGAAGTAAAAACCTACATTTACTGTACAGTGTATCTGTGTACTGTGCGTGTTATTCAAACACTACTCTCAATACATCTCCCTGTATGCGCTCATTCTCCTAACGGGAAATTACCTCAACAGGATCCCTCTAAAGTATTCATGAAAGTCTTTGCAAATATTCCCAATGAAACTGATCTGTGTTACCTTCCTGATTCTTATTTGCAGTCTCTTTCAGGACTTTCAGCTCTGCCTGTAAATCACGAATCTGAGTTTTGAGAACGTCAAGCTCTAAAGGGTATGAAAGGAGAGGATTATTCCACACTTCTGTCAGAACCAAAATAGATTTTTAAAACAATGTCTGAAAGCTCCCTGGCTGGTGAAATGTGACACAGACTTACTGAGTTGAAACACAAGCTGGTTCATACATTGCATGGTGTCAATAGTTCGCTTGTCCTTAAGACCTGTGTCAGCCTTGGAAGTCATATTTCACTTGGAAGCTTTGAGCACATTCAGTGCCTGGGAATTTGGGAGGGGGGATTTCATAGAGAGGTGGAAGATTAGACATTCTTTCCCAGAGAGTCAAGGACAAGTCACCCTGCACCTGGAGGGGAGTGACTGGAGGAAGATTTCCAGTTGGGATGGATAGTTGAATCGACCATGTGATGGACTGGTGGATGCAGGAGATGGATCTTTGATTTCTCTTTTGGGAAGGGAAAACCTGGAACTCACAGATTCAGGTTTTCCCAGATATGCCAATATAACTTTTCTAATAAATTCTTACTTGGATGAACTTGGTTTCTGAGTGCTGAATGATAATTGGGGAGTTTCATTGGAATGCTGACAACTTGACTGTTTCCCCAGGAATTGTGATTAAATGCCCCCCCCCCCAATGTGTAGGGTTACTGTTATTGGGCACCTGCAGTTGTATGATGTTGAGGAGGGGGTTTTCATGCTTGTATGCACCCAGAGTTAATTGTGTGAGATGAGTAGATAAACAATATAAATAAATACCCTTTCAGTCTAGTTTCAGCCCTGTTGTTTTTTTTCTCCTATATTAGGTTATATTGTAAACCATCCTAAATTTTCCAAACAGGGAGGGCCACAGTATAAAAATATTCATTTTAAACCTTTCATCAAAAACAGCCAGATTCCCCCCCGCCCCCGCATTTCCATTTCAGCCACCCCTCCCTCTTTCCTGGGATTTAACCTTCATCTCATTCATTACTATCAAAGTTGGACAACGTCCAGAGGTGCTCAGAGTTCTTGCAATTCCTTACTCTTAACCATATTGAAGGGACTTCAGGAAGACCAAACTTCAAATTGTCTTCTGTAGCAGTTAACACCATGGAGAACACTTTGGACTTCTGTGAGGTACTGTCAATGGCCTAAATATTGAAGAGTAGTGCCTCTTTTAGACATGGCTATCAACAAAAACTAGAACTAATGTAAAACTTCTCCCTAGTCCAATTCCACTAAGCAGATCAAAAAATATTCAAGACGATGATGTCAAAATTATCAAAGTAAATAAAAGGAAAAAATTTACTGAGCTCCTGAATATTTCAATTTCATTGCACACATGTTGTGCATTGACAATAAACATTTGATTTGATTTGATATTCAGGAGGATTGGAAGCCAGAACAGATATTTCATTTCAGATACTTTTTGGATCACCTATTACAGAACAAGAGTCTCCTTTGACTTTCATAAGCCTAAAAGGGCTCTTGGGATCATTGGAAAGTTTTATATGTGAAATTTCTGTTTTCCATGGAATGTTGATAACAGTTGTACAATTAGAATAGCCAGATGTGCTGGAGGAAAAGAGCTGTTAGTCTACGACATCCAAAAATCAGAAGGAATAGGGTAAGAAGAACAATACATTTGCACCCGATCTGCCATTTGTATACTAAAGTGTTTCCTTGTTGTTGTTTACCTAAAGCTGGATTTCTCACAGCAACAACAATAAAAAACATGCATGAAACAATAAAAAACCAATATCCAAAAATGCAACACCAAAAGCCCCACAGCTGTGGTAGTCAACCTGGTCCCTACTGCTCACTAGTGGGTGTTCCAGCTTTCATGGTGGGCAGTAGGGGTTTTGTCCTCTACTTTATAAATCACCATTATTGTGGAACTGGTGGGCGGTTAGAAAAGTTTACCATGAACAGAGATATAAAAGTGGGTGGTAGGTATAAAAAGGTTGACTACCCCTGCCCTACATCAATACTCTCCAATAACAACAATTACTCAGCTCCAGTCTCACCTGATCCCAATTCTTGAGAAGAAGAGACAGTTTTTAGGGCCTTAATAGAATGCTTTGGCGATCCATCCATGCAATCATCTGATCTACTAAAGGGTTATTTGATTAATTTACCCATACAAAAGACAAATAGAAAGAGTAGATGAAGATTAAGCAGACCAAAAGATGGATAAGAAGAGGAGCTATAAATAGTGTCTTTATTTGAGTAAAGATTCAGTTACTTCCAGATGATAGCGTTGAGTGCTTTCCACCATGCAAAGTGAAGAGAGCAAACAATCATTGTATATTCCTTTAATATTCTACATAAAAACCAAAAGCATTCTATAAAATTTCAGCTCCTTGCTACCTCTTATCTTTACCTGCACTATCTCCTTTTTCCCCTTTCAGCCCTTCATCTCCTTTTGAGCCAGGCGGTCCAGCTTTTCCCGGAGGTCCCTGTATTCCCTTTAATCCTGCCAATCAAATAAAGAAAGGCACAAAAGGATAAGTGAAGAAACCGATTATCACCACAGCTAACATGAGCCACAAGACCAGAAGCAATGAAAGAGTTGCTCTAAATATCGTGTGTAGGAAACGTGGAACCATTATCGGTCACCAAATAGAACATAGAATAACATGATTGGAAGGGACGTCAGAGGTCTTCTAGAATCTAGATCAACTCCCTGCTCAAGCAGAATCCCTACATTATTCCAGGAAAATGGCTGTCCATCTCTCTTTGAAAACCTCCAGTAATGGAGCATCCATGATTTCTGGAGATAAACTCTTCCACTGATTTATGGTTCTCACTGTCAGGAAATTTTCACTGAGTTCTCAATTGAATCTCTCCTTTATAAGTTCCCATCTACTACATCTTGTCCTGCAATCAGGTGCTTTGGAGAATAGCTTGACTCCTCCCTCTTCTCTGCAACAGCTCCTCAAATATTGAAACACTGCTGTCATATTACCCCTACTCCTTCTCTTTCTTAGACTAGAGTAGGAGCGTTGAAAGGGACCTTGGAGGTCTTCTAGTCTAACCCTCTGCTTAGGCAGGAAACCCTCTACCATTTCAGACAAATGGTTGTCCAAACTCTTCTTAAAAACTTCCAGTGTTGGAGCATTCACAACCTTTGGAGGCAAGTCATTCCACTGGTTGATTGTTCTCACTGTCAGGAAATTTCTCCTTAGCTCGAAGTTGCTTCTCTCCTTGATTAGTTTCCACCCATCATTTCCTGTCCTGCCCTCAGGGGCTTTGGAAAATAGCTTGACTCCCTCTTCTTTGGGGAAGCCCCTTAAATATTGGAACATTGCTATGATGTCTCGCCTAGTCCTTCTTTTCATTAGACTAGACATTCCTAGTTCCTGCAATATAGTATTCAGCTTTGTTCGGATATTTTCCCATGTCTTTATAGTTGTTGTCAACAAAGATGAGCTCAATACAGAAGCCTGATGATGGCAGATGAGATTCTGCTGAAACGTTGCTACAACTTTAAAAGCACTACAATGATGTGGGATAATACCCGAGGAAGGCTGAACAGCACACATGTAAGTACCCGCGAAAACCTAAGAAAACATATATATGTGTATATATATATATATATATATATAT
>BLBF01000016.1:9965667-9991209 GCA_015471245.1 Laticauda colubrina | reverse complement strand
CCCTGGTCCTTCTCTTCGCTAGACTAGCCAAGCCCAATTCCTGCAACTGGTCATTGTATTTATTTTTATTTATTTATTTTTGTCAATTGATTACAAGATAATAGGTATAAGTAAAAACATAGTTATGAATACATAGATACCTATAAGAAAAATAAAAGAAACAATAGGACAGGGATGGTAGGCATGTTGGTACACTTATGCACACCCCCTACAGACCTGTTAGGAAAGGGGTGAGGTCAATTGTAGACAGTTAAAGTTTTTGGGGTTTGGGGAAAAAAAAAAAACACAGTCAGGTAGAATATTCCAGACATTGACCACTTTGTTGCTGAAATCATATTTTCTGCAATCAAGTTTGGTGCGATTAACCTTGAGTCGTTATTGTCTTTACTTTCTCTTACATGATGAAGAATTTATCACTGAACAATGGCTCTGGTCTTAATGTTTGTAGTTATCATAGATGTAAGAAAATATAAAGAGCTGTTTGCACTGCACCTGAATCTCCTTTTGGCCCTGGAGGTCCTTCCTTCCCATCTCTTCCTGGCAAGCCATTGCTCCCTGGGGTTCCTGGCAATCCATTAATGCCAGGAACCACAGAGCAAATGTTGACTTTCTCTTCACACCTGCACGTCTCAGGATCTGATGATTTCACCAGGGACACTGCCAGCACCAGGGTGTATAAAGGACAAAGCAGCATATCTTCAGAATAGGACCTAAAGAGGAGGAAAATGGTAAGGTAAAGGTTCCTCTCGCACATATGTGCTAGTGATTTCCGGCTCTAGGGGATGGTGCTCATCTCCATTATAAAGCCGAAGAGCCAGTGCTGTCCAAAGATGTTTCTGTGGTCATGTGGCTGGCATGACTAAACACTTAAGGCACATGGAACACTGTTCCCTTCTCACCAAAGGTGGTCCCTATTTTTCTCCTTGCATTTTTAACATGCTTTCAAAGTGCTAGGTTGGCAGAAGCTGGGACAAGGAATGGGAGCTCACTCCATTATGCGGTGCTAGGGATTTGAACTGCCGAACTGCCTAATCAACAAGTTCAGCATCTTAGCCACTGAGTCACCACAGCCCCAAGGAAAATGGTACATATTTCCTTTTTCTTTTGTTTGGGATGAAATAACATTCTGACTTTTTAATATTTTGAATGTTTGTAAACTTTCTAATATTTTGAATTTCAATAAAGAATATTTTAAAATAAAAAAAGAAATAACATTCTGACATCTTGTGGTGTTTCAGCTGGTGGAACAAGGATCGGATGGCCTTTTTTCCTCCACTTTCCCATTGATCAATTGGAGGGAAACCACTACCTGATTGATGGTATCCCCCTATTCTTTTCTACGTTTTGAGGTCATCAGAAGCAAAGAGGATTGTAACCTGTTTACATATTGTATGAGGGATTGAAGAGTAGTAATTGTTCTAATATCTGCTCAAGCAGTTACTATTATATCACCTACAGCATTACAGATGTCATCCAGATGCTACCTGCAACGTTTGAGCTTCACAGGTTCTATATCAAGGGATAGTTATACTGTATATCATGTTTCATCGCACTGTCGGCCAGATGTTCAGACTGGATTTAGTATTTCTATCTAGTTATCAAGCCGTTCCCAAGGACCTGGGGTGGGCTGATGTAGATATTTCGTGGTGTTACGTATATCATTGCAGGATGTAAGCTGATCCAAGTCAAGCTGCCTTTTGCAATTGACTGAAGATAAACAGAATTGTAGAAGTTCATAAATTGCTTTGGCGGGAGAGGGGAATGACTATTATTCTTGAAATATATTGACCAGTATGCAATTGGGAATGTCTATGTGGGTTTTCTTTTTTTCCTGTGCACTTTTTAAATGTCTTGTTTAGCTTTGCTTTGTCCTTATGTGCTTTTTCTTTCTTTTGTTTTAGAAGTTGCACTTTAATGCTGTGAATGAAATTAATAATAATGAAAATGAAAATTAAAGAAAGGGGCTGTAGGCCTACTACTACCACGCATCACCCAATAACAGTGTAACAATCCAGAAGACTCTGTTTCTTCTAGAAAACAACAACAAAAAGTCTCTTCTTGTTTCTGAGAAAACAATTGAGCAAGATCCATAGATAGTTGCATGTGCAAATATTTGATGTGTTCCATAGCTGCTGAACTAGTTAATCATCAGCATTGTTCTGGAAACAAGATGGAAGAAACCTTCCCTCATTTAAAAGGCAATATTTATCAGTCAGCTTAGAACAAGAGAGGTGGAAAAACTGAGCTTGCATATTTGAGACATGGCACATTTAAAGCCGTTCATTGGGGAAGAAAATGGTATTGTTAATGAGTTGGGAATTATGCAATAAATCATCAAATGCATATAATCTAATAACAGCCATTAATAACAGGCACTTGTGGAGAAAGGTAACTTCTCATGAAATCATGCTGAAGCTACAATAGAATAGAATAGAATAGAATAGAATAGAATAGAATAGAATAGAATCGGGGTATCAAGTATTCCAGAATAGCCAGACATAGGAACACAGTCCTATGAAAGCTTAAATTTGTTGCACTTGTATTCTACATAATATAGAATCATTTACCTATCAAATGATTCACAAAATCATTTTTTGTTACGCTAGTAATTTAATGCAGAAGTTAAATATTTAGCCCCATAATCAATTCATACCTGCCACTTAACTTAAAACGTTTCAGGCTGCTGCTGTTTATTGACCTTGACTGCACCTCAGATACTGATTTGCTGATCCTACATTTGTTTTATTTTACAGAAGATTATCTGATACTTTTGAGACCTGCTACAAAGGGATTGCTTTGTGGAATAATAAACATTTCACACCTTGTGTTCACTGTGAATAAAAATGGGGAATGTGTAGTTTCAGAAACAGTGGATTTGGCAAAAGAACTCGATATTTAAGGGGTCCTTGGTGCTCTTTGAGGTTTGTTGTTTTCTTCAGGAATCTCATTATCTAACTAGGGAACATCATCAGTGCTAGAAGGGAGAGAGGGTTGTGGAGAGGAGGAGGAGGAGGAAGAGGAGGAGGAGGAAGAGGAGGAGGAGGAGAAGGAGGAGGGTGACTGTGGGATCCTTGGCACTCTCGGAGGAGGGAGAAGGAGCAAGAGGAGGAGGAGGGGAAAGGAGGAGGATTATATGAGGAGGAGGAGGTGGTGGATTGTGGGGTTCTTGGTTCTTCTGAGCTTGGTTGTTTTCTTGAAGATGTTTCATTAGCACAACTACGTAACATCAGCAGTGCTAGAAGAGAGGGGGTGTTTAGGGGAGGAAGAGGAGGAAGAGGAAGGGAAAGAAGCAAGAAGAGGAGGTGGAGAAAGGGAAAGGACGAGGAGCAGGAGGAGGACTATGGGGTCCTTGGTGCTCCTGAACTTGGTTGCATTCTTGCAGATGTTCATTACCCAAACCAGCCTAGCACTGTTGATATTTCCTAGTTTGATAACAGTTAATGAAACATTTGCAATCTCAAAGACCCCTCCTTTCAACCCTGAGCTAAACTTTTATAAATCAATAAAATTTTATAAAGCCATAAAAAATAAAATAAAACCCTTTATTAATTTCATATGTTCCTTGCTATGGCATTCTTTCTTTCCCCTTTCAGTTTACTCACTGTTTCCTTGTTGTGTTTTGCTCACTTTGCCTGAACCTCCCCTCCCATTTTTACCTATCAAAAATAATTAAGATTCTGTTTCAGAAATCACAGAAAAAAGATTAGCAAGTCAAGGGTTCTTCAGCAAGTTTGATACTGAAAAATAAATTACTTACACAGCACTGAAAGAAACCAGCTCTCCGTGTATGCGTTTCTCAGGCAGTGATTTTGCAAAATCCAATTCTTTCATTAATCATTATCTAAACAACAGGGGAAAAATATTTATTTGTTGTTTGACTTCACCCAGTTTATTTTACCTGTTGCGGGAAATTCCAGTGGAATTCACTCTTTAATATCATTCTAAATATGTTGCAATGATTTGCAGAAGAAGAAAAGAACAGATGAAGCAAGAGTTAGCTCGGGGAACTGCATATTTTTTTTTTTTAGAAAAAGCAAATTAACAAACCAACTTTTGCTTTAAACAAAGAAGAACATCTGTGCATTGCAAAATGTTACAACACAGGATAGGACATAACAGATTTTAAAATAATTTACTCAGGGAACTGGCAAAAAGCTATACTGTGGAGAAGATAAAAAAGAAATGAATGCAAGAAAAGTTGGAAAGAAGATATTAGACAATCACTTCAAATATTGGGCTAGATCCCAGGGCTCTGGTGTCTATGAATTAATGTTATAAATGCTATAAATGTTAATCTGGTATGGGATCTCATGCCTGAGCAAGGGGTTGGACTAGAAGATCTCCCCGGTCCTTTCCAACTCTATTCTGATTAATTGATATTACCAAAAGTCTATCATTGTTTAGAGGAGGGTTTCTAGACTCTTGGCTGGAGGGGGAAATTACAATTTTATGTCACAAACTTCTAAATGAAATTTAGATTTTTGTTCAATCATAAATGCAGGCACTTTTCTTTTTCAAAAAAACATTTCATCGAACAAATATTTAAAAGCACCATAAAGAACAAAAGGGGAAGAAGAAATAGAAGAGCAAAATATAGATATTTATGTGTGTATTTTATTTATTGTTTTGTTCGGAAAAACACGAGGTAGACCGGGTTCCAACAACAAAGTCTTTATTCTTAAATAGTCAGTGAACGGAACCATTTGGCTGAAACCGCGGCAGCCTTTTATACAGGCTAGCCTGCCGGCTTGTAGCCAATGGCAGCTGTTTGAATTTGCCGCCTTTTTCAGTTGATTTGGACTGATTCCTAGTGAACCAATCCAATGCTTACTTTAGTTAACCAATCAGGTTTGCATGTTTTGGAGTAACCCAATTTACATATAGAACACCCCTCCCCCCTTAGTTCAGTCCCACATGGTGACGTAGTCGCGCAGGTAGGCGGGGCTTCTCCTGACTCGACTGGACTTGCGCAGTTCATTTTTGGCGGAGACTTCGACCGGTTCGGATGGGGCTGCTGTGTCGTCCGTCCCTCTCTCTGGAACCATCTGGAAGGGTGAGTCAGCCATTCTACTGCCGCCTGAGTTTCTTAGGCCGGCAGTTTTGCAGCTCCCTCCCATTTCCTCCTGGCAGGTCGACCTGGCCTGGCTGTCCCCTTCCGATGGGCTCTTCCTGCAAGTCTCTTCAAACAGTGAGTCTTTCATTTGCTCTTTTTGTTTGTTAATCTCTTCGGGTTTTGTTTGTAACGGTTCTTTATTTATTTCTTGCATTTCCCCCCCCCCCACCTTGGTTTGCCATTCACCAGTTTTTTCAACGTATGGGTGTATGTCTGTATTTCGTTCTATGTTTCGGGAACGGAGCTGGTCTATGTGCCGCTTCCATTCCCTGCCATCGTCAATTGTTAACCGGTGGGATTTGGGGCCTGTTATTTGCGTGATTTGTCCTGGTAGCCATACAGGGTCCCCGGTGAAGTTTTTAGCGTAAACCAAATTGCCTATTTCAAATTTTCTAAATCGTGTAGAGGAGTCGGGAGGGTTTTCTGGCGTAAAATTTGGGTGCAACCTATCAAGGTGTGATCTTAATTTCCTCCCCATGAGTAATTCTGCTGGGGATTTGTTGGTCGTGGTACTGGGCGTTATGTGCTGAAGTGTGCGCAATCGGTTTATTTTCTGTTGGACATCTCCGGTGTCCATTCTTTCTAACCCGTCTTTGGTAAACCGGACCATTCTCTCAGCCCTGCCGTTTGCAGCCGGGTGAGCCGGCGCGGTTAGGGCATGTCTTATACCTAGGGAGGCTAGGTATTGCTCGAATTGTAGGCCGTTAGCTGTGGCCCATTATCTGATACAAGGACGTCTGGTAGACCATGGGTGGCAAAAAGGTTGTCTAGTTGTTTAATTACAGTTTCTGTTGTCATTGATGGCATGATTTTTACTTCTAGCCAATTAGAATAGGCATCAATGATAATCAGGAATGTATGCCCCTTGGTAGGACCGCGAAATCAATGTGGATTCTTGACCAAGGGCTTCGTGGGGTTTCCCAGTCTCTAATGGGTGCTTTAGGCAGGGACGGTCTAATTCCCTGGCATTTGTTGCACGAGCTTGCCCAATATTCTATGTCCCTATCAATACCCGGCCACCAAACATAACTTCTAGCAAGGCTTTTCATTTTTACAATTCCCGGGTGCCATTCGTGTAACATCCTAAGTACCCTGGGTTGTAGTTTGTTACGAATGACTACCCGATCGCCCCACAATAAACACCCCTTTTGAATAGAAAGTTCAGTCTGTCTGGTCCGGAAAGGTTTAAAGTTTTCAGTTTTTTGGTTTTCCGGCCAGCCTTTACCTACCCAGCTAAGAATGCGGGCAGTCAATGAGTCTTTCGCGGTGGCTCTGGCGACCTCATAAGCTGATATGGGTAGATCGGGGCAAGTCTCTATTTGTAATGTTGTCATCGCTGGTGCCAGGTCTTCCTCGGTTGCTGGTAAGGGTGCTCTGCTCAAAGCGTCCGCATGGGAAATTTGTTTCCCTGGTCGATGTGTCAGAGTGTAGGAATAGGCTGCTAGGAACTCTGACCATCTAGTCATTCTCGGAGAAAGGATATTTGGTGTTGGCTTGTTTCCCGCCAAAATTCCCATTAGCGGTTTGTGGTCTGTTATAATTTGAAAAGTCCGCCCATAGAGGTACTCATGGAAACGTTTCACTCCAGCGACAATTGCTAGAGCTTCTCTGTCGAGTTGGGTGTAATTTCTCTCGGTTTTAGACAGGGTCCTTGAGTAATATGCGATGGGTGCCTCTCTGCCATCAGGCAGTTGGTGGCTCAGGATGGCACCGACTCCGAATGGTGAAGCGTCGCAGGTCACCCTCAACGGCAGTGTGTTGCTAAATTGAATGAGAACGTTTGTTGATGTTAGCAAATTTTTAATTTTTTGGAAGGAATTCTTCTCTCTATAACCCCAAGTCCAAATTGCTTTCTTGTCCAATAAACGGTGTAATGGTTCTGCTATTGTGGCTTTATTTGGTAGGAATACATTATAAAAATTTATCAGTCCAAGAAATGCTTGTAGTTCGGTTTTGTTTCTTGGTTCTGGCGCTTCATTGATAGCTTTAATTTTTTTGTCTGTAGGGTGTATACCCTCTCCATCTATTAAATAGCCCAGGAATTCTACGCTATTTTTTTTCAGGCAACACTTTTCTTTTTTTACTTTGAGGCCAGAATCTCTAAATTTAGTGAGTACTTTTTTAAGTCTGTCTTTAAGTTGAGCTTCATCTTTGGCTGAGATGAGGACGTCGTCAAAATATGGTACGACTCCTTGTATGCCATTTAGGAGGCGCTCCATTAGACTCTGGAATATGCCTGGTGCTACACTCACTCCAAATTGGAGTCTGTTACACTTAAAGGCGCCCTTGTGGATAACTATAATCTGTGCTTCAGCTGTCTCTGGGCCCATTGGGAGCTGTTGATAAGCTTGCGCTAGGTCGAGTTTAGCAAAAAAATTTCCTTTTCCCAGGGAGTGTAGTAAATGTTGGACTACTGGCACCGGGTATGCGCTCTGTTGCAATGCGTGGTTCAGGGTAGCCTTATAGTCACCACAGATTCTAATGGACCCGTCTAGTTTAATAGGTGTAACTATAGGCGTTTCCCATTTGGCATGGTCCACAGGTTCTAATACCCCGTGGGCTATTAATTTGTCTAGCTGTTCCTCTATCTTTGCCTTTAGTGCAAAAGGAACTCACCTGGCTTTTAGTCTCTGCGGTGTTATTTGGGGGTTTAGACTAAAGGAAATAGGATTTCCCCGATACTTGCCAAGTGAGTCGTCAAACACGTCCTGGAATTCCTGGATGAGGTCTTCTTCCCAGCCAGTTGTGGTTACTCGGTCTATTCTGGTCATCCCGATGCTCAATGGTGCGAACCACTTGATACCCAGGAGGCTTGGTCTGTCTCGGTCGACTATGGTCAGCGGTAGCACTTTAACATACTGTTTGTATGCGACTCAGAAATGTCCCATGCCGACTACAGGGATTTGGTTTCCCTGGTAGTCTTTGAGGGTTAGTTGCTGCTTCTGAAGTTCCTTGGATTCGATACCTGGGACTAGTTGTTTTATGGTGTCCCAAGATACCATTGAAAGGAAAGATCCCGAGTCCACTTCCATCTTGCAAGGCTTTCCTTCAATATTTACAATTACTTTAACTTTCTTCCCGCTTTCCGTCTGGGCGCTTTCTATAGTGACAGTTTGGTGTGTATTGGCTCGCTTCTCTTGTTGCCACTTTCTCTCAGTTCGTTTTGGCTCAGCTTGTGTTGGGGAATTTCTGCATCTCGTTGGGCTGTAGCTTTTTTTGTTCCTGCAGACTTTCTTGATGTGCCCTCATTTCTTGCAATGTCTGCAGATGGCATCGAGAAATCTGCATTCGGCTCAGGAATGGTTTCCTCCGCAGCCAGCGCATTCCCGCCAATTCCTTCTTTCGCGCTCTTTTTTGTTCATGAATAAATGGTGGACCTCGTCGTCTTCTTCGCTCAACTTGGGTGTTTCGCCATACTCTTCGTAGTGGGTGGTGGTGGTAGACTGTTTTTTGTCTTTGGTTGGGTTTGTTTCTTCGTTGTGTGTGTTCATCTTCTTCATTGTGACAGCCGATTTTTTTGCGGCTTCAGCGGCTGTGGCTTCCGCGATGGCTTCGGTTACGGTGATGTTGGGCTTGTTGAGTAATTTACTCTGTGCGGTCAAGTCTCTTAAACCCAACACTACGCGATCCCTCATTGCTTCGTCAATGTTCAGGAAATCGCACTCACCCCCTATTTGTCTAAGGGCAGCAACGAAATCGGCGACGGTCTCTCCTTCTCTCTGGTCTCTGCGGTAAAATTCGTGTCGCTTTATTAAATTAGACACCATCGGGGCATAGTGGGCTTTCAGAATTCGTTGTAGTTCTGGCCACATCAGTTGTTTGACATCTCGGGGCTTTGCCAGAGCCTTTGCCATCTTGAAAACCGTAGGTCCGCAGTGTGTTAAGAACACAGCCCTCTTACGCTGCTCTGAGATTCCTTCTATCTCATTACTCTCCAAGTACATTTGGAAACGGTCTGCATAGGAATCCCAATCTTCTTCGTTGGGATTGAAGTGTGCGGCGGTGCGTTGTTTCCAGGCATTTTCGTCGCCATCTGGACTTCTTCTCACCGCATGCAGGTCTCGTGTTTAGGACGATCCCATCCTTGTCGCCAGTGTTTTGTTCGGAAAAACACGAGGTAGACCGGGTTCCAACAACAAAGTCTTTATTCTTAAATAGTCAGTGAACGGAACCGTTTGGCTGAAACCGCGGCAGCCTTTTATACAGGCTAGCCTTCCGGCTTGTAGCCAATGGCAGCTGTTTGAATTTGCTGCCTTTTTCAGTTGATTTGGATTGGTTCCAAGTGAACCAATCCAATGCTTACTTTAGTTAACCAATCAGGTTTGCATGTTTTGGAGTAACCCAATTTACATATAGAACATTTATATCTTGCTTTTATTACTTTTACAAATAACTCAAGGTACATGAAATATTATTTCCTCTTCCTATTTTCCCAACAAGAACAACGTTGTGGGGCAAGTTGAGAGAGAATGATGGCCCAAAATCACCCAGCTGTCTTTCATGGCTAAGGCTGGACTAGAACTCATGATCACCTGGTTTCTAGACTGATGCCTTAGCCATTAGACCATTTGGCTCTCCAAATCTATCTATCTATCTATCTATCTATCTATCTATCTATCTATCTATCTATCTATCATCTATCTATCTATCTATCTATCTATCTATCTATCTATCTATCTATCTCAAAACGAAAGACTACTCACGCATCATCACAAAATCTCCAGAACCGTAAAGCCAACAAACTTGAAACTTAGATTCCTCTTAGCTTCTAGGTGCTCACTAAGAAAGGGTTTTTGAAATGACCCTCAGAGCATTTAGAGTATTTCCTATATTATTATTATTATTATTATTATTATTATTATTATTATTATTATTGTTGTTGTTGTTGTTGTTGTTGTTGCTGTTGCTGCTGCTGCTGTTGTTGTTATTATTATTATTATTATTAACACGCTCTGATGCTAAGGAGTTCTAGTCTCCCTTCCCACCTGGAAAGAAATCTCTTCCAAATGCAAAACACAAACAGAGGAGAGGAGTTTCAGTTTCAGTTTCACAGCACCAAGCAGCTTTAGTACAGAACAGTTGAGCTAAGCCATGCCCAGGCTCTTTGCTGTCACCTTCTTGCTCACATAGCAAATACTGTTTTACTTTCCAAGTCCTCAAATCTCTCACACACTGACAGTACACTAGCCAGATGAATACCAATGGATGCTGGTAGGCAGAGGCAGAATTTTTCCCCTTTATTGTCTTCCCCAAAAACTAAGCCCGACCATATAATTTCGTAGTGAAGCATGGGTATCGAGCTCATATATAGATAAAGAGCATTTGCAAACTCTGTAAAATTAAATAAGAAGAGCGAGAGTCAGATTAATTATCTGTATGAGATGATATTAACTAATTATAATAATCAAATCAATAATCGGTTGTTTGCAAGATGCCTTGCAGAATCCTAAACTTAATCTTCAGTCTTTTGTTTGAATGCAAATTAATTTGTTGTCTTTGTCTCACATTTAATATATTTTCTCCAATTCTTACTAGAAGTCATTTGAAAAAGATAATTGATCCTTCATAAAATATTTTTACAGTTGCTATTTTCCCTACACATTTAACTTTTCCCATCTTAAAAATGCCTGACATTGTGCTTTTCTAAATCTTTGAATGGTGATTCTTAAATAATGGCATGTTACATTTATTTCAGTAAATTCCCAAGTACCGAATTAATTCTCACAGCCCATATAAACTGTGGCCATGGAATCACAGGAACAAGGAAAGAGGATATAAGCCCATCTTTGATGAAGTTGTTCTTGTTAGGCTATTTTCCTTTCTCTTTAAAAATAATAATAAAAATTAAATAAGTAAACCAAGTGGTAGAAAATAATGATGGCCTTTGTGAAACCCTAAAGGAACATGATATCTGATTAGAGAATCTCCAACTATAGAAAGGATATGTAATTTTAATTCAGAAGTTTTATTATCAAGCTAACTAAAATTAAAGATAGAAACATGAATAGAAAGTAAAATGTGTACAGAAAAAAGTTAATATAATAAAGAGGAAAGAAATATATAAAGAGGTGACTTTCAATTGCCATCACAAATATAACAAAAAATTACATATACAGAACTCTTTACTCTCCACATTTATCTCTTCATCCCATATCCCATCTCTTGTCTGTAAAGAAATCTATAAAACATAATCTTTCCTGGTGTGAGCTGAAAGTCCATAAGGGGTTGCCAGAAGTAATAATATGTCTTGATCAAATAAACCAACTTTATATTATTTCCTTTTACGTCTAACAGCATTCATAGTTCATTCAAATATTGTCATAGGATCTGATTTTTCTTTATTTCTTTTATGTCCCATTGCATACAGATCTTTAAGGCTTTAACAATTCTTTTTTGTCATTCCAAATGGAAAAAATATCAGGTTACTCTTTTGGTTTGTCATTTATATTTCCCTTTTAAATTTTAAAACCACAACCTGTTCCCCACCCGCCTTGATCCAGTAAAAGTATTTTTCTGAGTCATTTTCTTGGCCTCCCAGTTGTAAATCCATTTTGATGGCATTTCCATCTTGTCAAATTTGTTCTATATCTGTCATTTCTTCAACAACACATTTTGACATAGTTTATTCATAGAAACAGACAATGCTAAGGTTGTGGATATTGTGGCTATTTTCTGAGTCTGTTCTTCAATGGTCTCCTTCTGTATTTTCATTTTTTTGCATTTTGTAACATTTGACAGGCTTGTAAATCTTTCCTCTGTCTAAATCTTTAGTGCAACTCCTTGTCTAAAACTTTGGTTCAGAAAAATGTAGGTTTCTCTCCTGGCATAACAGCTGGCTGGGATAGCTACTTGCCTTGTGTGAAAGCCTTGTGTGCTTCTGTGTGCTTCTTGTGTGTCCTACTTTCAGCTGAGGAAAAGTTAGTGGCGTCAGCAAGATTTGCTTTTCCACTCTCACTTTTACACAAAATGCAGGGAAGTGTCCTCCATGTGAGCTTCAGGAGAAAAGCAACACCAATGTGATGACATCTCCTCTCATATGTTCCCCACTGACTCCAGTTCTGTCAGAACACCTGCTGTTCACAGAGAAGGAAGAAAAGTAAAAATCAAATCAAACTGGGAGGAAAGAGATAAGGAGGGCATTCTTTGTATCCCAAGATAGCAAATTAATCTGATCATTCCAGGCTGTAAAAATGTGTGGGATCACACTTAGTTGATTCTCCTGTGGTCAAACCATCCCCCACTCCCCTGACCTCCCATGTAGAAGCTGATAAGATCATCCAGGAAGTAGTATTCTTAAAATTGGCCTCCTTTGCTTGCAAACAGAAGCAATAACGGGAGGGGAAAAAAGAAGCTGAAATTTAAGGACTTGTGCTAAGAGCAGAAATGGGCAAGGAAGTTCAAGAGCTGGTCAGCACCAGGTGAAGATGAACTGCATGGTTTTCGGTTGAAGTCTGCACCCAATCGTTGCCCAGCAGTTTAACAACACAGTGCAAGGAGGTGAAATTGAACAGTGGCTAAGATCTGGCCAAACCTACCTGATAATGACAGACCCAACAAAAGGGGCATCACCAGGCAACTATAGGTCAATTATCTGTCTACCAACAACTTGCAAATTGCTAACTGGTGTGGTAGCTGATGCAATCCAAATAGCTTCAAGTTGAAAGCAAGTTCTTTGCTCCCAAGCCAAAAAGAGTAGCAATAACAATACTACTTAGACATATATACCACTACACAATGCTATGTAGTGTCAGCCTATGGCCCCCAACAATCTGGGTCCCCATTTTACTGACCTCACAAGGATGGAAGGCTGAGTCAATAGCAATAGTAGTTAGACTTGTATACTACTTCACAATGGTTTACAGATGTCTCTAAGCAGTTTACGGCCTATTGCCTACAACAATACGGGTCCTCATTTTATCGATCTCAGAAGGAGGGAAGGCTGACTCAACCTTGAGCTGGTGAAATGGGCTACGTAAGGAAAGCTATACAATTAATTTATGTGATTACTTCAAGTTCATTTTTGCATTTCATGCAGATAACTCCACATTAAAGTTTCCCCCAAGTCAATCTTGACTCCACACATCCCTTCCTGGACTTAATTTGTGCAGGTTCCTTGACAAGGTTTCAAAAAAGGAGGTGGTCACACATCCTTCTTTCACAATGATTACTTCAGAGTAAAAAAGGTGAAGGTTGCCCCTGTCTAGATGTGTCCAGCTGTTGGGCATGCTGTTTGTCTTTGTTTCTTGGCTAAGGGAGCAGTGTTGTCTGAAGAGAATTTCCATTTTCATGTGGCCAGCTTGGCTATACGCCAAAGAAAACACTGTTTTCTTCCCACCAAAGTGGTGCCATTTCCATGCTTTCAAACTGTTAGGTGGCCAGGAGCTGGAGCAAGTAATGGGAGCTCACCCCATCATTGCGGTGCTCAGCTCTTGAATCTGGGATGTCAGCTAGCTGACAAGCTCAGTGTCTTTAACCACTGAGCCATTGCGCCCTAGCTAACAAGTATAAAATGACAACATCAACTCTGGATCATTTCACACACAGTCCCATAACTGTACAAGTGCTCAGTTGAATGGAAGAGGAAACTGACAGGGGAAAGACCAACAATTGAAATGACAAATATTAAAATAGGAGGGAAAAAATCCATTCTTCAAATGTTGCCCAACAAAATAAGGTGGCTGAGAACATGGGAAGAGAAGGCTAGGGAGTGGTAGAAATTAATCTTTGACAATTGAAAGCTTGTCAGTCCTGTTCTTTGAATCCTGCTTCTTCTAAAATATTCTGTGCTTGTCTGCCCTGAAACAATTGTGCAGAAAAATACCACAAACACACATATACACAAAAACACAGAGTTGAGAAAAAAAGCTAGTTAAAATGCAGAGGCAGAAAAACATTGATAAGAACTGAATTTGCTATTATGTCACAGCTCCAGAATGAGCAAAACTGTATTTTATTCATCTAAGCAGACTGGAAAAAATGTTATCTTCCCAAATGCTTTATCTCAAGAAAGAGAGGTTTTCTTAAATTCACTGTGCATTCAATAAAAGAAAAATAATAATTTTTTTCCCATCTAATCTTCCTTTGAAGTAGGCGATTATCTTAAATTTGAGACTCTCTTACTTTTCAGATAAATGCAATGGTAGAAAAAAGAAGTCAGGGTTAAATGGTGGCTAACTTTGGGAGTTAACAATGAGAACATGGATAAACAGATGCCTTTTTAAATATTTTGGATTTCAGCTCTTATTGGCTTCCACCAGAATACCCAGTGGCAAAGAATTAGGTGAGCAGTAGTCCAAAATAGCTGGAAGTCACCAGTTGCCTTTTTCTAGTTGAACTGTAATTTTAAAAAAAGATTCTATCCATATATTATTCTGGTGTTTCTCTCTGTATGAATTCAAAGCCAGCAGCTGAAATGTCTCAATAAACAGTTTTTAAGGTGGATCCAGATGACAGAATAACAAAATAGTAAAGTTAGAAGGGACCTTGGAGTCTTCTAGTCCAACCCTCTGCTCAAGCAGGAGCCCCTATACCATTTCAGATAGACAGTTGACATATTTAAAAATTCTAGTGATGGAGAGCACCCACAACTTCTGAAATCAAACCGTTCCATTGATTAATTGTTCTAATCAATAAACTTCTGACTTGCTGTCTATTCAGAGCTGCAAAGTGAGCAATGTGATACACTCAGTACAATGCAGTGAAACATGTACAGATCTGTCCATTGGGGAAACAAAACAGCCACTTCATAAACGCATGGCACAACATAGGAGAAGAAACCCATTAGGACTAGATTCAGCAGTCCATCTGCATTTGAAAAATCCAGGCCCCTCTTTTGAAGACAACAAAGTCCATAGTTTGGACAGAGAGGACTGTTGATTTGAAAGAGGGGTCAAAGAGACCACCAATGTCCTAATTGAACAGCGCTCTCTCAACAGAGGGAGAAGGATACAACTTCATCTATTTCCAGTCTACAACATAGTCCTTTCAACAGTTCCAAGAAGGCTCCACACCCATTTGCCTTTTGGGCAATTTACCTTGTGGGCACAGGTAAACCTTCAAGTGACTTCAACAACTCTCAAAAGGAATGCTTACGAGCAGATGAGCACACGGAATCTAAATCCTTCCATCCTCCACCATTCGGTCAGAGCTGAAAAAGCTTCTTGGATGAGAAGCAAAATGTCTTCAAGGAAGAAACAAGTCCACTTGCCTTTTGAAGGGAAAAGGAACTTTTGAGACAACCATGACCTGGATGATGGAGAACCTCTACAGACTTTTAGCTATACAGTGTAGAAAGGCTGAAAGTACCTTTCTCTAAGGGTTCAAATTTTCCCGCTGGGAGAGCTCTGGTGCAAGGATACAGACAACTGCTTGAAAGCTGGATCTTTTATTTTCAGGAAGGCTAGAAACAGCGTCCCTGCGTTCCTGGGGCTAGCCAGCGAACTTTGAATGATAAGTTCCCAATTTTATACCTTTTTCCCTCCCTTTGTGTATAAGGTTTAGACACTAACATCCTGTCAGAGTTAGTTTTTCTTTCTGCCAAAAGGCAACCTCAACGAGGTGCGAAAACAAACTCTGTGGGGCAGCTTCCTGTATTACCGGTTTTTTCCTCTGATCTCTTAGTTTTTTATGGCTTTTTTGTAATCTTCTATTTGTAATTCCTGCCTTTTGGCTGGTTTGGTATGTTGTGGCTTTTGTCTAGGGGCGTGTCTCAATTTTTTTATTAGATTTCTTTTCCTATGCAAGCCTGTTCCATGGCTGGCCTGATGTTCCCTTTGGGCATTTTCCTTTCTGGGTGACACCACTGTCCTCATGAAATTCCCTTTCTACAACAGTTTGGGATGAACACCCTTTGAAGGGCATGGGAGTAGGACTTAGAATCTCCATAGGTGTTCAGAGCTACCATTACACATTTCTAAATGTTGAATGAAGTCAAGATGAGAACCATGCCCTTGGACTGTAGCCATGAGATTGAGATCCACACACATGTAATTTTCTTTCTGAGCAGAACCTGCCACTCCAATGGTCTCCAGATAAATGCCATACATTTTTATTTCCCACTGGCATGGTTGGGTTCTTTATTTGCCCGGCTTATATGTATCTGCTTGGGCCATTGTCAATAGATTCAGAGCTGCTTTCTCCCTGCTTGTCATTCATTCCCAGATCTACTACCTTTGTGGGGCTAAAGGCTGCTTCCTGGACAGCTGTGTTTTCTCTGAGAGTCCTGGGGGAAGCAAGCTGACCACCAGCCCAGGCGCTGGTTGTTTTTCAAGCTTCAGAGATGCCTGGAAAGCAATTAGATTCAAATAGCTTCCTGCCAACATGTTTGCCAACTGAGAATAAATGAGCAAAGAGAAAAACAGAATCTGTGAAGCCAGCCATGGAGAGTAACAGAAGACTAGGGCCAGCCAGTTCATTTTTTTCTCTCTGTTTCTCCCTCCCTTTCCCTCTCTTACTTAGCAAACCATGCATACTTTAAGTTTTGTAAAAAAAAATAATTATTGCATCTATTTCATCTCTTAAAGCTCTTGAATGCCCCATGTGCATTTTTTGAAACATGACATTCAAGAGCTACACTTGGGCTGGTATGGCTTTCAAGCTGCTCATGGCCTTGAAGAGGACAGAAGTGGAACCCTCTTACTTTAGGTCAAATCACTTGAGCATTCTGCCACATATTACAATATTTGAAGTGAAAGGACATGGCTGGACTTCCTACTTTGTTTTCTTCTCTGCACAGCACAAGGCAGGTGGGGAGTTGCAGCAAAACCATAGTTCGCCTCTTAATAGGAGATTTCATGAATGTTCCAATTGCTGTGACTACATTAAGGAAATGATTCTTGCACCATTAGTAGAAGCTGGACAATGATACCGTAACAGTCCAGAAGCCTTCAATCCAATGACAATACAGTGACTTCAGGGGGAATTATGGAAATAGTACTGGTGAAAATATTTATTTTTGAAATAAAGTCAGTCTTGGAAGCCATATTTTACTTGGAAGCTTGAGGTGGCCACATTTAGTGGCTGGGAATTTGGGAAGGGGGATTTCATAGAGAGGTAGAAGATTAGACTCAGCAACATTTTTTCACAGAAAGTCAAGGACAAGTTGCCCTGCACCTGGAGAGGAATGTCTCCAGTTGGGATGAAGATTTGATTGGACCATGTGATGGACCAATGGGTGTAGGTGATGGATCTTTAATCTTTTTTCTTTTGGGAAAGGAAAACCTGGAACTCTCAGATTTGGGTTTTCCCAGATATGCCAATATGACAATTCTAATAAAAATGGAACTTTGAAAAAATGCTCGTCTCAGAGTTTATTGGTTTGGAGTTGGTTAGTTGGAATGCTGACAACTGAAACATTTTCTCTGTTCAATCTCCATAATGCCAGAGGTAATTCATTTTCTCCTTTCATTTAAAAAAAAAATATTATTATTCATATTAAACTACCATCACCTGCATTTCCCATTCCTCTCCTGTAGGACCAGGTCCAGAGTGATGCCAGAAAAGAAAGGACTTGCTTGGGTGACATTTTCACATCTGTACCAATCAGTGCTCTTGCTTTATAAGAACACTACGACTAAGGGAATCTAAAATCCAGAGGTAATGAATTCCTACTATTCTATTGCAGGATGACTCTGTGTAGCTTTAAAAGCATGGGGAATGATTCTTAACACAGGTTAAAATGATCCAAGTAAAATGCATGCACAGAATAATGAGTGTGCTGGGAAGAGCAGAAAAAATATATAAATTAGACAGATAGCTTGAAATCAATATGTGTTCAGTAATTAATGTGATCACACCACAATGGCACATGTTCCAATGAAGGCTCAGAGAAAGTGTGTGAAGTGACAGCATCAACCAATTTCACACTTCAGTATGTTTAATTTCCACAAGATGTTTAAACAAGATAGCAGGTCACAGCTGTTTTCTGTCTTGCAGACAGCCTCTGTGTCAATTTTCAATCCGGGCCAGGTAAGATGGATAATTGCCAAGAGAAAATGTGCAAATTGAACGGCCACTGTAAGTAATTTCCAATTGTTCAGTTGTGCATGTGATCCAAACTAGCCAACAGGCATATCAATCCAATGAGTTCAGCCTCACTTACTGTACCTCTAAGGGCCACATTTGATGAGTTCTCCTGGGTAGCTTTTTAAAAAGAAAATTACAGCAAAGGGAGATAGGCAGGAAATATTGTATCTGGATCTGATTCTTTTCTTGGCCCACTTTAATGGCAGTATCTAGTCAACTTTGTCCAGAGCTAATTGAACAGAACAGAATAACAGAGCTGGAAGGAACTTTGGAGGTCTTCTAGTCCAATCCCCCTTCTTAAGCAGGAGACCCTGTGATAGAGCACCCCACAATTTCAAGCTGAGGCAAGCTGTTCTGCTGGTTAATTGTCCTCACTGATAGGAAATTTCTCCTTATTTCTAGGTTGCTTCTGAACTTTTAGTCTTCTGTTGAGCATATGCTCCAGTGGTGGGATTTAAATTTTTTTATTACCAGTTCTGTGGGTGTGGCTTGGAGGATGTGGCTTGATGGGGTATGGCAGAGGAAGGATACTGCAAAATCTCATCCCCTCCTCACCCCACCAACCTACTTTCCAGCTCCGTTCCCTGTGCAAGGCAGCAAAAGGAGACCCAGCCGATCAGCTGGGACTCAATGGGAGGCAGAGAAGAGTAGTCAGAGGTGGGATTTTCTGGTTCTCCGAACAACTCAACATTTCCGCTACTAGTTCTCCAGAACTGGTCAGAACCTGCTGAATACCACCTCTAATATACTCTCTATGTGGATCACAATGTTTCAGAAGTCAAAGAAGGTCAAGGAGACACCATTGTTTTTTGACAAATAACAATGGAAAGACAAATAAAACAGAAATAAACTAGGACTAGTGGCAATTAAAAACATTTGCATGATAGCCAAAACTCCAGGTACGGAATCCAGCTGACAACCTTTCAGAAAATTAGACAGAACCTTTCATAGCTAGGCTAGAAAGAATTAGAATATTTTAGAATACTTAATTTGGCCAAGTGTGATTAGACATAGAAGGAATTTTTCTCCAGTGCAGAAGCTCTTAGTGTACATGCAAAGCCACAGAGTAATAATATTCATAATAATGATACCAATAAGAGGGGGTAGTAGAGAAGATGAGAAGGATAATAATAATGCTACAGCCTTACAACATGGGTGTAACAACATGACCCATGCAATATATATTCCTGCTATGGAAAGCAGCTATGCATGGCTAGAACCATTCTTTGAATCCAAGAGATTCAAAGAATAAAAGAGATTCAAACCAACATAATTCATAAGAGTAACCAGATATTGATTTCCATGTATTGTTTTTGACCTATTGACAGATAGGTTTGGGATAATCAGATGTATGCACATAGTCTGACTGCTATGAATGCTGAAGGCACCTTTTTTTGCATCCAATCCCCTTCCAAATGATCAGTTACCACAAACTGAATTTCTTTTGCAAGGTGGAATAGCCATCGGATTCATAAAGTCTTGTTCTGAAAATCACCATGACCACCACTCTCACCTACACTGACAGGGAAAGTCACAACAGAGAGCAAATCTCACTTACTTCTAGCTCTGATGATTAGGTGGGTCATGAAACGTCTGCAAGCAAACAAACAAGTTCTAGCATCTACACGTCCTTTGAACAAACCCATAAAATGGCTGTGTGGATGAATTAGAATATTTGTCTCCATCTGGTTTGTGATTCCCCATCAGAATGAAATCTCCACCAACCAACACCACCTGCTTCCTACTTTTACAAACAGGCTGCGTTCATTTACAAATATATAGAGAGGTTCTGCTTGCATATTTCTAACTACAATGAAGATGATGGTAACAGATAAACAGATTAAGAGAGTTGGAAGGAACCTTGGAGATCTTCTAGTCCACCCCCCCTCCCAAGCAGGAAACCCTACACCATTTCAGACAGATGACAGTCCAGTGTCTTTTTGAAAATTTCCAGTGATGAAGCTCCCACAACTTCTGAAGGCAACTTCTGTTCCAGGGGTTGATTGCTCTCGCTGTCAGAAAATTTCTCTTTATTTCCTGGTTGAATCTCTCCTTGATCAGTTTCCATCCATTATTCCTTGTCTGGCCTTCAGGTGCTTTGGAAAATAGCTTGACCCCCTCCTCCTCTCTGTGGTATCCCCTCAAATATTAGAAGACTGTTATCCTGTCTCCCCTGGTCTTTCTCTTCCCTAGAGTAGTCATGCCCACTTCCTGCAACCGTTCTTGGTATGTTTTAGTCTCCCGTCCCCTAATCATCCTGGTTTCTCTTACTTTTTTGAGAGCCTCAACATCCTTTTTATAGTGTGGTGACCAAAACTGGATGCAGTACTCTAGGTATGGTCTTACTAAGGCTTTATAGAGTGGTAATAGTACCTCCCTTGAACTTGACTGTATCCCTCTGTGACAGTGAGCTTCCCATGAACTTTTTCACCTATAAGATATTAGGAAACTCAATTATATACTTCATTAGGTGGTAAGTATACCTGGGAACTGGCTTTGGTGGTGAAGTTATTTTAATTGCATGCATGAAATTAATAGTTCCCCCCTCTCTAGAATTTAGGGAAGATTAGCTAAGTCATGATTTCCTGAATGCCTATAGATAAGAAGCAAACATGGTATTAAAACTTTGCAGCCTCCCTGGATCAAAATGCTCTGTGACAGACGGGTCTAAAATTCGCAGACCAGGAGCCTTTTTTCCCCACAGGATTTGTCGTTCCATTTTCCATTCGAAAAGATTTCGACACAATTCTCTTTGCCACCACTATTGTTGGGTTCCCTGGGCAACCAGTTGATGTAAGTGAGCAGCTGATCATTCAGGTACTTAAAGGTTCCTTTGGTCTTTAAGTCAGTTATACCAAGGAAGGCCGCTTTGTTGTAGAGCAACACAATCTTTTGGATGGCATCGTTCTCCGCCGCATTTCTCGGGGTTGCGAGCTGGCCTCCGGCCTGTGCGCACTTCTGCCTCAAGTCATCGAAGTTGCCTTCATAGCCGCTGGTTTTGAACACTTTGGTGCCTACTGTGCGTCCACCTGGGAATGTGGCAACTAGAATGAACAAAAATAAAAAAGTGCATTCTTAGGTCAGCATCAACATTAGCCGTTGTGTAGTAAATGATTACACTGGTGCAAATTGATACAAGGTCAACTTGCCATGGGAAGAGATCATTGGCTCTTAAAATACTGCTGTTAGCAATATGTCATTTACCCAATCATCCCAGCCGTGGGGAACTTCCACTGGTTTGTCCAAAAATACCATGGTTTGCATAGCTATTATATGTATATGCTACCCATCTTGGCTCGAGGCATCTCTAAGTGGCTTACAACCAGAGAATACATTAAAATAAGAAATATTAAAATCAACTTAAAATTAAACAAAAGTGGCAAGGACGGGAGATACATCCAAACCATTGATGAGCAATTAATAAGTACAACATATAAATATAAATAAATAAAATAAAATTAGGTTGTTGTTGTTTTTCACTCTTTCATTATAAATCTTTGTAAATATGAGGATTATCTTCCTAGGAAGCAACTTTACAGTGTCCTTGCAAATTCATTTTATGCACTGTGTTGTACAGTAGAATAAGTATATATGCAATAATTCATCACTGCATTGAAAGAGGTAAGTGTAGAAACCTGGTTGTTCCTTTGAAAGAATGTTGTTTTACTCTACCTTATCTGCTTCCCTTGCACACTTGTTACTGAAAATGCAAGAGATTGTCTTGTAGGGCATCCTTGCTCCATGAAACAAGATGGAAGCTTTTCATGACCTTTCTTTGAAATGAAGCATCCCTTTGATACTTACACAACCCCAACGATTAAAGAGGTCGAGTATCTTCAACTTGTGAATAATTTGCAAATATGGGGCAGTAGCACCTTCCCAAATATTAATACCTTCTGACAAGCTTTCTACAGAAGTTTGGGGCAAAACGGTGCTGTTCATTAGTGGGATTCAATTTTTTTTTACTACCGGTTTTGTGGGCATGGCTTAGTGGGCATGGCAGGGGAAGGATACTATAAAATCTCTAGTCAGAGGTGGTATTTGCTGGTTCTCCAAACTACTCAAAATTTCCACTACTGGATCTCCAGAACTGATCAGAACCTGTTGAATATCACCTCTAGTGCTGTTGTAGTACACCTGCAGATATGCCTTAGTTGTTCTAATACATTAACTCTTTGCTGAGGGATCAAATTCATCCAGAGGGATTTGTGGATTCTGGACATCATTTTTACCTTTTTGGTATTTGGAAAAACTGGCCTGCAGAGATTTCAGCTGTCCTTCCAGTGCGCTAACTTTAGTCTTCAAAAGATTGACCTCTAAGAGAGAACAAGATGATGACAATCTGCATAATATTGGACCATAACATCATAAATAGGAAGACACTGACATAAAACCAACGTAGGAGAAGAGCAGGGAAAAGAACTGGGAGGTGGTGTTAAATGCATCATCAGCTTAGAGTAGGTACATTGCCACAAATCCAATGCCTATTGAATTCTGTTGTCCCTAAGCTGATGCCAAGTCAACCTTCAATTTTAGTTGACTAGATAGTTGTGCATACTCGAGTGATAAATCTTTTTTGAACTTCAATTTAATATATGGACCTGAACCTTTGCACCTGATAGCTGTTGACTAATCCAATTATTGACTTCTTTTCCCATGTGCCTTTTCCTTGCTGAAAATATAGGTGATTCAACCATCCCGTTACCAACTAATAAGGTAAAGGTAAAGGTTCCTCTCGCACATATCTTTCAGTCATTTCTGGCTCTAGAGGCTCATCTCCGTTACAAAGCCAAAGAGCTAGGCTTTGTGAAGACATCTCTGTGGTCATGTGGCCAGCAGGACCAAATGCCAAAGGTACACAGAACACTGTTCCCTTCCCACCAAAGTGGTCCCTATTTTTCTACTTGCATTTTTTACATGGTTTTGAACTGCTAGGTTGGCAGAAGATGGGACAAGTAACGGGAGCTCACTCCGTTATGCAGCACTAGGGATTTGAACCGGCGAACTGCCAACCTTTCTGACCAACAAGATCAGTGCCTTGGCCCCAGAGCCACCACGTCCCTTTATTATCATTAATTAATTAATTAATTAATTAATTAATTAATTATTAATGTATTAGTATTACCAACTAATACATTGAAGATAAGTTGATGGAAATATCAAACAGATTGATCTCAAATATTAACCACGTCTTCTCTAAAAAGGACACTGAAAGGTTATCACAATGACATGAAAAGGACTGACTCAAAACAAATGCTGTTTAATGAAATTTTAACAAGGAAGCAACATTCATCTCACTCACCTGAGAGACCACTATCGCCTTTTATTCCCTTTTCACCCATGGCACCCCTATCTCCTTTGGTCCCAGGGGAACCAGGTTTTCCCACTGGCCCTTGGGGACCTGGTGGTCCTTGAAGTCCTGTTGCAAGAAATCAAACCAGCAAAAGTCTTTAAGGTTGGATCCATTTTAAAATGTTTCTAAGGATGGACAAGTGAGATGGAAACCTAACTTTCTTTAGACTAAATCTTCTTTGACTCAAGCTCAATTCCTATTTCTCAGCCAAGATATTGATACAGTTTCTCACTGCCACCTGCTGGGATGGTTTCCAACTTCTCAATTCAGCCTACAGTCTAGGGATTTCCTGGTGGATGCCATCCAATTGCCAAGTGGCCCTGACTATGCTTAGCTTTGGGAAATCAGCCAATGTTGGTTAAGGCCCGGTCCCACTGGCCGATGGATGCAAAACGTATGCATAAAGGACACAGTGGATGAGCAAAATTTCGGGGGTGGCTCCATCCATTGTCATCCGCCCCCAAAAGTGGTGAAAATTTGCATAAACAGAACGGAAAAAAACAGATGTGGGTAGTATGTAGCGGGGATGTTAAATGGATGTTCATAGGAAGCCTAGAGGATGAAAGCGGATGACACCTCCGAAGGGGTTTCGGGGGATAATTGTGAAGCGGACACATAGTGGATGAAGCGGATGCATCACGTACGCCTAAAGGAAAGAAAGGGGATGCTGCATGGATGTATATCGGATGCAAACCATTCACTACGCATCCTTTCTATTTCCATGCTACTAACGCTGTGTAGACGTTCCATGTACCTTTTCTTTCCTCCCTCTTTCCATTTTCAGCTGCAGCGGATGTGAGTGGCGAGGATGCCCAGAGGATGCAGAGAGGATACAGCGGACATTTAATGGATGATAAACGGACATAGAACGTTTGTTGCTCGTATGTCGTGGATTTACATCGTACACGGTAGAAAGTTCATCCGTTCACAAAGTTTTGTGCAGCTCAAAACTTCTTGCACGGATGAAATTGCAGTGGACAGATGCTTGACGGATAGAGCGTATGAAACACGTATGCAATGAGTACACAATGGATGCATAGCGTTTTCCAATGAATGGCAAGCTTTTTTTAATGTTTTACATCCTCTTTGCATCCGTAAGTGCAGTGGGATAGGACCTTTAGGAGCTGCCATCTGCTACAACTTGAAAAGAAAGTCTCTTCAAGATCAGGATCAACTCCTGATGAATAACATGGGTGACATCTATGCAGCTTCTCGACTTCTTAGAATTCATTTACCAAATTAGATGGAATTCAATTGAGGGATTTTTGAGGGTTCTACCTAACTTGGCTAATTTGCTTAAAATGAACAAATAAACAAAACCCAAGCATCTGGCCACCAATCAGAGAAAGAGCAAAGAGAAGGGACCAAAGCCAGTTTACTTCTTAGGTGAGAACTCGTTTCCCAGACTGCAGGATTATGGTCACAAAGCTAATTGTTCTTCAGCATCTGTATCTCACAGCAAAACTAAGAATGGGACAAACTCCATATAGGAGAAGACCTCAAGCACTGTTACTGCTCTGGGCTTCCAGACCTGGGCTGCAAAACCGCAAATGATTGTGACATGGAAGTAAAAAGTTGTAGGAAAGGAAACTAACATTTTTTTTGGGTAGCTCACTGCTACTGGTCCTAGACTGGATGTGTTTAGGAGCTGGGTGGAAGACCATGACGGAAGACCAGGATTGCAGACTAGAGAGTTGGGACAGGGAGAAAAACTTTTCAAGAAGAAGCCAAATGCTTCTATAATCTTGTCAAGAAACATGGGTGTGAATCACAGGGCATTTGGCTTATCTCGCTTCTTCAGTTCTTGATTTTAAAAAAAAAAAAAAACCCTCCTTTTTTACAATCCTGGAATCCCTTAATTTTGGGGTAGAGTTGGTACAATTATGCCTGGAGAAATACAGTCACCTCTTTTTCATCAGTTTCATATTCTCTCTCTCTCTCTCTCCGTCTCTCTCTCTCCCTCTCTCCCTCCCTTCCTCTTTCTTTCTTTCTTTCTTTCTTTCTTTCTTTCTTTCTTTCTTTCTTTCTTTCTTTCTTTCTTTCTTTCTTTCTT
>BLBF01000016.1:9955106-9965657 GCA_015471245.1 Laticauda colubrina | reverse complement strand
CTTTCTTTCTTTCTTTCTTTCTTTCTTTCTTTCTTTCTTTCTTTCTTACCAGAACATCTATTTTTCTTTTCTGGTTTTGCACAAATGGAAAACCTCTTGAAAGACTTTGCTTCCTGCCCCTATTTGCTCTTTTTAGAATTACCCCTCCCTTTTTTTCTCTTATTTGTCTATATTTCAAAGCTCTCTTGTCTCCTGTCAGTTCCAGAAGCTGAGAGTAGGTTAAACAACCAATTTACCCAATCAGATCAACTCCTAAACTCTGAAACAAAAACCAAAGCCATGCTTGAAATTCAACCGATCGCAATGTGGCACAACTCTTGACTTACCTTTGACACCTGTGTCCCCTTTCATTCCCTTTTCACCCACTGATCCTTTGGCCCCAGCTGGTCCAGGGGCACCTACTTTGCCTTGAGGTCCTGGAGGGCCAAGGGCTCCTTTGAGACCTACAGTGATATTGAAGATAGAAAACTGATATTCATAATGAGACAGGTGCTTTGCAAAAAAAATAATGATCTACCAAACAGGAACATCATTTCCAGTTTGCACTACTACTTTGTGAAATGCACAAAAGAATAGGCAAATAGCCTCCTAATCTAATCCCTGTTTGCATCAAATTAATCTGATGCTTCTAAATTCATGCCCAACCTGACTCGTCATGGCATTGTAGCAAAACCAATCAGAACCATCAATAAATAGAAAATGTAAGATTTCTTGCATCTGATGTTGGAATGGGCTGTCTCCCATCAAATCTTCCATTTTCTCAGTGTTTTATGTGCTCCCAAATTCTTGGATGTTAGATCTAGCACTCTATTTGTTTAAGAATTATTTATAACAACTATAAGCATGTGCAAATTCAAATCTAGAATCTGGATCCAACAGCTGTATATGCACTGGAGAGAAAATACAGTTCTATTTTTTTCCCCACGTATCTTATTGCCATTTTTATCTCAATTCTTCTCAATTTAAACCACACTGTTAATTGCCTAAAAGGATTTGAAGACAGAATTTGGAAAAATGCTTTGATCTTGCTCAGTAGCTTGGATAAACTCACTGATCTTTCAGATCTCCCTGTAATGGTTGAATGCCCCTCTGGGACATTACAAATGGATTGCCAATGATCTCTTAATTGATGTTTGAAAGAATACAGCCACATTGATCCATTGAACATGCCTGTTATGCTATTCTTCAATAATTACTTTTTAATCAAATTCCAGAGCATAAGTAGAGGGAATCAATCTCTCTTAATTAAACAAACTTACCTATTTCTCCTTTGACACCTTTCTCACCTTGTGGGCCAATGTTACCTTTTGGTCCAGAAGGGCCCACTTTTCCAAGAGGGCCCTGCAAACCCTGAATTCCACGTGGTCCTGGTCAAATGAAATGAACTAAGTCAGAAAAGAGAAAGGAATGTACCTGGGAGAACAATGATCTATTGGCTCAACCAGGAACTTCAGGGGGAATAGAACTGTTGAGACATTTCTAGAAAGAGTTCAGAGAAGAGCAACCAAAATGATTAAGGGACTAGAGGTTAAAACATACAATAAACAGTTGCAGGAACTGAGCATGGCTAGTCTAGAGAAGAGAAGGACCAGGGGAGACAGGATAGCAGTCTTCCAACCCACAGAGAGGAGGAAGGAGTCAAGCTATTTTCCAAGGTACCCGAAGGCCAGACAAGGAATAATGGAAGGAAACTGATCTAGGAGAGATTCAACCTAGAAATAAGGAGGAATTTTCTGATAGTGAAAGCAATCCACCAATGGAACAACATTCCTTCATAAGTTGTGGGACCTTCATCACTGGAAGCTTTCATGAAGAGACTGGATTGCCCTCTGTCAGAAATGGTGTAGAGTCTCCTGCTTGGAAGGGGGGGTTGGACTAGAAGACCTATAAGGTCCCTTCCAAATCTGTTAAACTTTTAACTGAGTCTTCTTGAGTGTGTAAGATTATAGATAAAATATAGTGTTGGAGATACAGCCCAGACATATCTCTGAGCAATGAAGTTAGCTGTCAGTAAATCTTGATTAGATATATCAATGGTACATGACAGTAGAGGTAGAAGTTTGTAAAATTGGGTGCATTTGATGCCTCACTTGAAAAGCTGGAAACCATAAATGTGGTCAAGGTTGCATCTTACCTATTTGTCCAGTATCTCCTTTCGGTCCAGTATTCCCTTGAGACCCTTTTTGTCCTGCTGGTCCTGCTGGCCCCATCTTCCCTGGAGGACCAAGGCTTCCTTTGGGGCCTTGCAATCCTTTAAATGAGTTGAAGCAAGGGTTATTAATGGAAAAGTCTATGCATACAAGTCTATGTAGTCCATGAAAAAATTACAGGGGTTAGTCCTTCTAGAGAATAAACCTAACTATTGTAGAAAGTCACCCACCTTCCTAGAAGAATGAAATATTTTGAGGGTTTTTTTTAAAGGCAGATTATTATATTTCCCAAAGGGAGAAATGGAGAAACATGTTTTTAAAGAGGCAGGTAGCAACCTCCATCTTTTCTTAATAACCCACAGCAGATGCCAGCACTTAAGAGATAAAGAGCTTATTGAAAGAAGACAAGTATCTAGACAGCTTTATTCATAAGCAAATAGCCATCATTCAAGATCCAACACAGGACAAAGCCATTAAGTCACAATGGGAATTATTGTATCACCCCCAGACCAATCCAAACTTCAACCAAACATCGCTCAGAGAAAACACTTATAGAGCCAGCTATGACCCCTACAGAACCCCTACATGGCCCCATGGGAGTCTGACAACAGCCTATAGAACACATGTTCTTGCCCAGGAACAGGAAGCTCAAGAAAAGGTTAAAAATAAACCATTCTTAACTCCATTTTGTCAGTTTCCCACATGTGGATCTGCTTCATCATTAAACCATCTTTCTAATCAACCCCCATGTTTCCAGTGTCTTTCTCCCATCTTGGAACTGAGTCAGATGGATATTTCTTCCTACACTGTCCAATCCATTTGCCCCACTTCTCTATTCAACCCAGGGTTCTGACTAGAAGTATAAATGGTTGAGCTCAAATTATCCTACTTCAGTCTCTGCTGCTCATTGCTGCTACCGGCTCGGCAAAACCAGGCAGAACTGGTAGAATACCACCACTGCCAACGCTCGAGCTTAAATTACCCTACTTTGGACACATGATGTAAAGGCCCAGCTCTTCGGAAACAAGGCTATTATACTTGAAAGGTGTAAGGAAAGAGAAGCAGAAGAAGTGCAGCAGATAGGTGGATGGACTCAGTTACAGTTGACCATAGTCCAGATGATGGATGTGGGAAGAAAGAAGAAAACAGCAGAAGAAAGAAGATCTGGAGAAGATAGCAAAATACAAAGGCTTCAAACAGAAATAGAATGACTTGTGGCAAAAGAAACTACAGCTAGTACCAAGATTAAGAAGTGCCCTGGGTATACCTCAATCTGATTTAAACCTAATTTAAATAAAAGTCTAGTCCCCAATTCTTGTTGAATTAGCCAAGATAATATCTGGGAAGCAGCTTGGAAAGTTGACTCATGCAGATCATAGGGTCCTGTCTACCTTCCTTCATCAGCTGTGCTTTCTTCACTTACATATTTGAAATCATAATTTTCTTGGCTTTTTCCCACCACCTTGTTAGATTTCAGTTCCAATAATTCCCAGGCAAATAATCATAATAGGAATTAAAGAAAGTTGTTGATGGGAGGCTCCATGTTTTTAAGCCACAAGATAAATTATATTAAGCGAAGCTCAAAAGCCTGCAAGAAAAATCTATTCAAATTACTTCCTGAATCACCTTCATCTATTTAGGAATTGAAGAAAGTCCCCCAGAATAGAAAAGTGGTTGTCTTACACTTTTAATACTCTTTTGCTTCCACCCCCTTCTCTGTTACATCCTTGTTTTTCTTCTCCAGGCTTCTCAATTTCCCTCTGGTTAGCTAACTTCAAAAGTGAAGAAATGACTCATCAAATATAGAGCTGCATAGCATGTGCCTGAAATTAAATTATATATATGGGGCATGCCTGCCCGTATTACATAATTTAAATAAAGATCTGATATATCTATGAAACTAAGGAAAGCGATGAGCTTTCTGAATAGTCATTACTTGACCATTTTGATCCTTTCCACCAATGGATAACTTCAAGTCCTGCAATTTCTTTCAGTTTGATTTAATAAGATTTGAACTATCAGTTTTACAAACAACAAATATGTTCTGTTTTTCTTTCTTAACTCTTTTATGTTTGCATCTTATTTATTGACAGTGGCTAGAAAACAGGATACTTAGTAAGTGAGGGAAATGTTTTAGAGTTGTCCATAAAACTTCGTTGATGATATGAGATAGAAAAAAGGGCAAATGTAGTCAAAATAAATCGATCTTCCTTCCTTCCTTCCTTCCTTCCTTCCTTCCTTCCTTCCTTCCTTCCTTCCTTCCTTCCTTCCTTCCTTCCTTCCTTCCTGCCAAATGGTTAGAATGCAGTATTGCAGGCTGATTCTGCCCACAGCCAGAGTTCAATTCTGACCATCTCAATGCTTTCCTTCCTTCCTTCCTTCCTTCCTTCCTTCCTTCCTTCCTTCCTTCCTTCCTTCTTTCTTTCTTTCCTCTGGATGGTACAAGAGACACTTAAAACAGGGATTAACTAAATGAAACTTTTGGGTCAAACTCTGAGATTAGAAATCTATTTCATCCATTTGATAAAATACGTTGAAAAATTCAGATGTCTTCTATTCTGCTCTATCTTCACATGTTTAGCCAGAAGCCTGATGGGAAACTGTACCCATGTTCTCTAAAATACAACAACAGTTGTTCAATATAACCCAGGGCTGCCCTCCTGTTCTTGCAAGGCAAGTAGAGCTTTCCTCCGAACTTCCTTCTGAAGGAAGAGAACAGAATGAAGTTGTATGTACATTCTGTTCTCTACCCAACTCCATGTTTCTACATATGGTACTGAATTGATTTCTACTTATAGGAGAGTCATCAGCAGCAGTTGAATCATTGTAAAAATGAATCTGGAGGGCTAGAAAAGGGCTGGGCTAACCTACAAATCCCACCTTAAATTTCTGAGGTTCCTTGGCTCAATTACATACAATCTTCCAAGTAATTGGTTGCAATACTTGTTCTGAGTTTTCTTTGGGAACTCCTTGGTGCTCTCTGAGCTTGGTTGGTTTTCTTGTAGATGTTTCCTTACCCAACTAGATAACATCATCAGTGCATTGTTGAGTTTTCTTTCTTTCTGCCTATTAAGAGCCAACTGAAGAGAGAGAGTGACAGGAAGAAGTGGACAAGGGGAAGAATTGGTAGAAAAGAGATTTATGATTCCACTGGCACACACTTCACTCTCCCAATGCAGTAAATGCACTGGAGAAAATGCAGTGAAAGGCAAACACCTTTTTTAATGTATGTCCAGAAAGCATTAAACAACATCAGGAAGGCATGAATTCCTGACCTTGTTCTCCTTTTTCCCCTTTTAATCCTTGAATTCCATCTCGGCCGTCTCGTCCTGGTATCCCTTTCTCAGATGGTTCACACACCACCAAGGAACAAGCATTCCAGCTATGGATGACTTTCTGTGTCGCTGGGGTGGACACTGATGCCACTGTTGACACTAAAGCGCAAAAGAGCAGGACCATGTTCATTGCTGAGAGATAGGACCTAGAAGAAGAAAAAAGTGAATAAGAAGGAGAAATATGTAAAAATATGGGATATAGGACATGTGAGATTCAGCTGTTGGCAATTTGATATGCAAAAATATGTTTCAATTGGAGTTTACAATATGACAAAGACTATCTAATCTCTTCTTAAAAACCTCCATTGATGGAGCACCCACAGTTTCTGGAGGGAAGCTGTTTCACTGGTTAATTGTCTTAACTGTTAGACAGTTTCTCCCTACTTCTAGGTTGGGTTTCTCCTTGATTAGTTTCTAACCATTGCTTATTGTCCTGTCTTCAAGTTCTTTGGAAAATAAGCTGACCCCTCCTTTTCTTTGTAGCAGCCCCTCAAATACTGGAAGACTGCTATCATGTTCTCCTTCGTCCTACTTTTCTCTAGACTGGCCATCCCCAGTTCCTGCAACTGTTCTTCATATATTTTAGTCTTCAGACCTTTAATCACTTTAGTTGCTCTTCTTTGCACTTTTCTCAAAGTCTCAACCTCTTTTTTGTAATGTGGTGATCAAAGATGGATGCAATATTCCAGATGTGGCCTTACTAAAACTTTATAAAGGGATACTAATACTTTATGTGATCTTGATTCTATGCCTGTGTTTCATGTGAGTCTTTTTCATAAATGTCTTTTTTTTCTTTTTCTCTCCCCCCCCCCCCATTTCACAGGTGTCTTTTTGCACCTATCTCTCTGGTATAAACTTTTAAGAATGGAATTTTCTTTATTGTGCCCTTAGCTATTTGTGCCTGTTAGAAGCTAATTGATGGTAGAATTCATGCCTTGAGAGAATACAATATGTGTGTCACACCACTTTCTTATCTCTCTTTGCAGTAAAATACAGGAACTGCTTGTTAGAATACAAATTAGAGCTTTGGAGTAAGTCACAAATAAAAGCTACTCAAGTGTATTTCAAGAGTATCTCTGCATTGTGTTTATGCCCATGACTTTTGATGTTGGTGTGTTCTTGTTTTCTTATCAGTTGTAGCATGATTTTCTCTTCTGGGATCTCTATTAATGCCTACCCATGCTCAAACTGTCTTTGGTCAACATTCAGGAATGGGCTGCTGGAGGTTTGTAGGGGTTTGGGCGATCCTCTAGCTAAGATTCTGTGCAGTTCAGAGAAGCCCCAAATCCCAATCTGCACTGGCCCTGCCCACCCCTCCCCTCCTAGGAGTCCCCACACAGCCTGTTTTGGATACAAGTAAGTGCAGGGCATACGCAGATGCTTGGGGACGGTGAAAAACGGGCCTCCTGGAAGTTTGAGAAGGCCAGAAATGGGCCTGTTTCTGGCTTCCAGAAACCCTCCGGACCAAAGGGCAAAAATGCCCCCCCCCCCGAGACTCAGGGAAAGCCTCCGGAGCCTGGGGTGGGAAAAAATGCCCCCCTCAACATGGTGCAGGAGACCGCCTAGACCATGCCCACCATGGCCATGCCCACCCAGCAACCAGGTAAAGAACCCTTTGCTAAAATGTTTGAAGCCCACCCCTGTCAACATTCTGCATGTAAAGTTCTCTGACCTCTTCTAAGTAGAACAGAGACCAGTCAGTCACTGTAACCTGTTTGCTTCAGAGAAATGGAATGTTGTCTGGATCTCTCTAGAGATGTTGGTGTTTTGGGAGAAGATTTTCCGCCAAAATTGAATGGACAATTCCATTGTAGCACAATTGATAGACCCATTGGAGAATTCAAGACCCTGCCAAGTCTCAGATCCCAACAAGGCTTTCCCCACAAGGTAGGGTTAGGGTCTCCTGTTGGACTAAATGACCTACAAGATCCCTTCCAACTCTGTTATTCTTTTGTCATGCCAGAAGAGTTCTGAAAGAGAGTTGAACCAGTTGATAAATCATACTACCTTGTGCTTTTTTTCCCCTGTCAATGCCCTTGCAACATTCAACCTCTTTCTTCTCATATTTTCTCCAAATGAGGAACTGAACATTACAACATTCTGTACAATGCAGCAGAAAAGCCACTAAATCTTTGAAGTATTTGAGGAAGCTCTTCCGATACCTTGGAGACACCGATTCCCTGATTCCACTACCTTGAAAGAGATTCATCTGGTGAATCTACTTTGGGAGGGAAGGTTGACTGATGCTTCATTGAATCAAATCCCCTATTCCAGGATTTGCAAAGCTCTCTTTACCAGTTATCTAACTGCACGCTACAGCTACGTTCTGCTGACCACTAAGTAGAGAAATAAAGTTTGAAGATGACACCATAACCTGATTGGCTTACAGGCAGGCTGGTATTAGAAATTCTTCAAGGGGTATTTTTTTAAAGATAATCAGGTAAATGTAGAAGAACCCCAATGAAAGGGAAAAATAAAGAAATAAGTATAAATTGGTAAAACAGTAGAATATATATTGATATATAAAATAATATATTATAATTATAATGAGCACCTTAGGGACAGAAGTTGGAAGATAAAAAATTTGCGTGTAATTGTATTATTACTGTGAGCATTGTATGGAAAATATGTTAACTCAGTCAATGCACTGTCCACAAAAAATGCTGGTTGTTAAATGCTGGTTTTGGGGGCCATAGTTATAGTCCCACAAACCAGGGACTGCTATCATAGAAATATCAATAGCACTTAGAATTATATACTGCTTTACAACTCTAAGTGGTTTGCAGAATCAGCCTCTTGCCCCCCCCAACAATCTGGGTCCTCATTTTACCAACCTTGGAAGGATGGAAGGCTGAGTCAACCTTGATCCTGGTGAGATTTGAACCACCAAATTGCAATCAGCAGTCAGTCAGCAGAAGTAGCCTGCAGTACTACACTCCAACCACTGCACCACTGTGGCTCATAATCCTTCTTCCTGATCCCAACTCTAAAGCAAATTGATTAAAAATTAAAGCCCAGGAATCTAAAATGAATAGGGTCTTCATTTGATTGGATGAACAGACTTTGTTCCTTGATTGATAGACAAATATCGCCGAACCAGCTTGATTTTGCACAGAAAAGTCTGAATGCTCGTTTTCCCTCTTCTGTGAAATTCTGAAAAGTTACACAATTTCTTTTGCTGCAGACTCCTAAGGAAGTCTCAACTGACCAGCTGTTTTTTAAATCAAGGTGTTCGACAAAGCAATAAAAACATAGAGAAATTATACTGTCACTGGATGCAGAGCCATGAAAGCCAAAGATAATTCTGATATAAGCCCAGAGAGATCTAGAATTAGATATGGAAAGTAATCCAAAAGCAGCTTTTCAATGACTTAGGAAGAGCTAGGACCGGTTGAAATTAATCAAAGCCATAGAGCACAGGCAAAAGATCAACTTTTATAAGGAAGTAGTGACGCTATAATCAATACAATCTATTTTATGAGCACAATTCATTTTCTCATTTTCCCCACAGACCCACCAGAAAAGGATAAAGCAAAACTGGATTCACTCACTTGGCAATTTCAGACGTTCTGAGAGGACCTGAATACAGATGATGTACTAAAGGGCTCAGCTTTCCTTTTAAAGAACGTGAGTTAAGTAACATCAGCTCCAGTTTCTCAATCATATGACCTTACTGGAAATCTGTGAGGAATTCATCCAAGTGAATGGCAGATACAAAGGGGAAAAAAAGATTTCCCCATTTCTTGCCACTTGAGAAGAAGATGGAATCAGTATTTTAGAGAACAAAGACAAGAGCTCAAAAAGGCATACCATTTTGACTATGTTAGAAGACCGACTAAGCTTAAATCATTTAATCACTTGAGCAACCTGCTTGCTAGGAATGAGATCCAAGGCTCAGATTCTCTTCGTTGTATTAAAGGACCCACTGAACTTAAAGTAAAAGCAGAGCAATTTTAGGAAATTGCTACTATCTTTGAGTTTCTCAATGAGTAAATGAGATTAGTTCTGCTCCAGTCATGATCCTTCCCAGGTATTAAGGTCTGAAGGAAAGATTTTTCAAAAGAAGAACTCCCATCTTCTGACATTTCAGAGATGAGATTCTCCTGGATTGCTCTGAGAGATGGAATACATTCCCTCATAGCATTTCATTCACATACTGTAGTCATTCAAACTGATGCAAAAATAAAGAGTCTCTGTTAAAGATGCTAGAGATAAAGTTGATACCAAATGACTCTAAGATGTTTGAGGGGATTGACTTATTCTCCAAAAGATCAGAAGGCACGGCATGAAGTAATGGGTGGAAGCTTATTAAAGAGAGACTCAACCTAGAAATATGGAGAACTTTCCTGACTGTAAGAACAATCAGTGCAATAGCTTGCCTCCAGGAGTTCTGAGTGCTCCATTGCTGGAGATTTTCCAACCATTTGACTGGGATGGTATAAGGTCTCATCCAGTTCTATGATTCTATGTTCTATCTAATGTAAAGTGTACATGGTTTTAACCTTAACCCTTCCCATCTTGTGGGCTGGAAAGCATCACCACGTCATCTGGTTCACATGTGTTTCTTCACATGAGCCAACAAGTATTCTGTCTGTCTGAATCAACAAATTATTACGGATCATATGTAATTTTCCTGAGGTCAATCATATGTGCAGAGTATTACCAGGTTGTAATCTTGAAGAGAAGATGAGAGAAAGCCGAATCCGCTGGTATGGACACATCCAGAGAGCAGTACCTTCCACCATGGGCAAGACTGCCTACCAACTAGAAGTCAATGGCAGATGACTTTGCAGGCACCCAAACCAGAGATGGCAATACACCATCAACAAAGATAGGTAAGCTGTGGGCCTGCACCCTGGAGACTCAGCTGACCATGCAAAGTAGTGTTCAATGATATGAAAAGCAGACCTTGCATCTATGGGAATATGCTAGGAAGAAGGTGGAGGTGGAGGAGGAGGAAGAGGAGGAGGAGGAGGAGGAGGAAGAGGAGGAGGAAGAAGAAGGAGGAGAAGGAGGAGGAGAAGAAGAAGAAGAAGAAGAAGAAGAAGAAGAAGAAGAAGAAGAAG
>BLBF01000016.1:9936150-9955096 GCA_015471245.1 Laticauda colubrina | reverse complement strand
AAGAAGAAGAAGAAGAAGAAGAAGAAGAAGAAGAAGAAGAAGAAGAAAATGATTATGATTACCAGGTTATAATCTTAGACTTTATTATCTGGAAATAACATCTATTGAATCCAAAGGGGTTCACATCCAAATCAATGCAAACACAATTGCACTCTCTGTATTCCTTAAGAAGAAGCCCTGATTTTAGGCAGGAGAGCATTTTGGAAATTAAATATGAGAATCCAACCATGCTGTCATGGAGGATGTCAGGCCTTCCTCCATGATTTCACAAGATGTTCTTCCCACATCCACCACAAAAGAATTTTGCAAGTTTCTGGTTTAGTTGCAACAGCTCCTTGGAGAAATGGGGCTCACTTGAATAAGCAATTCTGCTGCAAAAATTGTGCAATTTGGTGTTCTTTCTGGAGGGCTTCAGGAACTCCAAGTATTTTATAATTGCTAATGGGCAATTCTGTCCACACCCCACAGAGACATGTCTGCCCATATGCATGTACCCTTCCCCCGATGGACATAGTGTCATACCATTATTTTCTTTTCACAATAGCATCCCAACAGATATTCAAAAGCTGAATTGTTCACAGAAGCCCTGATCTGTGAGAACTTTGACTTCAAGGGAACTGAACAGATTTAGAAATTGGCTGTTATCATTTTGCCAGTTAGACTCAGAATTAGGAAACTGAGAATTAATAGAAAAGAATGGGTTGCATTAATTGCACAACAATTAGACAAGCTTACCATAGTTTCAACTGGAAAATGTGAGCATCCAAAACCAAGCCAAGTCCAAAAATGCTAGAGAATTCCTGGAAGCCTGTCACTCAAACAAATCAAACATGTTGGAAATGGTGTAGGGTCTCCCACTTGGGTGGGGGGTTGGATACAAGATCACTTCCAACTCTGATTATCTGTTATCTGTTACATCAGCAGGTACATAGAAATAAACCACATTTACATATCATTCAATAGAGAAAATCAAAAGCTAAAAAGGATGCCAAAAAAACCAAACAAACCCCAAACACTTCTTCACCAGCAATCAACACCCAGATAAGCAGATATTAATGCCAGGATTAAGACTAGACCAGGAGTCGAACAATAAAAATAAGAATTAAATAACTTGTGCCTTTCAAGATGGCTGCTGCATGGATTCTTTTTTTTCTCTTACCTATGATCTGTTGATTTCCCTTTCTCTTCCAGTTCCTTTTGGAAGTGATCAAAAAGTCATTGGGCTTATCCATCTTCCTGTCAATCAGTTTCATTTTCTAAGCTCTCCAGAATTTTAACTTTCACTTCTTGACTTCTTTCATTTCTTTATTTCATTTTGCTTATTGTTTTAAAAGTTGATTAACAGTAAGGTGCTAATTTATTTCAGTCTCTTGCTGGACTCTAATTGCTTTTTTTCTCTCTCTTTTTCTTTTAAAATATGTTGTTCTGCTGAAATTGGAAGATGTTATTTCACAATGTATGGCTCTAATTCTTTTCAGTTTTCTGCAATTTCAACACAAGTCTGGTTTTCTGATAGGTATCGGGTCAAGTTTAGAGAAATTGAAGATTTTGTTGCAAATTAGACCTTATCAATTTACTAAGAGCATCCACGTTTCTTGCAAAACTGGAACTTGATTTTTTTTTAACCTTCCAGGTCAAATATATTGTCTCATTTATATAATGCCAGTTTTTTTAATACTTTAAATAGCATTCCAAAATAATCTCAAAGTAGTTAAATCAGGGATGTCCAACCTTGACAATATATGGACTTCAACCCCCAGAATGCTGGCTGGAGAATTCTGAGAGTTGAAGTCAACAAGTCTTAAAATTGCCAAGGTTGGACACCCCTGGATTAAATGATACCCCTGGAGTGTTGTTTCAGAATTTACATATTAACAAAACATGGAGCCTTCCACACTTAGGAAATATGAATCGATAAAATTTTATGGGTAGTTTGTGTTTCCATCATAGATAACCTAGAAAAATGGACACAATCATATGAGAATGAAAAATAAGCCTTCTGGAAAAAAAAATGAGAAGAAAATAGAACAGTGTGCTGATATTTATAGCAGTTGACAATCTGGAACACAACTGAGTTTATACTGGGTAAAAATATCTATAGGATCTTTTGGTTTTAACTTTAACATTTTGGGTGAACCTAGTCTCTTTGTCGATGGGCATCTTTTAGTCAGCACTCTTTTAGGTCTCTTTATGTGTTTTTGTCTGTCTCTACGACCAGCTCAAACACTCCAGCCAAATTCACTTAAAAATAGTGATTGTTTTCAATGGCTTTGTTTCCACTTCTTTTGTTGGAGGAGAAATTAAGCTATAAGACAGGCCCTTTAATGAGATAGTTGTTTGTTGAATACATCATGATAGACTACAAATGTGTGGTTCCAGAGTATGAATAATAAGTACTTGTTCACTGATGATGATTGGATGTTTTCTGCAGACTTTGCTAATGGAAATAAGTAGTCTACTATTATACTGCTCAAAAAATAAAAGGAACACTTAAATAACACAATGTAACTCCAAGTCAATCGCACTTCTGTGAAATCAAACTGTCCACTTAGGTCACAACACTGATTGACAATCAATTTCACATGCTGTTGTGCAAATGGAATAGATAAGAGGTGGAAAGCCTAGGCAGTTAGTAAGACATCCCCAATAAAGGAGTGGTTCTGCAGGTGGTGACCATAGACCACTTCTCAATTCCTATGCTTTCTGGCTGATGCCTTGGTCACTTTTGAATGCTGAATACTCCAGTGGCAGCATGAGACAGAGTCTACAACCCACACAAATGGCTCAGGTAGTGCAGCTCATCCAGGCTGGCACATCAATGTGAGCTGCGGTTAGAAGGTTTGCTATGTCTGTCAGCGTGGTGTCCAGAGCATGGAGGTGCTACGAGGAGACAGGCCAGTACATCAAGAGATGTGGAGGAGGCCGGAGGAGGGCAACAACCCAGCATCAGGACCGCTGCCTCCACCTTTGTGCAAGGAAGGACAGGAGGAGCACTGCCAGAGCCCTGCAAAATGACCTCTAGGGGGCCACAAATGTGGCTCTGGCTGCTCAAATGGTCAGAAACAGATTCCATGAAGGTGGTATGAGGGCCTGACATCCATAGGTGGGGTTGTGCTTACAGCCCAACACCATGCAGGACGTTTGGCATTTGCCAGAGAACACCAAGATTGGCAAATTCACCACTGGCACCCTGTGCTCTTCACAGATGAAAGCAGGTTCACACTGAGCACATGTGACAGACGTGACAGGGTCTGGAGACGCCATGGAGAACGTTCTGCTGCCCACAACATCCTCCAGCATGACCGGTTTGGCAGTGGATCAGTAATGGTGCACAATAATAGGGTACGCACAGCCCTCCATGTGCTTGCCAGAGGTAGCCTGACTGCCATTAGGTACTGAGATGAGATCCTCAGACCCCTTGTGAGACCATATGTTGGTGCAGTTGGCCCTGGGTTCCTCCTAATGCACGACAATGCTAGACCTCATGTGGCTGGATTGTGTCAGCAGTTCCTGCAGGACAAAGGCATTGATGCTGTGGGCTGGCCCACCCGTTCCCCAGACCTGAATCCAATTGAGCACCTTTGGGACATCATTTCTCGCTCCATCCGCCAATGCCACATTGCACCACAGACTGTCCAGGAGTTGGGGGATGCTTTAGTTCAGGTGTGGGAGGAGATCCCTCAGGAGACCATCCATCACCTCATCAGGAGCATGCCCAGGTGTTGTAGGGAGGTCATACAGGCACGTATAGGCCACACACACTACTGAGCCTCATTTTGACTTGTTTTAAGGACCTTACATCAAAGTTGGATCAGCCTATAGTGTTTTTTTCTACTTTAATTTTGAGTGTAACTCCAAATCCTCCATGGGTTGCTAAATTTGATTTCCATTGATAATTTTTGTGCGATTTTGTTGTCAGCACATTCAACTATGTAATGAACAAAGTATTTAATAAGAATATTTCATTCATTCATTTCTAGGATGTCTTATTTTTGTGTTCCCTTTATTTTTTTGAGCAGCATATTTGGGGGTTCATACGGTTAATGCAGAGACATATAAACAGAAAGGCTCACAAAGATGTTGCGGACTAGAACACAAAGTACATTGAGTGGTAGAATCAGGTAATTCAATTCTGACCCAACAGAAGATTTTCAATAGAATGTAGAACATAGAATCGATGAGGTCCCTTCCAGTCCAATTCTCTGGCAGGAAATTCTATACCATTCCAAGCAAATGGCTGTACAGTCTCTTCTTAAAAGCCTCCACTGGTGGAGCACCCACAACTCATGGATGTAAACTGTTCTACTGATTAATTATTCTCACCGTCAATAAATTTCTCCTTAGTTCTAGGCCATTTCTCTCTTAAATGAGAGAAACCCATTAGTTTTGGCCTTCAGGTTCTTTGGAGAATGCACTCAAATACTGGAGGCTTTCAAGAAAAGATTGGACTATCCTCTGTCAGAAATGGTATAGGTCTCCTGCTTGGTCAGGGAGTTGGACTAGATGAGGTCCCTTCCAACTCTGTTAATCTAAAAGTGATCTAAAGTCAATCCCCTCTTCTCTATGACTAGCCCTCAAGTATTGGAAGACAGTTATCACATCCCCCACCCCAATCCTTATCTTTGGTTGACTTAGTTATACAGTGGTGGGATTCAATTTTTTTTTCCTACTGGTTCTAGGGGCGTGGCTTGGTGGGCGTGGCAGGGAAAGGATACTGTAAAATCTCCAGTCGCAGATTTGCCGGTTCTCTGAACTACTCAAAATTCCCACTCCCGGTTCTCCAGAGCTGGTCAGAACCTTCTGAATACCACCTCTGTAGTCATACCTAGCTCTCTTCATCATATGATTTCACTTCCAGACCTTTTTATTGAATAATAGTGCTAATCTTCTATGGGAACAATTAATACTCTGCAATTAAACTCAACTGGCATTCCCATTACTATGAAGCCAATCATAATCCAGGAAATAAGTTTATATATTTTAAAAAAAATCACTTCAGCGCATAAAGTATTCTTTGTCCTTATCATGTCTTATAACTCTAATTCGCCATGATCTTTTGGGGTGATATTATAATTTAGGCATCTTTGTTTTGGCAAATTGAAGAGGTTTAAAGGCACCAGCATGAAACTCAAGGAGCTGATAGATAAGTGAGCTAATACGTTTACCTGAGCAAAACTACAGAGAGATTGTTTCAGAGGACATGTTTTCTGCCTTCCTTGATCCAGTTGTGAAATGAAGGAGATTTCATGGTTATGATATGATGAAGATTGACAAATGGGGAGGATATCAGAGAATTGGCAATAGAATGAAGAACTAAATGTTAAAATTACACAGTCCTCTGCTTTATTGGTTTTTTTTCAAGAGTCTCTTCCCAAAACCATGTGACCGATTTATTTCAAAACAAGTGCTACATTGTAAGTCTAAGAATGTTAATCAAAGAATGTTGAATATCTTCTTCTTGAAGTGATGTTAAGCATTTTGGAAAACTGATAGAAGATAAAATTTGTAGCTCAAGGTAGAACTGTGGGGCCCTTGGAGCAGGTATGTCAAGACCAAGCTAGGTAAACTCATTAATGCTAAAATGATTTATTAGTTTGCTTGTCTGTCAAACATGTGCAAGATAACAAGTATAAGTATGAACATAAACAGGAACAAAGGCAGTAAATACAGATTAATGGGGACAGTACAACAGAGATGGTAGGCATGCTGGTGCACTTATGCACACCTCCTTTAAGGACCTTTTAGGAATGGGGTGAGGTCCATGGTAGACAGTTTGAGGTAGAAGCTGTGAGGGATTGAGGCTGTAACAACAGATTCGGGTAGGGCGTTCCAGGCATTGACCACTCTGTTACTGAAGTCATTTTTTCTGCAATCGAGTTTGAAACGATTTACCTTGAGTTTGCATTGATTGTTTGCCCATGTTTTATTGTGATTGAGTCTGAGGAAGTTGTTGACAGGAAAGATGTTGTAGCAGACAATTTTGTGAACTATGCTTAGATTGGACCATAAGTGGTGCAGTTCCAGATTGACCAAGCCCAAAATTTCAAGCCTGGAGGCATAAGGAATTCTATTTTAAGTAGAGGAGTGCTACCTAGTTTGGTAAGGAAGCAACTTCAAGAAAACCACCAAGCTCAGAGAGCTCCACAGCTTTAGAAAAATAGGTTCATGTTGACTTGAGCATAGCTTTTTCAACACTGGTGCCAGTAGCTGGCATTCTTCTATAGCTGTGGCATCTTTGAATGGCCTTTTTTGGCTTTCCCACAGAATGTGAGGTCACCAGATCAATGAACCATCATTTTACATGTCGTGGTGGTGTCTTCAATTTTGCACCAGCTATGGCACTATGGCACTATTTTTGATCAAGTGCTTTTTGGTATCTTTAGAGTCTCGGTTTGGTTTTCTTCAAGGAAGAATAACAAGATGTTCTGAAGAAAAAAAGTTCAGAATTTAAGTGTCTATGGAGATTCTTAGTCCTCCAGGTCATGGTTTTCCTAAAGATGTTTTTTTCAAAAGATAACTGGACTTTCTGGTTTTTCTTTGAAGACGTTTCACTTATCATCCAAGAAGCTTCTTCAGCTCTTGGATGAGAAGTGAAACGTCTTCAAAGAAAAACCAGAATGTCCAGGTGCCTCTTGAAAAAAAGCACCTTTGGTTCAGAATTTAAGGGGCAGCAAATGACACAGGAAGCAAAATACCAACATGTTCTTATACACAGTGGTTTGCTTGGTGTTACCATGTATCTTGAAGTTCACTATGCAGCTGTATTATGGGTGCAGAAACAGTCAATCCTACTTATTTTGCATGAATGTAAATTATCTGGTTCTAACATGCTAAAAATATGCAAAATATTAGATTTGATTATGTGCTCTTCAGTTGGGATCAACTATTAGGGACAATAGGCAGATTTTCACCATGATAATCTTTCAGGTCATCTGAGGATGCCTCCATTATCATTAAAACTGAAGTCCATCAATCTAGTTGCTGGTCATCCTCTTCTTTTTCCTTTCACGTTTCCCAGCATTATAGGTTCCCCCCCCCCCAGAGAGTTAGATCTTCACCTAAAGTGTCCAAAATAGGATAAATAGGATAACCTGGTCCTTTGAGTCTTGAGTGAAAACTTGGGTTGATTTCACCAATGATCCATATGTCTGTTTTCTTAGTTTTTGCAATATCTAAATTCAAAAACATCAGAATTTTTCCTATCCTGCTTCTTCAAAGTCCATCATAGCTTCCATAAAGGGCCACAAGGAAAGCCCTGGCTTGCATAATCGAGATCTTTGTAGGAATAAAAAAAGCAACATATTTGGCCTGGAAGGTTAAAAAAAATCAGGTTCTTGTTATGCAAGAAATCACAAGATTTTAATATTTCTTTTTACAAGGCCTTCATAACTGTTCCATCAAGTTCTGCCTAATCTGCAGGGCATTTCCTGACTGCTCATTTCTTTAGCACTGATAATTGATCCTAAAAGACAAAAACTATTCAACACCTGGACGTCTTCATTTCCCATTCTAAATATTAAATATGTGGGGAGTGTAAAACTACGCATAATTTGATTACTGCAAATATATATTTTCACATTTGACTTTCTGCAGGCCGGTTAAAAGAATTAGGGAAGTACAAAAGTTTGACAATCCTAGGAAATACAAGAGAAAATAAAGTTTAACTTGAAGGCTGTTAAGAATGTAGAAACTATGGAAATAAAATCTGCTATCAGGCTGGATGTGTTGAAAAGCATTGTGAAAGTAGACATTGTTAATACAATCCATCAAAATTAAGAAATACACACACACACTCACACACACACACATATATCATAATATATATTATACTCCATGTTGATCTTGCTAAGATACTTCAAGATGAAAACTGACTATTAGGGATGGGCAAAACATTTCAAATTTCAAACATGTGATGATTAAAATGCTTCATTGTTGAGCTGGAAGCAATTGTTTTAGTTTGAAATGAGCAGTTCCAACTATGCTGGAAATTTTCCAACATCCTCTTTTTAGCCCCAAACACCCATTTCAGCATCTGTGATTGAGCTACTTAAATCAAGCTGAAGCTCAAAACATTTATGGGAGGACAAAACAGCCCAAGCATTTCCAATCCAAAAAGTTCTGCAAACCTTTTAACTTCTGTGTTCTTCACAATATTCCCAGCAAATGGAGAAACCTTCAGATTCAGCTTGTAGAAATGGAGAAACAGAAGAGAATAACAGAATAACAAAGTAGGAAGGGACCTTAGAGGTCTTCTAATCCAACCCCCTGATCAATCAGGAAACCCTATATACCATTCTAGACAAATGGTTGTCCAATTTCTTCTTAAAAATGTCCAGTGATGGAGCACCCACAACTTCTGAAGGCAAGTCAACTTCTGAAGGCAAGTCGTTCCACTGATTAATTGTTCTCATTGTTAGGAAATTTCTTCTTAATTCTAGGTTGATTCTCTCCTTGGTTAGGAGAGATTCATTGCTTCTCCTGTCTTCAGGTGCTTAAGTTGACTCCTTCTTCTCTGTTGTAGCCCCTCAAATGTTGGAAGACAGCTGTCATGTCACTCCTAGTTCTTCTTTTCACTGGACTCAACATACTAAATTTCTGTAAATATTCTTCATATGTTCTAGCCCCAATTCTAAAATCTATAAACCATATAATTAAAGAATTTCTGGAAGATTAAATTCAAACTACTAGCATTTTACTTTGTGTTTAGTTTATTACTCATTGGCAATTTTGAGCTGAAAGTCACCATAGTCAACTACTTAAAACACACACACATACATGCACACATGCACACACACATTCTGCTCTGGATTATCCTTGATGCTTGCTTGTGTAAGCATGACTCATAATCATATTAGGTATTAAGCCTCACACCACTTAGAGGGAGGAAAAATTGAGGCAGGGATACTTCCTGCTTCAGATATCCCTTCCTTTAACATGGAATAGTAAGGAAGGAACCAGCAGTTTCATAAAATTTTAATCCTCTTTAATTGGTTGTAATGATGGCTGGTAATCAATACTCAACCTGAATTTTGGTTTGCTTTCAATTCTGTTCATGCACTTGAAAGGCTTTTTGTTGTTCAGTTATTCAGTTGTGTCTGTTTCTTCATGATCCCATGGACCATAGCATACCGGATCCCTCCAATTTTCCATTGTCTCCCAGAGTTTGCCCAAATTCATGTTCATTGCATTGATAACACCATCTAATCATCTCATCCTCTGCTGTCCCCTTCTCCTTTTGCCTTCCATCTTCACCAACATCAGGGTCTTCTCCAGGGAGTCCTCTTCTTCTCACTTGGTAGCCAAAGCATCTGAGCTTTAGCTTCAGTCTCTGTCCTTCCAATGAAGAATCACAGTTGATTTCCTTCAGGATTGGCTGGTTGGATCTCCTTGCAGTCCAAGGGATTCTCAGGAGTCTTCTCCAACACCACAATTGGAAAACATCAAGTCTTCAGTGCTTAGCCTTCCTTGTGGTCCAATTCTTGCAGCTATTCAGTATTACTGGGGGAACCCAGTAATTATACTTATTATATTTTAATGCTTATTTAGTGTGACTTGAATGGACATGGCTGGGAATTAAACTGAGAAGCAAAGTAGGTGCACTTGCAAGCATCCTTGATCACTCATTAAATCTTTGCTAGTTCAGGTATGAAAAGGACAACAAATAACAGATAATCAGAGTTGGAAGGGACCTTGCCTAGTCTACCACCCTGCCCAAGCAGGAGACCCTACACCATTTCTGACAGGTAGCAGTCCAGTCCCTTCTTGAAAGTCTCAAGTGAATGGTGCTCCCACAACTTCCGAAGGCAACTTCAGTTCCATGGGTTGATTGTTCTCACTGTCAGATAATTCATCCTTGTTTCCAGGTTGAATCCATGTTCAGTTTCCATCCATTCTTCTTTGTCTGGCTACAGGTGCCTTGGAAAATAAGCTTGACCCATTCTTCCTCTCTGCGGCAGAACCTCGACTATTGGAAGACTGCTGTCATGTCTCCCTGGTCCTTCTCTTCATTAGACTAGCAAGGCCCAGTTCCTGCAACTGTTCTTCATATGTTTTAATCTCCAGTCTCATAATCATCCTGGTTTTGTAAATGAAGAAATCCTTCATTTCTTCAAAGGGTTAAGGTTCAAGATGAGTTGGACTCTTGCTCCAAGAAAGTATGATAGCTTAGAATGGAGAAAAAAAAAAGATGTGGGTTAAATTCAAGGGATTATGTTGATCTGTATGTTCATATTCATACCCAACTTTTACTTATTAATATGAGAAATATGTAGATTTCTCATTATCTACATATTAGAGCAGTCTCACCCAGCTTCTTCTTGTGTCCAAATAATTACTTGAGAAAAATAAATAGGCACTTGGGATTATTTTTTTTTGCTCCATGAAGGCAAAGCAATTCATTTTATTAAGGTGAACAGGAGGTAAAATTTGCCCCAATGAAATATTTGTAGCCTCATAATTATGGAGCTTCATTGCTTCCTAAACATATGAGGAACAGTTGCAGAAATTGGATATGCCTAGTTTAATGGAAAGAAAAAGTGACATGATAGCAGTGCTCCAATATTTGAGGGGCTGCCACAAAGAAGAGGGGGACATTTACTAGCAAAATCATCTGAAGGCAGGACAAGAAGTAACAGATGGAAACTAATCAAGGAGAGAAGCAACTTAGAACTATTAAGAAATTTCCTGATAGTTAGAACGGTTTATCAGTGGAACAACTTGTCTCCAGAAGTTGGTTGTTCCAACACTGGAAGTTTTAAGAAGAGATTGGATAACCAATTTGTCTAAAAGGGTATAGGGTTTCCTGCTTGAGCAGAGGGCTGGACTAGAAGATCTCCAAGATCCCTTCTGACTCTGTTATTCTGTTATTCTTCCACTTCTGTTATTTTTAAATTTGTCAAAAGCTTACAATTCAATAGAAATAAGAATAAACATAAGTTTAAATACAAGAAATAGGAACAAATAATTGGTGACAATAGGACAGGGATGGTAGGCACGATTGTGTGCTTATGTACATCACTTACAGACCTCTTAGGAATGGGGTGAGATCAATGGAGGTTAGTTTGAGGATAAAGGAGTGGGGGTTTGAGCAGGTGACAACAGAATCAGGTAGTGAGTTCCAGACATTGACCCCTCTGTTGCTGAAATCGTACTTCCTGCAATTGAGTTTGGAGTGGTTTACATTTAGTTTATATCTGTTGTCTGTTCTTGTGTTGTTGTGGTTAAAGCTGAAATATTAATTAACTGGAAAGATGTTGAAGCATATGGTTTTATGTACTATGCTTAAGTCCAATCTTACTCGGTGTAGTTCAAGATTGTCTAAGCCTAGAATTTCAAGTCTGGTGGTGTAGGGTATTCTGTTGAGAATAGAGGAGTGTAGTTCTCATACTAGTACTTTGCATCTTGCAAAATCTGGAAGAGATTCCAGCAGGCACTCAAGGAAACCAAGGGGAAACTACAGAAGAGAAAAGAGTAAATCAACCTGGCCACTTCACTTTTACAAGCAACAGAGTTGTTTGCTCTACCAAAGGGTCCCCTTCAATGTTTCTGTAGTAGCATCCCCATAGAGAACTGCCCAGCCCTTGAAATAACTGGCTTGGCAAGATTTTATTTTTTTCACATACTTTCAAAAATGTAAACTGTGCTGGCTCATTTTCTCCTGGGCTATCATCAAAATTTGACAGTAAAACAGTGTAGATTGTAAATCTTTTTTTTCTCTTATAAATAAATCAGCTTGTTACTTGAGTTGTCAAGCAAAAAGAGCTCCTGGCAGTTGAATAATACATATAGTATAAGAAAACAAATATTTAGACATTCTCCAGAGACTATTACTTTTTAATAGGAATCTATCTCTCTTTTTTATCTTAATTGGAAATAATGCATATTCCTTAGTTGACTTTTTCTGACACATAAAATGGTTGCAAGTCATTTTTTTGGGGAAGCCTAAAGTATGGAAGATATTGCTATAAAGCAATAGAAAAATGACACCTTGGTAAATGCAAATAAAGTACAGTATTTTTATTTTCCCATATGATAACATTGAACAAAAAGAATGATTTGCTTTGTTTGAAAATCTCCACACTATGAAGCGAGGTCCTACCAAATGTAAGTGGTTGTACCAAATGTAACTGAAAGTTGCATATGAAAAATAGCACATTTGATACAAGGGAGCAGATTAAATCATGTTGACTGTCGTAAGTCACAGACGATTCTTTTAGAGTCCATTGACCATGTAGGACTTTTGGGGGTAACCTTTGTAAACTAGTTTAATTCTGTCTTCTGTGATTTTTTTTTCTTTGAACTTCTTTGTTTAGCCAACAGTCCAGGCATTTCTTTATGGTTCCCCTCAAGTAGTAATCAGGCCTGGACTTGCATAGTTTCATAGTCAAGATAAAGACAACTAAAAGTTGAGGAGCACCATTTTGATATGGTTGACATGGTGGTCTTTGAGCTCCTTTCAAGGACTGCATTTGTCCCATCCAAATGGTTCCCATGATAAAAGGTTCAAATATGTGTTGCCTTCAAATCAGGACCAACTGTGTTCCTATTTGACAAAATCCCCAGTTCTGTTCATTGGAATAAAAAGGGGTAAGACATTGAAGGTAATGAGGACAAAACATGGAAAGAAGGAAAGAAGAAATAAAGAAAAAGAAAGAAAGAAAGAAAGAAAGAAAGAAAGAAAGAAAGAAAGAAAAGGGAGGGAAGGGAGGGAAGGAGAGAAGGAAGGTGAGAGAAGGCAGAAATAGAGATGAAGGAAATGGAAGGGAAGGAAGAGAAAGGAAGGAAAGACAGAAAGGGGAGGATGGGAAGAGATGGAGATGGAAGGGAAGAGAAGGACCATGGTCAATGGTTTCTAGTCTGATGCCTTTTAACTAGTACAGATTGGTTCAAAAATGCATTAGTAGCCCTAGGAAACCTAGTTTGCTCTAGAAGGCTACATGGCTATTTTCAAAGCATGAATAAATGGTGCATTTTGGGCCATAGTAGCACAGTGGTTAGAGTGCAATACTGAAGGGCTACTTCTACTGACTGCTGGCTGCCTGAAATTTGGCAGTTCAAGTCTCACCAGCTCCAGGTCGACTCAGCCTTCCATCCTTCCCAGGTGGGTAAAATGAGGACTCAGATTGTTGAGGGGCAAGAGGCTGACTTTGTAAACCACTTAGAGAAGGCTGTGAAGCACTATGAAGTAGCAAATAAGTCTAAGTTCTATTGATATTTCAAAATCATTACTTGATTGATCACAGGTAATCTTTGCAGAGTGACCACTGTGACGGGCAACTTTATCAAAATACCATGTGGCCATTACAACACCACTTCCCATAAGCAAGACATACAAACCACAACTTTCCCTTTTTGAATTTCACTGCTGGATTCTCCATTGACTCCGCTTGTTTGGAGTTAGCTATGAAGCACACAAATAGGAACTGTGTGATTGTGACTCACTGCAATAGGTCGTAAGGATGAAGGACTCAACCAGTCCCACTAAAAAACAGCAAATTTTTTTAGTGCTGTCCTAACTTCAAATGGCTGCAAAACAGAACAGTTGTTAAGCAAGACCAACCTTAAAGGAGGCCTATGGAGTTTTTTTTTTTCATTCATTTTTAAATAAATGGGTGGACAAACAATCAAAAGGCAACATTTGTTTCATGCATTTATTGAACATTCTTGAAACACAAGGGGAAATCATTTTTAGGTGTTCTATGTTTTGATGTCGTGGTAGGGTGTCTTTTGGCTTGTTATATCATCGGCGTATCATCTTCAGGACAGGATGCTGGTCTTCCTTCTCAGATGAAAGAAAATTCACACACCACTAAGAGGTCTTCTTCGCAGGACCCAGAGTGCCAGGCTCCCTGCACATCTGCTACCACACATTTCTTGGTCCCACCCGCAGTATTCGGTTCTTCCGCAGCCCAATTGGTGAACTTTGCTGAGTCATGGACGACAAGATAGGCTCTCTTGTTGTGCCTCTCCAAAACACTTGCAAAGGCCTTATTCTCATTTTGGAGTTGAGGGGAAGGAATCCGGCCACCGGCCCGGGCACATATGCTTCCAACAGCTGCAAAGTCCCCCACTTCCTTGTTAGTCACATATAATCTCTCACTGCCACTTGCAAAGGATCGAGCTAGAAACACAATGAAGAAGCACATGTTTGACTGCAGAAAACGCTCCACAGCTCATGTTATCTTTTGTGTTCCCTTCATTAGATATAGGGCAACAAGCATATTTTGACAAGAAGAGAAAGCAAGGGTGATTTTGTACTTAGTCCCAAAAGGAAATGCCTCCAAGATCAGCAGAAAGAGTGAACAATCAAGAACTTGCAAATGGGCCAAACAGCATTAATAATTTCTGGGGGTTTTTTTAAGTTAAAAAAAAATCTGGTCCTTTTTAAAAAAATTTTAATTTGGAAGAGAAGCACTCAACAGTTCTGGACTTCCCACCAAACTGCTCTGCTTCTGATCTGAAATAGGACTTTATTCTAGTTTCCTGCTGAAAATATCCCTCCTTCCAGGAGACCCATTTAAAGTAAACTGCATGTGGACAAAAAGATGACAGGAAAGCCATCTGGCATCACTTCAAAAGAATTGTGGGTGGCTTAAGCAAGCTCTTTCTCAAATTCAAACAAAACATAAAAAAGACAAGGAACAGTTTGGATTTTACAATAGAGATCAGGAATTAGACCATATATTACAAGAAAGTGAAAAAAATGATCACCAAAATGTATAATTGCTTATTAGAATTCAAAATAGAAGAGGAAATGGTCAAGGAGAACATGATAACATGGGCTAAAAATTGTGGCCACAGCATTCAATTAGAACAATGGGAATGAATATGACCAACTAACTATAAATTAATGTTATCAGTTTCATATAAAGAAAATATTTATAAAATGTTCTATCGCTGGCATCTCCCACCAGCAAGATTAACTAGAATATTCCCCAATATGTCACCCAAATGTTGGAAGTGCAACTATAGCCAGGGAAACGTATTTTCACATGTGGTGAACATGTCCTAAAGTGCAAAAGTACTGGTCTAAGATACAGTTAGAAGTGATGACAAAACTAAAGGTTAAATTTAACCCAGAGACCTTCTTATTAGGAATGTCAGAATCGACATGGAGCAAAAAACACCAGCATCTAATACTACACATCATAACGGTGGCAAGAATAGCCTTTGCCCAAAACTGGAAATCAACAATGGTATCCACAGATCTGGCAGTAATTAATAAAATCCACCAATATGCAGAAATGTTCATATTAACCATGCTATTAAAAAATAAGGAAGAGGGAGATTTCTTCACAGTGTGGAATATATGGTACAAATGGTTGAATGAAAAGGAAGTAAAGATGTCTAGTGAAAATGATTTAAGAAATACCAAGGAACAATAGAAATAGAAATAGAAATAAGGATAAATGTATATATAGCTATGTATATATGTATAGTAATAAAATTAAATAAATATTGTATTATAATGTATAAATAACATAAATAAGGATTTAGGAATTAAGTTATAAAGTTATAAAGTTATAGATTTATTTGTAGCAAATGACTTTAATTGACACTAACAAAAATGCACACTTATGAAAATGCTGCAAAATGTAAGAACATGGTTCTCTTTTTAAAATATTTTTTTTGAAACTTTGAATAAACAATTTTTTAAAAAAAGAAAGAAAGCTCTTTTAAAGACTTTCAAATTACATCAAATGCATCCTAAAAGAATAGGAGACTCTGAACAACAGCACTTGGTACACTTCAAAATACGTCTGGAAAGAAAGCACGAAGTGAAAAAAAAAAAACCATCTATATCTTGCAGCATCTCACTTCATCATGTCATGTTGGGGAATTCATTGGAGAAAGCAATTATAGTTTGGAAGAGTTAAGAGTAAAAGGAAACCAAGGCGCCAAAGTACATGATGGCTAGAAAGAAACTGATCCCAGCCAGAATATAGAACAATTCAAAGATTGGAAGATGTGTTCAGTTATCCATATATTAACTGCTGCCAGAAAATTTGCACAACATTGGAAGAGTGAAGAGATACCTACAGATGAGATGAAATATTAGAATGTGCGGGAATGAATACATTAATGCTGGCAATTAAGGAGAAAGAGCAAACTGAATACTGTATGGTACAGGATCTATTTTATCAATGATTAAATAATAAAAATGGGAGTTAGGAACAGGGAAACAAAATAAAGAAGACATGTTAAAAGAGATAAGTAAATATTATGACAAGTATGTTGAATATCTCTATGTTAACATTGTAGATTTAATATTAATGTAATGAAGGATGTTGTAATCTTGAATCTCGCCACATTAAGGCAGGCTCATTGGACAGAAGCTCAGTCGTAATTGGAAAAGTATCCTGCCTCAAAATAATTGGAATAGGACCACCAAGAACTTCAGATGTCTAACAGATGGCAACCAAAAGATTTAAAAAAAAAATGTTGGCAGCCCTTTGCTGTCTCTTATGATCATCAGAGTTTTTGCAACCCAAATCTGGTATCCCTTGCTTTGACTGCTTCTCAGCACTGAGTAAGGTTGGATCTCAAATGACTGTAAATCAGTTCAGGAAATCAGGAGATTCTTCCAGTTTGGGGCCAATCTCTGTGGGTTTGGAAGCTTCAGACTGGGCTAAGAAAAGATGCCTAGGTTGTTTTCATTTGATTAGACAGCAACCCAGCAATCCACCAGAATTCCACCAGAGAAGATAAAATGGTGGCCTCTCCACCACACATGTACCATGTGTGACAGGCCTGAAAAAGATTGCACAGTCCCAGTTCCTATTTTGACATCCTGCCTCTTTAGACACCCTAAGACACAGGTCTCCAACCTTGGCAACTTTAAGCCTGGAGAATTTCAAATCCAAGAATTCCCCAGCCAGCTTTGTCCTAAGAGGCAGACAGCTGGTATTCAAATTTAACTGAAATGAACTTGAATACTTTATTTGGCCAAGTGTGATTAGACACACAACACAACCTTTGGGAGAAAAGCCAGGTTTTCAAGTTTTCTTACCTCTGTGGACTGTCAAAAAGGCATTTTCCACCTCTTTTATCTTTTTTTCAAGCCTTTCTACAGCGGCGGCCACAGAATTCAGTACTAGAAAGGAAAACAGCATCCCATTATTGGAGTCCCAGAAGGCAAGCCAAGTTGAACCAAATTGGTGGGCATTCAAACAACAAGCAGCTATTCTTTCTTGGACCTGCCTCTTGTTCCTTCAGGTGAACACTAGGCCCCTGGGCTTAATAGATATTGTCCTCAGAAGAATGCATGAAATAGCTTTGGGTGGGGAATTAGATCATTGCCTCATTTTCTAGCCTCCTTGAATCTCTCCCTCCATGAACAAGAAGGACTTTAGCAAGACTGCTTTCTTGACTACCCCATTCCAGATGGGAATTCACACATTGGAAAGCTCTTCTGAAGAACAGACAACCTTGCATTACAAGCCTTGCTTCAGCCATGATGTGCTGATTTCTACAGCTATGATTTGTTTATTGTTGGTTTGGTCATTTCATCAGTGAAAGATCTCGAAGGAGCTCTTTAACTAAATCTGCTCTCAAGGAGCCTTTTTGCATTCAGATAACAGAATAATGGAATAATGGAAGGGACCTTGGAGGTCTTCTTGTCTAACCCCCTGCTCAGGTAGGTGACACTATACCATGTCAGACAAATGTCTCTCCAATCTTTTCTTAAAAGCCTCCGGTGACGGAGCATCCACAACTTCTGAACGCAAGCCGTTCCACTGGTTAATTGTCCTCACTGTAAAGAGGTTTTTCCTTAGATTGCTTCTCGCCTTGATTATTTTCCATCCGTCGCTTCTTGTCCTGCCTTCAGGTACTTTGGAGAATAGGTTGATCCCTTCATCTTTGTAGGAGCCCCCCCAAAAAAAAAATATTGGAACACTGCTATCATGTCTCCCTGGTCCTTCTTTCCACTAGACTAGACATACTTATTTCCTGTAACCGTTCTTTGTATGTTTTAGTCTCTAACCACCCCACCAATCATCTCTGCACTCTGTGCTGCATTCAGATAACAGGAATGGCACCCATGCACTCTCACTTCTGCCCATATGCTAAGCCCCCTCCCCATTCTCAAATATAGGTTAAAATGATCACTTTGTCCTTCAGGACCCGTGTCATGTCCGTTGGCCAGAGATGTTCCCAAAAGAAGAAGACTGGACAGCAGGAGGATCAAATGCATCTTTTGACCATATAACCTGTACAATTCATAGAGACAAAGTTATTGTAGCATACATGTGGTTTTTAAATTCACATTCTAGCTTGCTCAGAAAATGCATAGCCAAAGATATAATCCTCGCCCAATCTAATAATTTTTGATACACATCTGCACAAATCACTAATTTAACAAACTACAAGCATGCATTAAACATACTTTCTAGCCCACTCATTAGAATATCCAGCAGAATTTGCTCTTAGTAACTACACAGTTCTTAATTTGTTATAATATATTGCAAGCAAATTGTTTCTCTGCACTTACGCTCTGGATTCTCTTCTACAGTAGATGTGGCACCCAGAAACTACCTTCCTCCCAGTGTAAGAGTTATTTTATATCAGTCATGGATTGGGCAACATGAAGGGTTGTGCAAACTGATTGCTCAAGGTGATACTCCCGTCTTTTACTTTTCCTCCTCCCTAGGTCAATTTAAGAACAGCCTAGACTTTCTGATTGAAAGTTTAGAAAAATTGGAATTCCTCCAGTCAAAAAAAGGAGAGGCCAAATATGAGAAAATGTTGGAGAATACAGGGTGTGTGCATGTGAATGAATGTCCCTCAAAGATTTCTGCAACACTTTGCAGTAAAAACATAGAAGCTTGAGGTATCATAACTTTGTGGAATGATCTCTTCAGGATTACACTAAATAAATCCAGAATTTTGCAAATCACCATCACACACACACACACACACAAACACACACAGAGAGAGAGAGAGAGAG
>BLBF01000016.1:9925568-9936050 GCA_015471245.1 Laticauda colubrina | reverse complement strand
TCTCTATCTCTATCTCTATCTCTATCTCTATCTCTATATCTCTATCTATATCTATATCTATATCTATATCTATATCTATATCTATATCTATATCTATATCTATCTGAGATTTAATTCTCAATACCCACCCTCTTTTACCTAGCCATTATCTTGATTTTCGGGAAGTATCCTTCTCTCCCTTTCAAACCACCCTGGCCAAATTCTTATAATATTGGGGTCCTTGACGCTCTCTGGGTTTTTGTTTGTTTGTTTGTTTGCATTTCATTACCCAACTAGACTCCCTTTTAGCCCTGATGGTGTTATCTAGTTGGGTGATGAAACCAAGGACACCACAGTTCAACTCTTTCTGAACTGGCACTTTGGGTATGCTCAAAAATCAATGTTATGTTCCCAAGGATTTAAAAAAATGGGGAGTTTTATCTCGCCCAACAAACACTGAATACCTTTTACCAACAGAAAACTGATGCTGTTATTAGAAAAGAGAAGCTTTTCTGATAACAACATTCTCTTTTATAGTTGCCTACAATATTTTTTTTAAAGTCTTTTTATTGTCCTCAATATTACTGCTTGTTTGCTCAGCTTCTGTTTTCTAATATCAGCATCATTTTTTTCTATTGGTAAAAAAGGCATTCTATGTCGAGATAAAAGCCCCTCTTTTTAAATCCTTAGGAACCAAACATTAACTTTTGAGCCTATCCAAAGTGCCAGTTCAAATAGGATGAAAAGAAGATAAACTTCTCATTTCCAATGGTGGAAAAAAAAACAACCTTGAAGTTTTGAATTTTAAAGCTATACAAATCTCAGGATAATTTGTGGATTATTATAGAATTTGAAAGAATTGAGGAAGAGACGTTTTATAACTTAGACCTATTTAGACCTATTGAAGAAGGAGACTATTCACAGAGGTTTAATTATTCCTTTTTTCGAGGAACTTATGTAAAAAGCATTCTTTTAAAATCCCAAATTACCCTAGACATTTTGGGTGTTCAGTGTCTACAGATTTGTATATCTTACTTCATATCAAATTCCACCCCCCTCTCAATTCTTACCTCTTTTGTTCTCCTGTTCATCGATATACGATAGAGGGAATACAAGGATAATAAAGGGGGAAATATAATTACTTCTTTTAAAGTATGGAAGTTTCATCACCTTTGTTTTTGTTTTACAGTGGATACTGTATTTTATTTTGTGATAGGTTACTAGCAATTGAAATACCTTCTAAATTGAATTACACAGTAAATCCTGTAATTCAATGAAGAATTAAATAACCACTCTTAGCCAAGCCATGGATAAAAATAATAATAAAAGGGACTCTTGGATGACCTTTTCAAGAAGACACTACTAAGGTCACTTAACCATTCTTCATCTTTTTGTTTCTATGGTTGAAGGCTCAATTTTATGAAGCAACAATATAGCCTGATCGATTTTATCTGTTTGTGGGACATTAAGAAGAACTGCCTACAGATGTTGTGGAGGCTCCATCGCTGGAGGTTTTTAAGAAGAAATTGGATAGCCACTTTTCTGGACAATTCCAGGGTCTCCTGCTTGAGCAGGAGGTTGGACTAGAAGACTTCTAAGGTCCCTTCCAACTCTGTTATTCAGTCATTCTTTCTATCATCCCATCAAGTCTGGAAAGGTATAAGAGAAGGGTGTTGTTCCATCTGGAAATAAGGTACACGAGACCGGGTTCCAACAAACAACTCTTTATTCAAACAGTAAAGTGACTTGTAACGGAATGTTTGCCCAAGCTGCAGCAGCCCTTCTCGTAGCAACTTGCTCATGGCTTGTGGCCAATGACAGTTGTTTAAGTGTTCCCGCCGTTAGGCGGGCCAATCGGAATGCCGCTTAAGTAATCAATCTGAGAACGGCCTTTTCGGCCAATCAGTTTAAGGTATTTGGAGTCTACCAAGTTCTATACACAACACTCCTCCCCCCTTGGTTTCATTCAAAGTGCGTAACGTAGTCACACAGGTAGGTGGGACTTCTGTGGGTCCTACTTGACCTGCGCAGCTCAGTCTCAGTGTGGTCCTCAAGCGGTTCGGACGGGATTGTTTTCTCTCCACATCTTCTCCATGGAACCTCCTGGAAGGGTGAGTCAGCCTTGCCGCTCCCGCCTGAGTTTCTCGGGCTGGTTGAGGTGGCTCCATTGCTTCCTCCTGGTTCGTCCGGGCTGGTCGAGCTGGCCTGGCTGTCTCCTTCCAGGAAGGCCTCACCTCGCTCTCCTGCTCCCAGACTTCTTCTCTGTAGGTCGTCTATGGGTAAGTGCTCTTTTGTTTCATTTGAGTTTCTAGTTCAAGTTGGTGTAGTGATTGTTGTCATCTTATCGGAGGTTTGTCGCTCCCTTTTTTATTATTTTGTGTTCCCCCTCCCCCTTGGTTGTTTTTGGCTCATTTATTGGAGTTTGCGGCAGTAGTGTAGTGTTGTGTTCTAATGTGCCAGAGCGAAGCTGGTTGATGTGCCGCTTCCATGTTCTGCCGTTGTCTAGTACAAGTTGGTATGACCGGGGCCCTGTGATTTGGGTAACTGTGGCTGGAAGCCATAATGGGACTCCGGTAAAATTTTTAGCATAGACTAAATTGCCGATTTCAAAAGAGCGATATTTACTGGAGGAGTCAGGGGGTTTGTCCCAGGTATAGGTGGGGTGCCGTCTATCGAGGTAGGAACGCAATTTCCTACCCATGAAAAGTTCATCTGGGTTTTTGTTAGTGGTTGTGCTAGGGGTGATATGTTGAATGGTTAATAATATGTTAAGTTTATCTTGCACATCCCCCGTGTCCATTTTTTCTAGGGCCTCCTTAGTATAATGAACCATGCGTTCAGCCTGTCCATTTGAAGCTGGATGAGCCAGCGCTGTCAGGGCATGTCGGATGCCCTGTGTGGCCAAGTATTGCTCGAAAGCTAAAGCAGTAAACTGGGGCCCATTGTCCGAGACTATTACATCAGGCAGCCCATGTGTGGCAAAAAGTCTGTTTAACTGTTTCATGACTGCCTTGGTAGTAGTGGATGCCATAAGGATAACCTCTTGAATAGGCATCCACGATTACAAAATAGGTGTTCCCTTTTGTTGGCCCAGCAAAGTCAATATGCAGTCTCGACCATGGGCCTCTGGGAGTTTCCCATTCCATGACTGGTGCCAGTGGGGGGGGGGGGTAGGCCTTGATTTTTGGCAGTCATGGCATATTGCCACCCATCGTTCAATGTCCTTGTCCAGCCCTGGCCACCAGACATAACTCCTGGCCAGGGCTTGCATTTTGAGTATGCCCAGGTGTTCCTCGTGCAACATGCACAACACTTCTTCCTGTAACTTTTCTGGGATTACCACCCTGTCCCCCCACAGTATACAGCCTTTCTCAATAGACAGTTCAGTCTGTTGGGTGCGAAAAGGTTTAAAAGTCTCGCCTCTGTTCTCATCTGGCCAGCCCTTACCTACCCAATGCAGGATTTGAGCTGTCAGCGGGTCTTTCGTGGTAGCTTTAGTGACGTCTGCTGCAGTTAGTAACAGATTCGGCCAGGACTCAATTTGGAGAGTGGAGATGGTGGAAGCTGGGCCGTCTTCCATGTTGGGCAGCGGGGAAGGGCTCAAGGCATCCACATGAGTGATGGTCTTTCCTGGGCGATGGATGAGTGTGTAGTTGTATGCAGCGAGGAATTCAGACCACCTCATCATTCTTGGAGATAGAATGTTCAGGGTTGGTTTGTTTCCTGCTAGGATCCATAACAGGGGTTTGTGGTCAGTGATAATCGAAAATGTCCTACCATATAGGTATTCATGGAATCTTTTGACGCCAGCTATGATTGCGAGGGCTTTTCGGTCGAGTTGGCTGTAGTTCCTTTCCAATTTTGACAGCATTTTGGAATAGAAGGCAATTGGTGCCTCTCTGCCATCTGGTAGTTTGTGGCTCAGGATGGTGCCAATTCCAAAAGGTGATGCTTCACAGGTGACCATTAAAGGCAGGGTGTTGCTGTACTGTATCAAAATGGTGTTAGAAGTTAGTAAGTCCTTGAAGTTTTGGAATGCTGCTTGTTCCCGGTGGCCCCATTTCCATATAGTTTTTTTATCTAACAATTGATGTAAAGGTTCTGCTACAGTTGCTTTTTGGGGCAGGAAGACGTTGTAGAAATTAATGAGACCTAAGAAAGCTTGTAAGTCAGTTTTGTTCTGAGATCTGGGTGTGTCTTTTATCGCCTTTATTTTCTTTCCAGTGGGGTGTATCCCTTGCTCATCTATCAGGTAGCCTAAAAATTTGACCTGGTCGGTGACTGGTTACATTTTTCTCTCTTGACTTTAATCCCTGCTTCTCTGAATCTTCGCAAAACCTCTTTTAGTCTATGTTCTAATTGGTTTACATTTTTTGCTGATACTAATACATCATCAAAATAGGGGACGACTCCTTTGATTCCGTTTAGAAGGCACTCCATGAGGCTTTGGGAAATTCCCGGGGCAATGCTAATGCCAAATTGAAGTCGGTTGCACTTGAATGTCCCTCTGTGTGTGACTATAGTCTGTACCTCTGCGGTTTTGGGGTCAACTGGTAGTTGATACGCTTGTGCGAGATCAAGTTTCGCAAAATTTTTTCCTCCCCCTAGTGAGTGCAATAAGTGTTGCACTACCGGTACTGGGTATGCACTTTGTTGGAGCACATGATTTAGGGTTGCCTTATAGTCTCCACAGATGTGCACTGACCCATCTGGTTTGACAGGAGTCACGATGGGTGTTTCCCACCTGGCATGGTCGATTGGCTCTAACACCGCTTATGCGATAAATTTATTAAGCTGTTCGTCTATTTTTGGCTTTAAGGAAAAGGGAATGCATCTGGCTTTGAGCCTGATGGGAGCTATCTTTGGGTCTAGGCTGAATGATATTGGGGTCCCCTTGTACTTGCCTAGGGTCCCATCGAATACATCCTGGAATTCTTGCAGCAGGTTCTCTTTCCAGTTGGCCGCAATGATGCTGTTGATCCCAGTCACTCTGATTCCTAGGGTGTAAACCAATCGAGTCCCAGCAGGCTAGGGCAATCATGGTCGACGATTGTTAGAGGCAGTATTTCAGCGTGGTTTTTAAATTCTACTAGGAAATGTCCAAGGCCCACTACTGGGATTCAGTTTCCCTGGTAGTCCTTTAGTATCAATTTTTGTTGTTCCAGTTCTCTTTGCTTGATGTCTGGTATCAGGCTTCTGACAGTGTTCCAAGATACCATTGACAAGTATGATCCGGAGTCTACTTCCATCTCACAGGGCTTTCCTTTGATTTTTACATTTATCCGGACCTTTTTTGCATTTGCTGCCCTGGCATTTCCGATGGTTATTGTTTGGTGTGTTTCTTCTCTGTTGCTCATTCACCGGTTCCTGCTCTCTTGGCTCCATCTGCTTCTGGCTTGTCTCTCTTCGTTTCTGGGGGGGGGGGTGTTACTACCACGTCTTTTTGGACTATAGCTCTTTTTGTTTCGGCAGACTCTTGCGATGTCCCGTTTTTCACAAGCTCTGAAGATTGCATCTAGAAACCTGCATTCTGATCGTGGGTGGTTGCCTCCGCATCCAGCACACTGGAATTCTCACCTGCTTCTTCTTTTTCCCCGCCATTTTCTTTCTGACTGAAGCCTATGTATATCTTCATTGTCGTCATCAGTGTCGCTCGGGGAATCGAGTTCTTCATGGTGGGCAGTCGCTGTGGGCTGTTTCTTGCTTCCTTCTGCCCTCTTTTCTCTGGGTTGATTTGGCAGATCTGGAATTGAGTTCATCTAGCGCATAGTGGCTGTGGATTTCTTGGCTGCTTCAGCGGCGGTGGCTTCTGCGATGGCCTTGGCCACTGTGATATTCGGTCTGTTTAGCATCTTGCTTTGGAGTGTAGCATCCTTCAATCCAAGGACCATGCGGTCCCTCATGGCCTCATCCATGTTCTGGAACTTGCAGGCTCCTCCGATGTGTCTTAGGGCTGCTACAAAGCCTCCGATGCTCTTGTCTTCCCGTTGGTCTCGTTTGTAAAACTCATGCCTATTGATCAGGTTGGAGACCACAGGCGTGTAATAGGCTCGAAGCATTCTGTTCAGTTCAGGCCATGCCATCTGCTTAATGTCTCTCGGTTTAGCTAGCGCCTTGGCCATTTTAAAAACGGCTGGCCCACAGTGTGTGAGGAATACAGCCCTCTTCCTCTGGTCAGTTATCTCCTGCAGCTTGTTGCTTTCTAAGAACATCAGAAAGCGATCAATGTACGACTCCCAATCTTCCTTGGCTGGGTTGAACGGTGCGGGTGGCACATTGTTACCAGCCATCTCTGTCGCTCGGTTCTGGTTGCCGCGTGCTTTGGTCTCACTCTTCTGTGATGATCCCATCCTCATTGCCAGTGTTCTGTCTGGAAATAAGGTGCGCGAGACCGGGTTCCAACAAACAACTCTTTATTCAAACAGTTAAGTGACTTGTAACGGAACATTTGCCCAAGTTGTGGCAGCCCTTCTTATAGCGGTTTGCTCGTGGCTTGTGGCCAATGACAGTTGTTTAAGTGTTCCCAACATCAGGTGGGCCAATTGGAATGGCGCTTAAGTAACCAATCTGAGAACAGCCTTTTCGGCCAATCAGTTTAAGGTATTTGGAGTCTACCAAGTTCTATACACAACAGGCATCAAAGTTAATTTCAATGAAAGCCACATCAGGGTTGTGTTTGACTTCAGGGGCAATGAGGTCATGGCTGTGGGGGCGTGGCCATGGTAGGCATGGCCAGCTGGACACCAATTGTATTGTGGGCACCTGTGGTGGCCAAATGCCAAGGAAGGACTTCCTTCAGTCCCTCCCTCACTCTCATTATAATCTCCTTCCTTCCTTCCTTCCTTCCTTCCTTCCTTCCTTCCTTCCTTCCTTCCTTCCTTCTTCCTTCTTCCTTTTCCTTTCTTCTTCCTTTGCCTCTTTCTTTATTTTTCCTTCCTTGCTCTCTTCCCCTCATTCCTTCTTTTTCTTTGTCTTTGTCTTTCCCTTTCTCCTTTCCTGTCCCTTCTCATGTGCTCCAATGCAAAAGGGGAAACATTTCTCCTTTTGTTTTGTTTTGAGTTTGTTTTGTTAGCATCACCCATGCACAGTTTAGTGAAGAAGAAAAAAGTCCTGATATGTCACATGATGCCACCGTGATAATGTGACTTTATCCCCTTGGTCTGGAGAGTCCTGACTGAGCAGGTGGTTGGATTAGAAGACCTTCAAGGATATGTCCAACCTTATTATTCTATATATCTTTCTCCTTTTGCATCCTTTCTTTAGTGGTTTTATTCCACCGTTTCTTTGGTATTAGTACAACTCTTGTCCCGCAGTGAGTTCTCCCATGCAGAGTTGGCTGTGGTGAGTTGGCTGTGGCAACTTGGCTAATGAATATTAATATTAATTCCAAGTTAAGGAGCCTCATGATTCAGCCTCAATTAAGTCCTTGTAAGACACAACAGAGTTCACTAAAGATAATTCCTTCCTTCCTTCCATGCTTCCATGCATCCTTCCTATGTTCTTTCCTTCCATCCTTCCATGGATCCTTCCAGTCTCCTTCCAGCCTCTTTCCTTCCTTCCATGGATCCTTCCATGAATCCTTCCAGCTTCTTTCATTCCATGCATCCTTCCAGCTTCCTTCCTTCCTCCCTCCCATCCTCCCTCCCTCCTCTCTCCCTCTCTCATTCCTCCCTTCCTCCCTCTCTCCTTCATTCATTCATTCTTTCATTCATCAATTCATGCATTCTTCTCTCCCTCCTCCCTCTCTCCAAAATTTTACAACATTTTATATCTGCCATGACCCCCGTTACTCCATCTTTTTAGAAGAAGAAGCTGGTTTGCTAAGAACCAGCAGCCAACCCATTTTTTGTGCAAGGAACAAGGCCTCTTTATATTCCCTTTGGCTGCAGATGGTTTCTTTCTTAAGCTTCCTACAGTGGAGAAAGCAAAACAGAACAAAACAACAGCAGTCAGTTCCATGACTTCTCAAGCCCTGTTATACATCAAAAAATATTGGGTTTTATTTTTCCCCCTCCCTCCTTTTTTTTTTTTTTTTACATTGCATCAGTAGAAACAGGAGATAGGAATGGGAGATAAAATGATGGCATTATCCTAAAATACCTGCCATCCTGGTTTATGGGAGACCTTGCCAACCTGCCTGCCCCCTCCTTAATTGTAGTGACAGCCAATTAAGATTAAAGGTTCTTGCTTCAAAAATAGGTGTGGGGATAGATGATTATCTCAAGGCAATCTATTTACTTCTGAAGCCAAGGGATTAAACTGCTGCTTTAGAGAACTTGTTCCTTTGACATCTGAAAAAAGATCAGCAAAAGAAGAAAATTGATACAGGATATTCTAAAAATAAATAAATAAAGGAAAGCTGAACTAAATTTCAGCTAGGTTGAGTTTGTTGTTCTCCATGCATTTCATTCTCTGTTCCCTCCAAAGATATGATAATTTAAATCAGGGGTCCCCAAACTTGGCAACTTTAAGACTTGTGGATTTCAACTCCCAGAATTCTCCAGCCAGCTATGCTTAAAGTTAAACTATCTTAAAGTTGCCAGGTTTGGGAACCTCTGATTTAAATGCTTAGCAAATCTTGAGGGGGGTGGGAGGGGAGAATGTGTGTTTATTGGGTTGCACCCAAGGAATACAGGCAGTCCTCAACTTACAATAGTTCATTTAGTGTCCATTCAAAGTTACCACGATCCTGAAAAAAGTGACTTGTGACCACTTTTCACACAACAGTTACATCATCCTCCATGGTCACATTATCAAAATTCGGACGCTCGGCAACTGACTCATATTTATGATGGTTTCAGCATCCTGGCATCACATGTTCCCCTTTTGCCACCTTCTGACAAAGTACAAGTCCAGGGGAAGCCAGATTTGCTTAACTCAACCGTGTTACTAACTCAACAACTGCAGTGATTCCCTTAACAAATGTGCCAAGAAAAGGTGGTTAAGATGGGGGCAACACTCACTTAACCAATGTCTCACTTAGCAACATAAATTTGGGGCTCAGTTGTGGTCTTAAGTCAAGCACCACCTGTACTTGGATGACATATCAGGGGCTAGAGACTAGATGGAGGCATTTTTTAAAAATGCACAAAAGTAGGCAATTACAAATGTATTTTTGTATTATCGCTGAGAAAACAAGGTGATTGAATAGATATACAGATTATACAGATGAACAGAGTTGGAAGGGACCTTGTAGGTCATCTAGTCCAACCCCCAGCCCAAGCAGGAGACCCTACACCATTTCTGACAGTGAGTAGTCCAATCTCTTCTTGAAAGTTTTCAGGGATGAAGCTCCCACAACTTCTGAAGGCAACTTCTGTTCCATCGGTTGATTGTTCTCACGGTTGGGAAATTCCTTCTTATTTCCAGGTTGAAGCTCTCCTTGTTCAGTTTCCACCCATTATTTCTTGTCTGGCCTTTGGGTGCTTTAGAAAATAGCTTGACCCCCACCCCCCTCTCCTTTCTGTGGCAGCCCCTCAAATATTGGAACATTGTTATCATGTCTCCCCTGGTCCTTCTCTTCACTAGACTAGCCAGGCCCAGTTCCTGCAACCGTTCATTGTATGTTTTAACCTCCAGTCCCTTAATCATCCCGGTTGCTCTTCTCTGCACTTTTTCCAAAGTCTCAACATCTTTTTTATAGTGTGGTGACCAAAACTGATTACATCTCTGTAGTTGCAAGCTCGGAAAAAGAGTGTCTATCTTTGTTTATATTCCTTCAAAAATTAATAGTCATGTTCTCCTTCACTGATCTACAAACAGAAGTTTTTGGATTTATGTAAGGATTCAGTCAGAAACACAGCTTCTGAATTTACAGCTGAACTCCCGATCAAATTTTATCACTACTATTTTTTGACTTCATAGGAACAAAAGCGCATATTTTAAAAACCGTTTGCATAAATAAATAAAATGCAATTCCAGGGAAGCCATAAATCCTTTAGCAAATATTCAAAAAAAAAAAAAAAAAAAAATAGAAGGATTCTCTGCCAGTATTGACTGTCCCAGTGCATAAGCTCTTATTTGTATGAATGAAATAGATTCATATATATTTATTTAACATCTTGATTTAATACTACTCCAAAAAATCCATTTCAAGGTCTTTCCAGAAGAAAACATAAACAAGAATCTCCTTCAAAGCATCAACAAAAACAGCAAGAGCAGCAAAATATTCAAAACCATCTGTTTCTAAAAAATATTAAATCCAAGGTGCAATTGAATTCAATAGAATCTATTTTCTTTTTTTTTCTTTTTTTTGGGGGGGGAAGAGAAGAGAGCCCCAAAATAACTCCATCTTTTAGAAAAGCATATTAGTTCTCAGATTTCCCTTCCCTTCCCTATCCATCTATTTATTTTCCTTCCCTTCCATTAACTTCTTCATCCATTTACTTCCTTTTCTTCCCTTCCCCTCCCTTCCCTTCTTTATCCATTTACTTCTTTTCCTTCCTCCTTTTCTTTCCTTTCCTTTCCTTTCCTTTCCTTTCCTTTCCTTTCCTTTCCTTTCCT
>BLBF01000016.1:9890464-9914489 GCA_015471245.1 Laticauda colubrina | reverse complement strand
AGTAAGCACCAGCAGAAGCACCAGCACCAGGAGCAGCACCAGCAGAAGCACCAGCACCAGCAGAGTCAGCCCGAGCAGCAGAAGCCCCAGTAGAAGCAGAGTCAGGGCCAGGGGGTGGGATCGTGGCCCTGTCCTTCTTCCCAGGGCTGGCAGCAGATGGCACAGGCTTCCTCTTCTTCCCCATGGTTGTTGGCTGGAGAAGTGTCTGGCAGCAGGTCTTTCCTCTGAATGGTGACCTGCTTGCGAGCTGCATCCTTTTATATCCGTGGGGCTGACGCAATGCATCTCCCTGCATGCGCAGTGAATGCTTTGCATCAGCTAGGCATCTGCTAGGCATCCGCTAGACTTCCGTGATGCATCCGCTGTATCCGCTTGGCATCCGTTCTGCATCTGTTCCTTCCACTGCACGTCTGCTTCGCTGTGCTCCCCCGGAAGCCCTGCAGATGTGCCATCCGTTTCCATCTGCTTCCATCCGCTAGGCTTCCGTGGAGCATCCGCTTTACATCCTGACTATGTCCTCCCCCCGTCCGTTCCTTTTTATTGTTGTCCACTCTGATTATGCAAATTTTGCCCCTTTTGAGAGCGGATAACAATGGATGGAAAATTTTCTCGTTCGCTGTGTCCTTTTCACATACTTTTTGCATCCGTCGGCCTATGTGACAGGCCCTTAAAATCACAACTTAAAAGGGAAACAAACAGTGGGAACGGGTGAAGCAGTGAGAAGAATGTTAAAATGCTAAAATATCACATGCCCTTCAAGAATAGAACAATGAATAAAAATGAGTAATCTAGGATCATTTTTGAACATTTGTTAGTCTCCAGTCAGCAAGTATTGTTCTTGACTGATGGCTGCAGATGTCCAACTGGTGGAAAGAACACAAACCATTGATGCCTTAACATCAGCAGAGAGGAAAACAAACCTTACAATTCCATCTTCATTTCGCTTTGACTGCTGAGTGCCTTAAAGATCTTCTCACCATGGGTTGGTGTCACAGGCTGATTAGATGTGTATCAGAAGTGCTCAAGAGGATCAGAAATGGGATGATATTCACCCAGAGAGCCCTCCTGCCCCTCGATCTGTCGGTTCCAACTTTTACCCAGTTTTTGTCAACTTTAAATGCTGTTGTTCTTAAAGTTTTAATATTCTACTATTTTTTAAAATGATGTTGCTCAGCAACAATGACATGGGGGCATATAAAGAAGGGAGGGAAGAAGGAAGTAAAAAGGAGGGAGGGAGGGAGGGAGGAAAGAAGGAAGGAGGGAAGAAAGTAGAAGGGAAGAAGGAGGGAGGAAAGAAGGCAGTAGAAGGAAAGAAAGGAGGAAGTAGATGGAAAGAAAGAAGGGAGGGAAGAAGGAAAGAAAGAAAGAAGGAAGGATGAAGGAATTAGAAGGAAAGTAGTAAGGAAGTAGAAGGAAAGAAGAGATGGAGGGAGGAAAGAAGGAGCGAAGGAAGTAGAAGGAAAGAAGGGAGGAAGTAGAAGGAAAGAAGGGAAGAAGGAGGGAGGAAAGAAGGATGGAAGACAGTAGAAGGAAAGAAAGGAGGAAGTAGATGGAAAGAAGGAAGGGAGGGAAGAAGGAAGGAAAGAAAGAAGGAAGGAGGGAAGAAATTAGAAGGAAAGTACGAAGGAAGTAGAAGGAAAGAAGAGATGGAGGGAGGAAAGAAGGAGGGAAGGAAGTAGAAAGAAAGAAGGGAGGAAGTAGAAGGAAAGAAGGAAATATTTATTTATTTGTTTGTTTGTTTGTTTATTTATTTATTTGATTTGATTTGATTTGATTTGTCAATTGCTTACAAGATACAGGTAAAAGAATAAACACAGTTTGGAATATATGAGATAGATACTTATAAGAAAAATAAAAAGAAACAATAGGACAGGGACGGTAGGCACAATTGATGCACTTATGCATGCCCTCTACAGACTTCTTAGGAAGGGGGTGAGGTCAATAGTAGACAGTCTAAGGTTAAAGTTTTTGGGGTTTGGGGAAAAAACCACAGAATCAGGAAGAGTATTCCAGACATTTACCACTCTGTTACTGAAGTCGTATTTCCTGCAATCAAGTTTGGTGCGGTTTACTTTGAGTTTGTATCTATTGTGTGCTCTTGTACTGTTATGACTGAAGCTGAAGCATTCATTTTCAGGTAGGACATTGCAATGTATGATTTTATATACTTTACTTAGAATGGACTGAAGGCGGCGTAGTTCTAGATTTTCTAGGTCTAGCAGTTCGAGTCTGGTGGCATAAGGTATTCTGCAATGAGTAGAGGAGTGGATAACTCTTCTTGTGAAATATTTCTGGACTTTCTCAACTGTGTTAATATCAGATACATAATGCGGGTTCCAGACTGATGAGCTGTGTTCAAGTATAGGTCTAGGAAATGTTTTGTATGCTCTAGTTAGTAGTGTGATATTACCAGAGAGAAAAAGATCTTCTACTTAAAAAGTAGAAGGAAGGAAAAGAAAGATGGAAGCAGAAAGTTTACTTGGTGTTGCATTTGCTACGCAGATACATAAGGCCATTGAGTTGAGACCTGTTGGTGACCTCAAGATTTTTGACGCAGCTCTTAGCTTTCTCCATAGATCTGCTTCCAGGTTAATGAAGATAGTCCCCCACCCACTCACCTCCCACGTTTAATGACAGAATTGAGAAAAACATGTTGAACTATCCTTGACATTTTGAATCCCAATAAGAATAGATTTAAGGAAATCAGCTTTAGGAGTGTTGTTGTTGTTGTTGTTTTTTAATCTTTTCTCTTTCTTCAGCCAGCCTTCAGGTTTTACTTTCTGGTTTTGCTGGGTTTCGATAATTGCTAGGCAACAAGGTAGAACAGACAGCACGAGGTATGATACAGCATTTTGAGAGGATCGAGACCCAATGACATTTAATGAGAGGAGCTTTCCACTGGGGGAAAAAACATGCTTGAGCTGGTTTCTAAGAAATGCAGGGAACATCCAAAGTTTCCAGAGGGTATTAAAAATAAACATTCAGTGTGCATTTCATATCTCAGTATATGTTTCTTTTTTTTTTTTTTTAACACTGGGCACTCCTTAATTTTCAAAGCACAGGCAGAAAGAAAGAAGCAGCAGAAAAAGAGCTGCAGGGGAAAAAATATCCATAATTAGGGTGAGAAACCACACTGTGGTCCTCCTGTATAACAAATGCGGATTGATTAAAACTGGGAATATGTACAATATACACTTGTAATTCATCATAAATGCAAATCATGCCACAATTTGCTATTTCTGCTTCAGCTGTTCTTAGGATGATCATTGATGTCTATTTTGGGTTTGTCCTCTCTCTATATTCTTATCTCCCCATTTGCATATTTTGCATTTTAAAATGCACTCGTGATTGGGTTTTTTTTCCATTCTGTTTTTATTTAAAGAGTGCAACACTGAACAAATTAAAAAGTGCAATAATGAACAAAAACAAAACAGTTAAAGAAAAACAAGACGATTTGGAAGAACAAAAAGTATGCTTATAATCTTAAGAATAGATTTGCAATTTTAAACATCCATTCTCAAGCTTTTGATTCTAAAATCCTTTTGTATGATCACAGGTAATCCATTAAGAAATTACTATATTAATATGATAATATGCAAATAAAATAAAAAGGTTTCTTTAATACTGTTAGCTATTAATTATTCAGCCAATGCTATATCCCATTTTTTAAAATACCGAACCTAAGGAATATGTACTTTAGTTAGCCAACAACAAAAATGAATTATTTTCTTACACACACTCATGCCATAAATCTAGGAAAAATTTAACATTGCCAATTTTTGAGGAAACAATGACTACTTTTAACCAAAAAACATTTTGGAATTTTTCAAACTCTTTTGACCAGGGGAATCAGCAGGACAAAATTTTGAGTTTACATCCAACTTAATCATCTGTTATCACCATTCTGTGTTGTTCAGTTGCTAAGTTTTGTCTGATTCTTTGTGACCCCATGGACCATAGCACACTAAACCCCTTCTGTCCTCCCACTGGCTCTTGGAGTCCACCCAAACCCATGTCCATCAAGTCAATGACACCATCTCATCCTCCACTGTCCCCTTCTCCTTTTGCCTTCCATCTTTACCAATATTGGGGTCTTTTCCAAGGTGTCCTCCTTCTCATCTGGTATCCAAAATATTTGAACTTTAGCATCAATATCTGTCCTTCCAAAGAACAGTCAGGGTTGACTTCCTTTAGGATCAACTGATTAGATCTCCTTGCAGTCCAAGGGACTCTCAAGGGTCTTTTCTAACACCATAACTCCAATAACATCCATTCTTTGGCACCCAGTCTTCCTTATGGTCCAACTATCACAGCCATACATCATTACTGGGAAAACCATAGTTTTGGCTATATGGACCTTTGTTGACAAAATCCTGTCCTGCTTTTCAATAACCTGTCTAGATTTGCCACAGCTTTCCTCCCAAAGAACAAACTTTTTTTTTTAATTATAGGGCTGAAATGAACTTGGAGTTATCACCACTCTCTTATTATTATTTCTATATATATAAAAGCAAGCACCACTCACTCATCACGAAATCTCCAGAACCATAAAGCCTAAAAAATTGAAATTTGGTATGTATGTCCCTCTTAGCTTCTAGGTGCTCACTAAGAAAGGATTTTTCAAAATGACTATTGGATCATTACTATTTCTTAATACAGCAATTAACACGCTCTGATGCTAAGGAGTTCTACTCCCCCTCCCCACCTGAAAGGAACTCTGTTCCAACTGCCAGTTGCCTCACATTCTGTCACCTCAGTTCAAACTGGCAGAGATTCCATTCCTTCATTCAGGAGCAGCCTGGGGCTCCTTACAGTATTAAACATTGGTACCTCACCAAAGTGTTTATGCCTTCCACCTATGGAACTGCTTCCGGACTCAAGGTGGTGGGAGCAATATTCCCTCATGTGTTTTAATCACCAACAGCCACTGAGGCAATGGATTGTGAACCAGATTTCTCCTGCATAGCCCGATCACAAAGTTTCAACGCCAAGCACAGGTATCCAGCTAGTTATTATATATTAGAGTCTATCTTTAGCAATACTATAAATATAACTACCAGAGGAATATCCTAATTATGAACTTTCCTAGATCCTTCATAAAGTGCCCACAGACAAATTTCTCATGAGAATTGTTAGGGGAGGTGAGGATAGAGAAGGATTTTTATGGAAACATCCCCATTGCAGATAAATGCCTAAGAGTACTTTGTTAGGAAAATTTCAGAAGTCAGGGAATCCCCGGGGTTAACTATTAAGTACCTGTCAGGCAAATGTGCTAAATTTACACAGCCTAGAAGGTTAGTGAACATGTAGAAGTCTGATTTAGCCTTAAGAAGATACAGATCCAAATCATTCCACTGCAAAATTCAATTATTTTTGTTCGCATTAATTCACAGTAGATTTTTTAGAAATATTTATTTGGTTACTTCTGACATGCATGGATCATCTCAAGTATGCACAAGTCTTTTTCTATAAAATGGTGACAACAATTAACCAGTGGAACAGCTTGCCACCAGAAGCTGTGGGTGCTCCATCACTGGAGGTTTTTAAGAAGAGATTGCATGGCCCTTTGTCTAGAATGGCATAAGGTTCTTTCCAACTCATCCTGCATTATTTCATTTTTTAAAAAAGATGAATAAACAACTGAATATATTTCCTTTTTTAAAAGGTGAATAAAAGTTGAATAAACAATCAAAGTTTTATGGAAACTTTGATGACTTATTGTTTTTGACATATATAACATCATTCCCATCAAGGAATGTGGATGAATGGAGAAGATACCGAATGGCTGTAGTTCCCATCCAATCATTTACATTTCTATCCCCACTCAGCATCTCATTGAGAGTGACAGAATATTCAAGCTCATGTTCTGAAGTTATCTGCATAATATTAACTCATTCATCAATATCACTGGCATTACTCAATTACTGGTGCTAATAGGTCAATAAAATAAATCTCAAGGCGAATATGAAGTTCCTGAAGCTGCCATCAAGATTTAATAATAATAATAAAAATGTACTGAACATCCTGCAAAAGAATGCTCTAATGTAAATTAATCCTATCTTTAATATCTTCAATCAACTTTTTTTAGTATGCAGTGTTTGGCATTAAGACATGGGAAAGATCAGACTGTCAAATGAACACATGTCCAAGCATACTATATCTCTCAGCTGTAACTATTCCCAAAAAGGGCAATGCAGAAGAATCTCTAGAAATCTGTTTATCAAGACAACAACTCTGCTTCTAAGGAATGATTTTTAGGGCTTACTCAGTTGTTCACGAAGTACAATCTGGAAAACAAATGCCATATCATGTTTATTATGAAAAAATACCCACCATGAAAAGAAAGAAAAAACAATAAGGAATTTGATCTTTCTGGAGGGAAAAAAAAGCTTAATTATGAGATAAATCAAATCAACTCAAAGAACATAAGCAGTGCATCTTTTATACATCCATTTGTTCACAACAACTGGTCATAATCTTCAATGCAGGAACCTGTTTATTGTTCATATAACTTTGTTAAGATACCAGATGGTTCCTGGCGAATAGATGAATCATCATTATATACTCCAGAGTAATCCAGCTCTTGAGACATGTGTGTGCACATTTAGAGTTGAGAGAGGAATGGGGGAAAGAAAAAATCTGTCATGGATTTCTATGGAAACCAGTTGGCACAACCCAGCAAAAACACAATTGTACAATGAACACGGTCTGGTTGCCTCTCTCATTCGCAGTCTAATCTCTGCATAAGACAATCTGTCTTTGCAGAAGACAAATGAAAATTCAGGAAAAGTTAGTTCTGAAGCATGCATTTTAAGAGGAATCATGTTGACTCCTCTTCTTCCCCCCCCCCCCAGAATAATTTAGAGAAGGACAAACTAGATAAATGTATGTTCTTTTATTCCTTTTTAAATCAAGCCAGACATATTACATTTAAAAAGACATTGTCATACTCCTGTCAAAGTCTGAATCCAAGGAGGAAGATGAACAGCTGACAGGGAGTGGGAGTGTGACTCCATTGGCTGTGGAGGAAACTGGGGAAGGACAAAGTCTGGCTGATCAGAGCAGGAGAGAAGTAGAACAAGGGAGAGGGAGTTCAGAGAAAGACCCAGGCTCACCTCCTCTTCATCCTAGGGCATGCAGGGAAGAATAGAGAAGAGAACAACGTGGGTTGTGTGGTTTATGGGGGAGGAAAGGGCCCTGATTCCTTTCATTGGCCACACCTGGGAAGACAGTTTTACAACTCGATCAGGGCAAAGCAATAGATGCAAACTACATAGATTTCTGTAAAGCTTTTGATTCAGTGGTACATGACAAACTACTCCTAAAACTAAAATCTTGTGGTCTCTCTGGACACCTGCATAATTGGATAGAAGCATTCCTGTCAAACAGACAACAAATGGTCAAAATTGGGAGCATCCTATCATTTTCTGTACCTGTCAACAGTGATGTCCCCCAGGGCAGTGTTGGACCAACTCTCTTCATATTTTCCATAAATGATCTCTGTGATCATATTAAGAGCAACTGTGTTCTCTTCGCTGATGATGTAAAGCTATTCAACACCACAGACAATACTGCTACCCTTCAAAAAGACCTTGACTGTGTATCAGAATGGTCAAACAAATGGCAACTTCAAATCTCAACAAATAAATGTTCTGTCTTAAATATTGGCAAAAAAAATCAGAAAATAAAATACAGGCTGAATAGTCAAGACCTTGTTGATGATCCAAACTCTGTCAAGGATCTTGGAATACTCATCTCCAATAATCTAAGTGTTCGAGCCCACTGTAACTACATAGCCAAAAAGGCATTAAGAGTTGTTAATCTAATCCTATGTAGCTTTTTCTCTGGTAATATCACACTACTAATGAGAGCATATAAAACATTTGCTAGACCAATACTTGAACACAGCTCATCAATCTGGAACCTGCATTATGTATCTGATATTAACACAGTTGAGAAAGTCCAGAAATATTTCACAAGAAGAGTTCTCCACTCCTCTATTCATTGCAGAATACCTTATGCCACCAGACTCAAAATTGTAGACCTAGAAAACTTTGAACTACGCCGCCTTCAGTCTAATCTAAGTATAGTATATAAAATTATACATTGCAATGTCCTACCTGTCAATGAATACTTCAGCTGGAACCCTAACAATACAAGAGCACACAATAGTTACAAACTCAAGGTAAACCGCACCAAACTTGATTGCAGGAAATACGACTTCAGTAACAGAGTGGTCAATGTCTGGAATACTCTTCCTGATTCTGTGGTTTTTTCCCCAAACCCCAAAAATGTTAACCTTAGACTGTCTACTATTGACCTCACTCCTTTCCTAAGAGGTCTGTAGGGGGCATGCATAAGCACACCAACGTGCCTACTGTCCCTGTCCTATTGTTGCTTTTTTATTTCTTTTATTTTTCTTATATGTAACCATTTCATGTATCCATAACTATGTTTATACTTATACCTGTTGTCTTATAATTGCTTGACAAAATAAATAAATAAATAAAATGGATAAAATATAAATAGGTGCAAGCTGAATGCAGCAGCTTCTGGGAACAAACATGTGTTTACCTTGTGTTGACTTTGGCTATCTGCATTCCTGGCATCCTCCCAACTGGGATGCTTTACTGCTGTGCCTTCATGTCTGGAATTCCTTCTTTTGTCCTGCTGTATTAATTGCCTCATTTTGCTTTGATTGGACTTATGGTTACCATTTTTGTTGACCACATTTTGGACTTGAATCTCTGCAGCCAAAGGCTGTTCCTCGGAGACTTTTTCTCGAGACCAGAAGATAACCAGGACATTGGGGGCAAAGTTGGAGCTAATAAAGGAATAATCCTACTGATTATCTGACTATGTGGCCTTTGTGCCATACCCCAGGTCATCACAGACCACATAATGCATTTTTGAGAAACCTTCATAGATTAGGAACATTTTCAGAGTACAACAGTTGTGTATTTTGCAGTGGTAGGATTCAAATAATTTAACAACGAATTCTCTGCCCAAATGAGTTCTTCCAACAACCAGTTCACCAAAGTGCTCAGAAAGTTAACAACTGGTTTGCCCAAACTTGTGCGAACTGGCTGAATCCCACCACTGGTATTTTGGTTATCCTTTGTTAATAATCTGTCTGAAAAAGCTAACAAACTAGGTACTAAATACCTTTGTAACTGAGGGAGAAGGCGGAGCTTCGTCTCGGTGCTACAGCTGAGATCTCGGGGCTCTGAGATCTCAGCTGATATTTTCACCCCTGGTCGGTCCTAACGGACCTAAACCGTCCCGTAGAGACGGGGATCGTGAAGGGCACAGTCCCAGGATCCCAGAGATATCGCAAATCTCTGGTTTGATCCGGGAGAAGCCCTTTTGCTGGCGGTGGAAAGGCAGCCTCCAAAGCTGCTGAAGTCGGGACAGCTCCGAAAAGAAAGTGGCTGGAGCGTGGGTGTGTCGGCTGGGTGAGAAACTTCTTTTGTATTGCAAATTGGTTGAGACCTGAAAGGATATCCTGAACAAAGAAGAAACCTGTGACTTTATTTTTGTCTGACTGGAATCTGGTTGAGCGGCGTTTTTTAAGTGATGTCAAATTGAGGCTTGGATTCTTTCCTTACTATTTTTTTTTCTCTTTTCTGAGGACTTTAATGTGACTTTGTAGGTAACCAGATTGAATTTTTTCTTATATATATTTTTATGCTTCTTTTGATTTTTTAATTTTCTTTAGGATAGGGGCCCCCTTTGTTTCTTCTGAGTTTTGTATACATTACTCTTTTTTCTGGCTGAGGGGGGAAAAAGTATTAAGAGACCTTGCAACACTGCCAACTAGAGGCTTGAAAGTACTTTATTTGAATTGGGGAGAAATGTATAAACACTCCTTCTCAAGGACATTTTAATGTGATAAGATGGAGGGAGAGCACAGAAAAATATTATTACAGGTGTTTTCCTGGACTCTTATCAATATTTCAACACTTGAGGCTTGGCTTTGAAGCTGCTGGAGAAGAGAGTCATAATAAGAGCCTTGGATAAATAAATAAAGTTCTGTTTGTCCTGAACACATTAGAAAGCATTAAGAGAAAGAATAGAAGTGAAGAAAGATCTTAACGATTAAGTTATGCAATCCTGCTTCCTCCATTAAGACACATTAAAACACAAAGATTTTTTTTCTAAATTTAAGAAGATATATGTGTGGATTTTAAGAACAAATTTCAGGCTGAAATTGAGCTAAATGAGGTTATAACTATATTGTCCACTTACCTATAATAGAGATGGGTGAGATAGATGGTGCTTCCACAGAGGTTAGCATTAGAGCCAGCTGTGAGCAGCCGCCACCAAAAAAGCTAATACAATCCTCAGTGGTATGAACAGAGGGATAGAATCAAGATCACATGAAGTATTAGTACTGCTTTCTAAAACCCTAGTAAGACTACACCTGGCATACTGCAACCAATTTTGGTCACCATACTACAAAAAAGGTATTGAGACTTTGAGAAAAGTTCAGAGAAGAGCAATTAAGATGATCAAAGGCCTGGAGACCAAAACATATGACGAACAGTTTGAAGGATTTGGGTTTGGTTAGTCTAAGGAAAAGAAGGATTATGGGTGACATGGTATCAATATTCCAGTATTTGAGGGGCTGACACAAAGAAATAGGGTGTCAACCTATTCTCCAAAGCACCTGAAGGCAAGGCAAGAAACAATGGATGGAAACTAATCAAAGAGAGAAGCAACCTCGAATTAAGGAGAAACTTCCTCACAGTCAGGACAATTAACCAGTGAAACAACTTGTCTTCATAAATCATGGGCACTCCACCAATGGATGTTTTTAAGAAAAGTCTAGACAATCATTTATCTGAAATAGTATAGGTTCTCTTGTCTGAGCAGGGAGCTTGACTAGAAGGCCTCCAAGGTCCCTTCCAGCTCATTCATTCTTTTCTAAAAGGTTTGGTGCCCAAATTGTTTCTTTTCTGGACAATTGTGTTATTAAGATTTTTAAAAACATTTTAAGAATGAATTCTTCAGTGAAGTTAGGGGACCAATACGGTATAATGACAGGTTTTATCACTGAGCTATACCTTTTGAAAGCTTAAAAGATGTTTCCATACATATAAATTGACAAATGTAATGGATTTTTGCAAGTTAGAAAGCCTACATAGATATAGATCTTTTCAATCTTCAAGTCTTGTGTAGTTTGGATGTGTAGGCCTTTCTCCATACTTCATGCTTTCACACAGTTGCGGACCCTCAAAATTGCCTTTGCTTGTCCATCCCATAACCCTCCGCACCACTATTGCTAAAAAGTGTGAGCAGTGCTTGTTCTACATGGCTAGTGTAGTGGACCTAAAACTGGTTGCACAGCCAACCTCTTGCTCACCCATTCTTGCTATTATATTTGCTGTCTTTATTTCCTGGTAAGGTGGAAAAAAGACAATACACAGAGGTAGCAGAACTGTCCTTCAGATCTGTTCAGCAGGATGGAGGCACAGTCACAAGTTGACTAATAAAGGAGGCTCAGGATTGAAATAGGAAGGAGGGACCTTGGTACTCTCTGAGCTTGGTTGTTTTCTCACAGACATTTCCTTACCCAAATGAGGTAACGTCATCAGTGCTAGAGGATGAAGTTACCCAGTTTAGGTAATGAACTATCTGCAAGAAAACAGCCAAGTTTAGAAAGTACCAGGGACCTCTCATGACCTGACTCCAGGACAGAGGGAAAAGACATAGGATTGCAGGATAGTTTCTTGCCCACACAGCTCAAGAAAAAAAAAAATGCAATACTGAACTTTTCAACTGTTTCTCTGAAATTGTCCCCAGGACAAACTGTACGATGAGAGTGGTGTGTCAGAACATCAATCCTGAACAGGCATCATACATGGAACTAGATTTATGTACTTCAGATCATTATTCATGATATAGATTCAGTGTTCATGCTGGCACAGAAATGAAATGCAAACTCATGCTTCACCTCTGATATTATAATGTATTGCAGAGAGAATTGTGTCTGGGATTCAGAAAGAGCCTTTCGACAGTTGATGGATGGGATGAACAAATGACTTGAATGCCTTAATGATTTTCAAAGTGAGGGAAATGTGCTTCCTTAAAAGTTATGAACCCTTCTGTAGAATCCCCAAAGCAGAAAATACACTTTGAATACTTTCCACAAAAAAGGTCTACAACAATTGATGAAGCATCGCGCTACCCCATAAACAAATCGAGTCATCTGATCACATTTACATTTGATACTATTCAGGCCTGCTGTTGGAATTCATTGTTGGAATGTATTTCTATGCAACAACTGCAGTAGTATTCAGCCAGTAGATGACAGTGTTTACAAGTTTGGATCTATGGTATACACTCTATGCTTTTTTTTGTTCTAAGCAGAGTTTTTTGTTTCTTTCTACAGTTTAAACAGTTGAGCAGTGAAGCACATGGTGACTGTGCTCTTGTTTTCTCTGTAGTGCTAAATACAAGAGCTGTAGTGCTATATACAAGATGATGCAGTGGTTAGAATGCAGTACTTTCGGCTACTTCTGTTGACTGCCAGCTGTCTGCAATTTGGCAGTTCAAATCTCACCAAGCTCAATGTTGACTCAACCTTCCATCCTTCTGAGGTCAGTAAAATGAGGGCTCAGATTGTTGGGGGCAATATGGAGGTTTATCATTACTCAGTTTATCACTCAGTTTAACCACTTCTTAGGTTTATCATTATTGAGACACTATTCAGGAGACCCTGAAGACACAGATAAACCTCCAAGTGTTTCAATCATCCTCTAAAAGGATGTAACTGACCAGCTGTCTTCAAGGAGTATAAATCCTTCAATTCCCCACCATTCATTCAAAGCTGAAGAAACTTCTTGGATGAGAAGTGAAATGTCTTCAAAACAAAAAAAACAAGAAAGTGCAGTTGTCTTCTGAAAAAAACACCTCTGGAATATTCACATTGAGGTTGTCCATGGAGGGAAAATTTCAGGATTGACAAAAATCTGAGCGATGAGATTTTTAAATATTTTTTTAAAGGCCAGAGGATGAGGTCAAAACTCCATCTGCCTTTTGCTAGATGTGCAATGTACATAACAAAATTGGTGGAGATTCAACTGTAGCATCTCAACTGCCACCTTGATTTTGGATCATACCATCAGGCCTGCAGATCGCATTGAGGACTGCAACCCATGAAAGGGCTGCATTGTGAATGGGTTTAGAATGCACTCGCCCTATCTCTTTGTTATTGTACTTTTTAACTGGTTTTAACTGGATTTTAATGGTTGCAGAAGAATTATGTTGACCATTTAGCTTTGTGTTTTTATTCTATACACTGTCCAGAGTCACAAATGGACAGCTATATAGATTCAATAAATAAATTAAAGATAAACAAACACTTTGAGAATACCTATGGAAAAAAAAAATCTAATGACTGGTTTGAAGAAGAAATCAATCATGTCCCTGAAAACCTGGGAGAAATTTTACAATAACTTCTTTTCATATTCTACCAGAACATTTAACAAACAAACAAAAAAAAAACTGCACAGAAGCAAGTTCATTTTGCTTCAAGCTTCCATCCAAACTTATTTTTTCCCCCATTTCACTTCAGTTCATGTGTCTTCTGGCCCCAAACTGCAGAAAATAATATTCAGGATGAATTCTGAATTTCTCATTGGGTCTATAAATACAGTTGAAGCTAATATACCTGAGATTTCCTAAAGGCATTTTTCAGACTATTTCCCGGAGACCCAAGGCAGACGCAACTGTACTTTTCTAGATAAAACTCAATATGTGAAGCCTTTATCCATATGAAATAAAAGTGAAATGGTGCCATAATTGAAAACTTTGGGAAGGGAAGAACTTATATTAAATTGTACCAGATTTCAGATCAATCTGGCTAGTATGCCTAAGGACAGAATAAAACATTTTTTTTAAAAAAAAGTACTTTTGCAGAATTGTGAAAGACTCAGAGTGACGAATTTTAAGTACAGTACCATTTTGTTTCGAGAACATTTCTTTCATTTTCTCTATTAATTTAAGCTGCCTGAATATATTATTACATTCCTTAAAACTAATTGGACATTTAAATCAGCAAATAATTAGAATGAGACTGCATTTACCACACAGCTGAGTTAACTTTGAGCCTGGTAAGATTCGAACTGCCAAATTGCAGGCAGCTGGCATTCACAGAAGTAGCCTGCAGTACTGCACTCTAACCACCTCTCTCTCTCTCTCCCTCCCTCTCTCCCTCTCCCTCCCTCCCTCTCTCTCTCTCTCCCTGCCTCCCTCTCCCTAACTGTCTGTCTGTCTGTCTGTCTGTCTGTCTATCCATCCATTATTATTATTTTTGCTTTATTACTGCAGACGGGTTACATATTCTTAGTAAAACTTATCTTGACAGAATGCATGTGGGCTACAGGAATGTGCAATTTCCAGAAATACTTTAGAAGGTGTGAAATGCAGTGGGGAGTGACTATAGAATCTATCTGCAACTCTTTAAAGCAGCTTTTCTTTTCCTGGGAAACAGTACGGCTGAACCACCAAACTGCCGGCACGTACTGTAACTCTTTAGAGAGGTATCAGGTATGAAGAATCAGGATCATCTGTACCAGTTCAGAAAATTTATTGCTCAAGTCTATACACAAGAATTTGGTCAACTAACATTTTCAGCACTAAATTGATGCTAGATAAATTAATGAATACTGAGGAGAGGAGGTTGGCTGGATTTGGAGCATTTATGGACATGTAATTATTCTGAGCTGAGTCCTCTCTTGACCCCACTCCAGGCTCTGCCTACTCTTCTCCTACAACTGGAACAAAGTTTCCAAATAATTACTTAGTCCTATAATTAAAAAGCTATAGGTGTGTGCGTTCTTCAGTTCTTGCTTAACATGGTAAGAATACATACAGAGTCCAATGTAGAAGAAAATGAAAAGATAACGGTTTTTACAGATACCTCTAGCAAAAAAGAAGAAAAATCAGTGAGTTACATTTTGGAACTCATGTAATCATCAGGAATTGGGCTAAATTCATGGAAGGTTTTATCTTTCAATGGTGGCAGACTACTGGAAATTCAGTTTGCACATGGGATAATTTTCCTTTTTCTGATCAGCCTGATAAAAGTCAAACTAAGGATCAAAGCTCCCAGAAGTCTTCATATACAGAAAATGAAACACAAATTCATGTGCCTCTGTTGCCAACCCTTCCTAACTTTGCCCTTTGGGGGGAAGGTTGGGGCTCCTAAAAAAATCAAGCCCTTTCAAATAGCCCCCATTGGACTTTTAAAGCTCCCCAAAGATGCAATCAATTGTTCTGTAGCTGGAGTTTATTTTATTTTTTTCTCATTTCCCTCCACCCATGTCATTATTTACATCATCTGTGTAGGAGTAGCTTTATATAGCAGAAAATGTATGCTGAGAGAAATAAAAATAATACTGTTCTTCACACAAGTCTTTCTGGACACTGATCCTTCTCTTACATAATGAAAAGAAATTGTTATGAAATCACATAAAGTCCCAAAAAAAATGATCTAGCTGTCCCCTAAAGTCATATGGAGCTTAGCATCAGGTGAGTCTAAGAGAGAAACATGCAGGAGGTTTGATAACGTTGTGCAAAGACTTTGCTGCATATTTGTCAGACACCATTATGCTCTAAGGTCATTGCAGTGCTGATTTGATGTCAACATTTGATGTCAACATTATGTCAACATTATCATGTACATATCATCATGTCAATGTCATCATGGTTGGATAATGACCCAACAGCTTAACACAGTATACTTAATTTGAGTGTTTATATCCATATGCCTTCTGGATACCATTTTTGATATGCCTCTCTAGTTTTCTTTGTTGCATTGCCTTCTTGCTAAGACTGTTCATTGACTGGTCTAAAGTCACCTAGTTGGTATCATGCCTAAAACATGAACAGGACTAAAACTCATAATGTCTTGGTTTCTAGCATGGTGTAACCATCTCAATCAAGCTGATTTTCCATCTATTCCATAACCAGAAGATAAAAAGAAAGATGGTTGACCATCTGTGGTGGAATGTCGTCTAGATTCCCAGGAAGGAGGGGCTGCATTCCAGAGGAGGAAGAGACAATTCCAATCAGATAGTTTGTGTGAGAAAGAAAGAAGTTGAAGGTGATTCTTACCTAATAGTTCCCAAAGTATATCATTTATGGGGAGGTGGGTGTGATAGTTTGCTTTAGTTTGGCAAGAGTCTGTCCATAGGTGAGGAACAATAAAGAACTCTCCTTGAAAGAATCATAACCTACCTATCTTGGTTTGGGGAGACTGACATCCTCAGTTTAACCATCTAGAGGAACTTCTTATGGAAAATACTCTTCAACTTCTTATAATTTCCTGTTTGGCTCTACTAAAGTCAAAGAGGAAATCATAAGGCATTGAAGAGCATTTTCCACAAGCTAAAGTCAATCATTCACTATCTCTAGATATCTCCAGTTGAGAAGCTGCAGTGGGACAACACATTCTGAAGTGCCTCTCCTAACATTCAGCTAGATGTTCTCCTTCCTTTTAGAACATTAGGCAGTGAGGGATTTCTAACAGAACAGTTACCAGCTTACATGCATCTGTTCTACTACACATCATCACTGACAAGTGCTTCAAATATTTTTTCTCTTACCTCCTGAGATTATTGGTGACATGCGCCAAACTGCAATCTGTATTTAGATTTTTATCACTCGTGTTTATGTGGTGATAGCTTCATCTGTCATGATTAACAAGAGGCAATTCACTTGGCTTGGAACAGCACTACAAAAAAACATTGGTCCTCCATTTTTACTTTGGATACCCTTGTGTTGTTGTTGGGTTCTTTTTTGTTTTGTTTTGTTTTTGCTCACCTAGATGATATGTACAATTCCTCCCTGCATGATCCTTCGTTACTTAAACAAACATCTAATTAAATCTTTCCGCATGTAAGGCATCTGTTAACAAACACTAATGAATATTTGAAAACTGACAGTTTTTTGTGCTGCTTGACAAATGATTCTACTGTGTTTTTTAAAAAAGTGAAAAAAACTATATATAGCAAGCTGTGATGCTTTCCTTATCTCAGCAGAAAGCAGCAGATAGCTGAACCTCTCTGGGTTCAGAATATAATTTAGATCAAATTTATTTAACATTTGACTAGGAGAACATTGGAAATATCAAGGCTGAAAGATAGATTGGGAAGTCCAAAACAATCCAGAAATCACATGGAAAATTAGACTCTAGAGATATTTTACCATATTCATAGCAGGTGGCAACATCTAGATGACTTTGGATTTATAAAGGACACTACACTCTGATTTTAGTTAGCATTAAATGAATGCCACTTCTTTGTTCTTTCTATCTGAAAATGTTGTGTACATTGAACAGGTCTGATATTAAGTTCCTCCATTTACCTTAGCTGGGTCAATGTAGCTTTCAAAAGATCACTCCTAGGTGAGCAACCCATTTTGAGAACTCTGCCCCTGGCTACATCCAGGACAAAATTAATACAGATAGTCCTCAACTTACAATAGCTCACTGTTCTGACCGAAACTATCCAAAAACACGAAGCTGACTCCTCGTCCCAATAAAAACCCTTTTATTTAGGTTGAACTGAATCCCTTTCCAGCAAAATCCTGGCCAACAGTCTTTCAAGAGATTTCACAACTACAGACCTTTATCAGGTTTGGAGAGCTGCCAGGCTGATATCTTCCAAACGCCACACTAGCAGACAATATTTGTCAAGGAGTTAGGAACAGATCTTCACCCTAATGAACTAATTGTTTCCTGCAAAATGCAATTCCTCTTTCACTCCTCTTTATTCCCTCTGGGAGGGGCCATTTACTATTCACCTGTGGCTTTACTCCCGAGTCGACCCTTGTTCCTTAGCTCTTCCTTTCTCCTGGCAGCTTTATGCATGCACACACTGGGAACAGGCTCCAGCTATTCTTCTGCTCCACTGATCTCCGACTCTGAAGGCAGCTGATAACTGTCAGACGGCCCTGGCCCCATCTCTTCCTCCGATGCAGAGCCCTCGTCAGACTCTAGGACTGGGCCATACTCCTCTCCAACCTCCTCACTGTCTGAATCTGCTGCCAGCTCCGCTGGCTGGCCAAAACACTGGGTTAATGTAGGTTTCAAAAGATCACTTCTAGGTGAGCGACTCATTTTGAGAACTCTGCCCCTGGCTGCATCCAGGACAAAGTCAATACAGGTAGTCCTCAACTTACAACAGCTCATTTAATGACCATTCAAAGCTACAACAGCACTAAAAAAAAGAGAGTTATGCCTGTCATTCACACGTACGATTTTTGTAGAATCTCCATAATCACATGGACAGAATTTGGATGCTTGGCAGCTGACTCATATTTGTGACGATTGCAGTGTCCTGAGGTCACGTGATCCGAAGAACAATCCTAGTTTACTTACTTTCCCAAGTAAATGAATTACCTCCTAAACTTTGTTTTTATCCCAGCAGTTTAGAAAAAGAAAACAAGAGTCTCAGTAGCAACCGGTAGCTCAATTTTCTTAAGTTGATTTTATGTAAAAATTGCAAATATGGTAATTGTTCAGTTCAAAGTGATTGCTTGAATTTAAGCCATACTGACTCACATTTCTGTTAAATCAGATTATATATATTTAAACTGGGATTTAAAACTTTAAATCTGATTGCAGTGATGCTATTGAGTTCTAGTTCTACTACTCCCACTCACCCCAAACTGCTCTTCGACTTTAAAGAGGAATGAGCACTATGAGATTTCTTTGATCCCTATCATTATAGATCCAGAGACCCACATCAAAAGAACCAAGGGCTAAGTGTTACTTTATGCAGGGAACACTTGATAAAATAAAACAGCCCAACTTAGCTGAGAGATAAATTTTTACTTTTTCAAAGAAATCCAGAAAACTTGGATTAATTTCTTGCGATAAAGGCCTGAGTTACAGAGGAAAAACATTATAATAAAAATCTCCTGGATTTTATTCTGTCTACATGTTGCAGTGTGTTGATTGTTGCAGTGCTTTTTATTTTTATTTTTTTTTACCTCCATAAGAAAGCACAACCTTGGGAAACTTTGGGAAGGAAGGAAAGGAACTTAGTTTATTTAAGGCATTTGTGAATAATGGAAATTCATTTTCTTATATTTGCATTAATAATACAGTACCCTTTTGTTTGACCACGGGGATAGAGGTTTTAGAAATATTTGCAAATGGTGCTTTATTGCATTTTAATTGCTTTGTCTTTGCTGTTTATAATTATTAAATTGTCTGTTCTGCCAAAGAAAATTGTAAATGTCTAAGATTTGGACAGTCTAATAAGTGCACCCTTATTTTCTATTTAACAACGTTGTGTTCAAGGCCTATAAAAGGCCTGGAGAGAAAAAAACAAATGAAGAGCAATTCCACAGACCTGCCAACCCCTGATAAAGGAAAATCTGGAGACCCATGAAAAAAAATCTGGAGATTCTATAAAAAATAGTGAGATTCTATTTTTTTCCCGATCAAGATTAAACAAACCCCTTTTCCATCGAGGAAAGTCATTAAGTTTATTTAAATGTTTTATTTGTGTCCCCTGTTGTAAGAAGATGCAGCTTTCTTTCTTCTATTGAAAAATCACCACGTCTTTTCGCCATGTTTATACGATTGCGATCGCTTTCCCGCGCTGAACTTACAAAGACTACTGGGAAACTAGCCTCCTTCCCAGGGCCTACTCCCCTTTCAAAATGACGGACAGACAGGAAGAAAAACGATTACCGTATATACTCGCATATAAGCCGACCCCCAAATTTGAAAAAAAAAAGTGTTTTAAATTCGGCGTGAGATTGCGGAGCCTTGTCATGAGACCATGAGAAATGACAAAAAATCGTGAGACTCATGGCAGAACCATGAGAGTTGGCAGGGCTGAGTTACAGGAACTGGGTATGGCTAATCTGGAGAAAAGAAAGACTCGGGATGACATGATAGCACTCTACCAATATTTGAGGGGCTGACCCAAAGAAGAGGAGGTCAAGCTATTCTCTAAAGCATCTGAGGCAGTGGTGGGATTCCAAAATTTTTACTACTGGTTCTATGGGCGTGGCTTGGTGGGCGTGGCAGGGTAAGGATACTGTAAAATCTCCAGTCAGAGGTGGGATTTGCTAGTTCTCCGAACTACCAGTTTCCGCTACCGGTTCTCCAGAACTGGTCAGAACCTGCTGAAGACCACCTCTGATCTGATGTAAGGACAAGAAGCAACAGGTGGAAACTAACCAAGGAGAGAAGCAACCTGAAACTAAAGAGAAATTTCCTGACAGTGAGAACAATTAACCAGTGGAATGATTAACTTGCCTTCTTCACTGAAGGATTTCAAGAAGAGATTGGGCAGCCACTTGTCTGAAATGGTGTAGGATCTATTGCTTGAGCAGGTGGTTGGACTAGAAAACCTCCAAGGTCCCTTCCCATTCTGACTGATTGTGGAGGTAAGGTTTATGCCTCCTGAGTCACTAGGGAGCCCCTGCTACCAGAAGTGGAAATCTGGCTGAACCAGGAGTGGCCACAAAGAGATCCAAGCTGAATTAATTTTCCCAAGCAAACAACTGACCAGAAACCATCTTGCATGATGACTCATTTCTAATGGACGTATAGCAGTAAGAGAGAGCAAGAGGAAGGATGGGGGAAAGTCACAAGGTAAGGTTATTTTTAACAGGAAGGAAATGGAGAAAAGTGGTCCCAAGGATTAAGCACATTTTTCCTTGCATTCCAGGCATTAGCTGTTCTTCATCTAGCTGAAGGGTCTTCAAACTTGGCAAGTTTAAGACTTGTGGACTTCAAATCCCAGAATTCCTGAGCTAACATGACTGGAGGAGGAAATCTGGGAGTTGAAGTCCACAAGTCTTAAAGATGTCAAGTTTGAAGATCCCTGATTTCTAGCTCATGTTGGCCTGGTCTGGTTACAGAAAAGCTCCACTAAATCAGAAGTTCTTAATTTTTGTGTACCTTGGAGAGTCTGGAGAACCTGACAGGGCCCTTTGTCAGGAAAAGACAATAGACTAAAAATGCATAAATAAACTACGGAGGTATAGATGTGTTATAGTGGAACCAATTATGCTCAGAGATATATCAAAATATTAAAGAACAATATATAGATAATGCATCTTCCTTATCTCATTAAGTCAATTACAAGACAAACTACATTTCATTTAGAGTTTTAGTGAAAATTAAGCTGTAATTATTTTTCTATCCAACCAAGTTCAGGTTTTCTACCTTGAAATTTATCCAAGACAGCCATCCAACCCAGGATAGAAAACCCTGCATTAATTCCTGGTCTTTCTATAGTTTTTTTTTTTCTTCTTTTCCTAACTATAGTGCCTTAAGCAGCATTTTTTGCTTGAAAGGAGAAGAATGAATTCAGAGACTCAATTTATGATACTGAGACTTCAGCTCAGCCGATTCAGGCGGTGCGTCCAAGCAGATTCAAATATTGAATGAAGAAGCCCACTCGCCTTTTAAACATCTGAATGAACTTTAGGGGATCACTTACTCTTTGAATAACCAGGGGTGTTGTGAGCAGGAACAGAGCAATAAATTCAGTGACTGGTCCAATTAGGCTTTGAAAGAAAAGCTGAAGTCATCAAAGCACGGTTTATGTCAGGACACCAAATTAATGGCAGAGAGGCAAAGATTCAAAAGTTGAGAGTGATTATTTGAGCCTTGTCTTTTCTCCTCCTCTTTTCTTTCTCTGCCAAAAGAATGGCAATGAATTTGGCTAAGGGGGCAATCATCCACTGGACTTTGCTAACATTGCTACAAAAACCCAAAGGTGCTTTTTTAAGAGGCGACTGGACTGGGTTTTCTTTGAAGACATTTCACTTCTCATCCAAGAAGCTTCTTCAGCTCCGAACTGAAGTTCATTTCTTCTCAGAGCAATAGAAACTGAATGAATGAATGTATAAATAAATAAAATCAACTCAAACTGACTTGATTCAACACACCAACTTAATTTTTCAAATGGATTCAAATCAACAAATAGTCTTTTCAGCACCCAAAGGTGTGTGAGTAGATATTTGTGTGGTCCTTGATGCGCTCTGAATACACTGGTGCACTGATGATGTTACCTAGTTTGGTAATTAAACATCTGCAAGAAAACAATTAAGCTCGGAGAGCAACAAGGACCCCACAAGCTTGTAGTCTTCTACAAATAGGCATTTAAAGAATACCTATCAATTTGGCTAATCAGAATTAGACCCATTGGACTTTGGAATGTAGAATCCAAGACTGAATTGCCATCAGTCAATTGGGGCATCAAGATAGAGATAGAATATGACATTGATCTCTTTTAGCCTTTAGCGGCCTTGGATTACTCATCTAACCAGTGCAGAATTGACTTTCAACCTGCAGCCCTTAATTTTATTCCAGGAGTGTTTCTTTCCTCACCAGAATCAGACAATTACTACAATTACTACTGCCTTGAACTGGCCAGCAAATTTGAAAAGCTATTTTGTTGACTCACTCCTCTGGGCTTCACATCAAATTGCCTCCGCCACCCTTTTAGCATTTCTTCAAAATCCCTTGAGCCTGTCTGATCCTCCACCCTGGCCAATTGCTTTTCTCAACTCCTGTCCATCAAAGGAAAGCAATGCCATCCCTATCCCACCACCCACCAACCCCAGGGGCCAATCTTCTATTAGTTGTGGTTCGTGACCCCGCACACTCAGATTTGACAGGAAGTTCAGCTTGTCGAGCAGCATCTGTTCCATCCTGAAGAATCGATTTCTCTCCCTCAAGGCCACCCCCTTTGGTGACTCCCTCAATATTATGTTTAATAAATGTCGTGGCAGGAAAACTCAGGGCTGGCGATGCTATTGATTTCCTCCCCCATCAATGTCTATTTGAGGTTCATTATAGGGCTTTGGTGGCGATGGGGAAATGGATGTACTCACTTAGCACAGTGAATTGCTTACAGGCAGGAGGAGGAGGAGGAGGGGAGAATAATCCAAAGTCAGGTTTTCTCCAGTCTGCTTCTCCAAAAGACAGGTGAGGAAGAAGTAGGATTTGGCTTGAGAAAGGGGCATCGTAGTGTCTATACACAGTGACACTTTCAAGCATAATTCAGAGCTGGAGACAGAATTAAGGCTGCATCAATCAGCCCAGTAAATCCTTCAGCCATTAATCAATCCATTTCTGGCCTCATCACAGGGACGAAGAAGGAAAGAGCAGGAAGGAGTTTCTTCTAATCATGAACAAGGTAACATCTTTGTGTTGAGTTGAACTGCACGGATATACTAGAAGTTACCTACAGGTAGACCTCTATGCAGAACAATTAAGCCATAAATTTTGCTTGCTTAATGAGACCGTTGTTAGGTGAGTTTTGTCCCATTTTATGACCTTTCTTGCCACAGTCCTTAAGTGAACCACTGCACTTGTTAAATTTGTGACACAGTTGTTGAGAAAATCCGGTTTCGCCATGGGCTTGTCTTGTCAGAAGATCTGTCAGAAGAATCTGAATTTTAATCACATGACTGCAGGGATGCTATAATGGTCATAAGTGTGAAAAATGGTCAAACGTCACTTTTTTCAGTGCCATTGTAACTTTGAATGATCACTAAATATTGTAAGTGGAGGACTATCTGTATTTATATTTCTGCAAAGCACGGATTAAAAAAAGTTGATATGTAGTCAGCTAAAATAACAGGAACTTTCTGAGCTGTTGGGTGAAGTTTTGAGGAGCCGTTCATTACTTGGCCATGAATTACCTTTTTTCCCTTCTTTAATGAAACTAATTTGCTTATTCCTGTATTTTGCCCTTGATATAATCACCACATCCTCAAATCACTCTTATGTAGGAAAGTCTAAAATGGATGACTGAGTGGATGACTGGATGGATGGGTGGATAACTGAATGACTGGATGGATGGATGGAAAATGTAAATCAGGGGTGTCCAACCTTGGTATCTTTAAAACTGGGATCAAAGGTGCTTTTTTCAAAAGGCAACTGGACTGGTTCTTTTTCCTAGAGAAGAAGGAGAAAGAGGTGGAAGAGGAGGAGAAGGAGGAAGAAGAAGGAGGAGGAGGAGGAGGAGGAGGAGGAGGA
>BLBF01000016.1:9879312-9890454 GCA_015471245.1 Laticauda colubrina | reverse complement strand
GAAGAAGAAGAAGAAGAAGAAGAAGAAGAAGAAGAAGAAGAAGAAGATTTTGCTTCTGATCCAAGAAACTTATGACTTGTAGATTTCAATTCTGGCAGGAGAATTCTGGGAGTTGAAGTCCACAAGTCTTAAAGTTGCTAAGGTTGCACAATAATGATCAATTCTAGTTTCTAAAGCAGTAACGTATGGTCTCAAAACACAATATATAAAAAAAATGAGATAAAGAAACTCTGCCATAGGTGTATAGAATCCAAACTGTCGCAAAAGAGCCACTGTAAGAGTTTATTCAACAATGAGCCCAAGTAGGCAACTTGTGACATTATGCAGATAGAATCACCCATTTTGTGACACAAAGGAAGTCTGAATCTATTCTAAGGAAGTTTCAGGTAAATGATCCTAGTTCAGCTATTGTATCCCTAAACCATCATCAAGGGTCTTGGGGAATTTTTAATCTCACCTGTGCAAAAGAATCAGAAAGATATTCATTTTTTACGACAGAGACTGAAGGCAAACAACATGAACATCTCTAAGGAGTCTTTGACTGTTGATTTCAGTAAAAGAAAACCAATTAAGTATTAATTTACTCTGGATATCATTCAGATTTTGAGTGCCTTTAAAAGTGGCTTCTATGCTGTTCCTCACCCAAGCAAAAAGAGTGGAAAGCACAACAAACAGTGAAAGGATAAATCTTATATCAACACCAAGAACCTATTAAACCTTCTCTTCTATTAGGGGCATAAATATCCCTGTGAAACAAAAAGAAGCAGTTTCACAATAATTTCCATTGAAAATTGGATTCCTGCACTAGAGAGATCAGGGTAGATCAGGCTTCCAAGCCTTCCTTGTATGTAAACAATAACAAATTCTTTTGTTTTGATGCAGTCATAGATGGGAGTAATCAAATACAAACATTATTTTCTGAATACATCACACAAATCCTCAGAAAGCTTTCAAGACTTGGTTGTTATTATGCATTCAATGTCGGCTGAATTCACCTCTCCAGCACATGCTGTGCACGTGAAATATTGAAATATTTTCACATCAAGTGAAATAAAAAATATATACATGCATACATAGAAGCTGTGAACTGGAAGAAGGCGGGTGGGTCTCAACCTATTCTCCAAAGCACCTGAAAGGCAGGACAAGAAGCAATGGGTGGAAGTAATCAACGAGAGGAGCAACCTAGAACTAATGAAATATTTCCTGACAGCTAGAACAATTAATCAGTGGAACAACTTGCCTCCAGAAGTTGTAGATGCTCCAACACTGGAAGTTTTTAAAGAAGAGATTGGACAGCCATTTGTCTAAAGTGGTGTAGAGTTTCCTACTAGGCAGTGGGTTGGACTAGAAGACCTCTAAGGTCCCTTCCAATGTTGTCATTGTTATTCTGAAGTTTTGTATAAATCATTTAATTTCATCTCTGAATCAAAATGACTTTTCAAAGCAGATTGTTGGTTCAGATTGAATGAGATTGATGTCGTTTTAGTCATTATGGAGGGGAGTTGATCTGGAAGCCTACTGGTCTTCCAGAAAGTTCTTAAAACATGGATTTGTCACTGATCTTGGGGGGGGGGGTGTCCATTGGTGACATATGGCATATTGGTTGACTGCCTTGCTAGTAATTTATTACACTCTTCTGCAAATAACTTTGATGGCTTTAATTAGTTGTTTTAATTGGTTTTAAGTGGCTTTAATGTCTTTTGTTTTGCCTTATTTCAAGCTTTTTTTTTTAATTCTGCAAACCACCCAGAGTCAATTAGTGACATGGGCAACAATACTGTATGAACCAAATAAATAAATAAATAAAAATCCAGTCCAATTGGGCTAGATTCAATGTGCCAACGTAATTTTTCAACTTGATTCAAATCATCATACAGTTTCTTAAGCACCCAGATATATGTAAATAGATATTTGCATGCAGAAATATCCCAAGAATTTACCCTTTTGAAAATAGGCAAGTGTCGACATAAATAAGCCAGGGAAATAAAAAAAATCCTGGCTTATCTTTTAGCAAATCCTGCACCAAACCATGTCCGTGATTAGATTACCTCTAAAGTTCCTGCCAACCATATGATTTTGTGAAACTTATGCAGCAGTACAAGGCACCACCAAGTCTTCTCCAGAAGGCTCATCTTGCTGCAAAGATTTAGGTTTTGCCTTCTGTCCCCTTCATACTGGCAAGAGATTTTTAGGCAACCATTGCAACAACTTCATTTCCTGTTAAAAAGGAGAAATGTTTAGTGGTCAAACTGCTTGAAGTTCAGGTGGAAAATCCCAGTTGTTTCATTCTGATTCCTGAACATTGGTAACGAGTGAAAAGAGTTGGGAATGAGCCAAAGAACGTGGGCTGTCTTGCTCATTGCTCCCCCAGAATGAACAATAATCCAAAAGATTCTTTTGGGTTGAGAAAACCCATCAGCCTCAAACTGAAGATGACATTGTCCAAGATGCTAGACCTGACCTTGTGCTAGCACTGATTATGTTACCTAGTTTGGTAATGAAATATCTGCAAGAAAATAACCAAGCTCAGAGAGAGACCCATAGTCCTCCTCCTCCTCCTCCCCCCTTCCTCTCCACAAACCCCACTCCCTTCTAGCACTGATGATGTTATCTAGTTGGGTCATGAAATGTCTGCAAGAAAACTACCTCAGCCCAGAGAGCACCAAAGACCCCTCATTTCAACTCTGTGCTACAAATATTCTCCTTGATTGAAAGCTTCATATTCCAAGCATTCTCTTAAAAAAAAAGAACAATCAGGGCTTTGAGAAACAAAAGTCACTGCAATATACCATAGTGCTTTTTCAATGATTCATAATTTTCATTAATGGCAATTATGCCTTCCCCTGGATTCAAAACTCCGGAGAATTTGACAGGCTGAGCTTCGCAGTCATTTCTCTTATCACGGAGAGATGTTTTAAGTTCCTCCTGGGGAAGGAACAGATGGAGGGGGGGAAAAATAGTTGTATAAAGGAAGCCCAGCAGGTGTTTGAATAAAGTCTATCATGTTATCTCAATGACAATAATCAGTGGGGCTGTCTAGGCAGCAAGAAATGTAAGGCTAGAAAAATAGAGAAACTTTATTTGGTGAACTGACAGTGTTTGGCTTTGCTTTTTCTACAGATGGGTTTTGTTCAGTGGGCTAACTCTGTTTCTAAACAAACAAGAATAGAACAGAATAGAATAGAAAATAGAAGAGAATAGAGTAGAGTAGAGAAGAATAGAAATAGAACAGAATACAACACAACAAAACAAAATAAACAGAGTTGGAAGGGACCTTGGAGGTCTTCTAGAATGTAGTCTAACCTCCTGCTTAGGCAGGAAACCCTACACCATTTCAGACAAATGGCTGTCCAGTCTCTTCTTAAAAATTTCCGGTGTTGAAGTAACCACAACTTTTGGAGGAAAGTTGTTCTACTGATTAATTGTTCTCACTATCATCATTTTCTCCTTAAGGCTAGGTCCCACTGGCCGACGGACGCAAAATGTATGCATAAAGGACACAGCGGATGAGCAAAATTTCAGGGGTGGCTCCATCCATTGTCATCTGTTCCAAAAAGTGGTGAAAATTTGCATAAACAGAATGGAAAAGAATGGAAAAGAACGGATGGGGGTAGTATGTAGCGGGGATGTTAAACAGATGTTCATAGGAAGCCTAGCGGATGACAGGGGATGGAAGTGGATGACACCTCCCGAAGAGCTTCCGGGGGAGAATTGCGAAGTGGCCACATAGCGGAAGGGGCGGATGCATAGCGGATGAAGCGGGTACATCACGGATGCCAAAAGGAAACAAAGGGGATGCCACGCGGATGTATATCGGATACAAAGCGTTCACTGCGCATGCGGGGAGTATGAATTGTGTCAGCTCCACGGCTATAAAAGGATGCAGTACGCACGCAGTCAGCATTCAGAGGAAAGACGTGCTACCACATATATCTTCAAGGAACACCATGATTCGTCAGTCAGGGAAGAAGAGGAAGCCCGTGCCTGCTCGTTCCAGCCCTGGCAAGAAGGACAGAACCAGCATCCCACCCCCTGGCACTGACTCTGAACCTGCTGCTGCTGCTGCTGCTGCTGCTGCTGTGGTGGACCAGCCCCAAGTCAGCTCAAAGCCCTGAGTCAGCTCAAAGCCCTGCTGCTGAAGGCCCTGGTGCTCAAGCCCCTGAAGGCCCTGCTGCTGAAGGCCCTGCCAGAGGGAGGAAGAGGCAAGGGAAGGAGAAGGGAGAGAAGAAACAGTACACCATTTCCGAGGAGCATGAGGATGAGGTGCTGGAATGGCTGAGGGAGAACGAGTACCTCTGGAGAAAGGGCCACAGACTCTATCGCGACACCAAGAAGAAGCAGGCAGCTTGGAGAGACAAGGCAGAGAGCCTGGGGTACACTGCAGAAGTACTTCTTGGATGGTGGAAGCACATGCACACCTGGTATGGCAAGCTACACCTCAAGAAATCCGGGCAGGCCACTGTCAAACTCATTGACCGGGAGATGTACATCATGGCCAAGTGCAGTTTCCTGGAGGGTGAGATCCGCCACCAAGGAGCAGCCCCTCTGAGACCCCTCTCCCTCAGACAGCCCACAGACAGCCAGTCCTCTTCCAGCCAGGAGCTAGCTACCCTGTCCAGGCAGGTGTCTTCAGGGGGCCCCACGGCAGAGACCCTCCCGACAGCTGCACTCCCCATGCCGGCGGACTTGGAGGATCCCATGGAGGATGACGCCCTGCTGTCACAAATGGAGGAAGAAGCAGCAGCCACCAGAGGCCAACCACCCCCACCCCCAGTTCCAGAGGATGCAGGCGGAGAGGCAGACTGGAGGGCCAGGACCACAGTGTGCTGTTGGAGATCAGGGACACAATGAAGACCAGCACAGAACTTCTCTCTCAGTTGGTCCTCAGCGACATACCATCCTTGGACCGGAAGCCATTCATCACTTATGTGAACCAGACCCTGAGGGACCTGCCCGAGGCCCAGTACCAGGTGATGAAGCAGAAGATAACAGCACTTCTGCACAACCCTCAAGGCCCAGCTGAAGCTGCTCCTACCTAGTCCAGGCCTGCTCCTCCAATCCAGGCGATGTCACAGCTCTTCCACGGCTTTCAACAGCCCCTCACCTACCAAGGATATGACTACCAGGACTTCCCACAGCAGAAGCAGACCTTCCCAGTCCAGGCCCAGGTTCATTGCATGCCAAAGACGCCAGTCCTCACCCAGCTGCAGACCAGACAGCCCCACTACACTCCTCCTTCCTCCACCCCATAGCCAAGCCCGTCAATGGACAATCTGTCATCAGTATTGGGCCTGACATCTCAAGTCCTTGATGAAGGGCCTCTCAATCTCACTGGACTGAGTCAGCTCTCGGATAGCTTCCTGAACACACCATCCCCTGTTGAACCCTCGGGGTCAAGCACCCCAATGGTGCCTCAGACCAGAACTCAAGCAACAGCCACCTCCACAGTCCCTGCCCGCTTAACAGCTGAGACCATGGACATCACTCGGAGTGACTGAGAATAGTGTCAGAGACTGAGTTGTTTACTTCATAAGTTTATCTTTGCTTAATACAGTTTATTGGTTCATTTTGCTTTTTTGATAAAGTCATAAAGGTTACCTAAGAAAGTTAATAAAGGTTATCTTTGCTTAAGACACTTGGTTCATTTTTTTAACCTTAGAGTGTTTTACCTTTTAAAAGTTTTTTACCTTGGTGAAAACTTTTAACAAATGGTTAAGGCTTTGCATGCTTGTGGGATAGATAAGGATAGTTGTGGGATAGATAAACCTTCAGTGCAAGCATAGTGGGACTGTATGGTCCCCCATCCCAGCTGCCACTCATATGGACCTTTTTTATCAATAACAATTTATTCATTCATCAACACATTTCAAAATACACAAAGCTCTTTATTAATGCCCTATTCAGTGTAGGACCACTGAACATGCATGGCCCAATCTCATCAGTGTTATGTGACAGGCTCAAGGAAGCATCCATTAATCATCTATCATCCTGTCTTGCCACTCCACTGCTCCAGCTGGGGAGTTGCACCAGTGTCTCAGTAGGTTGTGCTGCTTCTTCCCTTCACATGAAGCTCTGTTGGGGCCTTGTACATCCACAGTGTCTATCAGGTTTCGTCCTTGTCTCCATTCAGCAGGCTCCATGTCCCCATTCCCATGTTGATGGTCCACAAGTCTGTTCTGCAACACTGGGTAGCGGGTGCGCATGAGATTGTGCAGGATGCAGCAAGCTCCCACGACGTTCCTCACAGTATGTGCCTCATGCTGCATGGTGGTGAGAAGTATCTGGAACCTGTTGGCCAGGATGCCAAAGGTGTTCTCCATCACCCGTCTTTCCCTGGACAGCCTGTAGTTGAAGATCCTTTCTTCACGGGTGAGGTATCTTGAACTGTATGGCTTCATGAGGTAGGTTCTGAGGGAGAAGGCGTCATCACCAGCGATGAAGTAGGGCACATCTTGTGTGTCATTGGGTAGGGGGTCTGGATCTGGAAAACCGATGATGAGGTTGCATTTCAGCCCATCCTTGAGGTCACTTGCATTGTATACCTGGCCATCTGAAGCTGACCTGTTGCCTGAAGCATCGATGTAGATGAACTTGTAGTCAGCATCAACCATGGCAAAGAGGATGATACTGAAGAAGCCCTTGTAGTTGAAATAAGTGGACCCTGAGTTGGCTGGAGCTTTGCAGGCCACGTGCTTCCCATCTATGGCTCCAACGGTGTGGGGAAAGTTCCACCTCTGAAAACACTCTTCTGCAAGTTTCCTCCAGCCTTCTTCAGTAGTGGGGCACTTGAGGAGCTCCTCCACGTATTCTTCGATGATGGCCTGCACCACTTCTCTGACCATTTTGCTGATGCTGTTTTGTGGCACACTCCATGCATACTGCATGTTTCTGTATGTGGTTCCAGAGGCCAGGTGGCGCAAAGTCAGTGCCACCTTCAGTCCAGGGTCCAGGTTGGGATGGAAATAGGTGCTAGGCTTGGTCAACCTGGGTCTCAGAAGCTGTACAAGTTCGTCAAACATGGCTGGTGGCATCCTCATGAAGTGCTGGAATGCATGAGGGTCTTCATTCCTCAGCTCCACCATCAACTGGTCATACAGTCCAAACTCCATTCTTCTCACGATCCATCCTCGGACCCCCACAGCTCTTGGACGTCTCCTTCTTCACCTTCTGTATAAAAGGTGAAACAGTCTGAACAAGTTTTGGTTCTGGTGATGAATGATGGCAGCTACCATACGGACTGTGTCATGATCCATGGTGGAGAACAATTGATGATGTGGAAGACCAAGACCAAGGGTGAAGAGGTCTGTACACCACGGCTGCTGGACTGATACTGAGATCCAGATGATTTCCTCCCCCTTTTTATAGGAAATATCGGCTGTCCACTAGGTGTCCTTCTACATACTCTCGACATACTGCAGACATCCTAAATATCCAAGATACATCCCAGATACAAATGTTTTGTCCATTTTAATCCTTTATATACGAGTTGCATATGCTTACATCCTTTCTATTTACGTGCTATGTAGAAGTTCCGTGTACCTTTCGTTTCCTCCCTCTTTCCATTTTCAGCTTCAGCAGATGTGAGCTGAGGGGATGGCCAGAGGATGCAGAGAGGATACAGCGGACGTTTAACGGATAACGGACATAGAACGTTTGTTGCCCATATATGTTGTAGATGTACATTGTACGTGGCGGAAAGTTCATCCACTCACAAAGTTTTGTGCAGTTCAAAATGTCTTGCGCAGATGAAATCTCAGTGGACGGATGCTCGACGGATAGAGCATATGAAACACGTATGCAGTGAGTACACAATGGATGCATAGCGTTTTCCAACGGATGACAAGCTTTTTTTCATGTTTTACATCCTCTTTGCATCTGTTAGTGCAGTGGGACAGGGGCTTTAAATCTAGGTTGCTTCTCCCCTTGGTTAGGAGAAATTCATTGCAAGTATCCTTACATTATTTGAAACATGCTCAGAAAAACATTTGTCTGCAACCTATGACAACTTCCAAGGTGTTCCTTTACAATATTACATTTTCTAAGGAATTTGAGATGAATTAACAAATTTGCATCAGAGGAATGGATTTACACATGAGAAGAAAAGAATATCCATCTTCTTCCCTGTGTTATTTTCAATCGTCTTGTTGCCTTTCTTTTTCTCCTTCCGACTCCTGCCTTATCCTTAATTAGTTCTCTTTAGCCTGTTCTGTGTTGTCAGTCATTCAAAATTAATATTTATTTTGGGTGCCTATTATTATAGACTTCATCTTGCCAACTCCTGTTGAAATCAATTCTAGAGCACTCCCATTTTCCCCCTGGATGCATGTTAAAGATATGGGCTTATGCCAGTACCACACTATATCTAATTAATGAATTACAGATGGAATGAATAAATGAAACCAGGTATTCCATGTCTTGCTTAAGGGATTGATGAAGAACATTTTTTCCCCAATTTGCAATTGAAAAGTGCTATCTGTGGGGGTTGAGTAGAATATAAATGGGAGTTGAGTAGAATATAAATTTGATATATTGTGGTGGGTCAGTCAGATGTTTAGACTGGATTTGGCAATTTTGCCCACCTATCAAGCACTTCTCAATAGGTCGGTGTGCATATTTGATGGTGTTATAGGTTTCATTGCAGGATGTAAGCCGTTACATGCAAAATCACCTTTTGCAATTGAACGATGAGGAATTTGTCAATGCCAATGATGTTCACAGGGTGAGTGGTATGGTGGCCTAGAGGTGAAGCTCTTGCCTCACAATCAGAAGGCTGTGAGTTTGATCCGAGATAGAGGCAGATATTTCTTTCTCGGGCACAATGAGAATATATCTGCCGAACAGAACTCCACATTGGCAACAGGAAGGGCATCCGGCCAGTAAACACTCAGCTCCATACAGTTGCACATAGTCCACCCCGCAAGGAATTATGGGGTCATTAAAAGAGGATGATTGTGAATGGTGTTGAAAGGGTGCTCCCTGATACTATCTTTGCTTTTTTTGTCGCAGTTATTCTAGTTCTCTTTGCAGGTCTTTGCATTCTGTTATCTTCTCTAATTTTTCTCTTCTCTTCTGCTGTCTCCAGGTACTGCCATGTCCACTATCTAATTTTGTTTTGTTTTGTTGTCATTCTGATTGACAGTAGTTAAGTCTCAAGCATGTAGCAGATATGTAATTATCTCTCCTGTGTATTTCATGATCGATAAACAGACCCAGATCTATTTTGAGTATGCTAATTGTCTTCATTGCTCTTCTTTAAACCCATTCCCATTTTTCTAATTTGTCCAGTGCAATTCACATGACTTCAGGGATTAAGCACATTCAAAATAAAGAGGTATTAACCAGTCAATGTGAGTTCTGTCATTTCTGGGTTTTCATTTTTTTAATCTTCCATTTGATCCTTCCCTTCACAATTTCCTTTTATCTTTTTGGTGAAGAATGGTGAACCTGTCTAAGAGCTGAGCAGCTCTGCCTTTGTTTCCTGTTAAGATGTTCATATTTTTAGAGGGCTGGAGGCTAATAGATATGAAGAACGGTTGTAGGATTTGAGTATGTCATGTCTAGACAAAAGGACTAGGGGAGACCTGATAGCAGCCTTCCAATATTTGAGGGGCTTCTCCAAAGAAGACTGGGTCAACCTATTCTCCAAAGCCCCTGAAGGCAGGACAAGAAGCAACGGATGGAAACTGATCAAGGAGAGAAGCAACCTAGAACTAAGGAGGAATTTCCTGAGAGTGAGAACAGTCAGTCAGTGGAATGAACTTTCCTCCAGAAGTCATGGGTGCTCCAACACTGGAGGCTTTCAGTAAGAGACTGGACAACCATTTGTCATGAGGAGAAGGTTGGACTAGAAGATCTCCAAGGTCCCTTCCAACTTCATTATTCTGTTATTTTTATTGACTATCTGATATACAGATTCTTTTCTTTTCCTCTTCTTCCAAAGATACATCAAGGGGACCTTTTGCACAGCATTCTTGACCAACCTCAGCATCCCTGCAACATTTCTTGGTGACTGGCCTTCTCTTTCCATTTTTTTATGTGCATTTTTTGACATTTGCAGCTCTGCTCATTTTCAACAGCTTCCTCTCTTCTTTGCCTCAATTGTGAGATAACCCCACTGGCCTTCCACTCCCTGGTAAATATTTGGAGGAGGAGGGGAAATGCTACTCCTCTTTCCTCTCTGTCAATATATTAAATAGAAGAACCCAGGCAAAGGTCACAGCTGGAGAAAGAATAGCAGGCTTACAAAGAAAACAAAGACACATTATATTCATGTGCAACTTTTAAGGAGGAAAAGGAGGAAGCGATTTTCATCTTTGAAATTTCAGGTTGCCTGAACACCATCTGTTTCCTCTCTTCCAGTCTTGCATCCAGGCACTTCCACTTCCCAGTGAATTAACAGCAAGGGAAAGGTGCAAGCAAGCAGTGAGATATCTGGATTTGCAAAGCGGTTGACTGTTATTTAATGGATTAGCACATCCAGATGAAAGACGTTCAGTCCAGGTTTAAAAAAGAAAAAGAAGAAAAAAAAAAACCAGGAGCCTTTACAAGCCCTATGATTCATTTGACTGGACTTCCTCTCCTGTCCATCAAAACTAATTGTTCCATTACTTGCCTTCATTCTTTTCTGCAATATATCCTCAGAAGAAGAAGAAAAAAAAATCAAGTACTGTAATCAAATGGAACACCCAAAATTATTTATATTACCTCTTTTCCAGACAAGACAGGAAGGTTTTTCAAGGAGAGAGGGATTACTTCAAGATTGTTCATACACAAGAATATATATCTCTCTCCCTCCCTCCCTCCCTCTCTCTCTCTCTTTACAAAAATCATCAGCCTTTACTGTGAGGAATGGTTGCAGGAACTGGGCATGGCTAATCTATTATGTGATTGCTTATTGTACCTTATGACTATTATTAAGTGCTGTACCTTATGAATCGTGACTTTTGGCATATGCATCTCTTCTTTTGTGTACACTGAGAACATTTGCACCAAAGACAAATTCCTTGTGTGTCCAATCATGCTTGGCCAATAAAGAATTCTATTCTGTTCTGTTCTGTTCTGTTCTGTTCTATTCTATTCTATTCTATTCTATTCTATTCTATTCTATTCTATTCTATTCTATTCTATTCTATTCTATTCTAT